>OY728158.1:688353263-689603263 GCA_963277665.1 Viscum album | reverse complement strand
TGATTATGGAGTTATGATAGTCTGGCATTATGCATTCCATCAGTATGAAAGTGGTTATTGATATTGCATTTGATTTTTAAACTAGTTGAATATCCATGTGAATAAGTAAATGGAATTATTCCATTTTATATTTTCCATATTATGATGAAGTTCATGTTTAAAAGTCTTTTGTTTCAATTATACATTAACTTAAATGTATATGCTTATTTATTAAAGTATCCTCTATATTGTAATCCTTACTGAGCATCTGATCTCACCCATTTCTATGTTTTATTTTTTCCAAGATGTGAAGTAGTATTTTAGGACTGAACTGTAGGGATAGTCTTAGGGGATATGATTGTGGACTATAGAGACTATGTTGTTGCAGTTTTTCACTTTATGATGTAATGTAAGACTTATGAATGTATCTAGTGTTTCCAAGGCTACTGAACTAATCTATCTTTCGAGACTTGATCTTTCGTGATCATGCCAATGTTATATAATAATGCACCGACTCTGGGTAACTGGGGGCGGGGTATTACAGTTGGTATCAGAGGAAGTTTAGTAAAAACCTTGTAAGTAAGATTTAGATAAACTCTAATTTGAGAACATAGACCTAATATGGACGTTGAGAATTAGTATTGAAGAACTTCCTAGAATTTTGGTATTTTATAGAATTTGTGAGTTTTTTGAGCAATACATCATGTCTAGATACGAGCAAGTAAGGGAGGATCTGGCACAGATGTACCTAGGGGTAAAACCCAAAAAGACCGCTTTGAGCAAGACTCGAACGGGAACTGGTGCACAACAATGGGCCTTGCTGTACTCTTGGTTACGACACTCTTGGGGGATATTCTTAGGATAATTATCATATTCATTACAAACCATTATGAAGGGTTTATGAGTACATACTTTCTCAAAAAAAAATTATGATTATTGATTATATCCATAAATTGTTCAATTTACGTTAGGTATTTTACAAGTTTGTAATTATTCATTGCAATTCATAAACTAACCTAGTGTATGACATTGTATAGAAATGGCGCAGAGTCGAAGGAATGTGAACTCCAGCAATACGTGTGATCTAAAGAGTAATAAGGATCATATCTTTCATGGTATTAAGCCAACATTTAGAAGGGAAATAGTCTCTCATGTTTCCTCAACATATGAATAAATAGTATCATGTGTTTAAAAGATAAGTAAATAATTCTCTGAGTCCTACAGCTTTGAAGGGAATCAAGAGAAGAAAAGGATGGAAGAGAGAAAGGTGGATAAAGGGAAGAGGGAAAAGAATAATTTTCCCATATGTGGTAACTGTGTGAAGAAACACCCTGGAACTTTCCTAAAGGAAATGGGAGTTTGATATTAGTGTGGAGAAAAAGGACACCAAGTACGTGACTGCAAGGGTAATAAAAAGGTTTCAAATGTACAATGCTTCATCTCCAAGGAGTTGGGGAACTATGCAAACCAACGTTCAAATCATCAGAGTATTCCCTAAATGATGCTATTGGATAATAATCAAGTTATAATACTGCCACAAATGAGGAGGAATGATGGGATTTATTATGTTTTTATTAAATAATTATTTCATTTGAGTGTTGTATCAACATTGTTTTGGTTATAATAATTATGGAGAATATAAGGATTGTACTGCAATACTATTTCATTAAAGACTTGGGATTGTGTGGAACCAAGAAAAGTTACTCAATACCAGGTTAAATATTTGGAAAATATATGGTTGAGGAAAAGATAAACCATAATATGGTTCGGATACTGAGGTAGTGCTTTTGGAATAATACATGTTTGATTTGGAGAAATTATATTAGATATTCTTGACTACCTTGAAACTAATTAATGATTTGTATATTCCATCATTGTTTGAGTTTAAAACATTTTTGGATAGAAGGAGTATATCCAGTATTCTATAAGTAATAAGGGAGCATGAATGTAATCAATAAGGTTTATGGTCATTCAAGATGTTGCAGTGTTTTTAAAGAATACATGATGAAGGTGTTCACATGTTATTACGTGGAAAAAGGGATATTCATTGTGTTTAACTTCCCCATAAATTTTGGACAGTGAGTTTGGAAAAAAGTATTTTGGATAAGTCTAGTTTGAGATTATTTTTGTATTTCTATAAAAAGGACAACTCGGTTGTCAGGCGGAAACCGGTCGCGTCCGACAAGGCCGCGAGACTTGAACCCGCAACCGAAGGGCGACAAAGGTGTATCGCCTACCACTGACCCACGTGGTGTCCTGGATTGAATAATGTAGTTTTTTTAAGGGTTTTGTAGATGAATTAAAATTCATTTTTTGGAACCCTATACGAATAGGATAAATAGAATATATTTTTTAGTTTTATTATCTTTTAGAGTAAAAGATGAGTTTGTGGTAGAAATTAGTTAAAGGATGGAACTCTACTTGTCATGTATATATTTTTTTATTCTGTTATTTGATGAAGAAATTAGTTCTTAAACATTATGTAAGGGATATTAAAACTAAAAATGTGTTATCCTAATACCTTATGTTTTGTGGAACCAATGATATTTTAAATCTTCATAGATTAATGGCTTTGAGGCCTTCAATTATACATTTGTTTGTGACTGATGACCTCAATCACTCCCTATAAATATATAAGTTTTTCCTCCAATTATGAGTCTCTAATTAGCAAAATTGTTCTCCTAATAGAGATCATAATTTGGTGGTTACGTTTTTATTCCCATTTTCCTCTTATTAAGACTACATTTTATTAACCCAATTTCGGATGTGGGTTTTCCCACAAAGGTATTTTCAATTTTTATCCTTTTATTTTCAAAAAACAATTTAAAATTGCGAGGATGAAATTTATTTAAGGAGGGAAGAATGTAACACCCCATGATTTCATAGTACATTATTTCTTCAAAGTAATTCAATAACTTGCACTACAAGCAACATCGGGTTCGAGCGCACCAAAAGATTACCAAACTAGCCTTTCAAAAGAAGTTATGAATAGTATTTACTGAAATTTGAACTGTATATAATCCTTATAATTTTAGAATCCATATTATGAGTTTCTCAGATATAATTTAAGAACAAATTAATTTTTTTAGATAAAAGAAGTATTTATTTCCAAAAATGCACTTTTACCGCCTTTTAATGATGCACCCTTTTTTAAATCCAATATTTGAAACTTTTATATATTCTATTTGACAAAATAAACTTCTTCTTTAGTATTAAGACATAATAATTTAGTTTCAATAAGTTTTTGTTGTTTTTCTATTAACTTACATATTTGGGTGAATTGTGAAAAATAATTTATTTTAACTGAAAACAACTTTTTTAATCAAAATAATTTATAGTGTTAAATTATACATTTTAATGGTTTGAAAGTAAAATAAGATTATATTTTTACAATTTAATCCAATACTGGTCATTTTATGTAATTTCACATTGAGATTGGACATAAACAATTGTCAATCTTTTGATAGATATTATTTCTTAAAAATACGCCTTTTGGTTTTGACAAGGGGAATTAATTTTAAATTAATAAATGCAACTTCTATGTTTTGAATTTGGTAAAATAGACTTCATTTTTGAATCCAGAATATCAAAATTATCTTAGGGTGAATTTTTGATATTTTTCAGAAAACTTTCAATATTTGATGAATAGTGAAAAACACTAAGTTATTGTTTAAAACTGACTTTTTATTTAAATAATTATTTATTTTAATTAAATTTATTTTATTTCAGAATAGAAACATAATTCCTATTATGTTCAATGTAATTCATTGGAGTCATTTTGTAATAATATTATATATATATATATAATTTTATTGAACATTTTGCCACCTTTTACCCAACTCTAAAGAGAAATTGAAAATTCACATAAAACATATTTTTACTGCTTCTCTGAGTTGAATTTCGAAACTATAAGAGACACGGTTAATATCAATAAGTAAAATTTGGTTCAATAAAATAAAAATAATTTTTCGTGAATAGTAACTTTGAACTTTTATTTACCACAGTTAATAGTAAATAGGGTAATTAAGGGTAAAAATGATATTATTATTACCCTAACACATTTCCTAATTCTATTGGATAAGTATAATTAGACCAAAAACAACCTTATTAATTAAATATGAACCTCTTTGGTCCACTTGGATTAGATTAGGATATTTATTATTATTTTATTCAAAGAAGAGTTAAAAGAGTTAAAATCAAAGTTTAATAACTAAAATTATTTTCATATAGGTTTAAACATAAGATAAATTAGATTATAAATAATCATTAGAAATATAGAAATATTTACTACATAATTGAATTTTATTTATTTTTTTAGACATTAAATAATTTAATTTCTTTATGAAACAATGGTGATACTGTAATTACCATATTAATAAAATATTAAAATAATTAATATTTTAAATACCCAAATAAATGTAATTTGATACTTTTTATGAATTTAACTAATTTTCTAGGTTAATTTGACATATTAGGGTTGGTTAGATGATTTTTGTTCGAAGTAATAATGTTGTTATGAATTTAGCAAAAACAAAATACAAAATAGTGTCAAAATTGACATAAAATAGTTTTTAAAACAAATATTATATTATTAATTGATATTATATTCCTAAAAATATATGGTTCAGAAAAAGGACTATAAAATGATAGTTGTATCATTAATTAACCACTTGGGGTTCTCTTTGAAGTATATAGTATGTTTATTAACCATATAATATAAAAATACCAAGAGACATGGTAAATCGCAAACTATTTCACTATGAGTAAAATATAAAACTTAAGGTTAATATAGTAACCCAAACCGGTCTAAAACCTATTGGTTGAGTGTTTTTAGAACCATACCCACATTAGCCTTTAAATAATCCATTTCGGATCCATTAGAAAACTAAAATGATTTTACTATCAAATCATATTTCTAGATTTTCCTATGGTGCACCTCACCCCTCTTATAAAAGGGCACACATCATTCTCTCTAATTAACACCTTAAAAGCCTTTTGGCTCAGCCAACCCCTACCCAAATACCCTCTCAACTATCCTCCCTTAATCATAGAGGCCTTCCTTTTGTTAGAAAGCTAACCTAAGGAGCCCTTTTGATCAAATCAAAAGGAATAACCCGAAGAAGAGGTAAATATCTCACCACCACAATCCATATTTTTTTATTTTCAAATGACACTTTTAAGGGAAAGTGTGAACCCGAATACAACCAAATGATCCCACATATTCTACTCCCACAAAGAGACCACAAAAAACACTTTCAAATACCACTGTTCAGAATTCAAAATTCAAAAAACCAAAACAACCGTCATTCATCACCTCGACCCTTGAGTCACACGCCCCCCAAGATCCACGGCCCGTCAACCATCACCCTCCACCCAAAAAAACAGCCCACGAACACCTCACTGCAATGGAGCACGTCACCTCCATCATCACCTCACCGGCTTCAATCGCATCAACACCAAAAACCTTCACCATCTCGCTGGAGCTGAACACAACCATGTCGTCAACGGTCGAAACATCGTCACTGCCCTCCTCCTTACGTTGCCCATCTAGACTCAAAGCCCAAAAACCCTTGAAGGCCACCACACATCTCCACCTTAGAGAGAAAGGTGAAATATGGATCTAGAGTAGAGAACAGAGTAGGAAAACAAAGAAGTGGAAGAGACTGGAACCGCCGGAGACCGTCAAAACCATAGACCCACCATAAACCTTTGCCGTCATCTGCCAAACATTACTGCACTAGAAACACAGAACACCAAAAAAACAAACACAAACTTCACCGAACGAGCATCAAACAACGATTTATGCTACTCCTAGAGAACCAACATCCACTAATACTCACATCACAAAGCCTTAATGAACCACCACTCCAGGTCTGACTTGGAAAGGTGCGGGGGGACATGAGGCCAGAGAAGATCTTTGAGCGACTGTGGACTCCAAGTCGCCAGCATCAACGAAGTAGCAGAAAACCAGTAGCAGATTGAACAAAAAACAAGTCAAATCTGGTATCACCAGGAAACTCGTCAACCGTTAATCCTCATAACCCAAAGCCACATCATTACCACTTCTCCTGCTCCGACCAGGAGAGGCTTAGAAGAACTTGAGGCCAGAGCTAGGATTGAGCAATCGAGGGCTTCCACAGGAACCATCCTTCGATGATAAGACAAAAATAAATACAGAACAAAATCCACAGCATCGAGCACCAAAATAGAGAGATATAAAACCATGAGAAAAAGGAACCGCCACGGAGGAGAAGAAGAAATATTCATCACCATCGTGACGCCGGTCACCCCCTCTTTCAAGATGCTTTCTTCTTCCACATCCTGTATATTTTTTGTTTCCATTATAAAATAATAACATTAGTATATTCTATATACTATGATGTTATTATAAATATGTTACAACCAAATTCATTATTCTATCCATCCTTTGAATAACATATCACCATACATGCGTACGTGCAGCTTACCGTCTTTACGTCGTTGTGTAATTGTTATCCAATACATTATTTCATGGATGGGTATAAAAATGATGTGTAATTCATTTAAATAATAAATATAACATGATAATGATTCTGTATATATGATATACCATCCAATTATATATTATTTTAATATCAAAAGAATGATATTTTCGCTCATGCGTACGTACGGATTACTATCTCCACAAACGCGATGAGATTCATTCCCCATCGTATCCATTCAAGACTAATTTCCATTTGATTCTTAAAAATAATGTTTAAAGACTTGATATAATTTTTTATATTAATAAGATACATCCCATCCATAACAAATATGACTCACATAACAAAGAATATAACAGAAAACAAATCTTTTAACACCCGAAACGACGATAATACTAAGATATTATTAACAAAGAAATGTTAAAAGATCATATATGATGTCATATTAATATATATTATTCTTGTATAATTTTATAGCAATTATTTCACCATTATACAGTAGGTTAACCTACCATCGACTAAGGAAAAGTACAAGGTAAGGGTTAATTTCAAAATCTCTTCATTTTCCGAGGATTTTTATATGTAATTACCTACTGGGACCACATTATCATCTACACCCATGTTTCATAAAAAAAATTCAAAACATTATTAATTTTTATAATATTTATATAAATTAATCCTTCTGTCGATTTCCAAACAAGGTCATTTTTATCCTTATCGACAAAATTAATGTAAATATGTCTTTTTTAACTTATACGGTGGGTGTGGCTTTCTTCTTCCATTATAAAATATTCGAAGCATCACTTATAAGCTTATGAGAATATTTTCAAATTAAATTTTTTATTTTATAATTATGTGAATTTTAAATGATTTCAAAAAAATAGATTTTTCTCTCAAATAGGTTTGATTTCATCTATGCCAACATCCATTGATGGATTTTAAGATTATTTGAAGTAGATTTATTTTGATAAACATTTCCATATTGTATTGAATGTTTTTTATATGATTTAACGTGGATGTGTTTTTTTATACCATTCATGGTTTATGGATAAATTATTTACATTTCGTATGCAATTTTTAATACCAATGTTTATGTTATGTTTAAACATGTTCATATGAAGAATGCATTGGACTTAGTAAGTGACAAGTGGATCCCTCTATAGCTCCTTGAAGCATCGGTAGGTCTCATTAGACAAACTAGTGTCTTGGCATATGGCCTTGAAAAATCATATTTGTATTCTTGGCACAAGGCCTTGACTATGTGGTTATGATAGTCTGGTACTATGATTTCCATCATTATGAAAGTGGTTATTGATATTGCATGTGATTATTTGACTAGTAGAATATGGATGTGAATAAGTAAATGACATTATTTTATTTTATTTTTCCATATTATGCTAAAGGTCAAGTTTAAAAGCCTTTTGTTTTAGTTTTACATTTCCTTAAATGTTTATGCTATTTTATGAAAGTTTCTGCTCTATTGTTATCCTTACTGAGCATCTGAGATCACCCCTTTCTATGTTTTATTTTTTCCAAGATGTGAAGATGTATTTTATGACTGACATGCCAAGATAGACTGAGTGGATATGAGTGTGGACTATGGAGACTATGTTGTTGTAGTTTTTTTGCTTTATGATGTAATTTAAGACTTATAAATGTATCTATTGATTCCAAGGCTACTAAACTAATCGATTTTTTGAGGCTTGATCTTTTGTGATCATGCCAATGTCATGTAATAATGAACCGAATCTGGGTAACTGAGGTTAGGGAATTACACTAAGGGTTGTCAGAGGCAATCAACAACAACCTCTAAGGAAACAAGGAAGGGATTATGCAATCACTATTGCTAAGGTGGAGACGGACAATGATGTGGTAATATGTACTCTAGTTATTCATTCAAGAATAGATGATGTACTATTTGATTAGGGTTCTATGCATTCTTTCATATCATGAAATATTAGTATAACTATTCAAACACCGCCTCAAAATTTGGAGGAAAATTTACCTGTGAGAATAGAGAATGGGGAAATTATTGCGTCCATGGTTTATAAATCCTCCCTAGTTAATGTTTGTGGACCGAACCTCCCATAAAATCTTGACACACTTCTTTTATAGGATTTTGACGCTATCTTGAGCATGGATTTGTTATCTTTATACAAATCCAACATCAACTGTCCGGAAAGGGAGATCACTCTTTACATCCCAAATAATCCTCTAATTCTTTACATGGGTATGGGGGAAGATGAATCTCCTTTAGAATCATCGTCTCATGTTTGGATATTGTTTTCTTATGAGAAAGCCTATCTATCTCAAATGTTTGAGACAAAGGAGAGAATAATTCTCGAAGACGTGCCCATCGTGAGGGATTACACTAATATATTCCATGAAGAGTTGGACAGTCTTCCTCCTTACTAGGAGGTTGAGTTTTCAATTGAACTTATCCCTGAATCTTTGCCTATCTCAAATACACCTTAAAAATGGACATTGTTGAGATAGAGGAGCTGAAGAAGTAGTTGTAGGAGCATATGGAGAAGGGTTTTATATACCTGAGTGGTTCATCATGGGGTGCACCAGTCCTCTTCATCAAGAAGAAGGATGGTTTAATGTGCCTCTGCATTGATCATCATGATCTCAATAAAATTATGATAAAGAACAAG
Source organism: Viscum album (assembly GCA_963277665.1). Lineage (NCBI taxonomy): Eukaryota > Viridiplantae > Streptophyta > Magnoliopsida > Santalales > Viscaceae > Viscum > Viscum album. The sequence goes on along the minus strand of OY728158.1, from coordinate 689,594,166 downwards.
TATCCCCTGCCATGGATAGATGACTTGTTCAATCATCTTCGTGGGTCTAAGTATTTCTCTAAGGTGGACCTTTACTCGGGATATCTCCAACAAAAGGTAAGAAAGGAATATATTGTCAAGAATACCTTTAGAACAAGTAATGAACACTATGAGGTCATATTTATTCCCTTTAGACTCACTAATGCTCTATTAATTTTCATGAATTTAATGAATAGAGTCTTTATCGATTACCTTGAAAAAATTGTTGTTGTCTTTATTTATGATATTCTGATATACTCAAAGAGTAATGAGGAACATTAGAAGTATTTGAATACTGTGTTAAAGAATTTGAAATGGGAGAATTTTTATGAAAAGTATAGTAATCGTGAGTTCTGGATGGAGGAAGTATCATTCTTGGTACATGTTATCACCAGCAAAGGGATATCTGTAGACCCTTCCAAGACAAATGGAATTTAAGAGTGGCCCAAAACAACTTTTATAACGGAGATCCATATCTTTTTGGGTCGAGAAGGGTGTTATCGATGATTTGTGAAAAAAATTCATGATTTTCAAACCCAATGACTAAGCGGACACACAAGGGAGTAATGTTTTTCTGGACTCATGAATGTAAAGATTGTTCCAAAGAGTTGTAAAAGAGGCTTATCAATGCACCGGTACTGACACTCTCAACAAGTGGAGAACTTTTTGTGGTATATAATGCTGATTCAAATAAGGGATTAGGATATTTGATGATGCAAAATGATAAAGTGATATCCTATGCCTCAACGGAGTGGAAAATCCACGAGAAATACTATCCCACGTATGATCTCGAGTTTGCGGTTGTGATATTTGCGTTGAAAATATGGTGGTATTATCTCTATAGGAGAAGTGTGATATATATACATACCACAGGAGTCTCAAATATGTATTCACATAAAAAAAGATTAATACATTCCAATGAAGATGGATAGAGCTCAGCAAGGATTATGACTGCTCAATCCACTACCATCTTGGTAAGGCAAATAAGGTGGCAGATGCTCTAAGTAAAAAAGATCATTCATCTTTATCAATGATGAGAATTGAAAAGGATCTACTCTTCATATATTTTAATAGGATGGAAATGGGAATAATTAAGGGAGGAACATCATTAATAATTTCTCAAATTATTGCTCAACCATATTTCATGGAGAAAATAAAGGATTCTCAAAGAAAAGAAGTGGAAATTTTGAAAAGGGTTGAAGCTATCTGAAGTGGGAAATACTCAAGGTTTCAGATGGATGAGGAAAATATTTGTAAGATTTGGGTCATGATTATGTGTATTATCTAATCCAGAGATAAATAATAAGCTTTTGAATGACACGCATAGCTTGATCTTCTCTATCCACCCAGGGAGCAAAAAGATGTATCGAGATCACCTAAAAACTCTTGGTGGGACAATATGAAAAGGCCGATTGCTGAATATACATCAAAGTTCCTGGTATGTCAACAAGTGAAAGCTGGTATGAAAATGTATAAGGGGATGATACAACCACTACCCATACCAATGTGGATGTGGGAGAACATTACCATGGACTTTTTTACTAGACTTCCAAGTACTTCCAGTGGAAATAATGCTATATGGGTTCTTGTGGATCATCTTACAAAGACATATCACTTTATCACGATTCGAGAGGAATTTTCAATGGACCAAGTTTCACGGATACATATCAAAGAGGTGGTATGGCTACATGGATTTATAATATCTATTGTATCTGATCATTATCCGAGATTCACCTCGATGTTTTGGAAAAGTCACCAACATGCTCTAAGTACAGAACTGAACATCAGTATGGCCTATCATCCTCAAACTGATGGCCAATCTAAGAGAACTACTCATAAAATGGAAGATATGTTGATAGAATTCTTTATGGACTTCAATGTAGTATGAGAAAAACATCTTTTTCTGGTTGAATTATCCTACAAAAATTGTTTCTAATCGAGCATCTGAATGGCACCATATGAAGGCCTTTATGGGAAAAGGTGAAGAACATAGGCATGTTGGGATGAGTTCAGTGAGTGTAAGCTACTAGGACCTAAAATGGTCAGAGAAATGGTGGAGAATCTAAAAACCATTCAGGAGAATATCAAGGAAGACCAAATTCGACAGGAAAGTTATGAAGACAATCGTCGACGATACCTTGAGTTTAAAGTTAGAGACATTGTATTTCTACGCATATCTCCATGGAAGAAGGTCATGATATTTGGGAAGAAGGGGATGTTAAGTACCAGGTACATCAGACCCTTCAATATCCATGATTGTGTCGGAGAAATGGAATATCGAATGGAACATCCACCTTCCATGTCGAAAGTACATGATGTCTTTCAGGTATCCCAACTATGGAAGTACATACCAGACCCGACACATGTACTCTCTTTAGAGGTGGTATAGTTGGAGTATGATCATTCTTAAAAGGAGAAGCCAGTGAAGATCATGGATTGTTGAGATAATGTTCTACGTAACAAGACAACTCACCTGGTCAGTGTACGATGGTTATACCACAAGTACAAAGAGGCAACATGGGAACTATATGAGGTAATGAAGGAAAAGTACCCCCACCTGTTTACGACTTAGCATTTCAAGAGAAAAATTTAATAAGGGGGGAAGAATGTAACGATCCAATGTTTTATAAATGGAAATTAATTTCTTATATATATATCATGAAATCACAACATAATGGACTACTATGTCTAATGTGCCCATTAAACTTATGTTTGTCACTTCTATGTTTGGAATTTCAAAAATCAAACATACACGGTTGCGATCAGAAAGTTATTTGGAGTCTGATAAGAAAAACATATTTTTTGGTGAATTATAACCTACCCTTATGAATACACGTATACCATTATGAATAGTTATATATCCTAATGAATTATAACCTTACTTATGATAGTATTAAAATAATATTCAAGTGAAAGTATGATGTACCAATATTTTAGAATAATTAAATGAATGTTTTAAAACTATTTTTTTAATAACAGATTATGATTTTAATTACAAATAAAATTAATCACATTTAGAGTATTATTTTTTAAAAGTAGACTTCATTTTTGGATTATACAGATATACAAATTCTTATGGTGAATTTTTAGGATTTTTATAAAACACATCAATTTTTATGAATAGTGAAATCCGGTAATTCACAATAAATGTTAAAACCTTAATTTTTTCATCATGTATGAGTCATGGATGATGTAAATGACCATTATTTAGAACTCACTTGAAATTATTACTAATCTAGGTCAAGTAATACTCACTATTTATTAACTTATGAAAAAAATTAGTAAACTAATTATTATAATAATATGAAAACCCTCCTCTGCTCCACTATAGCCCCCGCCCACTCCCCTTCTCTTCACTACACTCAATCCTTTTCCTTCCCAATATTCTGCCAAAATCCCTCCCTAAGATTCTCTTGCACGTCAAACATCCCCTAGCCTCTTCAAAATACCAAAACCTATCCCTTTAAGAGTTTCTCAAAAGAGATAAACTCAAGAGGTAAATTCCTCTTTCAAATTCTTTTATTTCTTTTAAGTTCTTTTCTTTTCTTGTTTATTTCCTCACTTCCCTTCACCCAAATAGTATGATAACTTCAGTAATATAAATGTACTGGATAATTTTTATGATAATTGGATATTTCATAGTCATCTCTTTTTTACCTACATTTTATTTCAATGAAATGAAAACATCGTTTGAGATGTGTTAATTTTGCACATTCAAGGACCACGGTATATCAATTTCTATTATCATATTTACTTCTGGTCATGAAACCATTAGTGTTATGGTAGAACCAGATTATTCTATATTTAATATATCCTTTATGTGGTTCTGTAATACCTTTTTACAAATGGTAGTAAGATATAAATCAAAACATGTTTTTGTAATCAAACCCACCCTTTAACCCAAAACTGTTGTCACAAAAGTTATATATATTGGTTCAAATACAATGAAAGTAAACAAATTATTTTTTTAACCATTTAATCTCAGGGATATTTATTAATAACATATAAATTAAATTCAGGACATCCACTTTCATCATTCGTGTTAAACCAAACTTGAATATAAGTAAATCAATCTTGAAAACCAAGAAAACAAACGGTCCCAAACAATGAAATTGAATATAGCCCATTAAAAAGGTCATGGATGAACTTAAAAAAGTTATAATAAATCCTTTACACATAGATAAGGTTCTAGAATTATTAATTAATAAACCTAATTTTTTTATTCATGTCATTGATAACAAGTGGAGAACACCACCAGATTTAATTTAAGGGATCCTCTCCATTTCACTCATAATCAAGATTGTCCTTTATGATATGCCTTTTTATTTGTAATCCCATATTATGGGGTATGATTTTTCACCTCCCCCATATTTCACTCATGATTTATAATTGATTATTAATCCCTTATCTCTCTCATAAATCCCCCTTGGGTACACCAGAAACCATGCCGATAAACCGTAATGAATTCCACCCAAAACTCCATTGTTTTTAAGGTTTCCATATGTTTCTTTTTATCAAAATGGAATTATATTATTTTTTTATGTGCATACTCATTGTTTAGTTTTACCAATTTTATTTTGGAAGACTCTTTCATCACTCTCTTTCGAGGATATACTTGTTTTTAAAATATTCCCTCTTTAGAACATTCGGATAAGCAAACATTTTTTAAGGGAACTTCCCAAAATTTTTACCCAATTTCAAGTTCTCTCTATACTCTATTTGAATCCACAATTTTATTTATAAAATCAGTATTTTTATTATGAAAACATTATTTGTTCAACACTATTTATTTATAAGGGTTTTCATCTTTTCTATTTTAAAATCTCTATAATATTTTCCTTAAAACCGCACAAAAATGTTTTGATGATAATGTTTCTAAAATAAATTTATTATATGTTTTCACTTAAGTTTTACATAAATTACCTTTCTATATTACTATTTTACCTAATGAACTTCCAAGTATGTTCTAATCCCTTTCTTTAATGGAAACGATCATGATACGCCGATTGGTTATACTTTGTGTCATGATTGTGTTACCCAATTCATTCCATAGGTACCCTTATGTTTATGTATGGTTCATCATGTATGATTACTTATGTGGAAAGAATATTCATGAAAATTTTGAGATGGGTGTTCCTATATAGATCTCCAATGAATTGGTTAATGTTAATTCTCATGAGATGCGATGTGAAATAGGATTTACAGTTAACCTTGACCAATACTAAAAGGGAAACGGGATTGGAAGTTAGCCTTGACCTGTACTAAAATTGGAAACAGGATTGGCGGTTTTCCTTGACCCATACTAAAGATATGTTTTATGATTCTACCATATTTATACAATTCCATGTTTATATGATCCGATGCTTATATGATATGATTTCAGATGTTCCTTACTTCTAATATCATTATGTCATGCCTCCTAACTCATTTTCTTAATATGTGTCCTTATGTTCATTCCCTTACTAGTATTTTTAGCTCATCTCTTTGATCATTTGTTCCATAGGTTACTCTATGTAGATTTAAGGTCTCAAATAATGTTAAAATATCTTTATAGAGATTAAATAAAGAAGTGTTTTTCCCATGTTTTATGTTTTATGTACCTAGTCTTCCAAGACACTAGAATCAACGATCCATGGATTGTACACTGATGTATAATTATTCTTAAAAATATGTAATGCTATATGTAAAAGGCTAGGGTCTCTATATTATCACACTCAGGATTATTGATGGAAGAATTGAACCTCATAGATGCATCCTACCTACCCTATTTAAGAGACAAGGCTCAACACCCACATAGTTCATTATCATAGTTTAAGGTCATATGATAAGAAATATCCATGAATTTTAATGTCATGCGGTAATGATTCCCATGTTTCGTAGTGAACTTTGACATGTGATGGTGCGGGGAATACGTGTGGAAGGTTCCTATCACAAGAGCATCAATATTGGGGGAATGGAGAGGGGATTATACCTGGAAGCTGCCTATTTTTTCTTCCTTTTGTTAAGTCATGAGGGAATCCAAAGGCCCTTTCATGGGTTAAGATTATATTTTAACAGCATGTGAATGTATATGGTCTATGGGGATAATTAATGGATGTTTCCCATCCTTTCATCATTTTTTCAATCCATGAGGGCATCCCATGTCCATTGCATGGATTAGGATTCTAGTTTAACATTACGTGTAAGGATGTGGAATGTGGGGATAATGCATGGATGTTTCCCATCCTTTCATCTTCATGTCAGGTCATGATGGCATCCCATGTCCATTTTAGGGAGTAATATTACAATTTAACATCATGTGAAGGAGGCGGTGTGTGGGACTTATGCCATTAGACGCTTGTTAATATTTCTCATGTCGAGTATTAAGCACATATCGACTTATTTGTGGCTCTAGGTATTTTATTTGGGATCAATCGTGATGAGTAGGCCCATGTGGGATACTTGGTAGATATATCATAATCATTAAATGAGGTATCAAATGTTTAATACATAATTAATCTCATGGTTTTCATAGAAGACATCCCATTCTTTAATGATTCAGTATATAGTAGGCTAAACTATATTTTAACATCCAATATTGAGGGAAAAGGGGGTTCATATCATGATCATTTCTTGAGGAATCTAACACATGATGAAAAAGGAATCTCATTAATGTCACGGGAGGAATCCTATGTTTTTCTTATAGGATGTACTATTGTTTAATATCATATAGTGAGGTCTAGGGGTCATCTCATTATCTTGGTGTGAAGCATATTACACATGATGTTAAAGGAATCTAGAGTATGTCGTAGGATGCATCATATTTTTTCATATAGGGTTAAATATAGTTTAACATCATGTTACAAGGACAAAGGAGTTCATATCCTGATTATGTCATGAGGCATCTTATGCATGAGGCATAATGCATCTCGTGTATGTCATAGGTGGAAGCCTATTTTTTCATATAGGGTGTACTAAAAATTATCTTCAAGTTGTGAGGAATACTATGAGGAATATTCTTACCAATCTCTATTGGGGGACTTATCCAAGAGTGGTCCATTCTAGTTAAACCTAGCATATGATCTTGATGATGGGGTTTTGGGTGTTTCTTGAGGGGTGTATCAACTCATGGTACTTGGGAAATCCATGAGAAGAATCTCAACTCATAACAAAATAAATAGACCAAGTGGAATATTCTGACTAAATGAATTTTAGGGAGTGTAAAGGGGAATCTCAACTCATGATATGGAAGGGGTGGATGTTGGGGCTACATAAGGGCCCTACCCAAAATTTCCTCGACCCAAACCGAAAATTTCATGGTGCGACTCTCCATTTTTCATCGGTTTTAGTGATGATAATGAAGGGATCGAGAAGAATGTCTGAGGCCGCAGTCTATAATGAATTCTAATAAGGGATGTGTGGGAACATCCCTCATAGTATGGACCAGCTTGCACATTTCCATGTTCTATTATTTGAAACTATGCCCTTGGATGTAAAACTTTTCAATGTTGTGTGCATCTAGGAAATTCGTCACGCAACATGGAATTATTTAATACAACTATGAAATTGTGTGAAAAAATGAGTTTATATGAGTCGTTTCCTATAAGAGTGGCTTTTAACACCCTGTGTTGTGAAAAATTTTAAATTTCATACAAATAGAGTTGTTAAAATTATTATAATTTGTGTGAAATTTTGTTTCCAAAGGAAAATTTCAATGAAAACATCTTAGCATAAGATCGTATGTGAAGGGATTTTCCAAGGTAATTGCAGACAACATTAGGACCTGGGGGTTTCATGCATTTACAAACTTGGAGTTTCATGCATGAGAGCTTACTCGCCCTAATCTGAGATGTCCTCCTTTAATGGGGGTAGATTCCATAATTATAGGAATTTTTCCCATGTCACACAATATCTCTTTTGTCGCTCAGCTTTGGTTGTTGGGAATGAAAATTTTTGGATATTCTATTAAAATTCCTTTGTGTTTTTATTTCATCTTATGTATGTGTGTAACTTCTTCATTTGACTTCAAATTTTGTATGAAACTCAGTTGCGCAACCATGGAGGACTTGAGTGCGCTTGTGGAAATTTGGTTGCAAATTCATTTTTGTTTGGAGTCCAAGTTTCATATGTGTAGATATTATCAATTGGAAATAACATTTTTCATGTAACACAGTAGTGGGAAGATGAATTAGTTTCATTCACTTCTTGGAAAGTTGTGCACAAATCCATATTTTTCACCAAAATCGCCCTGTCCGGCCATTTTTGATAGTGTGATACCAAACAGACATAACTTCTAATCCATAGCTCTATTTGGTCTCGATGAATAGTCAAATCGAAGACTGAAATACAAATATTCTTTAAGATCATGTTCTTAGTCTTTCGGTACATTCATGGATACGTTTTTCTATCATAAATAGTTACATATAAATGTATGGTCGCATCTAACTTAACCCTTTCATTTTTTAATAAAATCCTTGTTATCTGATTTTGAGATTTACTATTATGAGGCGTTATTATATTAAAATGTCAATTCCAAACTAAAGATTGTTTTACAATTTAGATTATAAATTGATATTTTCATTAACCATGCCTGTCGTGAAATATCATAAATAAAAAAAGTGGCTAATTAGTAAATTATAAATAATTTTCCTAAAATGGTCTGTTGTATATGCTAAATAAAGTATATAGTAAATATTTTTAAATAGTTACATAACATACCTTGTATGTTTTCTATTTAAATGTTTAATAAATGTGAATCGTCTAAATGCCTTAAATTTAAAACTTCTTATATATGATAATATCAGTAACCCTCATGTAAGGTTAAATTTTTTATTTGGATTTGAACATGAGCATGAGAATTACCCATAGGTCATAGTTACCTTTCTATATATTATTCTTAAACCTAATGTTTAGTTAATAAGGCCTAGTAATATCTCTAGGCATGACCACTTTTGGTTTCGATGCCTTTTGTATATAATGATTTATCCCAAATATGGTAGTGCATTCTGACCTTAAAGCATTGATGAATTCTTCATTTTAGTTTTTATAAGAGTTGGATAGTTTGGGTTCCATTTTTCTCAAGTTGGGATCTTATTTTAATAAATAAACACTCCCAAGTAAATGGGAATTCATTAATAAATTTGGGCCTTCATAAAGGCATGAGAGTCATGTAATACCCCATTTTATTTAGTTGAAAATGTATCAGGAATCATCATCCTTTTCGTAGGTCATCTGGAATTCTTCTCTTTTTGTGGGCTATCACATGGTTGGAATGAATAGAGGAATATAAGATGTTTTTATATTTCACTATAATATTTTATCACACATGGTGCCTATCAAGTTAAACAAGATGTAATAACACATTTGTTATTTTTTTAGAAAACTTGTATATTGCATTAAACCATATTGTTACCTAACCACTTAGATAAAAGGTCATGGGTTACTAAAATCTTCGTTTATGGATTATCTCTAAAGTAGAGTTAACTATGAATTCTAAGATCATTATGATTGGTATACCATGAATTTGAGATTGGTAGTTCAGTTGACCTAGTGTTTTGGGATGATATTCTACAAAATACCATGTATTGTGTCACAACCAATCCCGAATAGTATTGGATTCTATGCCGAATGTTGGGAATTCATGTGGACTGGATTTGGAATGAGTATCACATGTATGTCTAAAATTGACTCTAACCTAGTTCACTTATTAAAAACTAGTTATTCTATCTTCTTATGACCCTCTTTTTAAAATTGTATCACCACATCCAATAACTCGAATCAGTGGTGATGGAATGTGGATCAATGAATTTTTTTGCTACTCAGTAATGTTTTTACTTGGACACTCCTAATGTGGAGAGAATTAAATCGGCTATGAAAGCATGTCCTTCCAAGTAGAGGAAACATGATCATAAGGGACCAATATAAATTGGTCACAATGAGATTAGTAACTTAATGAAATTTGGGAATTTTATTATAGAAATAAGTAACAAGGGATCTCCTCCCTTGATGAGACTGATGTTCCATGTAGCATGGTTAACTTGACCATGATGGTGAAAGACCCATGGGAGAGTGAGTTGGATCTGGAACTGAGTGGTTGGTGAGTGTACACCTGATCTATAAAGAAACATTGGTAAACATCAGTTACATAGGGTACCATTTGGATGACCAGTAAGTGTGTAGTCGACTACAATATGAGGATTAATGGTTCCCTCTTAACACTTTTGGGAATGGATACCCAAAGATTGTGTAAATTTAATGTACTATCTCTGATGATGGAAATCCAAAAATCAAATTTGGCATTGTGAGATAGTTGAACCATATTTGAACATGGACACTCATGGTTAGAATATATGGTGTCGAGTGTTGGTTAAGGATTTTATAGCCTATTTTCAAAATTGGTATGGATCAGTAGAATAAATACACACCACAGGTGAGATCTTGTCATACTCATGGTTTTGTGATGATAATGAACACAATCTTGGATTTTCCTTGAGTGTGTTGAGAGAGAATCTGTTATACACTAATATTAAATAATTCAAATTCCTTTATCTATTTTGATATTTGTACTCCTCTAGAGTGCGCTCAATGATAAGTTTAAAGGAATCCTTATGGTGTGGATATCACCATGGAAATTTTCAGATGATCCTTTTGAGAGTAGGGTCATGAAAATGTGGGATCGGTTGTTGGATGTTCATTTTGGAACCCATATGTCATTTGACAAAAAGGACCAAGTACGGTTTGTCCAGGAGACTACACTGGAATTCGTCTATAGGCATTGGTGAATGTTCTTTGTATGATCTCGAGAAGCCTTTGCTTCATTGAATCAGGACCTATCCTTTGAAATGCATCGACCTTCTATGTCAATAATTTTCTAAAATAGTTGGATAGAGATGGTTCTACTATAGATCTTTAAAAATGATCTTCGTAGTCATTGAGGAAACATTTCATGCACAGCGTTGGTTTAGGAGGGTTCTAGGTAAGGGTCATCTATGACTTTCATGAAAATCTAGGGTAGCTAATTTCTATTGGTTCAATTAAAATTGACATTTGAGTTCAAAATAAGGTATATGAGATGTGTTCATTCTATTAATTGGGTGTATCCTTTTAGAATCATGTTGGCAGTATCATAAGATTGATAGAGACATGCTTCAATAGGTAATTATGATAGTTTTAATGTCATGATGCAAAGTTTTCCTTTCAAAGGTTAATACCTAAGTTGGATAGCTCCTTAGACCACTTTTTAAAGGAGACAATGGAAAAATCATGTCTTATTTTTGCTGGCTTTAGGTAAGCTCTATCTATATGTTTCATATTTTTTATGAGTGTTGTCTCAAGTTTAAATGGTTTATGTATCATTTTCTTATGATGACTTGTGGAAGTGTATTGAGTGTTATAAGAAACAACAAAACTATTTGAGTGGAAATTATCAACCCTGGTAGGTCACATTTTGTTTACACTATTTTCCCAAGGATTCTCATAGATGAAAAGATCTAAGGTGGGGAGATCGTAACGTCCTGTGTTTTGAACCGGGTTGAAAATTTCATGATTTTTTAAATTGTTTCTTTTCATGTATGGGGAGGATCTTAAACTAGGTCTCCGAATGTAATTTTAAGGGTTTGATAAATTAATTGTGTTATTTATGGATGAGTTTTAAATCTTGAGAAGTTCCTTAGATATTTGGGTGAGTTTTAGGTGCTCCAAGATATAAAATACTACTTTATGGGGGAGGCAGATAGGGTGGATGATAAGTTAAACTATGAGCCCCTTTCAAAGAAACCATGAAGCCTTGTCCAATGTAGTAAGAGGTGTCACATGGTTTAGTTTAACCAGGTAAGGGGAGGTGCATGGACATTTTAATGATCTGAAATTTATTGAATAGGTGGTGCATGGGATGTTCATGGTTTTCTAAACTCTAAAAAAGTCCACACCCTTAGTGCCACATAACCGGTACATACACGTGGTTTAGGCACACAATTTTTTAAATCGTGTGAGGTAACCATGCAGGGTTTGGATTTGGGTAGTGAATCCTACATAGTAGAAGAATGTTTATCTAAACTAAGTGTACAATCTGTGCAGATCGATAAAAAGGGATGAAATTACTATTTTCCCCATCCATTATTTCTTTCATCCCCCTAATTTTCATTCTACTTAATGTGCACCAAAGCAAATCGTTGGAGCTCCCTTCCACCTCTCCTAGGCTTCGAGATATCTTCCTCATAAGACCTTTGAATCAAGAACCATAGGTTGCATTGGAACTATATCAGTAATATCTAAACTTATTATGCTTCTCTTATTTTTTTATCTCGACATACGGAGTTCCAAATCCATGTGATCTCTTATTCTCTACTTTCAATTCATTTGGTGATTATTATTTTCTATTCCATTCCAAATCTAACTAAAGCCTAATATTGGATGAGTAGACCATCATATGCATATGGTAGTTCTTCTATATGATTTTCCCATCAATCCAGATATTTTATATGATATAGTCAATATTCTACATGACAAACTTTTTGGGAGTCTGTTCTGAAATAGTAAGTGTCTTAAATTAAATTCCTAGACCACCTTATATAGTGTTTTAGATAACCTCTGATATGGTTAGAGGCCATGAACTCAAACCAAATCACCTCTTAGGGTGGGTTCATTAAATCACATAATAACCATGGTTCATCTTCTAACTAAACTTTCCCTAGGGTGTTTTAATTAAAATGGTTATGCCTATATTCAATTTCTCGTGCATGTCTTGTATTCAAGATCATCGTGATTTGGTGAATTAAATTATTCCACTTGAGTGGGATGTTTAAAATGAACTAAATGAATTTATATATGGAAGTGCTTTGTTTTCTAATAAAACTACCTTATAAGTTGTGGTATCATATAAATTAAAAATTGAATTGATTGATGAATTCTGTAGTGATTTATATCATTGTAATGATGTTTACCATGGACTTAATAGTCATTGTTAAAAGGAATAACCCCCTTCTGAATAATAAATAAAATATAATAGTGATATTAATGGAATTTTTTATCGAATGGATAGTCTTATGAACTTTATTTAAAATGGTAAACTATAATATACTAAAAAGGATCTACTTCACCTTGGGTAATATAGAATCTCGCACTATAAACCACTAAGAGGTTCCCTGAGGTGGTTGGACACATTACCTCAAGTTCACCTCCCCATATTCTAGAGTCTACTGACAAGAAATGAGGCCCTAGGGAGTGTTTGTGAGGAGACAATGTCCACATTAATCTGAGTGTAACATAGTTGTATATAAAAAATAAATGAAATCTAAGATAAATAAATTGGTGGAAAATGAATAATAAATAGATAGAAAATGATGATAATGATGCCATGTATCTATAATAAAATGAGTACATGATGATATAGGGGAAACAAGAATATTCCTAAAGTTAAACAAAAATTCCAAAAAGAACAAAACTAGATAGAAATAGCATCACAAGCAAAGGTTCATATCTCTACTATTATACTCCATCATAAAACAAAAAAACTATCATGGAATGTTGGATGCTTCCCTTTAAACATACCTGCAATAATGAATTATGTATGGGTACTAAAAGTAGGAACAAGAAGGGTTTGATATATACACTATAGGCACATACAAGGGTGTCTAGATCAATCTTGTTTGGGCATATAAAATGATAAGTGTTCCAATAATGATAAATTAAAGGAGATAAATAAATGTAATATATTAGACTAGATTCATCATGGGATTCCCTGTTGATACTACCTACTTCATCATAATTCATATGTCTCTAAATGTGGTGACCTATGCATGTATGAACTATTGTATATTTGGCTGTGATGAATAATTATAAATAGGAAAACCATCCCTAGGAATGTGATTTGGATTGGAGAATGCATCCCTATAAATTCAATTACACCTTCACATTTTGTAATTTAAATGTCATCTTTGGAATTAATAAGATGCACCATAATCCCATCCAAGGAAATCCATAATGAGTCCAAAGTATCTCTCTAATGTAATTTAATTTCCAAAACCATAATATTCCATATAAGGTGATCCATAAATGGAATCTCTAGTATCAATCTCAGTATGTAATGTAATAACCCTCTACGAACGTCTCATGTATCTTAAATAGGGGTCCGAGTAATTATTGTGACCTGGAGTAACCATCTATCCATGAACTCATCCAATGTGTCTCACCTTGGGAACCGATATCTCTCACATGGAGGTAAGAAAATTAAAGGTGATCCTATAATAGGATCACTTGGTATCACTACCTACGTGTAAATAAACCACATTCAAAAATAATTATAAATCTCAATGAACCCTTTCAAGGAAAACCAAGAGACTTCGTGTATCAAACTCGGCTAGGGTATCAGATAAAGTTTTAACTATCAAAATTCATTTTATTTAGAAAGGAGTAGCTTTTATACTTTTTAATTAGATTTTCCATTTGATTCTGTTAAGAAATTAATATATGGAAATGAGAATAGGGGAATAAGTCATGGTTTACCATTTATCTTGATTTAATTAATACTTCAAAAACATTTATTACAAGACAACACACACCTTGAAGGTGGTTAAAAATTAAGGCAATGGGAAAATAGGATATCAAGTAAAAAAACACCCATATGGGTGGAACATGATAAGGTGAATGATCTAGGAGTCTATTCACTGTTATCTAAGATCACATTGGGCATGATAACCCTTTAAATTAATTTACCTAATAATTTTGAAGTGTTTTCAGAAAGATCTGATGTGTGGAACAATGGATCACAACATAAAAGCACTAAACATGAGGGAAAGAAACTAGGACACCTACATTAGGTTAATGGCTCTCTCCTCATCTAGTGTCACACTTTTAAATGATATTGAATGGGAGATATTGGCAGAATCTCCATATACCCTAAAAATTGGGAAAATGAGGTTGCTCAAAGATAGCACAATCGACAAGAATAAGAACATAAAACAGATGGAATATGAGTGTAGATATTACCGAGAGGGATCCAACACACCAAAAAGTGGTGGAAACATTTGATAGTTGAGGGAGACACCAAAATAGCTAGTAATCTTGATGAAAGATCATGAATAGGGGTTTTTTTCTAGAGGAGGATCAAATAACTTTTGAGGGTTAAAAAAATAACATGGGAAGTGGTAAATTCTACTCTAAAATAGGTTTCACATAGATTTTAAGCACGGTTGGCCAAACCGTGCACCAACCATGTGGCATCTACATCCCAAGGACCCCCCTCCAATGGGATATTTTCACAGTTTTCTTAATTGTGCGTAGCTTGTGCGAAATGGTTGTGTGACCTATATAAAATAAGTAACACCTTTATGCTATTAAGGCTACATAGTTATAGAGTAACTGTGCTTCCTACTCATGTACACGGAGTTCCTCCATGAATAATATGCATGGTTAGCACAAACTGTGCACTAACCATGCATCTCACCCTCTCATTCCCATTAAAAGATATCCGAGCATTGAACAATCCATAGACTCTCATAAATAACTCCTTAGAGATTAGAGCACATCACTTGAAAAATGGAAGATTTAAAGAAAAAAATATAAAATTTCATACAACTCATAAAATCTAGGAAGTTACAAACACCCATACCTAAGACAACACATCCCCGATTTTCCCTTCCGAGGGTGGTAAAACATCATCTCAGAAATGTTCTGGCCACTAATAATTCACATTAGCCTCTCACACCAAAGTCTTATCATTTACATGTCCTTGCTACCGTATCACTTATACCGGAGGAACTGGCCTTCCTTGTAGGTCCTTCATGCTCTGATTAATGATATGTATAGGATGATCCTCAAAGGTTGCATCCGCCTCAATCCCAATGTCCTCAAGATGATAGAAATGAGACATGTAAGAATAATATCAAGGAAGATACTATATGTGGAATACATTGTGCATTTCACAAAATTTTTAGTGAGTTGAAATCGATAGGTTATCAGACTAACACTCTCCATTTTCTCAAAAGGCTTGAAATAATGAGGTGATAGATTTCCCTATCTCTGAATCTATATATGACCCAATCTAGGTGAAACTCATAAAAAGACCTCATGAACCGCATCAATCTGGTTTATAAGTATGTTTAAAGTTAAAATACTATATGTACTCTACCTATCTTTTTTAACTTAGATTCATTTCTCACTATTTGGTGATGTATTGATGACATTTTTGATCTGTTTAAAATAACTATCAACTCAACCAATAATTAGTGTCTTTAGTAATGTATGTCTGGAAACATGACTGGTAGATCAAGGTCATGCATAGGGTAACTCTTTCTGTGAGGTATCATCTTTTGGGACCCTTATAGTATAACTCAAAATCATTGAATTAGAACTGCTCCTCACGAAATTCGGGAAGTATTATAATAGAATGTATTACTTCTACCAGGCTTTGGTAGGAACAATATTGGTACTGAAGTCAGTATCTATTTCAAATGCTAAAAGGCTAGCTCAAAAACTTCTAACCAGAATAATTTCATGCATTTCTTAGTCAGACCATCTAGAGGTGCTACTAACTTTTGTAAATCTAGAATGAATCACCTGTAATAGCCAACCACCTCCATGATACTGTATATATCAAACACATTTATGCGATTCTCCCAGGAAGCCCTGGTATTCACCTTCTCAAGGTCAAAAAATATGCTCGCCTATGATATGATATAACCTAATGAATAAACATTACTAATCCAAAAGTGGAATTTACCAAGCTTAGAATATAGTTGGGGCTCTATCAGTGTACTCAGCATGATCTCAATATAGTTAGTATGGTCATTTCTAGTGTGATAATAAAATATGATTTTATCTAGGAATAATACCACAATTGAATCCAATTATGGCTTAAAACTCCAATTTATCAAGGCCATAAAAATTAATGGATCTTTCATAAGGCATGATTGCATAATAAGATAATCATTCAAGCCATATCTACTCCAAAATATTGTATGTGTTATATCTTATTTTCTAACATGCACCTGATGATATCCTAACCTAAAATAGATCTTATAGAAAACTATCTCTCCTCGAATCTAGTCGTAATGTATTCTATACAATAAAAAAATTTGTTTCTTTAGAGTAATCTGATTCATCCATCAGTAATCTCAAAAAACCCTAAGGGCACCATCAACCATCTTGTTGAAAAGGATATGTGAACCCTAAGATGAAGTATTGAGTCATATAAAACCCTTTTCCTCTAGATCTTATAGATGCCTCTTGTGTTTCTAGAGCTCATTATGTGCAATATTATATATAGGAATAGACACGGGGTTAGGCACTCGGAACTATCTTGTGGGTGAACACCGCCTATCTCACAAGAGGTAAAATAGTTAAATAGTTAGGGAATGCATCCCTGAAGCAATCCATCCTCATATGGAATTATGTATGTCACACTCCCTGATCTCTCATAAAGATTGTAGACATTTAGTTTGTCACTATTACCATATTAGTACACTCTATTCTAGCTCATCTCACCTGGATATCTCATTCTCCCTTGTGGATATATGTGATTCCCTCAGGTGATATGAACGACAGTCATCAATGATTGAACTCAAAATGGGAACTATATGGGGAAAGTCATACTATACCAATATTGATGTCGACACTAGTCGTCCCAAGGGTAAATAAATTCCACAAGAAATGGTACCCGCCAATAGTAAGGGGGGTCTCTTTTCACTAGTTTATACCCACTGATCAAACCCCTAATGGTGTGTCGAGACTTATAACGCCACTGAGTTACCCTATTACTAGGAATAGACTTTCCATAATTGAAGAAGATATAAAGGAGTGTGATACATCTATATCAAGTAAGGAAGATACTAAAGTAGAGGCTACCAGAATTGTACCTTTTATATAAGAAGGCCCCTGACTTTTTTGACTAGGAGTAGGCTTTAGTACATAGATGTCTCCTGATCTATAACCATGAGATGCATCCTGAATAACATGAGAAGGTCCTCTCTACTCTCATTGATCCCCTAAGGTTTGATTTCCTTATCCACACTTACCCCCCCATCCTAATAACCTAGTAGTATAATAACTCTTATCCTAACATGGATTCACTGATCCTTTACCTAAAAGTAGTTTTGGTACAAATCCCTTATCACTGTATATAAGAGGGAAGGTTTGGAAAAAACATTTTAGGTGACCCATCATGTTGTAATATCAGCACTCGATCAGGTTTCTCATACACTGGGGCTTCTTATTCCCTATATTTTCACACTATTGACACACCACATAGTTATCCGTATTTTTAATCTAGCTAGAACTAGACCCACATGAACCCTTGAACTAATGCTTCTTGCTTCCAGACAACCCCTCTTCCAATCTTGAAGTTTAACCGCCCTGGATCACAATGAGACTATCTATCAGGTGACACTATGTGATGAGGTCATGGTTCACTATTTCTTAAATTGTAGTAATCCTTAAAACATTCTCCTATAATCATATGTCATACACAATCCCACCCTCGAAATTTATTGTAGTTTTCATCTTTTCATCGATAAGAGTTAGTAAAAAACAATCGATCTCGATGAATCATGTCAAAATCTTCATCAAAAACACAGAACCCTCTTAAAGCATCATAGTCTATCGAGCGTAGTCTTCTTGCAATATATGAGGGAAGAATTTACAATATAAGGTTGTCTAGAATCCCTCCTAGACCATACCCAGATGACATTCAAACTAAGTGATGTCATCTAACCAACATTTAGAAGAATCGTATGGTATGTAGGTAGAAAGTTTAACCCTACTATTTAGAGTAATCTCAAGATGGTAGACGATTGAAACCATGGAATCTATCCATGAATCAGTTTCCTAAGGTCCTCCATCAATCAAAATTGTGGGAGGATGTTGTAGCTAGAACTCTTACTTCATCTCTCCCGTATAAGGGGAAGGCCACAAAGCTTTTTGTATAGACTGTATAAAGAAAAAGAAACAATATCAAAACAAAACTTTGATACCCATTGGAAGATCAATAAGAGCTTCCTTTGGTGGAATTATAGGAGGTGATAAGGGTTTGTTAGGTACCACCATCTCCGAAGCAGGGGCATCTCCACCCACCCAATGCAAGACTCGAGGACATTGAGGCAGTATAGGTCTACAATTTCCAATCACATTCCTCATATAAGATTTAATAAAATATACTAAAATAGAAACCATAGTAAAGGATAGGTTCACATCCTTCCATTAACAAGTCACACCTCTCATACTTGTCATAATGCTTGGTCTGGGTGATAAACAATATCATAGGAGTCTCAGGACACACTACCTACTACCAACTACTAAGTTAATTTTAGGGTAAATTTCTATCATGGAACAATAGTGGATATAGTATATGGAGTATCAAATGAAAGGAATAGAGGAAAAACCCCTTTACTTTTCATTTTTAATTCCCATTTCGTGGTTACCTTTTCATTTTAAATTGTAGAATTTTTTAAATTTATTATTATTTATTTGTATATTCATATCTATATCCAGTTAATTAAATCAATAATTACAAATTTCTAAAGGACCATACTCTTAATTAACTGGAATTGGCACGTCAAATAATTGTATCCAAGCCTATATATCTAGTATTAATATGTAATAGTTCATGTATTGTTATTTGATTGACTTATCCACCAATCTTAATTTATATAATTAATTTCATCTTAAATTTCAATTCAAATTCACCAATCAAACCGAATAATGTCTTTTCCCATTGAACCAATAAATCATAGCTTGATCATGGAATACTTGGTCAATTAAGGATTCATAATCATTTTATGTAGAAAAACACCATTTAGATTGATGTAGTCACTTTAACTAACTTAACTGTTTTTTTATACAAGATGAATTAGAACATTCCTATATATATTATTCAGGGAACATGAAAAAAACATGAAACATAGGAATTTCATGCCGAAACAATGATATGGCATATCATTATGTATGGAATTTAAGTCCAACATTTCCTGTATGATGCATGAGTTGATACGCCCTCATATCATTTGGTCAGGGTAAAATAAATCCCTTTCAAAACAATATCAACAAATGTAATAGCATGAAACAACTATGTTACCCAATGGTGAAATCTTTAAATTGTTAATAAGTGCAATCAATAACTACATTAACCCATCGTAAGTAATTTTGGTTTCCCTTGTACATGGGTAAGCTGCTCCTAGGAATAGGATCATTACCAAATTCCATTATATCATAGTATTTTTTTCTAATAACAAAATATTAATACAAAAGTAAAAGTCACTCTAAAACCAATTTGTAGCATCCCTCCCTATAAACCAATTATCAGTACCCCTAGATGGTTTTCAGTAGACCTCAAGCATACTTCCTCATATGCTAGATTCTTCTCACCAGAAGAGAAGTACTAGGGTGTGTATGTGTATAGACTATTCCCTCATTAATTAGAGTGTAATAGAGAAGTATATAATATATAAACAACTTCAAAAATAAATAAACATTAGTAATTTTAATAATAAATAAATACAAATTTTTGATGATGTTGATTCCATGTGACTATAAAAGAATTAGTACATGAGGATATACATGAAAAAATAATATGACACAAGATGTAAAAAAATAACAAAATACCAAAAGCAGCTACAACTACCATCATGATCGTAGGCTCAATTATCTGCACTCATACTCCATCTAAGAACTGAAAATCAAGCATCAGAAGCTGGCTACTTCACTTTATCAATACATGAATCCATGATGTTGGGTTGGGTACCAAGGGTGGCCCATATGTGGGGTGAGATATTCTCTATATTCCACCACTGATGATGTCTAGATCAATCTATTTTTTTCATATATAATGAGAAGTACTCCAATAAATAAAAATGAAAGACATGAAAAAATTAAATATATCATACTGGGCTCATCATGGGATACCCAATCCATACTACCTAATTAATCCTAATATGGATGTTTTTGAATGACTTGGTTGGTGTAAGTATGAAATATGGTAGAATGAGATATAATAAATAATCATCCAGATGTGGATCATCACCAAGAATGTGATTTGGCTGTGTGGATGCGTCCTTGGAAATATAGTTACACATTCACATTACTTAATTCAAATGTCATATTTTGATTTATGAAGGGTAACCCTAATCCCATACAATGTGAATAAGTAATAATCCCATGTATCGCTCGAGGAGAGTTTTAAATTTCCAACATCAAAAGATACTATCCAAGGCGATCCATAAATTCAATCTTTTTTATCACTCTTATCATGGTGTGAAATAATCCTTTGATCATATCGTTGTATCTCACATAGTGGACAAAGAATCACTTTTAGCCAGGTTTAAACATCTAAACATGACCCCTTCCAAGGTATATCCCCTATTGAACTAGTATCACCCACATGGAGGAAATAATGAACGTAGTGATCCTATCATAGGAAAAACTGGTATCACTCTTGGGTGTAAACAAACCATATGAAACACTAACTAAAAATATATAGGCTCATCCAAGGAATCCCATAAGGATCCAAGTATCATTCTTAACATAGGTATAAGATAAATTCATAGATATCACAATTAAATTTATTTAGAAAAAAATGTAATTAATAAATTTTAATCAAGTTCTCTATGCCATTAAATTAATCAATTAAACTATGTAAAGGGACGTAAGGATGTAAGTCGTGTCCAACCATTTCTCATGATTCAATTCATACTTCAAAAACATTTATTACATGACAAAACACCCCTTGAGGGTGGTTTAAAAAATTAAGGATGTGGGAAAATGGGCTATCATGGAAGGTAAATCCTAGAGGGGTAGACCATGTTAAAGATAATGATCTATTAGGTGATTCAATGCTAGACGGGTTCGCATAAAAAAAGGTAATCCATTAAATTAATTTAACTAATAATTTTTGGTGGTCACCCAAAATTTCTGGTGCATGGAACAATATTGCAAAATTATAATGAAATAATCATAAGGGAAAGAAGCTAGATCACCTACCTTATGTTCATAGTGTTTTTATCATCCATTGTTGGCCCTTGAAATGAGATAGAACGAGATATATCGGAAGAATCTCCAAATTCCCTAAAAATAAAGAAAATGTTATCACACCAAAATAGATCAATAAAGGAGAAGATAAACTTGTAAAAAAAGGAAGAGTATTTTATAGCGTACCAAGAGGGGTCCTAGGAACTCTACAGTGATAGAATTGGGTGATAGATGATGGAGATACTGTAATCCCTATGAAGCTTGAAGAGGATATATCACACCTTGGGGTTGTTCACTGGAGGAGGAAGAAACAAGGTTTGAGGGTTAAAAACATAACAAGGGAAAAAAGGTTAAATTCACATTCAAAATTTTTTTCATGTAGTTCGGTTGCACAATTTTTCAAATTGTGCACCAACCATGTGGCATCTACTTCCCAGGGATACCCCCCCCCCCTCATATGGTTTGTTAGCTTAGTTTGACTAACCATTTGAAGCCCATAAAAATGGATTTGTGACCTATTTGATACAAGTTTCATGTTCATGTGCCCCATCCCACATATTTTCAGAGTAACCATGCAGTCATTTTATGGTCACTAAGTTCTCACACTGTTAAGTTGCACAGTTCGCACTAACCATGTGGTTCAACCTTTCATTCCCATTTCTAGAGCTTCGGTCACCAAACAATCCCCAGACTCTCCAAGACCACTCATCTTCCATTACATTCCACCACTAGAACAAAAAATATGATTTTATATAGTAACCAAAAATAATATACCTATCTAAAAATTTGTCAAATTACTAGCGATATGGGTTTCCTTTTTACAAAACATTGGGAGGAGAGGTCATCGAGAAATTTAGATTACCTTATAGTATATTATGTCTAAAGGGGCCTTTGTTAAGGTCATTGATCATGAAATATTATACCCCAAGGTAAATTATGATGGTCATGGAATCTCAGATCACTTGGGTCAATTGAAATGTCATCTCATTCCCCCTTGATTAGGATGTTGATCATTATGGTAACTTCCAAGAGCTGGATGATAAACGTGACTTCAATATCCCATATCAGATGACTGGGACTATGTCCCATTAATTATAAAAACTTGAATTATACTATTATTATTAATATAATTTTTATGATAGATTGTTGCGTGAGATGTACTTAATCATTCATTAAGATATTGTGGGCATGGAATCCCTTACAAAGTATGACACTATAATGGTTATATAAGTATTCCTAAGTTATGCCTCGGTTCATGACTAGTCTGACGTATTTTTATATATGACTCTATAATCTTACTCATATATAGTACATACATATAAATACACACACACACACACATATATATATATACATAGGGATACATATTTAGAGATATCTCAACATAGGACAAAGTAGGTATAGTCGGCTAGGTGTCCTTGAGGAACTGGAGTTCGATTTTCTTACATTTATTATTATAGAACTACTTTAATTTTTATATACTTTCACACAATTTTTTTATATTCACAAACTTGATATATATAGACACTATTGTTGGTGGACTACTGAGTATATCTCACACCATGTTAAGGCTTCTGTTGTACTGTTATACCCAAAAAGATCTCATTTTTGAAGGATTGGATTATTGGTTTATACTTTCTGAATATTATAATATTTGTCTAGGATGGAGTACAGGAGTAGAGGAAGAAGCATGTGCTCATGATTCTATTGAGAGATAGCTATAGTTTATTTTATTTATTTATTTTCTATTTTTATACTTTCCATGTAATTTGTGTATTTTCCCATATTTTATATCATAGCATGTTCATTTATTACCATTATTCACTCATTATGGATAATCATTTATTATTTATTTATATTTTCATTATTATTATTTCTATTTATTTATTTATTAATGATATAGTGGATATAGTCTCCCAATGTACCACCAATACACCCTCATAGCTCATTGATAGCCTTTTGCATATGGGTAGGCATTCTTGAGGCCAGGTGACTATCCATCTTAGGGAACCAAGTGGCACCTGAGTCAGGACGTTAAAAAAGATGAGGCACCCTCAACTAGTTCTTTTTCTCGACTATAATATTAGGTTAACACTAGATACATTAGGAAAACCCATCCCATGAAATCTTCAACATGGTAGTGTGTCAATGCCAGCTACATGGGTCATTCCACTTAAGCGGCAGTTAAAGGATGTCTCACAAAACATATCTTCCATCAGGGTCACTACGGGTCTATCTACATAGAAAAACACAGTTCCATTCCCTCTATCTTATCTTTACATATCCCTAATAACATCATACTGAACAGTTTCACATGTCTCTTTTTTTTTTGGATAATTCCATAGGTCTTGAATTCCCATGGGAGTCCTCTATGGTCACAACACCAATCTCATGGGATAAGCATCTCGTGGCCTTACCACACCTCAAAGGAGGTCTGGAGACCCTCTAATATCACTAGGTCTCAACATTAACCACTAGAAGCTGATGTGTCAAGAAATCATGTAGAGGTTCTTCATAACATGTTGAATTTATCTATTTCAATTAATCCTCTTTTAATTAATAAAATAATTAATTTAATTGAAATCATATTAGGTAATAACCCATGAAGTTTTTCCTAAACATTCACAAGAGCATTCTCTAATAGTCCATCCTTTCATCTCAATAGGTCTGGAGGAAATCCTGGTAATAAGGCCCCAGTCTCGTCCATCGATAGATGAGGAATCAAGGAAGAACACTCAGGTTGTTATTACAATAGGAATTCACCCAATTCAATTATCAAATAAATTTAATGAAAATTTTAATTGAATTGTATTAATATTAGGTAATTTCCCTCAATGGAATTATCAACCACCAACATGAAACATAATCAACATAAATCCACCAGGAATGTATGAAAGACCACCACCTTTTACATAGGATTTTTTACGTTGACACCAAGGGTTGAAAATTGATACCAAGTCTTTCCATGCTCATCCAACCATTAATTTGTCCAACCAAACTCATATGAATAATTTTAGTACCTAAATCATGGCTAGAAATCATAATAAATTAATTATAACCATTGTAATTAATTAATCAATTAAATTCTAACATGGAACATTATTAATAAATTCATGAGGTCGCTCTATTATTCTAAAACCATTATAAATGTGTTTCTTTCTACTCCAGACACATCCCCAATAATAGGATATTAAAAATATGCATTTAAATCTACTGATTAAATATTTGATAAAGTTTAACTATGGAAGAAACCCTTCATAAAATCGAAATGAACACATACCTCCAAGGATAGTCATGCCAATAAATATAGACATCATCTCTAAATCTCCACTTTCTATGAGTCAATGAATCTCTAAATAAAATAGGATATTTCACCATTCTCTTTTGAAAATGGTATTTTGAAAGAAAATATGTGCCTCTAGATTTAGTGATAATAAGGGAGAAACAACGTAGAAGGAGGAAAAAGAATGATGTTAACCACCAACACCATTGAATCACACCCAAGATCATCATGTTCAGTAGAGGATGAAGAGATATGTTTATCAGGTCAAACCCTCACAAGTGCTCCATACCTTTTTAATGGATGAAGATATTCTGATCCTCATTAAAATTTAAAAAAAAAGGAGATGGAATGTTTTATGGTGAGACTCACAATGTCACACTATGTCATTTTTAGAAAATCCACCAGAACCCCTTTTCGCATCCCAATACTCATGGACCACACCCCATGAACCTTTTTCAAATTGTGAATCACAATTCATGATATAAAACGCCTACTATAGCTATTTTCATTGTCCAAGAAAACGCATTCCTCCTCTGGTGCTCGCTCAAGCCCCCAGAACTTCCATCAGAACTAAAAACAAATATTAAAATAATATGTTTACATTTTAAGAAGCCAAAAACCGCATTTTTATTTATATGTATCAAAAATATAATCCATCTATGAAAAAATACATATTCTTATTGAATTTCTCAACCATGATGAAA
Organism: Viscum album; assembly: GCA_963277665.1. Taxonomy (NCBI): domain Eukaryota; kingdom Viridiplantae; phylum Streptophyta; class Magnoliopsida; order Santalales; family Viscaceae; genus Viscum; species Viscum album. The sequence goes on along the minus strand of OY728158.1, from coordinate 689,568,228 downwards.
TGGGTTATTTCATAATTTTCGGCATAGTAATAGCTTTCAAAAAGGTTAAGAAGTAAAGGGATTGGTTAATGTATCCATGATAATATTTAAATTAGAAGATAACAACATGTATACCTATCATGGAGTCATATAAAATATGTATTTAAATTATATTTCAAAAAAAAATCAAATAGGAAATGAGGAGAGTAAAGTTGGAACCCCTACCTCTCTTGATCTTTATAGGTTGAAACATGAACATAGATCTAACCAAACTCTCCAATAATAATGGGAGAGCTATGGAAGAGAATCCATGACAATGAAATGAATAGGTAACCTAGAATTTTTTAGGTAATAACTAGAGGATGTGTGTGTAATTATAGGTGTTATTACTAGATTTTCGCATAATAATTTATTAATTATTTTATTATTTCAATTTCCATTAGTGCGCAATTATAAGCATTGTGATCCACCTCCACCCTAAATTCCATGAACTTTTTTAGTGCCCAAAATAGTTAAATATAATATCCTGGGAAAAAATGTATCATGATTACATAAATATAGTTCCATATATACCGTATTTACTATATTCCGCTATTTTAACCATATTTTACTATTTTAACCAAAATTTACCAGTATTTCACCCATTGTATAATGTCAATGTCCTGATTTAAAACATGTAATAAATTTTATAAAATTCACTCTCTAATTACATAAATTTCACCATTTAGTTTATGTTGATACATTACTCAAAAATAATGTATCGAAGTAAATATCATTTTAATTTCTTATAGAATTTAAATTATAACACAACTCAATCACTAGATGCATAATATCGAATTAAAGTATAATATTCCATAAAGGAAAGATGTGAAACTTTGGTACTTTTAGGGGTGGTTTATCCAAAATTTATTGGTTTGTGATCACCACTAACATGAACCTATCCCATGAATAGATTTTTTCCTGCTTCACTTGTTGGAGTTCTGATTGCGATCAGTCATGGGTGAAAACCAATGATGAAAATTCATTCCCAAGATATCACACCCCAATTTTTTTAAGTTCACCTTTTTTATTATTTTATGGATCATTTATCCTTTGGTTGAGGTTTGGGTTGAGTCCCGGTTTGAATTTTTTTAGATTCTATTGAAAACTGGATGTTTTGGGCTTGCCATCAAGGGGCACACGATTAGCACACAGTTAGGGGAAACTGTGTGGCTTCATTCATGTAACCATCTATCTTATTTTGGGATCCAGGGTAAGGATTATAGGGGACATGAAATTTGAGAAATTATACATCAATCATGCAATAGTTTCTATCAATTTGGATAGTGGAGACCACACGGTTTGTGCACAGTTTGGAAAACCATGGGGCATAACTATACAAGTTGTCCAGAAATTTTAAATATTGAAATTACTATTCTATCCTCATCTCTTTTTACCCTATATTTATCCCCCTGAATCTATATCATTTTTTGAACACTAAGGAGTCCTAACCCCCCCATACCTCTTCCCTTTTCTCCTCCTCTTCCATGTGTTCTTCTCCAAGCCTCTAAGGTGAGTTTCTTAGGGTTTTGGACACTTTTATCCTCTCCATCTTATCCCCTATTTGTTGGATATTGTTTCCTTATCTAGTTATTGTTTTTATTAACTCTAAAGTATAGGTTTGATCTATTAGGGTGTGTTTATTTTGGTTTAAGGTGTGTGGATTGTTCCAGTGGGATTATTTTTCCTTCCCTTTATGGTTTATCACATCCACACTCCATTGAGGTAGGGGATTCCATCCATTTCTTTTCTATCTCATTTCATTTTATTCTTTAAAATTTTTAAATAATATATAAATGTGTTTTTCATGATTTTGGTATGATTTTTTTTCTTGGTATGGTGTTATGTGTTGGATAAAATTGGTGAAAGTTGCTTTCATGGGGTTTCTTTAAAAATGTTACATAGTTAAGAACACAAGGTGTTTGTTGAAATTTAAATTTTTCTTTTAAGGTTTAATTGTGTGATTTGAGTGGTGTTTCTCCTTGGTAATATATTTATAGTGGAGTTAATGTGTGATTAGGACTTCGTATATGGAAAATTGTGACTTTTATGGTGTGATGATTATGTGTGGCTTATTGTGTTGATTTAAAAGCACTGGATTTTTCTTTAAATTTTTTTTTTACAAAAGTGGTTCGAAATATTCATGGGTTAGAAGTTGGTTTCAAAAATATATTGTTTTTGTTTCATGTGTTCCCACTTTTTGTTCTTTATAAGTGTGTCTTTTAATGGTGAACGTGTTTTGAAGCATGTTAAAAAGTGGTTTTGATGTGAAAATGATTTTGAAAGGGGATGTGTCCCGAGAAATGATTGGATTGCACATCTGTTCTTCTGGTACTATTTTAAAATGATTTCATAAATCATGAACGTGGTGAAAATTATATTCTTAAATGGATTGGGTGTTTATTAAATCATTATAAATGGTATTTTCCCTTGATAATGGTTAGTTTTCATATGTTTTCTAAAAAGGTATTCCCAAATGGAATTTGTGGATGAAATGTCTTATCATGTGAGTTGTGATGTTTGTCTTATATTGTGAGGCAACTGGAACTTTAGATTAGATCCTCTCTAATAGATCATGAACAATAATGTTTTTTAATGATACCATTGATCATTGAATGAGATCCTCTTTAATGGATTTTGAATTAGAATGGTGTTGGTTTTTGTTTCTTTACCACATTTCACCAAGTTTTATCATTATTATAACCATCATCATGGGATTCCTAGGCATATTTTATAGGGTTGGGTGATTGTTTCTTGTTAACCCTGATTACACGGGTTGGTACCCCCTTGACTTGATAAGTCCATGTGGTAGATTCCACTAGATTGTCTAGTTTAGGGTGACCATTTGGTAATTGATTATAGAGCTTCACCTTACACCGGTAGGTGAGTCTGGTCTGAGTATTCTCGGGGATCACCCTATGGATTTTTAAGAAATACCTATGATTATCTATTTATTTGTTCTATTTATTTTTCTATTGCATGTGGATATTCATACTTCTTGTTTATATTATCTTTCTCGTTTCATTTAATTTATTTATATCCCACTTTTTAGTCAATTGGTATGGATTTTATTTTGGACATTGGTTTTAAACTATATTGTGAAAATTTGAAACCATTTTTAAAAAAGGGAATTTGAGTGTGTTGTTCTAAAAAGATAATTTTTGTAAAATTTTATTTAGTAGTTTAAAATAATTAAAATAATTTTTCTAAATCTAGCTCAAACTACTATTTGTGGACGATTTGGGAAAGGAAATTCACGGATTCTATAGTGATTACATTATTAGATCTTAATATTACACCCTATTTGTTCCACTCTGCTTCGATAGACCAGATCTCTCTTGCAGGTGAGGGTTATTGTTTTATATTCTAACCTTTAGAATATATTGGTCTTGTGGTTGATGTTTACCAAGTAGTCACATGGTGATCTGGTCTCCATAGTCCAGTTTTAGTGCTTGTATTCAGATTCTATTTTTTCATAATTTTTTGTATTTAGATCAATTTTTATATTTATTGATATTCAGTTATTGTGGGGTCCTTTTCATGTTCATTATTTATTTGATCCGGGTTTATTGGGAAAATTTGTTCCCAAAGAGATTACTTTGAGGCTCGTAGCTAGTTCCCAACTAGTGGGGATCACGAATGCCATTTGGGCCATGTATTGTACTTGGATGGATTTGGGATAGATGGAATATCAGTATGGTTTGTGAAAAAATGGTTTCATAGGAAGCCCTTGTTATTTGGGATGTCAGGTAGATCGGGGATTGGGATTTTCGGGAATAGGGTGGTAGGTAGAAGAAAGACTCCCTGAACCCTTTCTCATTCTGATCCTCATGTTTCCATGGGTAGTTCGGGGTTTGAGTCTTTGTTTTGGTTTTGGTTTTTTTATGACGAATGATAATAGAGTAAAGCCTATGTCATTTCATGATCTCACATGGAGTAGTGACCCATGTGGATTCTGAGTACATGGTTCAAGATACTTCTAGTTGTTGATGCTTAATTCTGGCATGGTCTACTAACCGCGTGTCTAGGTTAGGCATGGCTACTAGTTCTGCACTCTGATAGTTCAGTGTGAGTTATGTTTTGTTTTGGCCTTATTTGATTTGATTATGATTTTAAAATGAAAGTGGTTTTTGAAATAGAAATTATTTATTTTATTTGGTTTTGGAAAAGAAAAGAATTGGTTTAAAAAGAAAGTATTTTTTATTGTAAATTTAGTGAATTCATGGGATTAATGGTGAAATGGAAAGTATGGACCTTGTTATTCCTTATGAACATACCCATATGTGTGGGTATTTGTGGATAGTTAATGTTGACATGTGTTCCTGGATGGTAAAATCAAAATATAGATGAATGCATAGGTGGTGGTTTATAGGATTTCAAGGGTGAGTTTTTGAAATCAATTTTTTATCTTGGTTTTTCCAAAATGATATTTGTAAAGGTAAAATGGTTTCCGGAATTTTTTTTATTCTTTTAGAAGTATATTTTTTTGTGAAAATTAGATTTTGGCACTGAAAAGTGGCCTTGAATGAAGGAAATTTTGAAATTTAAATGAAAAAGGGTGGTTTTGAAAAGATTATTTTAGATGTGATTGTATGTGTTTGGATTTTGAGAATTTTATTTTAAATTTATATGTTCTTCTCAATTGTATTTGAGTTGATTTTGATTTTGTTTTTATGTTCCTTGTGTTTTTTAGGATATTCCTCCAAAAAAGATCCTTGAAGTTTCTAATGAGTCTTGTTTTGTTTCTGTTTCTTCTCAGTTTTTTCTTATCTTTCATGGTGATCGAGGTCTGCCAAAGGTAGTGGAATGGCTTGATAATGTCAAGAGTGTATTCAGATCGTTGGGAACTCCAAAATTTTTAAGAGTCTTTTTTTTTGGGTTTCTTTGAAGGTCAATATTTGGATCAACGGATGATGTTTTCTCCATCATCAATGCAATTGAATATGACATGACAAGTGTTTGAGTCCATTTTTATGTGATGGTTTATAACTGAGGAGATGAAGACAAATAAATTAGAAGATCTCAAGAGTATGTAGCAAGGCCAGTGGACAATGAAGGCCTATGTTTCACATTTTAAGGAGATGGTGTATTTATATTTGAAAATATAATTAATTGATCAGTTTAAGGCTACACTTTTCATTAAGGGGCATATTCTAGAGATCCAAGAGCATGCCCTATCCTCCAAGAATCTTCATTTTGAGGATTTTATGGGTGAAACTTTACGTTTTGAGTTGTTTTCTAGAGCGTGATTTTGAAATCTGGTGTCTCTTGTTTCTCATGGAGGTTCCCCTTCTAGAAAGTAGTGCATACTAGAGAAACCTACCTTTCAGGAGTATCCTTCACTAGTTTAATCCCTCATTTCATCAGAACATTCTCTTTTGTGCCACTAGTGTAGCCAATTTAGGTTTTGATAGAGCGCTGGCATGGGCTCCCTCAAATGATTAGTGTGATTTTGGGGTACTTAGGTGCAGCAGAGTGGCTGACCAAGGTCGCTCTCAAAGGTGGAGTGAATTACAACTTTTTAGAGGTATTATATAAATAAAATAAAAGATAATATAAACACTAATTGAAGGGATGGGGTTTTTTTATTGTTTATGAATCTAGAAGAAGTTATCTAGAAGAAGATTGTATTTTTTTGTTTTTAGTTTTGAAAAGTTTATTAGCAAAGCACAACGAGAAGATATTTTTTTTTGGAAAATATTTTAAAAGGAGTAATCGATCTAACTCTACCTCTCCATTTAATTATTAATCATTATCATTTAAATAAATTTCCACTTAGTTATGATACCCTAATTTTTTAACCCTCTAACCCTACAAGAGTTAACTTAACCACAAAGATGGAATTACTTAAACCCTAGGCTAACTTCGGAAGACACAATCGCAGCACCCTGCTTTGATTTCCTTTCTAAGGTTATATTATGGTCAGTGGTTAATTAGAGCACATATCCATTCTGGAAATGAGGATGAATTGTTTTTAGGGATTATATTTTAACTCTAAAAATTTATCCCGTGTGGTCTTGTATTACCGATTAAGATTTCACTCTCACAATTTACACAAAATCTCGACCTCGCGTGTTTTTGTGTAAATTATTCAATTGCTTTCTTAGTTTCTTAGAATTTTAAAACACAATTCATGGATCATATTAAGTGAATTTTAGTAGCTTAATGATTCAAAATAATTAAATGAAGAGTTTAGAAGATAGATCGATCACTAAAAACTACTCTTCCATGGGTGGTGTGGTCATCGTGGAGATGTTTCGCATGAGCAAAGGATTGAAATGGTAGAACCCAATATCATCTCCATTATTTATTCCAACCCAATTATGAAGATTAAAATAATAATAAAAGTAAAGAACACAAAAGATTATTTGAATAAAAATTCAAGATACAAACATGAAAGAAAAGAAATACAAAGAGGAGGTGGGACAAGAGAGCCTTTTTGGAAGAGAGGTTTTCACAAATCCATGCTTCTTCTAAGAGTTGTGAGGGGATCCCCAGAGACACCCTTTCTTCCACACCATCCCAAATCCTCTACCATCCCTCTCAAAGAGTGAAAAATCCCTTTAAATAGAGTTTGTGAGGGCTAGGGTTACATAACTTTTTAAGTGTGAAATGAAAAACTTGGCCAAATATTTTATTCCAAGTTGAACATCATATTTGTCCTCCACAACGGGTGAATTATCCGGCCTTATAGTATTATGGTTTGTGCCAAATATTTTCCCTGAGAGTTCCTCAAAATTTAGGCTCAATCCAAGCCCGTATGAAGAATCTATGGCCCAAATACAGAACCCATGTCCATTCTTCCAAGTCCAGCCCACCATCGATGTAATGGCCCATTTACTCTATCCAAATGCACTCTATAGCTCTAGTGTCATGAATAAAAGTTGTATAAAATTAATTTAGGAACACTTTTACAAAATATTAAGTTAAAATAATAAATATTAAAATATTAATCTTCAAAATACTAAAGTACATTTTAAAAATGTAAAACTGGAATTTTCATCAAATTTTCAAATGAATGATCTAATCCCCAATATCTCATAAATGAATATATTTTGCACAATTTGAGGAAATTATATTATTTATTATTAATAAAATATTCAAAAAAATATTGTTTTATCAGGTGTTCAAAGTTGTCTTGTTGTAATCTTCTGAGGGTGTGCCATCAGTGTGGATTTTAGGGTCATATAGAGAAGTTTTGTTCGAATAATTACCTAAGGAAGAAGTCTTTTTCAGAGGATGTTCATGCCTGAATGTGAGGAAGTGGATGATTAAGTCATCAGAGCTCTAGCCACATTCCTCGGTGTGATGCTTGAACATAGTGAGGATATCGTCAAGGGCTTGGGGAACCTTGTCCAATTTTATGTATCCAGTGTTAGAGTAGAGATATTTTAAGTTTCCTATTATAATTTAACTCTCATTGTGAGTTTATTTTATCTATATAAGTTACTTGGAGACCTTTTTCTCTTATAATCTCTTATTTTTACCTTGTATGTGAATCCTTAAATGGTTACCTTTTTTATGAATTGGTTCTAGTTTTTAGTTGCACTTGTTTCAATATATTCGTTCTTATGAGATTTGATGTTTGTAGTTTTTGTTCGATATCACTATTTGGATCAGTTTTCATCCATGGGGTTTTCCATGTTTTGGGGGTTTGTTTTGTATGGGAGTTTTTTGGTTCTTAATGATAGTTTCCACATTCCATCACTGGTCACCCCAAAGTGGTGTTGTTTTAGTTTTCATGTTGGTGGTGTTAATTTAGTTCTTGTGGTGTGGAGAACCCTATCATATTCTCTCATTGTTCCTCATACTATAGATTTCTTTATAATTGGCTTGGTGTGACTTCTGAAGCAAAAAATCACTCGATGTATGTAGTCTTGTATGGATTTATTCTGTTTTTGGATCTAGTTGTATTTATCATTCATCTACATGACTTTCTAAGGAAGAAAGTGTTTATGGTGAGGAAAATTGTCACACCCCAACCATTGATATTCCCATATTTTTTTATTTTCATGATATTGGATCCTTTTTTGGGGGTTGTGGTTGACTCTCAGTTTAAAGTTTTTAGTTTCTGTTAGAAAATAGATTTTTTGGGGTTGGTGATAAGGGGGCATATGGTTAGCACATAGGGAGGGCACACCCTCCGGCTTCTCCCAAGTACCTATGTGGATGGTTTTGAGGTCCATGTGTAAGTAACATGGGTTTACCATAGTTTTAAAAACCTTGAGGCAGCCATGTGGGTGGTTCTATCCAATTTGACAGTTGTGACTACACAGTTTGTGCATATTTTGGGAAACCGTGTGGCCTTACCATGCATATTTACCAGTAATTTTAAATCTTGAAATTCATAATCTACCATCCTCTCTTTTTACACTAAATAAATCCACCCTCACTCCTGGACATTTTTTTCACACAAAGGGGTCTCAAATCCCCCTCCCCTTTGGTTGTCCTCTCACTATGAATTCTTCTCCAAGCCTTTATGGTGAGTTTTTATGGCTTTTTTACTCTATTATTTTCTTCCTCTTATCCCCACTTAGTTTCTTTGTGCATAATTTTTGGTTTCTTCATTTCATGAATCCTTAAAGATAGAGTTGATATTTTTTATTGTATTCCTTTTGGTTTTGGGTGTATAGATTGTTCGTTGGGAATTAATCTTCCTTACCTTGAAGTTTTGTCATATCTACACTCCCTTGAGGTATGTGTTTCCATCCATTGCCTTTTCATCTCATTCCATTTGAAGATTATGGATTTTTAAATAATATATAAGTTTGTTTCACATTATTTTCGTATGATTGTTTGGCTTGGTATAATTTATTTTGTTGGAAACAATTGGTGGATGTGGTTTTAAAGGTGTTTCATTAAACATGTTTTATATTTATGCATACAAGGTGTTTGTTAAAATGTCAATTAATCTTTTAAAGTGAAATGGGATGCTTTGAGTGGTGATTTTTCATGTTAATATTTTGATAGTGTTGTTGGATTGTGAGTTGGACCTTGTATGTGGAAATTTTTAACTTTTATGGTGTGATGATTATGGGATGCATGTTGTGTTGATTTAAATAATAGTGTTGTTTCTTTAAAAATGATTTTGCAAAAGTGGTTTCAAATTAACATGTGTTGGTATTTCGTTTCTGTAAGAATAGTTTGTGTTTCAAATATTCCATCTTATTGTATTTTATAAGTATGTATTTTAATTTTGAATGTGTTTTGAAGCATGTTAAAATTTTTTTGATGTGAAAATTAATTTGAAAGGGGTTATGACCATTGGAACATTTTGTTAGCACATGTGTTCTTCTTTTAGTTTTTTAAATTGATTTCATAAGAGAATGAAGTGGAATATAGTGTATTTTTAAATAGATTTTGAGTGTGTATGAAAACTGGAAAGGGTATTTTCCTATAAGAATTTCTGGTTTTCTTATGTTTTATCCAAATCTAGGATTCAATGGAACTTGTGAAACAAATTTATTTTCATGTTAATTGTGATTCATGGCTTATATATTGATAGCATTAGAACTTTTGATGAGATAACATCTACTGGCTCATGAATGAGAATGTTTTAGAACTGAGACCATTTGAACTTTGATTGAGATCCTATCTAATGTATAGTGCATAATAACGATGTTGATTGTGGTTGTAACACCACATTTCTCCAAGTGTTGTCATTATTATTATTATTTTGGGATTTATGGCTATCTTTTAGAGGGTCAAGTGATGGTTGCTTTCTAACTTTAATTAGATGGGTTAATACCCCCCCCCCCCCCCCCCGACTTTATAAGATACATGGGATGTGCCACAGGATTGGCCAACTTTGGGAAGACAATTGGTTTTTGACTATGTATATGCATTATAGGTCAGAATGTGAGTCCAATATGAGTTAGAATGGGGATCTCTCTAGGGGTTTTTAGTAAAATTCCCACAATTGTCAATTTATACATTCTGTTAATTTTTCTACTGTATGTGGATATTCGACTAACCAGTTTATATTATTTTTCTAGTTTCATTTACTTTCTACCTAGCTATATTTCTATTCATATGGTATAGATTGTATTTTTTTCTTTAGCTTTGAATTTGATTGTGAAAATATGAAACTATTTTTAAATACAGAAGATATGAGTTCTGTTTTAAAAATAGAATTTGTGGAATGTTTTATTTAGTTTTTTAAAATATTTAAAATCCTTTTTATGAATATATTTCAAACTAGTGTTTGTGTAATGTTTCAAGAAAAAAACGCATTGATTCTGTGGTGATTACTTACTAAGCTATTATGCTCACACTCTACTTGTGAATCTCGACATCTGTAGACCTGATCAATATTATAGGTGTAGGTTACTATTTTTGTTTCTCACCATTAGATAATGGTTGTCTTGTGGTTAGTGGTGACCAAGAGGTCACAGGGAGATCTAGTCGACGTGGTCCAGCTTTATATTTTGTAATTAGTTTCTTTTTGGTTCAGTAGTTGATGTATTTGAATCAGTTTTTATATTTATAGCTATTCAGTTATTGTTGGTTCATCCTAATGTCCATTATTTATTTGATCCTATTTTATTGTGAAGATCATTTGAAAAGTGATTACATTGATTCCCATCACTAGTCTCCATCATGTGGGAATCGGGAATGACCTTTGACCCTTATCTCGGACCATATTAGTTTCCAGTTGGGATGGCATCTCGGCTTAGTTTATGACACAGGATCTAATAAATGAACTCCATAAGGGATGTTCCTACTGGTTGAATCCATATTTCCCCCTTTTTTATATTTAACTTCAATCTTTAAACTTAATATAGAGTAACCCTAATGGTAAGTTCTTAATTGTTATACCACCAGCAATCATAATACCCAACAATCCAACTAACCAATGGTAATATTGAGTAATGGTAATATAGAAAAATTGTTATAATTCACAACATTCATATTGAGAAAATGTACGCAATTAAAAATGGTAATATTTATCCTATATATACACACCAACATCAAAATTCCTTCATATCATCCACTAAGTTCTTATATAATATCAATTTCAATGTATGTTGATTTCTTCTTAATATAAATATATCTATAAATACCCCATCCTTACTAGCCTAGAGTTAGTGGTTATTGTATTAAATTGGTACTAAGTAAATGTGATTGAATATTAAAGGACTGAATAGTTTAGTAGATTTGAAAAACTAGATACAAAAAAAGTATTATATTATAACTTGAAATGAATTAAAAATAGTAAATTCATTACAAACACCTTTATTATCCTATATTATCCCTACATGTCAATCAAAATATACATCATGGAATCCTGAGGGAAAAGTAAAATATTAGAAAGAGGTGAAATCAGATGCATGGTAAGGGTGAGAATATAGTTGAATATATCATAAATAAACATAAAAAATAAGTTAAGGTGAATATCTAATAATACATTCTATTAAAACAAAATCTTGACCATAATATTGCAGGAATAAATCTAATCAAATAATTCCATATAAAAAATCACAACAGAATGAAATGTAACCATAGATATTATAATAGTTTAATAATCACAAGTATTATCAATGACTAATCTCATAATGAGGGAATTCATAATTTGGGACATCATAAACATATCATACGGGATTTGGTTAAGACATCATACATATTCAGGTATGACATCAGCCAATACTAAGACTAGTTTGTCTCATGAGACCTACCAATTCATCAAAGGGCTATAGTGGGCACCTCCCAACACTACTATGTCAAATTCATTAATCATATTAAATGGGTTATATATATGAAATATGTACATTCATATTGAATCTAGAATATGAAATTTTAATAGCTCTCCCCCTAAAATAATCATAAACCATCCAGTGTAATATGATGAATGGTATCAAAATAGAACATCCATAGTCAAACAAGTCATAAAAATTCAATAAAATATAGTATATTTTATCATAATATATCGACATCAATTAATCATAAGATCCAACAAATGTTTTTGGAATAGATGAAGATAATCTAATGAAATCATTGATAAATTCTTGAGAGAAATACCACTTTACTTTGAAGTCATTAATTTAAAAAGTTGTGAAATTATAAATGAAGAATATTATTTGAAAATAAAATTTTCAACATGTAAAGGATTACCCAATACATCAATTCATCATGAAAGTGTTAAAATATTCTCATATCATATAAGTTAAAAAAATTACTTTTAAACTTTGAAAAATAAATATTTAATATAGTATTTTAAAAAGACAGTGAGAGCAATAACCAAATTAATTGATTTTGTTTATCAGCTGTAAATAAAGATAAAACAATTTTATATAAAATATAAGGTGTTAAAATTTCATTTCACACGTACTCATAGCATTCCATAATCAATGGACTGTATGTTTAACCCAAAGAATGGGAATTGGTTTAAGAATTCTCTTACCACTTTGTAAATAGTCGAACCATATACCCCATAAAATTAATGACCACAAAATTAAACATTTAATAAAGTGAGGATAAATATATTCATGATATTATACATTAAATATAATTATTTACACCAAACTAAAGAAATAAGTGTTGAATACAGAATATATCTCACAGAAGTAAAAGTGAGATGAAAACCCCTTACTTTATGTCTGAAGGTGTTCTTCACCCATACTTAATATCATGAATAACAAAATTAGATTAATTAATTAATTAATTAATAATATATTAATAATATATATTATTTATTATAATTTTATTAATTTCATTTATAGGCATTTATATGAGTTATAATGTTTAATCTTTTTCTTCTGGGAGCATTCGTTTCTTGGTTTTATAGTCGGTTCCCTTGAGTATAAATATGGGATTTCTTTTAAAATGGGAATAAAATCTCCAGAAATGAAATTATTTAGTATTAATTATATTTCACAAGATGAAATGGTCTCATATATCATTTGTTCATATGGTATGAGGAATATCATTAGATATAATGATGATGAAAGTGTCTTAATTTCTTTTGGCAGTTTTTATTACCATTGTGAACTTGTGTCATTTTATTTAGTATTATGTTTATATATTGGTTTCAGGACATTATATAACATATAATACGTATATTAAATTCTTATTTAACCATAATAATGGTTTTATATCCATCCTTAAAGGTATTAATGAAAATTAAAACACGTCATCTATGAAGGCGGTGAATCGATACATTATGGATGATGTTTTCATTTTTAAAAATCGAAGGAGGTGAGAAGAAATTTTATGGTGGATTATCTATTATAAAAATAATATTATAGTATTTCTATGATAATTTAGATACCATTCCAATTTTTATTTGGTAAGTGATGGTAGAATAAGAAAAAAAAATAAATTAGAAGAGAAAGAAGGAGGATTTTACATCTTGAATATAGTCTCCTTGGGAACCTCTTTAAGAAACTTGGTTTTGGTATTTTGGTAATTAAATTGGGTCTTGGACATGTGGAATAGGATTGGTAAGTCAATTTATAAGGATTTAGATAATATTAATGACTTATAAGGTGTGAGAAAAAGGGGCGACGAGGGGTGGTATTTTTAGGGGATGAGAGTGGTGTTTTTTTATTATTTTTTTCATTTATTTTTTATTTTGGATCAAGACTATCATTAGTGTTGATTATTGTGACTTTGTATAGTAAATAGTGCATTTACATTCAAAATAATGTTTTATTACCTTATAAATGACTCGAATATTCATGTATTTACCTTATAATATAAAATGTCATAAATTACTTATTTCAGTATTCATAAAAAATTCAACTATTTTAGAAAAATCCCAAAAATTCACCCTAAAAAATTTTCAACATACATATTTAAAAAATATACTCCATTTTATGAAAATAATTTTATAAATATGATAAAATTAATATTTTAATTAAATCATCATTTATTCGAAAACATACCAATTTTAATACTATAATCGATTTTACAACACCCTGAAAAATTAATTATGGACATGTAAAATTTTCTTATAATTATAATGAATTAAAATATAACTTATTAATATATTTTATGTGAATAAATTTTATTTTAGATAATTATATTTATTATAAAATCGTTAATGAACATTTATGTTTCATAAAAATACCAACACTAAATTTATCATTTTCAAAACATTTTTTTACTTATTTCATGATATAAATATATCATATTTTCATTTATGATATACCTAAATTTTATTTCTATTTTAATATGTGAGGTTATTATTCCAATTTCCATGTCACTATTCCCAACTGTCACATTACTATTCTATCGATCATGTAAATATTTAATAGAATATTATAGTTTATTTATATATAGTGTTGAGTGCAATGTAAACTATCAAATAAATTGAATTTTTTTAAGAAGATACATACAATAAAATATAGAGGTTTTATATTATTCCCTCTATTGAAAAAATTATTCCTCAAAATTTTCAAGAGTATTACCTTGTAAACAAATTAGAGTGGTTCTTCTTCATATTATCCTCAGATTCCCATCTTATTTCTTCCATTTTATATTTTCTCTAAACAACTTTTACTAGTCTAGTCATCTGATTTCTCAATACTTACTTTTTGGTTTCAATAATCTCAATAGTTTATTTGTAGTAAGAAAAATTTGGTTCCAGTTCTATTTCTTCATAGGTGAGTACTTGTGTTTGGTCTGGCATGTAATTCCTTAACAAAGAGATGTGGAACACGTCGTGAGAAAGGCTAGGTGGCATCGCCAAATGATAATACACAACTCCAATTATTTCTATAATTTCAAATGGTATAATGTACCCGGGGTTTAGTTTCCATTTATTATAAATCCTTACGACACCATTCCATGGATATACATTCATAAATTTCTGACTCCCAATTCAACCTCGAAATCATTTCTTTAGGTTTTATCATAACACTTTTTCCTACATTGATAGGCGTCAATAAAATTATGAATACTCTAGACATTTATTTTTTTCCCTTCAAAAAGTATAGGGCCAATATGTTTTCCCTCACCGACATTATCCCAAACAGTTAGAGTATGAAAACTTTTCCCATATAACTCTTCATACAGTGCCATTTGAATACTATAATGCATACCATTATTGTAGAAAAATTTAACCAAAGGTAAATACTTATCCTTCATACCTCAGAAGTAAATATTGCATTATCTCAACATGTCTTGTAATTTTTTCAAAGTTTTATAGACTGTCCATCATTTTTTGGGTGGTAATCAAAACTCAAATGAAGCTCAGCATCAAGAGGCTTCTGAGAACTCTTCAAAAATTTTGATGTAAAATGGGGATCTCGATTAGAAATAATTGATATAGGTTCCCCATGAAGTCTTAAAACTTCACTAATATAGGCTTTTGCCAGGTGACCTAGTGTAATGTCCTCACTTATAGTGTGTAAATGTCTTGATTTGGTAAATCAATCAAAAATTACTTATATTACATCATTCTTTCTTGGAGTCTTTGGTAATATAGAAGAAACCCCATAGTAATGTAATTCCATTTCCATTTAAGAATAGGTAGAGGATTCATGAATCCTTTGGGATGTTGTCCTTACTTTTTCACCTATTGAAAAACTAAACATCTTGATACGTAATCAGTAATTTCCTGCTTCATATTATCCCACAAAAAATTTTCCATCCAATCTCTATATATATTCTTCCTTCCTATGTGTACAGATAAATTCGAGCTATGAGCATCATCAAATAATTTACATTTTAGCTTGGAAATATAGGTAACATAAAACCTCTTCCCAAATATTATAATTTCATCCTAATATATGAAGTCTATCAATTTATCATCATTCAAATATATGATTTTATTTTGAAAATTCTCATCTTTCGACTGAGAACATATTATCTTTTTCAATATGTATGGTTTGGAAATTATTATAAAAAGTTGTTATATTTCACCTTCCTTGAT
The DNA here is from genome assembly GCA_963277665.1 of Viscum album. NCBI lineage: Eukaryota > Viridiplantae > Streptophyta > Magnoliopsida > Santalales > Viscaceae > Viscum > Viscum album. The sequence goes on along the minus strand of OY728158.1, from coordinate 689,552,336 downwards.
AATTCCCATATCCATATTTACAAGATCCAATTGCATAGGATCCCAGTGAATCCGCATTTTTTTAGAACTCTATGATCCTTCATACTCAATTCATTTTCTACCTTATTTACCTTCCCTGGGTGGCAGTTTATGGAACAATAATAATCCTTGAGTAGCTCGATCCATCACCTTTTCCTCATGTTGAGTTATTTCTATGATAAGATATATTTTATTATATTTTGATGTATATATATCTCACATCATTTACTATAGAGGTAGTGACTCCATATCTTCAGAGAAAATATCACATCTAGTAACTAAATATCATGAGTTCGATAGTTATTTTCATGTGTTCTTAAATTTCCTTTTTGTATATGCTATAACTTTATCATTCTGAATAAGGACAAAACAAATTCTTTTATTAAATGCATCACCACAAATCAAAAATCCACCATTCTTCAATAGTAGAGTCAGTATTACAGCATTCAATATTCTCATATTAAATTACTCAATGTATTCTTTACATTCCTTTGTCCAAATAAACTTAACCCCTTTATGAGAATTCTTGGTTAACAGGGTACATAATTGAAAAATTATGAATGAAACGCTGATAACAACTTTAGGAAACAATAAATCTACAAACCGTGGTTATGTTCATTGGTGTAGGTAATTCCTATACTACGTTTTTCTTCTCAGAATCAAATAATATTCAATCCTTGGAGATAATGTGTCCAAGAAAGTAAATTATTTGAATCTAGAATTCATATTTTTAAAACATCCCATATAACTCTTTTCTTCTAAGAGTATTCAGAAAATTCATTGAGTGGTTATCATGGTCCTCATAGCATTTAGAGTACACCAAGATATCATAAATGAATACAATTATAAATTCATCAATATATTCCTTGAATACTCTATTCATTAGATAAATAAAAAAGTAGGTGCATTAGTTAGTCCAATTAGAATAGATTTAAACTGATAATAATCATTCCTGGTTCAAAATGTTTTCATTATAATATCTTCATTAATTATACATAATTGATGATATCTAGAATGATGATCAATCTTTGAAAATAATGCACCCTATTATTTTGGTCAAATAATTCATCAATGTGAGACATATAATACTTTTCCTTTATTAAAATATCATTAATCTCATTATAATCCTTTTACAGCCTCATAGATAAATCCTTCTTCTTAATGAAAAGAATAGGATCACCCTACAGTGAAACACTATGGCATACAAAAACCTTACCACTCAATTACTCTAGTTTTTTCTTTGACTCTATTAACACCAATGTGTCCATTCTATAAGGAGTATTTGATACAGACATTGATTAGGTATTAAATCAATAAAATATAAAACTTCCCACTCAAGATTATGTTCAGGTAATTCCTCTGGAAATACATTAATGAATTCCTAAAAAATAGGTACATCCTAAACTTGAAGATCATATTTTTCATTAGTAGGTTTTATCTTCTGTTATTGTGAAAGAATCTCATTTAGAATAGCTATTGGAGGTGGATTCAGATATGACTAAGATGATTAAGTATCCCCTCTAAAGACGAGAAGTTCCATATCTTCATCCTGAATAATAATTTACTTCTATTTGTACAAATGTTTTATCATTATATTTTGAAATCCATTCTATACCAAGGATTATATAAAAATAAACCATATGTATGATAATAAATTCAATAATTATAGTATGTTTATTTCTCAATATATGAAATTTTTGACACACCTTTTATGTTATAAGGTTTCCACTAGGGGTTATGACTAAAAACAATCAGGTTAAGGTGAATTCAAAATATCTAATTTTTATAGAAAATTGGGAAGATATAAAATAAAGTGACGATCAAAAATAAAATAAAGATTTATCTAAATTTAAGGAGATAATTAAATTACATTTCACCATGTAATTAGGAACTTCAAAAAAAGCTATTGTTACTTCATAAGAATGACCATGATCCCTTAGCCTTTTCTAGGGAATGTTTCTCTGATTTATATGACAATCATGTTCATATTTTCTCAACTCCTTATAGTTGAATCATTGCACACTGTTGAATTATTTAATTCCATTTAAATCATTTGATTTATGGCCTATTTTATCACACTTGTAACAAACTCCCATTTCTAATAGGTATGTTCCTTAATGTTTCTATCCACATTTATTACAGGTTGGAAATCATATTTTTCCATTCTTCCCATTTACCTTATTTAATTTTCTAGTGTACTCAAAATCCTTCTTCTTATAATTATTACCTTTTATGACAAAAGGATTGGAAAATTATTTCTGTGCCTTGATGATGCATGATACTATATCTTACTGTGATGAGAATTTTTGGAAGTCTAGTTCCATTTGAATAATTGTGTTGATACCATCCAAGAAATAGTCAATCTTTCTCTAATACTATGTATGTAGTCTACAAAATTCATTACTCTTGTAAATTTATCTGCATACTTAGCAATTCCTTCATCTTATTTCTATCTCAGACTCTAGAATTTTACCTCTCTATCCACTCACTATTCATGATGAAAAGTATTTTTTCAAGAAAATTTCCTTAAATTACTTCCATTACATATTTTAAATTAATTATTCCCCATTTATGCTTTAAATTAATTACCACCCTTGATCTGTATCTCCCAAGAGATGATAAACTACAATTATGACCATATCCATTTAGTTACTTCCCAAAGTGAGAAATGTCTTCTCCTGGGAAATTATCTAGTTCTCAGATAAAATGGTTTTTTAGTCCCATTGACTGATGGAGGTTGTTGTCGCAAGAATCTATCTAAAATTGTTACACCACATTGTGGATTGATCAGCTTCATGTGAGTAAGGTTATTTCTCATAACCTGATTCAGTTATCCTACTATAGTTATAAGTTGTTCAAATCCAATTGCATCTCTATCTCTAACATCATTATTATTCATATGAGGGAAATACCTACATGGAATACATGCATTGATACATTTTTTATTCCTTCCACTATGAACCATTTCTAAATAATGGAATACACTATATTAGATAAAAAAATTAAAACTAGTAAAAAACATAAAAAATTATATAATTAATCCTAAAATCAGAACCTTGGTTACCCTGGAAATATTCTCAAAGTTATTTATTGGTTTATATTTCTCCCATGTATGTCTTCCTAAATATATCTTCTGAAGATTCTACTAATCTTTCTATGATACCAACTATAAAGACTCCATCCCTAGTATCCCAGAGTTGGTGGTTACATTATTAAAATAGGTACTAAGTACAGGTGATCACATCCCAAAGGACCAAATAGTTTAGTATATTTGGAATGAAAGAAACAAAAATAATTATTACATTAAAACTAGAAATTAAATCCAATATAGTAGCTCTATTATAAACACCATTATTCCCCTAGATTATCCCTACATGTCAATCATAATATACATCTTCTCATCCTGTGGAAAAATTAAACATAAGAAAGGGGTGAGCTCAGATGATAGGTAAGGGTAACTATATAGTGGAAACTATCACAAATAAATATAATCAATAAGGGAAGGATTATAACTAAAAACATATTATATTAAAAATAATCCTGATCATAATATGACAGTAATAAAAATTGGTCAAATAATGTCATATAAATAATCACATAAGAATTAAACATAACCATGTATAATCTACTAGGAAGATAATCACATGGATTTTCAATAACTATTCCCATAATCAGGGAATGAATAATTTGGGACCTCATAAACATAATTTAAATTCTTATTCAAATACACCATACATAATTGGGTAAGACATCATCTAATACCAAAACAAGATCATCTCAGGATACCAATTAATGAATCGAAAGAACATAAAGGCCCCCACTCATCGCTTACTAATCTAATTAATTCCTCGTATGAAAGGGGTGAAACATATACACTCATATTGAAACTAAAATATGAAATGTTAATAAATTTTCCAAAACAATAAAATAATAATAAACCGTCCAGTGTAATATAATGAAAGCTATCAAAATAGAACATCCATAGTCAAACTGATTATTAAATATTCAATAAAATATGGTAGATGGTATCATAATAGATGAACCTAAATTAAGAAAAAGAACAAACAAAGTGTGTTAAAATAGATGAAAATACTTTAATGAAATAATTGAGAAATTCTTGAGATAAATAGTACTTTACATTGAAATCATTTATTTAAAAAGTTGTGAAATTATAAAAGAAACATTATTATTTGGAAATAAAATTATTGACTTGTAAAATATTCATAAATAAATTATGGAATCATTAAATCATGAAAATAATCTCATGTTTTATAAGTAAAAAAAACCTTTCATATTTTGAAAAATAAATATTTAAAATAGTATTTTCAAAAGAAATTCTAAGCGTTAACCAAATGAATCAATTTTTTGTATCCACTATAAATCCATATAAAATAAGAGGAAATATAACAAAATATAATAAAAATTAGTTTCACACTTAAAAATATCATTACATAATCAATGGAGAAAAAGTTTGACCCAAAGAATGAATATTGGGTTAAGAATTCCATTACTAGTTTGTAAACAGTTGAACCATATTAAACATAAGATTAATGATCATAAAATGAGAAATTTAATGACATAAATATAAATAGATTGGTGATATGATATATTATAGGGTATTATGTACACCACACGCAATAAATATGTGTGGAATACAGAATATATCTCAGAGAAGTAAAAGTCAGATGAGAAGCTCTTACCATATGTCAGAAATATTTCTGCACTTGTAATTAATGTATTAGATAAATGAATTATATTCATTAATTACTTATTTAATAATCCCTTAAACATATATTTGATTTATTATATTTTTTATTAAGTTTGTTTATGCAAAATTCAATTAGTTACAATTTTTAATCTCTTTACTCTTTGAGCATTCATATCAATATTTTATAGTCGGTTCCCTTAAGTATAAATATGGTAGTTCTTAAAAAATAGGAATAACTTCTCCCAAAGATAAATTATTTTGTATTAATGAACTTACATATGTTTAAATGGTCTCATATTTAATTTTGATATATTCTATAAGGATGTATCATTTGATAAAATGTTGATGACAATGTCTTAATTTATTTTGGTAGTTTTTTCGACCATCATAAACAAGTGTTATTTTATTTAATATTATATTTATATATTGGTTCTAGAACATTATATGACTAATAATATATATTTTAAAATATTATTTAACCATAATAATTGTAATAATATCTAATTTAGTTGTCATTCTTTTTCAACTAATATCCACTGAAGTGTACGATTACTATATTGTTGTACATTGAAATATGATTTATTGTACTGGTTTTATCATCTGTTATAAATTTAATTACTTAATGTTTTTGTTGTTTAAATATATGTGGTGTTATTATAATGATGTAATAAAGTGTAAATTGTGGAAAAATTGTGTGAATAATGTCTTATTCACCGTTATAGAGTGTAACGACCTAAACATTTATAAATGAAACCCGTTTTTGAATAATAATTTCCTTCTTATGTAATGTAGTTATAGATAACACATGAAATAATGTTGTTATTTTAGACTGTTAAATAATATAGTTGGTCGAATATAAAATATTGTGATGCTTTTTAACCATTGAAAATGTGGTAATCGAATAGTAATTGGTAATATTAGTATATATAAAGGGTTATGATAAATTTTAACTGACATAGATGGAAGAAGAGATTTCGTCAACCAATAGTACCATGCCACATGAATCCAAATTATCTGATCTTCTGAAGGATATAATGTCACTGGTCATTTCCCTTTACAAATCCCAATTTTATATTCATTAACTACATCTCAAACTATACTATTTATGGGATATATTGAAGTATATAGAGAGTGTGGAATAATCCATATTCATCGAACCACCATAGGAAATCACCCCCATCACACAACCTACCCTTAGGGTGTATAGATGTGTAACAAAAAAATTTGTATCTAGACCTGACTAATATGAACACTTATATTTTCTATTTAATTAAATAATTATTATATTTTTCCATTTTATTATTAATTTATATATGATTATATAATTATTTTGAAATATATATATTATTATTAATTGAATAAATCAAAATTTTATTTTTTTAAAATATATAATCCTAATTAAGACAAACTTTTTAATAAATTCAAGAATTTTTAAAATAAATGTTATTTTACTAAAATATTCCTATTTAATAATATTTATTATAATATAAATGATGATAAAATATATTTAAGTATAATGTAATTTTTATAAGGGTTGGTAGTTTTTTAGTGTCGTAGAAACTACTATTTTTTAGTAAATAAATATTTTTATTTAATAAATCAGATTATAATATATAGAATATTATTCAGGAAAAATAAATAATATTTCTGAATTCCACACATTTAAATTATCCAATGATAAATTTATCATAATATTCTGTGATTACTAACATTTTGGATCAAAATTAAATACAGTATAAATATATGGTATCTATTATGACATCATGATAGCCTAGAAGTGATGTGAAATAAACTATAAGGGGTATCCATGATGAAAAATATATTTCCACATTAAAGTAATCTTTTTTTGAATTTATTTGAATAATTTTATAAGCCTCTAATGAATCCTTAAAACCCTATATTATATCTCATTCTTTTAAAATCAATTATTTATAAACATGACTCACTTATACATAATCAATGGTATTATTTTATTTTTTTCAATTATTGGCCATATAAAATATTAAAAACTACTCCTCTGGTAGAAGACATTGGAAAAACCATGTGAAGATCATTTTTTTATTATTTTGTAATATAGAGTCGAAAACCTATGTTTAGAAATTTATAAAGAATTTTCCTCTCCTTTTTCTATAAATACCCACAAAACTTATCACTAATATTCACTCAAAACCCATTGATGACCAATTTTATCTGCCAATCCATCTCTAAATCCCTACAAAGTTGTTCCTAATAACTTAAGATGGTACTCCCAAGCTTTTAGAGGTTCCCTCTCAAGGTAAGGGATATCTCCCTCTCTGTCTCTTCTTTTCCAATTAAGAACCTTCTTTTTATTTATCCTTTTCAATCATAATTGTTATGTATTAATTTATTTAAAAATATATATTGATGGTCAAGTTGATGTTTTATGAATTATATATTGTTTATCTTATCTTGTTATAAACTTTACTTAAGTTGTTATTTTTTCGATGTAAGGGATCCATTTAACTTCATTTTTATTTATAGTATTTTATTTATTCTGAGATGTTTTATTACCAATTGTTTTTGTTTAATGTTTGTTTATTCATACCTTTACTATCCTATTTATTCACAAGAAATTATAGTCCATTTCTCACTCTCATTAATCCTATGAATGATCATTCATGTAGACCCATTATACTACCAAAATTATCCCATGATTTTCCATGCCAAACTTTTATGTTATGAATACCTATCATCATTTCCACTCAAGGTTTTTCACCTAGATATAACTATAATTAATTGATTTGTGACTTCCAAATAAGTAATTAAAACTCCTTAATAATGAAATTAAGTGTGATGAAATTTTTTATAATATTGTATCAACTATTTGGATCATAAATTCATGTAGATAATATGAATGTGACAGGGTGGAAATAAATTCATCTCTAATGCATTTATTAATGTTTTATCTCAAGAGATACCATGTATGGTTCATGTTAGGTTATACTAGGAAACATTTTTTCTAATATCTCAATTGTTATCATTGAATTGGGATTATTATGTCATGTTTTCTGTTTTTTCCACATTAGTTTCCTTATGTGATATTGTCATATTACAACATGATTTGAAGTTCATGTTTGTGATTCTCGACATTTTATGTCATCCTGTTATTCCTCTTGGACCAAAAATATTACTTTAATTAGGTAATGCTTTTATTATTCCCTTACTGGGATTTATATCCCACTCTTTACTTATCTGTGTCCCCTAGGTAATCCCATGCATTTTTTGAAGATAAAATAAATTAAAGGAAAAGTTTTTTGTTCTTTTATGTAATTTTTTTGTATCCGTGTTTAAAGTTAATGTTCAACTTACCTAATTTACCAAATATTCCAGGACTCTCAATATTATCAGAATTTATTGTGGGTGTATTTATGATCTAAATGAAGAAATAAAGTTTATAATAGATTTGGGATGTTATAGTTGGTATCAAGGGTAGGTTCTAGTTGTTTTGGGGATTAATATTAGGAAACAATAGAGAGAGTCATAGTGATACGAATAAACATTTTAAAAATCCATATATTTTTGTAATTTATATAGTATATTGTTTCCAAGAAAAAAACTCTCTTTCTAGATAAAGTAAATTTATGTGGTTCTAGAACAGTTGTACCTTAGGGAAATAACACAGATTTTACACTGGGGATTAACTCGAACATCTCGTGGAACAATAAAAATATGACTTACTTCAAGCATGGTATGGTGGTCTCGTTGGATATTATTTGTTAAATTCATATGCTCTTTGTAAACCATTTTGAATGGAAAAAATTTCCAATCAAATTATATGTTCCGAAATAGGTTGTGTATAACTTATATTGATAAATAAAAATTCATAGAATGAGTAATGTTTGTCATTTAGGATTTATCCATTCAATTATTATAGTTTCCCTTTTATGTGTTTATTAGTTTAAAAAATAATATCATTAGTATTCCCTTTATTTTACTCAATGGCTAGAGATATGAGGAACTGAATAAAAAAATGTTTGGATTTTACAAATGAGATTCCCATCCTAGTAATATTAGGACTCAATAACATCATGAAAATTTTAAATAGATTAATATATTTCAAAAATATAAATAGGAATCACGTGAAAAACCCAAATTCCCTAAGAAAGATCAACTTGTAATTGAGACCTTAATTCCAAAAAGGACACAAACATTCATTCGATATTGTGATCCATTAATGTCAAAAAAAATAGATCAACATTATTGAAAATATATTATTCATAATTAAATGATATAAAAATGATATTTTTTTCTATATTTATCATATTGAGGGAAAAAATGATCAATAGTTTATGTTTATCTGAAATTCAATTCCCTTGGAAGATATCGAAGTGATGGAGTGGAATGAATTATTGAAAAAAATTTCTGATAAATATTTTCCCTTCACTCTCCAAATAAAGAAGAAGAGGTAGTTAATTGGGATCCAGAAAAAGTAAATGAAATCCCTCAGGATGTGTGAGGAAAAATTCACAAGACTTGGGTGATACACCCTATCTTTTTAATTGAATCAAAAAGTAAATTTGACCACTTATTTAGTGGGAAAAAGATAAATTTATGAATAAATTTTATTATTTGAGACATTGATACATATGAGGAAATTTTATGATGCTCCCTCAAAGTTGGAATAGAATTCAATGAATCTCAAGGGTTTGGATCCATGAAGAGGATAATATATTTCAATTTTTGTGGAGAAATATGGATATTAAATAGTGGAAAGAAATTACAACATCCTAATTGTCAAAATCTTGGGAGAAACATCTAGTTAATTCTATTATGAGGACAAATAAATTATTAAGGTTTTGAATGGAATGGCACATAGCTAGTTAATATCAATGGTAGAAACCCACCAATGTGATGGAATAAAGGAATACATTAGTCAACCCTAAGAATGTTGTCCAACGTTTCAACTATTTGGTAAATGGACACTATGAAAACCAATTCAATAAGTCAAGGGTTGTTAATGATAACTGATAAACATAATATTTGTGGTCTAGAGACAATGGTAAAGAATATTTCATTTTAACTACTAAGGTGTATCCCAACAATGATGTGGTGACATATATAATAGTAATTCATTTTTTATGGTGAGTATACTATTTGATTATTGTTATAAAAATTATTTTATATCTCACAAGTTTAGTATAATTTTTTTAACACCACCTAAAATTAAAGAATTAGATAAATCCACAACTAGAAAATTGAGCTACTTCCATGGACCTATAGCCACGTTTTTTAAATCATGGCTATATGTGGCTATAGCCATGGTTCTGTGGCCTGTAGACACGGTTTTCAAAACTGTGGCAATATCCCATGGCTATTGCCACAGTTTTGTGGCCTATGGCCATGGTTTGAAAAACTGTGGTTAGAGGCCAATTTTTTAGAATCCATATAGCCAAGGTTCTCCAAAACCGGGGCTACAGGGTTCCCGCGCATCTGTGGGAACAAAAAATCCTGCAATATTTTTGGCGGGAATCCCTACGGCCACTGTTTGGAGGATATTACCATAAATTTTATTAATCTATATATATATATATATATATATCTGAATTTTTGAGTGCTGTAGTGGTAAGTTCATTGGATTGAAAAGTGGAGGTGTAGGGATCGAAACCTATGAGGGACATTTTTTATTTAGGCTATTGCCACGGTTTTCTAAGGTTATAGCCACTTTCAAAACTGTGTCTATAGGTCAACCCCCACGATGGCCAATTTAAAGGCCTATATCCACCGTTAAAACTGTTGAAATAGGCCAGGACCTACTGCCATAGTGATAGAGGCCACAGTTGGCCAAAACTATGGCTGGAGCCTATGGCCACGGTTTTGGGGAATATTTCCATGATTTTGAATCCTAGAAATAACCCTTTTTCTATTTGTGATCGCTGAAAATTACAAATGGAGTAATTATTGCATCCCAAGAATATAACTTCTCCCATGTCTAAAGTTTTGGGATAAACATCCCAATGAACCTTGGGATACTACCTTTAGTATAATTCTTTGAAATTATAGGTATCAGTTGGCTTTCCTTGTATAGAGAAAACATAAATTGTTAGGAGAATAAAATTACCCTTAGTATCATAAATTTCTCTCTGATTCTATAAAAGTGTAAGGGGGGATAGATCTACTTTGTAATCATCATCTAATTAGTGATATTATTTCCTTATGAGAAATTGTATCTAGATAAAAATATTGAGACTATGGTAATGATCATTCTTGATGACATTCCCATTATAAGGGAATAAGTTCTTGTGTTTCCCAGAGAACAAATCAGTATTCCTCCTAACTGAGAGGTTTATGTCTCAATCAAAATTATAACAAGATATTTTACAATATAAAATATTCCATATAGAATTTACACTATTTAAATTTAAGATCTATGGAATAAACTTCTATAGAATCTGTATAATGGGTTTATACAACTAAGTGCTTCACCATAGGGTATTCCTTCTCATTTTATCAATATGAAAAATGTGTCAATTCACTTAATAATTGATTATATTGAGCTTAAAAAGATCAAAATAGAGAATAAGTATACACTTCATTGGACAGATGACTTATTCAATCAGTTATGTGAAGCCTAGTACCTCTCTATAGTGGATATTTTTTTAGGATATTATCATGTAAAGTTTATGAAGGTGGATATCATTAAGATTTCATTTTGTGTAAGGTATAATCACTATATGTTAAAAATTATTCCATTTAGACTCACTAATTATCTATCTATCTGCATGGACATAATTAATTTAGTTTTTAGGGATTACCTAAAAAATTTGTGGTACTCTTTATTGATGATATTCTTAACTACTCCAAAAGTAAGGTGAAATATAAAAAGAATTTAAATGTTTTAATATAGACCATTTGAATGGAAAAGTTATGTTCTGATAACAGTTAATTAGAGTTCTGGATGGATAAAGTAACATTTTTGGGTAATTTTATCACCATCAAAGAGATATCTATGGATATTTCAAAAAAAGGAAATAAAAGGTTAACACATACCAACTTATGTGATGGTGATATTTTATTTACTTGTATTATCTTGTATTATCATGGATTTATGATTAAAGACTCTTGATTGTTAAGTCTACTAACCAAGATAACACAAAATATAGTGAATTTTGTCTAGATAGTAAAATGCGACGACACTTTAAAGAGTTAAATAAGAGGTTAGTCACTATACTTATGCTCACATTACCCACCCGTGGGGAAGGATTTGTGATATACTTTAAAGCATCCAAAAAGGTATTGGATTGTGTTTCTCTATCCATTTAAGGATACAAGTATAGAACTACCCAACCCATGTTCTTTAATTTGATGTATTGATGCTCTATTTGAATATTTGGAGACACTATCTCAATGGGGTAAACTGTGACATATATACAGATCATAAAAGCATCAAGTATAAATTCACAAAAAATATTCTCAATATTCATCAATGAAGGTGGTTCATACTAACTACGGATTATGATTTTTCAATCCATTACAATCTTGGGAAGATGAAAAAAGTGGAATCTGATTTTAGTAGAAAGTATCATGCAACCTTATCCATTCTGAAGATTTGAATTCATCCAATCTTCTTGGACATGGAATGAATCGAAATGGGGATCATAAAAGTAACTATATCATACCGACCTTAAATAATTTTTTAAAACACCCATTCTTGAGAGGATAAAAGAGGACTATAGAGATGATGAGGGGGTATATAAAAAGGTAGTGAATATTATAGAGATCAACATTACTAAAAATGGAGTTATAAGTCTTGGGACCGAGATATGTGTCCCAAAAAGTAAAAAATAAAGAGGGAACTTTGAGATGATGTGCATAGATCATCATTCTCTATTTATCAAGGAATCACTAAGATGTATAGAGATATAAATCAAAACTTCTAGTGGGAAAACATGGAGAGATACAATGTATAATTTGAATTATGTTGCTTAGTATGAAAATAATTCAAGGTTTTATGATAGAATTTGAATAGAATTGTAAAACCATTTCCCATACGAGTAAATAAATGGGAAATCATAACCATATATTTAATCATAGAACTCCTTAAGTCATCTAATGAAATATAAAACCATCTAAATGGAAATAATTCCCCTTAAAAAGTAAATTTATTTAATTACCATTAATAAATATTTCCCTCTTTAGAAACTCACCAAGATATATATAAGATAAAAGGTTTGAATACATAGAATACCACTATCCATTGTATTTGATCTATATCTTAGGTTTTCCTTAATGTTGTGGATAAGACTTTAACATGCATTGAATATAGAGTTGAGTTTCATTATTTCATTTCTCCATTTAATGAATGATTAGTTTTTAATAACAATTCAAACTATATAGGATATGTTGATATCATCTTCAATGGATTTGTCAGGATGTTGATATTATCTCCCTTCTATAGTGTAGTTTTCATATAACAATATTTTCCATTATAGAATTCAAATGGAACCTTATGAAGATCTATATTGGAATAAGTGTTATAATATGACATGCTTGGATGAGGTTCTAAAGTGGAGACTTATGGGACCTGATATTATCTATGATATGATAGGGAAGGTTCAAACCCATCAACATCCTTTGAAATCTATGAAAAATTAACGAAATATATATACAGACAAACATCAATGATCCCTGGATCTTGATGTCAGATATAAGGTTTTCCTTCATATATCACAATAGAAGATAGTTATAAGGTTTGGGAATATGGGAAAAATTTACTCATAGATACATATTAACCTTTGAAAACCTTAATCACATCAGAGTTATGGCATGTAGATTAGAACTCCCACCTAACCTATCTCAAGTACATGATTTGTTCCATGTATCTATTTTTAGGAAGGATATACCAAACCCCTCACATGTACTAAATCCATAGGTGGTAAAATAATGTAAAGATATTCAATACGAAGAGTAGTAGGTTTTGATATTATATCATAGAGACAATGTTAAATGAATAAGACAAACCACATAGTCAAAGTATTATTGAAGAACTTGAACTTTGATGAAGTGACATGAGAACTGAAAGAGATGATGAAAGTGATGTACCCCCATCAGTTTTAGTGTATGAAATGAAATTTAAATAGTGAAATTTTTTAAGGGGAAGAATTTAATAACACAACATGTTAAAAATTTAACTCCCTTTTTTAATGAATAAAATATTTATTAATTAAGATTTCTATAGAAAACATATACACCAATTTTGTTATTTTATAAAATTATCGAATAAGGCCATCCAAATTTTAAGTATCATTAAGCTTCACAAACATTGATAATATAGTTTTTTAATAGTGTAAATTAAGATTAGTATATATTTAGGGTTACTATAAAGTCTAATTTTATAATGCCCCAACCTTAAACCTTACTAAATCTTGAGTTATTACAAGATTACACATTGAGGATCTTTTCAGGTTTAGAGTTTTAGAGAATTAGATCATGAAACTTGCATTATATTCCACATTTAAACAAAGTGGTTACATAAAAGACAGTATTCATTTTTCCCATCAACGGAAACATATTTAAAATAAAACTTGGATTATTTCTTGACACATCCTTGACACTATCATCACATAATGTACCTTTCCCTTGACCTATGAAAAACATTTCAAAAACTTGGGATGAGCATAAAAATCTCAGTAAGGGTTAAGAAAATATGGAAAAGAAATATGAGTTCATATATACATAAGAATGAAATCATACTTTACCCATAAAACATAGGAACTTTAACATACCACATTAAATCATGAATAAATCATAGAAATCATAAGACATAAAAGGTAATATAAGTCATTCGTAACATTCTTACATAGGGATTAACCCTCTTGGTTATGTTTGGAATACCCACCACAGTATATTCCCTAAATCTCTTAGGAGAAACCTTAACGTTTCACTCCTTCGCGTTACCCAATGCATTGGAGAGCTATATCGGGCTCACCTGCCCTTATTTTATCACGAAACCACCCGTCTTCATAACAATGCCCAAGAACCATAACATAATCTTATCACATAAGACATGCATAAAGGAAACATAACATTTCCACCTTTCAATAACAAGATATCAATACAACAAATTGATATAAAAACATTATGAAAACCATTTTCAATACCAAAATAAAAGAAAAGTAAAACATGGTATTTATTTTTCTTTTAAAAAGAAGGTATGTCTTGGAGAGGAAGCCGAAACTCAAATAATGGTCACGGAGGCGGAGAAATCGTTGTCGCCGCTTACGTAGGACAAAAACAATCCCTTTTGTCGTTTAGTAAAATGCTTCATATAAAAAAGATTCCTTTTTGGATAAACGTAAAAGTCAAAGGGGTTTATACACCGTATAAAATAAGGTTGTGTATAAAACAAAATATGTCTCAATGAATGGAGATTGAGACGAAGTCCCTTACAAAGACGGTATCTTTGGTTTAAGGATAAATCGATTACATAATTATGTGTGACAAACGAATACACCAAATATAAGTGGATTTTAAGTGTAAAAAAATCATATGTTATTCACACATATTCATAGAATGACATATTCAAGGAGTACAAGTTTATCCCAAAGAATCAAATTTGGGTTAAGAAGTTCCCTTGCAAAAATTCGACAGCCTAACGGCGTCACTTCAAAATTCAGAAAAAGTGTTGATGAGAGATAAAAAGGGTATCTCGTCACTTGGACATAAAATTAACATCAATAAGGATATATAAGAACATATCCCAACATAATATTATGTGAATTGAAAGACATAACAAAAGAATTCTTTTAAAAAGAGGAGGGTGAAAGGTTCCCTTTCCGACTTGGGTAACTTTCGAAAC
This sequence comes from Viscum album, assembly GCA_963277665.1. Lineage (NCBI taxonomy): Eukaryota > Viridiplantae > Streptophyta > Magnoliopsida > Santalales > Viscaceae > Viscum > Viscum album. The sequence goes on along the minus strand of OY728158.1, from coordinate 689,536,794 downwards.
GTACACCCCATTGAAGAAGGGTCATACAATGAATATGTAAATACCCCTAAATAAAATTATATTACACAAAGAGTATAATAATGTGAAGTACAAACACCACTCAAAGGTAATGGTGGCAAATGTAGCATAAATCTCACGGGACTAAAAGTGAGATGAAAAATCCCTTACGAAAACTCGGCAGCCTAAGGGAACCACTTAAAACATCCAAAAATGGATTGATGAGATAAAATAGGGTCTCTCATCATATTAAAATAAAATTTACAGAAAGACGAATATAAAAGAAAACCCCCCATCATAACAAAGAGGATCTTAAAAGAATTTACGTAAAGGAGAGTACTTAAAAAGAAAGGGAGAGGTTAGATCTCTTACAAAAATTCGGCAGCCTAACGGTGCCACACAAAACTTCCAAAATGGAATGATGAGAGAGAATAGGTTCTCTCATTATATGAACATAAAAATTACAGTAAGATTAATATAAAAGAACATCCCAATCACAAGAAATATGAAATTAAAAGGAATGACATAAAAGAGTGTACTTAAAAAAAAGAGAGGAGTAGGATCCCTTACCTCGGGTCCGACTTGACTCGATCGTTCTTTAACGTCCTGAAAAATAAACTTAAGTTAATTTCTACTTTCTTAAGAACCATTTTCAAGTTCATTATTCCTTTTATATCACTTATTTCCATATTATAAACATTATGTAATCATTTACGTTAATAATGTTTGTTTTGTCGATATTTGGTTCTTAAGTCGAAAGTGGACTTCTTACAATTACATGTTGTTCGTGTGGTCAAAGGTTAATTATATACAGAATGGTATTCATGATTTGGATATCATATATATCATATATATCCAGAATATACATGTATTTATAATATTACATAATCATTTAGATGTAAGAAATGAAATGCACCGTTCCTGGAGACGGTAAGCCGTACGTACGCATGAACGCTACTTTCATTTCTATGTCATATTAATGGAATTAAAACTAAATGATAGGTATGTATATTTTAATTCAATAATTATATTCATAATTTATATGTATCATACATCATATATAATAACTTTAAATACATCCTTTATACATCCCACATATGGAATTAATGAACCAAATCACTTTGAGGGGGCGGTAGTCCGCACTTCCTAAAATGAAATTATCGTGTTTACCCACAATTGAAACCATAAATGTATGACACAAAAAAAATCTTAAGTAAAACATTAACATATTATATATAATATATAAATATTGTGACATCTTAATTTCCACCTTTTAAGGTGTTATATGAGTGTTGAACAATCATCGTTTGGTGAGGAAGAAATTCACCATCCACAGAAACAGTGTGTTCTTTAACCATTTGATGTAGGTGTGTGTAAGTGTAGCTCTAATTATTCTTATAAAAACATCCTAGTATATTGAATATACTGGAGTTTTTACAAAATAAATGAATAAAAAGAGTTTAGGGGTTTGGAAAAGCAAAATAAAACAAAAGAACACAGGTGAAGACATTACCTTAAAATCGGGTAACTCTTTTTGATTTGAGATCAAAGGATTCCTTGGGAAGACCTCTGCCCAAAGTGAGGCTTCTAGGAGTAATCTATGGATGTTTAGAGAAAATATGGGCAGGGGTTGGCCGAGCCAAAGTCTTTGGAAGGTGTGGGTAAGGTGGTAGAGGTGGGGGCCTTTTATAAGAGGAGAGGAGGGGCACTCTTGTAATGTTACAAAATGTTACTTTATTTTCAAATGAGTTTCGGATTTTAAAGGTCCCAAATTGATTTATTTCTATTATAAGGTGATAAGGGTTCGAACTAAACCCATCCAATAGGTTTTGGACACGTGTAGGTCTTATATTTTACATTATCTTTCCATTTTAATTAAATCATTAAATAATGAGGTCATCGCTGGATCATCATGATGTCATAAATAATTTAATTTATATAATGTCTAAAAATTTAAAAAAAATTACTATAATGTGGGAAATCTTCTTATCTTTCCAATGACTATTTATAGTTAAACATCTGACTTGTATAACCCCATTTAAAAATTGTTTTATTAAAAAAACTCATGTTTGTGTCATTTTAATTTTAACATTAAATAAAAAGGTATTTATGTCATTTTCTGACAAAAGTGGCTCCATGGGGTCCCCAAGTTGACCCATGGATTTTCTTGGTCGGCCATGACTCATCCAATGAGGGTAGGACATGTGTCTTGGTAATTTTATATAATTAAAACATTATTTTTACCTTAAACTACACTAATTACCTCTAATCATGATTAAAAACTTAACAAGTTACTATTCACCAAAAAATTATTTTATTCCCATTGAACCACATTTTACTTCTTAATGACAACGATGTATGTCGGATTTTTGAAATTAAAAACAGAAAGGTGGAAAAATTTCATTTAAACGGAAAATCAGTTTTTATATGTACCACTTAGTGGTTTCACTATTAATCAAAAATTGAAGTTTTTCAGAAAATTACCAAAAATTCACCCTAGGATATATTTGATATTATGAATTAAAAAATTATATCTATTTTAGAAAATTAAAAACATATAAGTCTCATTAATTAATTTAATAATTAATTCCCGCTGTCAAAACAAATAGCGAGTTTTTAAGAAACATTATCTATTAAAAGATTGACACTAGTTTAAGTCCAATTTCAAAGTGAAATTAATTCCAATGACCACCATTGGATTTAATGGAAAAAATTTATTCTAATTTCACTTTAAAACCAATTTAAAAGATAATATAATCATATAAATAAATTAGATTAAAGAGAGGTTTTGAATTAAAATACAACATTTTTCACTATTCATTAAAAAAATGTACTTTATCAGAAAAATACCAAAAAATTTACACAATGTAAATTTTGATGTCCTGATTCTAAAGAAGAATTTTATTTTGTCAAATATAACACATAAAAGTATCAAAAAGTGGATTTAAAAGTGGTTCTCCATCAAAAGGCGGTTAATCGACCTTTTAAAGAATATTAGAATGTTTACGCTTAAGATTGGATTCATTCACATTTTTAATCCTATAACATTTATTGTAAAAAGTAAAAATATTTGACAAACATATATAATTATTTTTTATTTAGTTCTATTCATTCCCTCCATCACAACAGTTAGGCGTTAACTACCTTTTAAAATAATATTATTTTGTTATTAGAGTGCAACGTAAGATTCCCAAGAAACTCGATGTTGTGTGTTGGATACGCCATTGAGCATAGCGTCCCCTTTAAAGTTATATTAATATTTTATTCAAAAATATGGATAAATGTGAAAATGTCATACTCTTTATTTACCTGGGGTGTTACATCCTTCCCCCGTTTTGGGAATTGCGTCCTCGCAATTTTAAAATTGGGCTTGGAAACTTCATTGAAAATCCCACATCGGAACAAGATTCAGTAAAAGAATCACTTTAAAATAAAGAAAGATAAGTACAATGGTCCCCCGAGTTAACCCATACTAGGATTCCAAGTATGAAAATATGGACATGGAGGAAAAAAACAAAGGGTCATGTTCTGATGGAGAGTGATAGTAAACATGTCTAGGAGAAAGTTAACCATAAGAAAATCAAAAACTTGTGATGGGTTAAACGTTATTCGATTCCCCAGAAGAAAAAGTTAATAGAAAACATTTTTGTTTTTTTATTGAGGAATTTATTCATAAGGAAACATAATTACTTATCATGTTGACTTTCAACTTTTATTATATTTCTTACACAAACTCATACTTTCTCCAAAAGACATGTATTTAGGAAGACTTGTTCACTATAATCAACTTCTAGAGAATCACCTAATCTAAAAAAGAGAACTATATACTTCCCATATCATTAGACCTTAACCAAAACCAAAACCAAAAAGGTTAGTACAAGATCAGATAATCCAGAAAAGGATAACCCTTTATAAAAAGAAAATCTATTCTTAATCTCCAAAATTTTCCCAACAAAACCCAGAGTTCAACGAGGACCATTCGATAAACAATTTGTCCATAAAATTATTCAAAGTAAACCAAACTAAGATTTAAACCCAAATATTTGAAGTATTTAGTCACATAGTCTTCCAAGTTAAATCGTAACATTTATCTCCAAACAACATCAGTTGCTTCTAAAGTATCGTATTGAAAAGTAATTAACCTAATCACATATCTTCCATGATAGGTTAATCATTTCCATAGATAACCCAAAAGAAACTTACTCTTGATTCCTAAAATCATCTAACTAAAACTAATTATTCAATCTAACCAGGGACTTCACGTAGTCCACTGGTAGGCAATAAATACCAGTCGCTCTTTGGTTGTGGGTTCGATTCTCGCAGCTTTGTCCGACGTGACGGGTTGTCACCTGGTCTGCGTGTTGTCCTTTTTCTAAAACTATATTAATCTTAAAACATTCCCCAAAATGAGATAAAATCTTCAAAAATGATCGTAACACATTTGAACCTCATTTTTATCTCTTGCCTTTCATTTTCCATCATAATATATAATAACCCATAATTACCTCAAAAGTAAGGATCATATAAACTCTAATGGTTACCTTTATAATTATTACCTGAACTTCCACATTGATTGGTCATCTCGTACATGATGCATTACAGATCATACCAAGGTTAAAGTGGTTGATCATGACTCCTTGATAGTTGGTTTAGAACAACCACGAGTTTCCTCATTGAATCCCCCATTTTATCTAGAATCATAATCAGAGAACCACCACAGTTTCCTTCAAACCTGTTGTCTCTTTGGTGCCTTCTAGATCCATCCATTCACTAAAAATAGAAATGACAGTGTGAGTATATCAACAAAACCATCATGTACTAATGATTAAGGTAAACACTAAGATATACTTACTAATTCACTTTATCTAACACTAGGAGTCTTTCTAAAATCCTAACCATTATGGTAATGTCACTTGTGCTTAGATAATACCCTAACCTCTAAAGTTATCTAAACTGACCTTTGATACCAACTATAAGGCCCCATCCTTAAACCTTACTTAATCTTGAGTTATTACAAGATTACACATTGAGGATCTTTTCAGGTTTATAGTTTTAGAGAATTAGATCATGAAACGTGCATTACATTCCACATTTAAACAAAGTGGTTACATAAAAGACAATATTCATTTTTCCATCAACGGAAACATATTTAAAATAAAACATGGATTCTTTCTTGACACATCCTTGACACTATCATCACATCATGCACCTTTCCCTTGACCTGTGAAAAACATTTCAAAAACATGGGATGAGCATAAAAAGCTCAGTTAGGGTTAAGAAAATATGGAAAAGAAACATGAGTTCATATATACATAATAATGAAATCATAATTTACCCATAAAACATAGGCACTTTAACATACCTCATGAAATCATGAATAAATCATAGAAATCATAAGACATAAAAGGTAACATGAGGCATTCATAACATTCTTACGTAGGGAGTAACCCTCTTGGTTACGTTTGAATACCCACCACAGTATATTCCCTAAATCTCTTCGGAGAAACCTTAACATTTCACTCCTTCGCGTTACCCAATGCATTGGAGAGCTATATCGGGCTCACCCGCCGTTAGTTTATCACGAAACCACCCGTCTTCATAACAATGCCCAAGAACCATAACATAATCTTATCACATAAAACATGCATAAAGGAAACATAACATTTCCACCTTTCAATAAAAAGATATCAATACAACACATTGATATAAAAACATTATGAAAACCATTCTCAATACCAAAATAAAATAAAAGTAAAACATGGTATTTATTTTTCTTTTAAAAAGAATGTATGTCTTGGAGAGGAAGTCGAAACTCAAATAATGGTCACGACGGCGGAGAAGTCGTTGTTGCCGCATACATAGAACAAAAACAATCCCTTTTGTCATTTAGTAAAATGGTTCGTATAAAAAAGATTCCTTTTTGGATAAACGTAAAATTCAAAGGGGTTTATACACCATATAAAAGAAGGATTTGTATAAAACAAAATATGCCTCAATGAATGGAGATTGAGACGAAGTCCCTAACAATGACGGTATCCTTGGTTTAAGGATAAGTCAATTACATAATTATGTGTGACAAAATAATACACCAAATATAAGTGGATATTAAGTGTAAAAAAATCAGAGGTTATTCACACATATTCATAGAATGACATATTCAAGGAGTACAAGTTTATCTCAAAGAATAAAATTTGGGTTAAGAGGTTCCCTTGCAAAAATTCGACAGCCTAACAGCGTCAGATCAAAATTCATAAAAAGAGTTGATGAGAGATAAAAAGGGTATCTCATCACTTGGACATAAAATTCAAATGAATAAGGATATAGAAGAACATATCCCAACATAATATTATGTGAATTAAAAGACATAACAAAAGAAGTCTTTTAAATAGAGGAGGGTGAAAGGTTCCCTTACCGACTTGGGTAACTTTCTAAACATACGCCCCATTGAAGAAGGGTCATACAGTGAATATGTAAATACCCATAAATGAAATTATATTACACAAAGAGTATAATAATGGGAAGTACATACACCACTCAAAGGAAATGGTGGAAAATGTAGCATAAATCTCACGGGACTAAAAGTGAGATGAAAAATCCCTTACGAAAACCCGGCAGCCTAACGATGCCACTTTAAACTTCCAAAAATGGATTTATGAGATCAAATAGGGTCTCTCATCATATTACAATAAAATTTACAGAAAGAGGAATATAAAATAACATACCCCATCATAACAAAGGGGATCTTAAAAGAAGTTATATAAAGGAGAGTACTTAAAAAGAAAGAGAGAGGTTAGATATCTTACGAAAATTTGGCAGCCTAACGGCGCCACACAAAACATCCAAAATGGATTGATGAGAGAGAATAGGGTCTCTCATCATATGAACATAAAAATTACAGTAATAGTAATATAAAATAACATCCCAATCACAAGAAATATGAGCTTAAAAGGAATGACATAAAAGAGTGTACTTAAAAAGAAAAAGAGGAGTAGGATCCCTTACCTCGGGTCCGACTTGACTCGATCATTCTTTAACATCCTGAATAATAAACTTGAGTTAATTTATACTTGCTTAAGAACCTTTTTCAAGTTCATTATTCCATTTATATCACTTATTTCCATGTTATAAACATTATGTAATCATTTAAGTTAATAATGTTTGTTTTGTCGATATTTGGTTCTTAAGTCGAAAGTGGACTTCTTACAATTACATGTTGTTCGTGTGGTCAAAGGTTCATTATATCCAGAATGATATTCATGATTTAGATATCATATATATCATATATATCCAGAATATACATGTATTTATAATATTACATAATCATTTAGAGGTAAGAAGTGAAATGCACCGTCATGGAGACGGTAAGCCGTACGTACGCATAAACGCTACATTCATTTCTATGTCATATTAATGGAATTTAAACTAAATGAGAGGTATGTATATTTTAATTCCAAATTTATATTAATAATTTATATGTAACATACATAATATATAATAACTTTAAATACATCCTTTATACATCCCACATATGGCATTAACGAATCAAATCACTTTGAGGGGGCAGTAGTCCGCACTTCCTAAAATGAAATTATCGTGTTTACCCACAATGGAAACCATAAAGGTATGCCACAAAATAAAAATACAGAAGCTTAAGTAAAACATAAACATATTATATATCATATATAAATATTGTGACATCTTAATGGCCACCTTTTAAGGTGTTATATGAGTGTAGAACAATCATCAATTCGTGAGGCAGAAATTCGCCATCCACAGAAACAGTATGTTCTTTAACCATTTGACGTAGGTGTGTGTAAGTGTAGCTCGAATGATTCTTATAAAAACATAAAAGTATATTGAAGATACTGGAGTTGTTACAAATGAAATGAATAAAACGATTTTAGGGAGTTGGAGAAGAAAAATAAAACAAAAGAACACAAGTGAAGACATTGCCTTAAAATCGGGTAACTCTTTTTTATTTGAGCTAAAAGGATTCCTTGGGAATATTTCTGCCAAAAGTGAGGCTTATAGGAGTAAGAGAGGGATGTGGAGAGACAAAATGGGCAGGTTTTGGCCGAGTCAAAGGCTTTGTAAGGTGTGGGTAAGGTGGTAGAGGTGGGGGCCTTTTATAAGACGAGAGGAGGGGCACTCTTGTAAAGTTACAAAATGTTACTTTATTTTCAATTGAGTTTCGGATTTTAAAGGTCCCAAATTGATGTATTTCTAGGATAAGGTGATAAGGGTTCGAAATCCACCCATCCAATAGGTTTTAGACATGTGTAGGTCTTATATTTTATATTGCCTTTCCATTTTATTTAAATCGTTAAATAATGAGGTCATCGCTGCATCATCATGATTTCATAAATAATTTAATTTATTTAATGTCTACAAATTATAAAAAAAATTCTATGATGTAGGAAATCGTTTTATCTTTCCAATTACTATTTATGGTCAAAATTATGACTTGTATAACCCCATTTAAAAATAGTTTTCGTAAAACAACTCATGTTTGTGTCATTTTAATTTTAACATTAAATAAAAAGGTATTTATGTCATTTCCCAACCAAAGTGGCTCCATGGGGTCCCCAAGTTGACCCATGGATTTTCTTGGTCGGCCATGACTCATACAATGAGGGTAGAACATGTGTCTAGGTTATTTCATATTATTAAAACATTATTTTTACCTTAAACTACACTAATTACCTTTAATCGCGATTAAAAACTTAATAAGTTACTATTCACCAAAAAATTATTTGAATCCCATTGAACCACATTTTACTTCTTAATTACAACCATGTATGTCGGATTTTCTAAATTCAAAACACAAAGGTGGCAAAATATCATTTAAACGGAAAATCAGTTTTTATAAGTACCACTTAGTGGTTTCACTATTCATCAAAAATTGAAGTTTTTGAGAAAATTACCAAAAAATCACCCTAGGCTATATTTGATATTCCGAATTCAAAAATGATGTCTATTTTACAAAATTCAAAACATATAAGTTGAATTAATTAATTTAATAATTACTTCCCGCTGTCAAAACAAATAGCGTGTTTTTAAGAAACAATATCTATTAAAAGATTGACACTAGTTTAAGTCCAATTTCAAAGTGAAACTAATTCCAATGACCAAAATTGGATTTAATGGTAAAAATATATTCTAATTTCACTTTAAAAACAATTTAAAAGATAATATAATCATATAAATAAATTATATTAAAAAGAGGTTTTGGATTAAAATACAACATTTTTCACTATTCATTAAAAAAATGTACTTTATCGAAAAAATACCAAAAATTTACACAAATTAAATATTTATATCCTAATTATAAATAAGAATTTTATTTTTTCAAATATAAAACATAAAATTATCAAAAAGTGGATTTAAAACAGGTTCTCCATCAAAAGGCGGTTAATCGACCTTTTAAAGAATATTAGAATAATTACGCTTAAGATTGGATTCATTCACATTTTTAGTCCTATAACATTTATTGTAAAAAGTAAAAATATTTGACAAACATATATAATCATTTTGTAGATAGTTCTATTCATTCCCGCCATCATAATAGCTAGGCGTTAACCACCTTTTAAAATAATATTATTTTACTATTAGAGTGCAACGTAAGATTCCCAAGAAACTCATTGTTGCGTGTTGGGTACGCCATCGAGCATAGCATCCCCTTTAAAATTATATTAATATTTTATTCACAAATATGGATAAATGTGAAAATTTCATACTCTTTATTTACCTGGGGTGTTACAAATTTACACATACGGAAGAAGTGAGGGCCTCAACCATTCGGATCATTCCATATGAATCACAATTATAAGATCTTCGGATGGAGATAGAATTATTAGAATTTTTCCTTGGTTAATCCCAATTTTATATTAAATAACTAAATCTAAAAAAATATATTAGGGGATATTTTGATACTTATCAAGAATATATCCCAAACCACGTTCATTGAACCACCCTATGAAGAAACCAACATTACACACCTTACCCATAGGGCGTATGCTGGTGTAATAAACAAATTTATATCTACAATGGAACAATATGAATTTTTATATTATATATTTTATGAAGTAAGTATTATTTTTATACCTTTTTTTTAAATTATAAATTATTATATAATGAGTTTTATAAAAATTAAATTTTGATATAAATAAATAAACATTTTATTTTTGGGTAAAATATAGTTTCAATTAAGAAAATCATTATGATAAATTGAATAAATTTGTAAATAAATCTTAGTTTAATACAATATTATTATTAAATAATCTTTTTATAAATATAAATGACAATTTAATTTAAAGAATTCCAATGTAGTTTTTAAAAGGGTCAGAAAGTAGATAGTGTTGTAAAAACTAGTATTTTATAGTAAATAAATATTTTTGTTTAAAAGTTCACATTATCATATTTTAAAAACATTATTTTGGAAAAATAAATTTTATTTTTGAAATCAACCCATTGAAAATAGAAAGTGGTTCTTTTTTCATAATGTTTCATGGAAGTTGAATTTGTGGGTAAAATGTAAATATGGTAAAAATATAAGGCATTTATTATAAATTCATAATATCCCAAAAGTGATGTAATAAATACTATAAATAAATTAAATTACCATAAATATATTTAAACATTAAAAAATTTTGTTTTTATAGATTTTTTATTGAATTTATAAACCATTAATAAATCTTACAAAACCCATATTATATTTTAGGCTTTAAAAATCAATTCTTTATGATCACGACTCACTTACAAATCAACAATGGAATTATTTTAATACTTTATGTTCATGTCCTTATAAATTATTAATAAATTATATTCTACGGTAGAAAAAAATGGAAAACCATGGTCATGCTTGTGGTTTGGATTATTTTTTTATATAGATCCCAAAACCAATGTTTAGAAATTACTAAATAAATCAAATCTATTTTTTATAAATAAACACCCATCCTCCCACTCCACTTAACTCAAAATGCATTTCACATAAATTTTGTATCTATATCTCTCTAAATCCCTCACAATTATTACCCAATATATTTAGAAGATACTCTCATGTTTTTAAAATAGCCCTCTAAAGGTAAGGGATCACACTCACTCTCTCTCTTATTTTCAATTCTAGAACCTTATTTTTATTTATTCTTTTAATTCACAATTTATTGTTTTCTAATTTATTTATAAATATAGATTTACTATCCTAATTATTTTCTATGAATTATAGATCATTTATCCCCTCTCATTATAACTGTTACCAAATATGTTACCTTGTTGAAGTAATAGATCCTCTTCTCTTCCTTTTTATTCTACGTATATTATTTGTACTGATACTTTTGATTTCAGAAAATTACTGTTATTCTGTGTCTTTACACATCCATTTATTACTCTTATTATTTTCATGTGATTATATTATACCATTATCTGACATTAAATTATTTGGTTAACATTTAACTACACATGTTATGCTGCTGAAAGTATCCCATGATTTTCCATGACAAACTTTTGTGTTGGTAACACCCATCCCCTTTCCCACTAAAGGGTATTCACCAAAATCTAACTAGACATCATTTAATATTTAATTACATATATTTAATACACACCCCTTAATCATCGGATTAAAAGTGATGAAATAAAATATTATTATTTATGATAAATTTGGAATATAAATGCATGTACATGATATGAATGTGACTGGTGGGACATGAATTATATATCTCTCCCATGAATTGGGTGATATTTTTTTCTCATTATATACCATTTATAGTGCATGGGAGTTTATCCTAAGCACAAAACATTGTAATTTCTCAATTTTTATGCTTGACTTATTCTTATGATTCCATGTTTTATGTTTTTTCTACAATCATTTATTTTCTTGACGCTATCATTTTATATCTTGATTTAATATTCATGTTTATGATTCTCAAACTTTTATGTCTCCCATATAACCCTCTTGAATCACATCTATTACTTTTATCATGTTATTCATTGATTAATCTCTTACTATCCTTTATAGCTCACTCTTTTATTATCTACACCCCCAGGTCATCCAGTGTAGTTTTAGATCAAATAATAAATTTAAGGGCATGTTGTTGGTTTTTTAAATAATGTTATTATATCCCAATTTCAAGTAAGTTTTTTTTGTACCAAGTTTTTTAAAGGCACTGTGACTATCAATGTTATGGTATTTTATTATGTGTGTATTTACATAATAAATCATGAAATAAATTTTATAAAATACATTGGATGTCATAAAATATATTAGGTATTATTGTTCAAAACATGATAAAAACACATGATAAAAAATGGGTTTCATTCATCACATAATAAAATAACTCTAGGAGAGAAAATTTGGTTTCAAAACACTTGAAGACGGTATCACTAAAATTAACCTCATGAATTTAAATGGTTCACACTAAAAAATTCAATAACCCCAATAGATTATTTCCTAAGAACATTTAGAATGTAAATAATTATAAAAAATTCCCAAATAAATATATCCTTTGGATATAAAGATGTACATTGTGCTAAAATTATGAAAGATTTTTTAAAAAATTAATTTATCATTGGTATAATTTAAGAATTTACAGTCACGTTGAAAATCTTAATTTTTAAAAGGTGAAGTGAAAACTTTTGAAAATGTTTTAATTTTCAAAAATCAATGCACAATATTGGATCTTTGAGAAAGACAAAATGGTTTCAAAATGGTTATGTGAAAATCCTTTGAAAAAATTACCTTTAAAAAAATAATAAAGTCTTGAAAATGACATGATTGTTTCGAAAAGGCTATGTAAAACCATTTTAATGCTTTTAATTTCAAAAAAATCAATATTAGATAATTGATTAAAATTAAATTTTATTGAAAAGAAATGTGGAGTGGAACATAAAACCTTTTGATTAATTTGAAATTATCTTATTGAAAACCAAAATAATTAATAGGATAATTAAACCATTATTTTAAAATTAATAAAATGTAATATAAGGATCATTGAATATATAAACAATTTTACCTTCCACTAGGGAAAGTATAATATTAGTAGGAAGTAAAAAACATGGATATGGAGAAAAATATATTAAATTATATGGGGTTAATTCTTAACAAAATTACATATTTTTTATGAATTAACAAACTTATTAAGAATAATTTAGTGTAAAACATTATTTACTCAAAAAAATATTATTTATACAACATAACATTTTCATAGGGTAGGATAATTCAATTATGAAATATTATAATTTATGTGGAATGATTACAACTCAAGAAAAATAGTTTAGTCAAGGAAACCCCATACTAACTTGATATCCATTGAATCAAAATCAATATAAATAATTAACATGATACAGTAATTCAATGTTTTTGACTTACATAAATAAGGTAAAATAAATTCTCTAGTCTTAAAACACAATATATTAAATATATAATGGTGCACAAAATGAAATATGAATAAAAAAATTAAATTTGATACAAAAAGTGACTGTCTTTATTTATGCTTAGTTTTATGCACTCAAACGTACAATAAAAAATAAATATATTAATATACTATTTTAGAAAATTATTAATACCTGATATTATTTATAATTTTTATTTTTAATCAATATCTATGTGTATATTAGTTTCTTTTATATTTTCCCACAATAGGTGTTTATAGTTTTGATTTTTTTTACTAGTTATATATTAGTAGTTTCAATATTCATTATCCTTCGAAAATTGCATCTATCCGTTAAAAAAATTATAATGACCATCCATTTAAGGTGGTGATTAAAATAAATATACAAACCAATCGTTCTTTAGAGGCAGTCGTCTGTATGCATAAGTGGATTATGATTTCATTTTCATATCCTGGGAGAACATAACTAATATGGTTTATTATTTTCCTAACCCATTGAAATTTATAAATAATATATATATATATATATATATATTAAATTTCTTATTATTACCATCCATGTAATATTTATAAGGAAAAAAATCATGACCCACTGTGTTGGTTATAGTCTGCACAAATAGACAAGAAAGTTGTTTTAACCTTTCTTAAGGAAAATTGGGGAAAGGTTATTTCTAATTATTCCCATAGAATAATAGCATTTAGAAAATAAAAAATTCTAATTTCCTTTCATAGAGTATTGAAAAAAATATTACTTTTATACTAAATATTCTTTAAAAAATACCATTAAAATTAATTATTTTTGTTTTAAAATTTAATTCTATTTCTCCATTGATATTTAATTATTGAATATGAATTTAATATATACAGCATTTCATATTTTAATAACAATAATTATTTTATATATAAATAACATACAAAAACACACACACACACACTTATATATATATATATATATATTATTTTAATATCATATTTTTGTTTTAATTTGAGATATATTATTTAAAATTTACTACTTAACTGTACACAAATTCAATAAACATACTAGATATATGTTCAATAACCACATTCTCCAGAGGAATATTTAGAACAACCATATTTACAATGACCATATTTTCAACATCCATAATTTATTTCTATATATAACATTACTATATTTATTCAATTCACACTTCCACATTCTATAATTTTTATTTTAGATCTCACAACATGATTTTTTCTTTCAAGGTATTATTTCTAATTTTAAATTGCGTTATATTAAAGGTGATTCTTAATGGTGATGGTGGTCCTTGGGAGATAGTAGTTTTAGATATCACTTTATTGATGTTATTTTTTTAATGTTTTGCAATGAAAGAATAAATTATTGTTATTTTAATCCTTATATTGATGAATTATTACCTAATCTATTTCAATTTCATGTAATAAATAAAAAATTAGAATTATAATAATATAGTATGTGGAAATAATATTCTTCTTAAAATCCTGGGGTGTTATAAGATGGTTTGGTTATTTTAGAGGATTGGCGTATGTTTTGTTATGGTGTTGGTGGTGATTGAAGCATTGGTTCTTGTTGGATTTCTTAAGAATCGATTTATTATGTTTTTTAAGTCAATGGTTAATCATTTTAGATGGTTGGGTTGGTCTATTATGTCTGGTGTAGTTCGCTCGGTGTGGCATTAGAAGAATTTGGTAGCGGTCCTGGCATGAATTGTGTTTTTATTAGTAGTGAGTACGATTCCTCGAAGATCATTTCTATTTCTTTAGGTTCCTTCTATCCTCTCCCAATTAGTCTCATGTGAAGGTTTTCAAAGAGTATTTGAGATTTGATGCTTGAGTGGGTGTCAGTGTTCAAGGTGGTACATACTGCATCATCTCTGTTTCTCTCTTTGGGATCCCCTGGTGTTGCTTTTCTGATTTTCATACTTGTATTTGTTTAGTCTTGGTCAAGTATATATATTTTGTTGATATTTTTTTACAGTGGGATATTCTGATACAATCCCATCAGTGTTTGGTTAGTTTCAAGGATAACCTTAATGATGTTCTTTTATTGGTCTCTATGTATTTCTCCAGTGGGTTAGAGTGGTTGTGGTAATGGGAGGACGATTAGTTTCTGCAGGCTGTAGGTTGATTCGAGGTGGTGACATTTTGTGGCATGATCAGTTGGCTAGGATCGATGCTATTGTATGAGTGTGTTGGTATTCGGTTTTGAAATTTGATTTTTTTTTTGAATTTTGGAATTTGGGTAACTATTAGTTGTGTGGGTTCCCACTAAACCATTTAAAATTGGTTTTAAAATAACAAAAAAACACATTGTAATGTGATCTATTATATGGTTTTTTACTTTATTTTCCTTGTTATTTATAGAATGAATTATAATGATAAAAAGAATTCATCAGTTGAATTTAAATAATATTTTTATTAATTAATTTCTTTTAATTCTCTTAAATTAATTGAATGATAAATGATGTGGGTTCATAAATTAATGATGTATGCTGTGAGAACTAAATGTGACAATCTAATTAGTGAATTTAATTTTAATAAAAAAAAATGTTTTAATTGGTAAATTATGGGGAATGCAAAAATATGTAATTAAGATTTTAAATTGTGTGGTTATTTTTAGTGGTTGTGTGGTCTGATTAATTTAATAGTGTAAATGGCTATATGAGTGTTTTACGGTGTATTGGTGGTATTGTAGAGTACACTAGTGCGGTCTCTATTAGCCCGTGGGTTGGGTACTGTCCATTATCAGTATAATTTCTATTTCTATATTATTTATATATGCACCCCACCTAAGTTGGATGACCTAACAAATGACTATATGTTTTGGTTTTTCGGTGTTTCCATTAACATCTATGATGATGGTAAATCAGATAGTAGACGACCCCCTTTTCCTCGATCTTCTTTTAGTTGTAGTCATGATGATATGAGATTGTGTTATATGTTACCCTATGATGATTAAATGGTGTTGGATATTGCCTAGTGATAATGATTATGTGATGTGTGGTGGGGTATATGTGTCTCATTGGTGGACACTTGGTTGATGTCCATCAAGTCCATCATACCATGATATGCTGGATATGAGAGAGAATGATGTGATGTGGGTGTGATGTGTAGATAATGAATGATGAAAGTATGAGTTTCTAAACCTTAGGAGGGTGGGTTGGGTAAGGATGTGTCCCATCCCAGAATAGTGATGGATAGATATGTTATGTGATATTCATGTCTGGAATGAGAGCATAAGACATTTGAATTTGGGGCATGAGAGCAGAAAATCAGTGAGAAAGTGGTTGCAAATCTAATTTACATTATATTATTTTGAAAAAATATTAATATATTGGATGTGTTATTTGGGGATTGTTACCTTTTGGGACCCATATTTTTTATTTGATCTATTTAGCATCATGTTGGTACTATTTTTTATTCATCGTTGTATTAGTATGCTCTTTCCACATGTTCCAGAAAGACCTTGGGTATGTCCTCTAATGGCCCGAAGGCCTTCATTTTTTTAATCGATTTTGATAATCCACTTTTCAAGGGGTGAGGAGAGACCTTGGGTATGATCCTAATATGTATACATCTTATTCTCCCCCAAAATATATGAAAAAATATTTTTTGGTTCTTCATAGGACTTTATGGACCAATATGGATATTACTAGCTTAGATATTGGAGTTGTTGTTGAGTCATTATCATAATAATTTTTTATACAATTTATAGTCTTTTATTTCCATTTTTTAACAATTTTTATGTATTGGGAGATGGTTTGGTTTCCCTTATTTTATATTGAGTGATTTTTACACAATAATATTTTTTTCTATTAATTTATTTATTATTATTATTTACCCTTTTCATCAATTATTGAGAGTTTAATTTAGAAATTTTGAGTTTTGGGCAGTTTTATTTCTAATATGTGGTTAGTTTACTTATTTTGTGTGAAACAATTTAAATACCTATATATGGGCCCCTCTTATATTTCATTTGGTACATTATTTTCATGGGAAGAGCATGGTTGAGTCAAAAACTTATAGATCCCAAGGTAAATTGTACATGTCTTTTAAGCTTTATGGTGAGGTTACATGAATTATAAATGGTTAGGAATAACAATGTGAAAATTGTGAAAAATGAATTTAAAATTTTACAGATCCATTTTTCACAGTTGTTGTATGTTTTACCAATTGATATGGAAAAACCATGCATGGTGTCTAGGTGATTCTGGTACAGTGAATATGGTTGGGGCACAGTTTACCTCACTTTGTGACCAAACCATGTGACCAGAACATATTTTAAAATTAATCAAATTAATAAACTACCTTTACTTTATTTTAATTACAACCCTCGAATCCACTCTCATCTTACATTCACAGCCCATGGCTCCTTCTTCCTTCAATCTCCATCACCCTTTAGTTGATTTAGTGGTATTATTAAATGTTTTAGTTATCATTCTTCATGTTTAGGTTCTTTCTCTCTCTTCCTCTTTCTTTCCTCATGTTTCCCAATTATCATTTTGAGAAATTATCTCTTCGACAAACAATAAGGTTGGATTTTGACTAAATATTTATATTTCTTATTTTTTAGGGTTAGGTTTCGTTTCTAATGGCATGTCCTTGCTGTTTTTATCAAATCATCTTCTTTTCAACAATTTAAGATATTTTCCCATTATAATGACTGTTAAATTATGAAATAATATATTTTTTATTGTTAGTTTTTGTGTTTTGATTTAGATAAATATTAGTAAGTTTTTTTAGGGATTAATTTAAATGAAAATCATCCTCTACAGTATTTTCAATCAAATAAAAAGGTGTTCCACTTTTAAATTTACTGTATAAACTAGTTTTGTTCAACCATGTACGCCACCTGTTTTATCAAATTCTTGAATTTTTATTATGATTTATTTATAAAAAAATTGTTTTCAAATGGGTTTTATGATTTTTTTCATTTATTTTTTTTGAATTCTCAGTTGCCACTTTCAAAAGGGGTCCTCTCAGGAAAAACACTCCTTGGAAAAAATCCATATCTTTATTTTTTTTAAATCATTATAAATTCCCATTGTATAGACATTATATTGTGTATTATTAAGGGTTTGAAATTAAGGGACCATTGTTAGGAGGGGTTATAGAAGGAGAAACTTGTGTGTGTGAATCACTTTTTATGTGATCACAAATATTTAGTTTTATATCAGATTTTATAAAATTTCTTGTCTCACCACCATTCCACATACATCATGGGAAGTGGGAGTAGCTAATTGAATTTACAAGAACATGTATTTCACTAGCTTAGGATCATGATCTGGATTATGTCCCTTTATATATACTTTTATCTGATTTGGGTGTTTTCCACTTGTTAGGCTAGGTAAGTTATGAATGAGAATTAAGGTTGTCAAATTCCATAAGGCACACTGATACGATGGGTTGTGTTAAAATGTTCTAGATTTTCCCTTTAGATCATTGGTAATCTAATTATTATTGGAACTTGATTATTTATGCTAGTTACTTCAATTTTATTATTGTCATAGTAGACTGCTTGTTGTTTTTTTGTTTCTCTCATTTCATTATTTTGTTCTTATTATTAATATTATTATTATGAATTTTATCTATATGTTTCCCTTGATTAAAATAAATTTTATGATTTTAATATATATATATATATATGTGAATATTTTCTTATAGAACGTTTATCTTTACAATTTTAGAAACATTGTTAAAAAAATAAGTATTTTCAAGAACACTAACTTCCATTGAATTAAGGTTTTAAGACATCTCATTCAAAAAAATTCTAATCATATGGTTTAAAAAAATTATTTTATAGAAAATAAGGGATACATAATATGACTTATTTTTTGATAGTATTCTAAATATAAAACCTTAGTTTATAGGATTTATTTAAAACTAGTAATAATTGTTTCTTTCTTTAAAAGTAACCACATTGGGTATAATTTAGTTCTTTGTGCATAATTTGTCTTGTACTCATTCCAATAATATCATTTTAGTTTCAAGTTCTATCATAGATTAAATTTCCCTATAATGATGTTAGTTTTTTGTATTGGAGACTAATCCTCAGGTCCAATAAAAAATCTAATTGGTTTTTTTGTTTTTTTAATCTTTATATATATATATGAATTTATATCCTCCATATTATTCTTCTAAGAAACCTGGAATCAAGTTTTTTCCTTTTTATTGATGTCATATTGTATGTTTATTCCTATTGTATTCAAATTATATTTTATTTTACATTGATTATTCTTGTTTATTTTGACATTGATGCCCAATTTTTGGGTTATTCATGCTCAAATCCATGTTTTTTTCCTATGTTTTTATTAAAATTTATTTACTGGAATTGTTCCCATGAGATCTCTCCTAATTACCTTTGGTTCTTCTAAACAGTTTGAGATGATTTTGAATGGCTCCCATGTATGTTTCAGTTCAACTCAATAGTCTGGTTTAGGGTCCAACCTTGGATACTTCATGAAAAATGGTATTATAGATTATGTTCATTAGAGGACCTAGGTTCAAGAAGGTCCATTGTTATTTTTTGTTGTAATGGTAGATAATATTAAGACCATCATGACTTGGGGTGCGTAAGAAAATAAGTGTTTCACTACATATTTGGTTCCAAAACATGTGTCAGCCTAGGAAGTCAAATTATGAGTTTTTTAATCAGTTTTCATTTTAATTATTTTCTAGTGTATCTCGAATTTGGTTAATGATTTTGGGATTAATTGATTTGAGTGGGTTCTTTGTGAATTGATTTATAGTTGGGGATGATATTGGACTTCAACTTGTTATCCCTGATGAAATTTCACCATCTATAAAACCATGTGGAGCCTGGAATATGGTTCTAAATAAATATTTGTGGTGGCGGTGTGATTTTTTTATAGCCCACCAACCATGTGTCCATGTTATTCATAATTACTAGTTCTATTTATGTTTTCTATCAGATTTATTTTGTTTTAATTATTTTTATTAATACATGAGTAAATTTAAGAAATATAACATGGAAATTTTATTTTAAATCAGCTTTAAAAATTAACATAAAGACAAACATGTTAATTTAATTTTAATCTAAATGATTTTGATAAAGATGTGTAATTTTCAAAGAGAGTTTACAAATATTTTTTAAATATTAAATATTTTTTTGTGAATATTAATAAAATTAAATGATATTTATAATGTTAGAGATTGGTGTTAATAATAAAATTTGATTTTATAAATAAATTCATTGATTATTTGGAACAAACTGAAATAGATTAAAGTATGGAATTTGGTAATGATTTTCAAAGTGGTGGTTTATTGTGTTTTTTATGGTTTTAATGATTGTTTGAATTGAACTTTTTTCTATGTTTTATATTTAATGTGATGATATATTAAAATTGATCATTATTTTATCAAGTTTTTGATTTATTTTTATTTATATCACACCTTAGAATATATTGTAATTATTTCCATGGGGAAGTTGTGGGTGACCCACCATTAGTGAACCCTTATGTTGAAAAATACACAAATCCCCTTCAAGAATTATAGATGCTAAATCCTTTACTCTAGTATGGTCAACTGGATCCTCATGAGTCATAGAGATGGTTTTTGATCATCAATAATATAATTGGATTCAATGAGTCTCTCAATCTCTAAAGGCTCAGTTCACTGCCTTTATTCTTGAATATATGAGTTGGAAGTGGTAGAAGTATATCATTTTGACCAATCCATGATAGGACCTTTCCTATGAATTTTTCAAATCGCCATTCATCTAGAAGTATTTATATATGTCTATGAGGGTGGGAAGATGATGGATTTATACTATCTCCATAATGATGATTAATTAATGTTGTTTCTCATCAATTACTTTTTGTATTTGGTCCCTTATATCATATTTTTGGTTATTGAAGATTCCTTGAAGGAAAGGTATTTTGGGAAATTTAGTAATCCTGCTCTTCATTTTATGGGTTTAGAACTAGGCTTAACCTTATGTGTTAATGTGTTGTGGTAATCGGTTTGGGATAAATCTATGTTGGCATCAATTCTTGAGGTAACTGATCCTTCCTCGATTCTTGGATACAACAAAGGGAAGGGGAAGTGGAATTAATTTAAATAAGTATAAAGTGATATTAAGAGGCTTTCAAATATCTCTTCAACATATTCTAGTTATAATACCATTGTTTTTCATCAATGTAGTAAACAGGGTGACAAGAATCCTTCCTGTTAAGATGACCTAAATATATGTTTTGATTATGTTCATTCATGTCATATCCACGATTTTTGTTAGGGAGTTTCAATAATGAGTTGAAGATTCAAATCTACCTCTTCGGAGGATTCCCTTTATCCATCTCAATGGACATATTTCTAATCCATCCCCTATTTTATGTATTCTTTTTTCCACTTTTATTTTTTTTCACCCTTATGTTGTTCCCTGATTATTCTTTGGTGTATGTTCTAATAGTAGCATCCATTGATCGTAATGTGATCTCTAGGTCGTGCCTTTCGATAGATATTTTAATAAGATTTTTTTATTGTAATGGTACGTTCCATAGTGGGATCTTGATATGGTGAGGATTCAAACATGGTAATCTATTCTTATAGATAGTTCCTTATTTGTTTAAAAATATTACTTATCTAACCATCGCTCAAGAAGATAAGATGGAATCTAACCCCTTTTTTATAGAGTTATCAAATTTAGAGTCTTATTTTGTGTGAAATTGAATATTGGAGTAGGATAAATTGTTTTTATGGTTACATGGTGATTGTCTCATTAATTATTATTTGTAATATTTTTTGAGTTTTGTAGTGTTGTCTTCATCATTTTTGTTAGGTATATTGGAATTATCCATTTGGAGAATTTGGTGAATTTAGGTTTTAGAAATAAAATTGAGTAAAAATGATGAGCCATTTCCTTTTCCTAAATCAATTAAAATTATTTATTCTTTCTAGGTCCATAAAAAATTATATTGGGGATAATTGTAACAACCCGACCATTGTTTTTATTTTTTTAGTTATTTTATTGCCCTTTTCAATCTACGTTGATTGTTTCATGGTGAAACTTTATGTTTTAGGTAGCTTTATTTCTACATAATATTTAGTATGCATGGTTCGTGGAAAACATTTTGGCTAATTTTAGGTGGGGCCATCTTTAAGTTTATTTTGTGCTTGTAGGGTTCAATCTACATGTGTAGCGCACATTTGAGTCCAAACTACACAGATCTCTAGGTTTAGTGTGTAGGTCCTTTTCCCATTTGGTTGAAGGAACGTAACTTGAACATGGTTAGTAAAAACCATGAAACAAGCATACAAACTGGGTCTAAAATGTAACAGATCATTTGGAAATGATAGTGAATAGTTTATGAAATTGGGTGGCCAATCTATATGTGGTGCCTATGTGATTCTTGTAGTGGGAGCACTACAATGACCAAGAATTTTATCGATGGAATTTACCATCATATTTCATAAAACACATACATCACACTGAGAACACAATAAAAATAATTATTATCATAAATTAATAAGGATACATTAGTAATCAAATAATATAATAATAATTCCAAATATTATAGAATAATAATAAATAGAAAATAAGATAATTCGAAAATTTGGATTTGATCGATCCACTAGAATTACCACACTCATGAAAAAAAACAATAGAAATAAAACATCATGTTAATAATATAATATAAATTATAAATATGAAATTATATATAACCTAGAGGTAAAATATAAGTGAATGTATGATGAAAAAAATATGTGGTATTTATATCAATTAAGGAACCTATACTATTGGAATAGGAACCTAACCATTGGAATTGTAATCTGGACACTAGAGTAATAACCTCACCTATGAACATATAACAAAATTTCATCAAATAAATTAAAATGTGACATATTTATATCATAGAATAAATATTTTTTTCAAAATGATAAATTTAAGATTTTGACTTTTTTTAAAGTTAATTTTTATTTATAATTTTATAATTAATATAATGATTTAAAATAAAATTAATTTCCATAAAATAATATTCATAAATATATATTATGTTGAATTATAATTATAATATTATTTTATGTGACCTTCATAAATTTTTTAATGAATTATGACATCGATTATAATATGAAAATCGTTATTTTCCAAATAAATGTTTATTTTATTTAAAAATTAAATTTTTCATATTTATAAAATTATATTGATAATGTGGATTTCTTTTGGGAAATCAAAATTTTGAAAAATGGAAAGGGTGAATTTTTTATATTTTTCTAAAATAATTGAATTTTTGGTGAATAGTGAAATATGATATTTTACAATATTTAACATTATAAGCTAAATAATGAAATTTTGAATCATAGATGATATAATAACTCATTTTTTGAACTATGTTGACCTATTTAATTTTTTTAGTGATAAGTATCAATATTATTTATAGTCTTGATCCAAAATAATAAACTAAGTAATATAATAATCCAAAATACCCCTTTCCTCTCCTACAAATACCACTACTTTTTCTCACACCTTCTAAACCTTGTATCATGTCAATAATATGACCAATTCCCTTCCCAAGCCACCCCCCCCCCCCACATCCAATAGATTATGTTCTCAACAAAATACCAAACCCAAGTTCCTTAAAGAGTTTCTTAAAGAGACAATATTTAAGAGGAAAAATCTTCAATCCTTCACTTTTAATTTCATTAATTTCTTAAAATATCCTAACCTACCCTATACTAATAAAAATTATAACTCTAGTATCATATTACATATTGTAATTTTATTGTTTTTCTGGAATATCAATAATTACATCTCTTCTATACTACATTTATTCTAAAATTAAAACATCATCTGTGATATGTCAGTTCACCGCCTTCATACGCGATGAGTTTTCATTTTCCATTACCACATTTATGTATGGTCATAAAACCATTATTATGGTTAAAAAATATTTTAATGTTAATATTATAACTTATTTTATTTTTTATAATGGACATATAGACAAAATATTAAATAAAACAAAACTAGTAAATGATGATCAAAAAACCATGATAATAAACTATACATTTATCATTAACCTTTTATCAAATGAATCAAACTCATACTAGAAAAAATGAAAAATGGGTCCATTTAAAAATATAAATATTAATTAATACTAAATAATTTAACATTGATATAATGATTTCCATTTTACTAGAACTTCCATAATTTTACACAATTGAACTGAACATGAAACCCTGAAATAAACACTCCCTGAACGACAAAATTAAACACTATAACTCATTAAAATAGTAATAAGTGATATTAATAAAATTATATAAAATAAAATAAACATATAATGTCTTATAAATCAATTAATTAATTAATCTAATTTTATTATCTAGGATATGAAGTGCAAGTGCAGAACGCATTCAAACATAAGGTTAGGCATCTCTCTGAACCTCCAATTTACCATTGGGTTATGGTTTCTCTCAATTTTCCACAATTTAATACTCCATTATTCTTATATAATTTTCAAATATTCTGTTTTTATGTACCAAATATATGTTTTCTTCTCAATTAATGTTCATTTTATGGGTAATTACATGTTTTAAAAGGTTCCCATGTCAATTCCCCCAGATAAGCAAGCCCAATAAAATTGAACTTTCCCATTTCTTATTCATTTTCAAGTATATTGATAAACTATTTTAATCCACCATTATTTTTATAAAATAAATCATTTTATTATGAAAAATCATCTTAATTAGATACCAATTTTATATAAATAATTATTTGTTTTCCCTCTTTTTAAAATCTTTCATATTTTCCCTTAAACTGCAATAAAGTGGCACATTTGTAAAGTTTCATAAACACTCTTTTTCATGCATTCACTTCAGTTGGACATAATTATTCGTGGTATATTATTATTATTATTTTATAATTTTATATTAATTATTTAATACCATATTTCATGGATACTTTTATGATACATCCATTTTCTATGCCTTATGACATGATTACGATACCCATTTGTTTTTATGAGTAACCCTTATATCTATTCCTTATGGTTTATTCTTTGTGTGGAACAAATATACAAGAACATGTTATGATGGGTGTGCCAAAATATCACTCCAATGAATTGGTTAGTGTTTATTCTCAGGAGACATCATGTTTGGGATTAGGGAGAAAACCTAAACCATTATGGGATTTTCCCCCATGAGATATAGTCTTGGCAGTTAGTCTTGACTCATGTTTATGCCCAGTTATATGTTTCTACCACATTTCAATATTTCCATGATCATATGATTCCATGTTATAAATTTTATTCTTACACAAGTTTATTAATGATATATTCTTATTATGTTATCATGTTATACCTTCTCAGTCCTATGCTTTTCATTATTCAAATGTTGGGATTTTTATCTCATCCATTCATTTATTTACTTCACCATGTTATCCTATGAATGTACATGAGATCAGGGGAAATTAAGATATCATAATTAAGACTAATTAAATGATTTATTATTCTAGTTTTATTTTTTCTAATTATGTACCTATTCATCCAAAAACACTAGACTTATTGATCTTTGGTTTGTACTTTGTGGATAACTACACTTAAAATAATGTAACATTTATTTTAAAAGGTTAGGGTCTCTATAGATGGTATCAGAGCATGGAATTTTTATTTTTGGATATTATAACTAGAAAACATTACCAAGAACCCTAAGGATAATTATATGACCTTATATAACATAAATTGAAACATAGGGAATTACAAGTTATTATTTACTTTCCACTTATAATTTTGTCCATATATGTTCATAGTTTCATTTTTATATTCTCATTAACTAATTATTCAAGCACTACATTTGTAATTTATCTTTTTTCTGAGTTAATGGTGGTAAATAGGATAATACAAATCTGATATGCCAAATCAATTTGATAGGAAGTGTGACGACTTTCCAAATGAGATGCCAAATCTGATGGCAATTGGAGCCCATAACATCATGAAAGTACTCTCTCAAATGCCTCATGTTATAAATAATAACTTAAAACAAGTGGAATTTCTTCCATCAACTAATAAAATTTATATTATGGTTGAATCATTTAAGAGAAAAATAATAATCCTATATTTGGTGGATATTTTGATCCCATCATCACAGAACAATGGATTTATTCTATTGAGAATTAATTTTATGTCTTTTAATTATCAGGAGAAGATAAATTCATTCTAGCGCTCTATCGTTTGGATGGGGAAGCTGATCGGTGGTCGAAAATTATCAAAAACACAATGTCTAAGGACTAAATTGATTCTGCGAAATAGTAATAATTCAAGATATAATTTTTCAACAAATGTTTTCCACAAACTCTATGTCTTAAAATAGAGAGTATTTCCTTAGTATAAAGAAAAATTAAGATAAGTCTATTGGGTCATATGAGGAAAACATCACACAGCATGCATTGATTGATTTTGGTTTTTTCATTAGTGATGAAATTACGGTTGACCGATTCTTCAGTGTGTCAAAACCAAGTCCACAAAAAACCTCGGAAATTCAAGATATTAAAAATTATGAAGATAATGTTCATTTGGACCTTAAAGTTGATATGTAAATCCATTATTATCGGTGGCCTCGGGTGACTTGTGATAAGAAACGTAATATGGAATTATATTTAGGAGGGCCAATAGAAAAATATTATGGAGGAAAAAAACCTAGGATCCCACTTGTCAAAAGTGAGGGAATAGTCATTCTGGAAAGTACCTAAGGGGGACCAAAAGGTTTTTTAGTGTGGAAAATAGGGGACTAGGATAATAAATTTCAAATTGAAATGAAAAAACCCACTAATGAGGTAGTCTAAAATAAGGTTCAGATGAAAACTATACCTATTTTTCATTTCTTTAACAACCAAGAACATGGGAACTATTCAAGAAAGTTCCATCAACAAAGGGTTTTCAGGGACAATTTGTGACATAAACCTCTATGATCGTGAGGAAGGGAATATATTATCACTAATAATGAGGTGGATCCCAAAATCATTGTAGTGATAGGTACTCTGGTTATTCATTAAATATTAGTGAATGTATTATTTGATTTTGGTTCTATACATTATTTCATATCTTTAAATTTCAGTTGAATTATTCAAACAACACCTCAAAATATTAATGTTGAATTGTCTGTGAAAATAGAGAATTGGGAAATTTATACATATAAAGTTTGTAAATCCTCCAGGGTTAATATTTGTGGACTGATCTTTCTAGAAAAATTTATATGACGTCGTTTTGTAGTGTTTGATGCAATATTGGGCATGGATTTACTATATTTATTCAATAAGTAAATTAATTGTCGATAGAGGGTGATCACACTTCACATCAAAAATCATCCCCCTATTCTATACAAGTACAGGAAAGAGGATGAATCCTTTTTAGAACCATAAACTTAATTTGGGATATTATTTCCTTATGAGAAATTATATCTAGCTCAAATGATTAAGACCAATGGTAAGATCATGTATGAAGACATTCTCATTGTGAGGGAAGACACTAATATGTTAACTGATGAATTTTACGGTCTTCCTTCTGACTTAGGGGTTGAGTTCTTAATGGATCTTATACCCGGATATCTACCACTATCAAAGACCCATTATAGGATGGACATTATTGAGTTAGAGATGCTAAAGAAGCAGTTACATGAGAATCTAGACAAGGGTTTTATACGCCCAAGTGATTCACTATGGGGTGTGTCATTCCTCTTCATCAAGAAAAAATAAGGATAAATGTCCATCAAAATTTATTAGTGTGAACTTAAATTACTACAAATACGATTTTATCTAGCACTAGGGCTTTATAAAAGCACTATCAAAACCCCCCTTTTTCAGCACTAAAAAAAGCGTTGTTAATGGGGGCCCTTTATCAATGCATGTAAAATAGAATTAATAAAGTCCATCCTTTATCAGTGTTAGAAAAAAAACATTGATAAAAGGTGGGACTTAATCAGTGCTTTTTTTCTGCCGCCAATAAAGGCTATATTTCATAAAAAAATATTTTGTTAAAAATAATATATTAATAAAAAAATATATATACATATAATGTTAATATATACATATATATTTCTATTAAAAACATATATATTTTAATATTATATTCTATTATATATAAATTAATATAATATATAATATATTTAAATAAATATAAGTAAATATATATCACACACACACAAACATATATTTTATAAATGTATTTGAAAATAATTATATAAATATGTGAATAAATAATATATATATAAATTTATATATAAACGAAAATATAATTAAACAGACAAAAGACTACATTTTTTAGTGTAAATCCATCACATCATCAAAGGAGAAATGTGGGGTTCGAATCCAGGAATGTTCGGGGAGAATTCACAAAGCACTATTAAGGGGGTGGTGGTGTGAAAAGTGATGATAAAGGGGGTTGAAGTCATGGAACCACTAATAAAAGAGATGGTCTCATAGAGTTATTGAAAAATATAATTTTATAGTTCCTAATAGTGCTAAAAATGAACTATTAAAGGTATCCTTTAATATTTCTCAAAACAAAAAAATAAAGGGGCTATTTAACAGTGCTTTTTGTAGCACTGTTAAAGGACCCCGTTAAAAAAACTTTTTTCATGTGTTGTAAAAGATATCTCTTTAACATCTATTATATAGATAGTGTATTATAACCACTATTAAAGGATCTTTAAATGGAAAATTAAAACCAATTTTTTAGTGCTGATAGCAAAATCATGATAAAGAATAAGTATCTCTTACCATGGATAGATGAATTGTTTGATCAACTACGTGGGTACAATTATTTTTCGAATGTGGGCATTTGGCCGGGATATCACCAATTAAAGGTGAAGAAGGAAGATATTCCCAAGTCTTCCTTTCGAATGAGGTATGAACACTATTATTACATAGTGATTCCTTTTGGACTCACTAATGCTCTGGAAATTTTCATGGTCTTAATTAATAGAAACTTTAGATATTACCTCAACAAATTTGTGTTAGTCTCTATAGATGTTATTATGATATAATCCAGGAGTAAGGAGTAACTGGAGGAGTATTTCAATACATTAATAAAGACATTTTGAATCAAGAAACTATATACAAAGTATAGTAAATGTTATTTCTGGATGGAGGAAGAATCAGTATAGGGGTA
This sequence comes from Viscum album, assembly GCA_963277665.1. NCBI lineage: Eukaryota > Viridiplantae > Streptophyta > Magnoliopsida > Santalales > Viscaceae > Viscum > Viscum album. The sequence continues at coordinate 689,507,300 of OY728158.1, read as the reverse complement.
TGTTATCACCAGCAAAGGGATATATTATGACCCATCTAAAATAAAGGTAATTAAGAAGGGGCCCTAACAAACATTTGTAAAAGATATTCACAGTTTCCTTAGTCTAGATTTTTATTACTAACAAATTATAAGGAACTTCTTATGATTTTCAAACCCAATAACCAAGCTGACTCAGAAGGTATTTTTTTTTATGGGTGACTGCAAAGGCTACTTCAAGGAGTAAAACAAGAGGATTATCACTACACCAATGCTTACACTTATGACAAGTGAGGAACTCATTTTGTTATACGATTATTATTCAAAGAAGGTATTAGGATATGTACTTAATAAAAATGATAATTTAATATCTTATGCTAAAATATAGCTGAAAATTATTGGGAAAACCATCCCACGCATGATCTAGAAGTGGTGGCTATGATCTTTGCATTGAAAATTTAGCATCATTATATCTATTGGGATAATTGTGAGATATATACTGATAATAAGAGCCTCAAACATATATTCACATAGAGAGACATTAGTATGAACTAGAAATGTTGGTTATAGATCATCAAAGAATATGATTGATCAATCCACTACCATCCCGGTAAAGAAAATATAGTGGCAGATTCTCTATGTAGAAATGATTGTGAAAACTTATAAAAGGTTGAGAATTGATAAAGATCCAATATTCATAGATTTTTAAAAGATGTACATGGGAATAATTATGGAATGAAAAACATCAATCCTTTTTAAAATTACATTTCAACCTTCCCTTATAGATAATATAAAGGATTATCAAAGAGATGATGTAGAAATTCTAAAAAATGTTGAATCCATAAAAAATGTGAAATCCTCAGAATTAAAAATTGATGAAGAAGGAGCCATGTTATTTGGTTTATGAGTATGTATACTATCAAATCGTGATATAAAGAAATAAATTTTTAATGATACATATAGCTTGGCCTCTTAATCCACCCAACAATCACTAAAATGTATCTAGATATCTAAGAGAACAATTTGTAGGAAAATATGAAGAGGGTGGTCATTGAATGTACATAAAAGTGTTTGATATGTCATTAAGTGAAGGATAAAATGAATAAGACTTATTGGTGGTGCAACCATTACCCATACCTACATAAAAATGGGAAAGCATGACTATGGACTTCTTCACAAGACTTCTAAAGACATATAAACAAAATAATAATACATGGGCCATTTTGGATTTTCTTACAAATAATTATCGCTTTATTATGATTTCATAGGACTTCTCACTCGAACAACTATCATGGATATACATCCAAAAAGTGGTTAGGCTACATGGAGTACCATTATCGACTATATTCAATCGTGATATAAGACTTACCTCCATGTTTTGGAAGAGTCTCCAACATGCTCCAAATACTAAGTTGAACATAAATGCATCTTATCATCCCCAAACTATTGGCCAATCTGAGAGGACTATTTAGACATTGTAATACATGTTGATAGAATTCTCAATGTACCTCAAAGGAGGATGTGATCAACATATTTTACTGCTCGAGTTCTCTTACAACAATATTTTCCACTCAAGTATCCAAATGATTCTATATGAATCCCATTATTGGAATACATGTAGAACACCTACATGTTGTGATGAGGTTTGTGAGATTAATCTTCTCAGACTAGAAATGGTTGAGGAAATGGAAGAAAAGGTTAATACCATCAAATAGTATATCTTGGATTCCCAAAGTCGATAGAAGAGAAATTCATATAATCATCATCATGACATAGAGAATGAGGTAAGTGAAAAAGTATTCCTCTATATATCTTCATGGAAGAGAGACATGAGATTTTAGGAGAAGGAAAAGCTAATTCCAAGGTACAACAGCCACTTCAGGATTCTATATCACATTGATGTAGTGGCATATTTACTACCACTTCCACCAACCATGTATAAAGTATATGATATATTCCGCGTATCCCTCTTGAGGAATTACATACCATATCCCTCACATTTATTGAACTCTTATGTGGTATATACGAAAAATTATCTCTCTTATGAGGAGCAGGCTGTGAAGATTTTGGATCATAGAGTCAATGTTCTATGTTCTAAGGCCACTAACCCGATCAAGGTGCTATAGATAAACTATAAGTATGAAAAGGTGACATGCGAAATAGAGGAAATGATGAAGGAGAAATACCCTCCCCTATTTTCACCCTAGTATGTAAAACAAAATTTCAAGGGAAAATTTTCATAAGGGGGGGAATTTAATGTCCCATAATTATGTTAATGGAATTTCCCATCTTATGTCATAAATCACATACATAACATAGAGAACCCAATAGAAAAATATTATTCTCATCAATGAAAAATTATACATTAGTTAAAAATAATATAATAAGATTTCTAAATATTATAAAAGGACAATAAATATAAAATAAGATAATAGTAAAATTTGGATCTTCCTGATCCATATGAATGACAGAACTCATGAATAAAATTGTAGAAATAAAACATCATATTGAAAATATTATATTAATTAGGTGAAAGTATATATAACATTGGGATAAAATAAAATTAAATGTATAATGAATGAAATAATTGGTATTTATAGAAATTAAAGAACCTATAATTTTGAAATAGTAACAGGGTTGTTGGAATAGTAATCTGGTTGTTAAAATAAGAACCTCACCAATGAAATTATAAATAAAATTTTGTCATCTCATAAATAAAAATATTATATATTTATATAAAGGTTTCAAAAATGTTAAAAAATGATAAATTAAGTGTTGGTATTTTTAAAAAATATAATTTTTTATTTTTTATTTTATAATTAATATAAAAATTTAAAAGAAAATTAATTTTCATAAAATAATTTTCTTCAATTAATATTAATTTTTATAATAATAATAATATAATTTTATGTTACCTTATTGAATTTTTCAAACATAAAGTTGCTTATAATATTAAAATCGATAATTTTTTAATAAATATTGAGTTTATTTAAAAATAAAATTTATCATGTTTAAAAAATTATATTCATAAAATGGATTTTATTTTTGAATATACACGAAAAAAATAGGATGAATATTTGAGATTTTTCTAATATGGTGGAATTTTTAGAGAATAGTGAAATATGATAATATATGATATTTAGTATTATAATATAAATACAAGAATTTTTTAGTCATCGATGATGTAAGAACCCACTTTTTCAAACTCTCTTGAACCATTTACTGTATTTATATATAATAATCATCACTATTTATAGTCTTGATCCTAAATAATAAACTAATTAATATAATAAAAAAATATCCATGTCCTCCACCTATAGATACCACCCCTCACCACCCCTTCTCCTCACAGTTTCTAAGACTTGTAGCTTGTAAATATTCTACCAAATTTATTTCCAAATCCTCTCCCCCAAATTCAAAATTGTATGGTCATAACAAGAGACCAAACCCATGTTCTTTAATGAGGTTCTCTATGATACAACATTCAAGTGGAAAAATCATAAATCCTTCTCTTTTAATTTCTTTTCTTTTCATATCCTCTCCTCACCTACCCTATAAAAAGGGGAATGATAACTTCAGCATAATATATATAATATAGTTTTATTTTTTAGATGTAATATCCATCATCAAATCTATTTCTTCCATTTTAATTAATAAAATTAAAACATCATATGTGATATGTCGGTTCACCGCCTTCATGAAGGACAAGTTTTCATTTTCCATTTCCTCCTTCAAGGATGGTCATAAAACCATTATTATAGTTAAAAAATATATTAATATGTATATTAAAACTTGTTTCATGTTTTTTTAACTATAATATAGATATAATATTAAATAAAACCAAAATATTTCATGATTATTGAAAAAATGATAAAATAAATCAAACATTTATCATAAAATTTTTATCAAAAGAATCCTACTCATAAAAAACCAAATGACATATGGGACCATTTAAAAATATTCTCATTAATACTATATAATTTGAATTCTATATAATAATTTACATTTTATAGGAACTTCCATAACTTTAAACAAGCGAATTGAACATGAAACCACGAAATGAATGCTCCAAGAATGATTAATTTGAACTCTATAACTCATTAAAATGGTCATAAATAAACTTAATAAAATTATAAAAAATAAATAAAAAATATATTAGGTTCTAAATTTAGTAATTAATGATAATAATTATATTATATAGGATATAAATTGAATGTGAATAACACATTCTAATATAACGTAAGGGATCTCTACGAAGCTCCAAAGTACCTTTGGGTTATGCTTTCTCTCTCTTTTCCCTATTGTAAATCTTCATTATCCATATATAATTCTCCAATATTCTATTTTTATGTTTCAAATATATTTATAAATCTCAATTTATCTTTCTTTGATGGTTAATTACACATTTTTAATGGTTTCCTTATCTATTCCACTCGATAAGCAAACCTGATTAAAGGGAACATCCTCATTTCTTACCTATTTTCAAGTACACTCCATAAACTGTTTTAAGCCACCATTTTTTTACAAAATCAAAACTTTTTTCATAAATCCATATCTTAGTTCATATATGTTTTTATAAAAAAAATAATTCATTTTTACTCCTTAAAGTCTCCTTAATATTTTCTATTAAACCGCACTAAAGTGGATCATTTATAAAGTTTATTAAACAATATTTTCCATGTAATCACTTCAGTTGGACATAATTATTAATTGTATATTATTATTTTTTCTTTTATTATTTTCCAAAAATTATTTAATCCCTTCTTTCATGGATACTTTTTTGATGCACCCTTTTGTTATGCCTTATGACATGATTATTATACCCATTTATTTTCATGGGTAACCCTTATGTTTATTCCTTATGTTTGATTATTTATGTATAACACATATACATGAACATGTTATAATGGGTGAACCCTGATATAAATCTAATGCATTGGGTAATTTTTATTCTCATGAGACGTCATGTATAGGATTAGGGAGTAAACCTAATCCATTGTTGGACTTTGTCCACCATGTGATATAGTCTTGGCAGTTAGCATTGACACATGTTTATGTCTTGTTATTTGTTTTGGACACATTCAAAAATTTACATGATTATATAATTCAATGTTCTATATGTTATGCTTCCGCATATTTATTCATGGTCCATTCTTATTATGTAATCATGTTATTCCTTTTAACTCATGTGTTATGATTTGATACCATTTTTATTCCCTTACTGGGATTTTTAGTTAATCCCTTTATTTATATATTTACTTAGGTTATCCTATATAGTGGTATGAGCTATAAGGAAGTAAGGATCCCATAATGAAGATTAATGAATAGATGTTTTATTCTGGTTTTATTTTTTTTAATTATGTACCTAGTCTTCCAAAGACATTTGGCTTTTCGATCCTTGGTTTGTAATTTTTTGATAATTATTTGTATGATCATGTAATAATATGTGTAAAAGAATGGGGTATCAATATTCATGGTTGGTGAATGGATTACCAAACCACGAAACATGTGTTGATTCTAAATTTCATGAAATTGCCATACTAAAATTATTCCATTTGAAGCCCCATACCCCCGTTTCCACTCCTATTTTATGTGTACGTCCCTGGTGGGAGTCTATTTCATTTAATTCCTCCCCTCCTTTGGTTGATTTGGTGGGATGTAATAAATTTTATTGTATGATTCATCAAGAGTTAGTTATTTCTTTCTATTTTTATTCTTTTACTCTTATTTTACTCTTATATCTTTGCATCATTATCTCCCAGCTAAAATATATGGGGGAGTTTGACCTAACCCTTTAGGTTTTATCATGTCTAGGTTTGGGTATGGTTTCCGAAGGCCTAAAATTGAGGTAGTTTATTAAATAATATTGTTTCCAATGGTTAAAATTATTTTTTCCAATATATTAACCTTTAATTTAAGAAAAATTAATTACATGATTGGTTATGATTGTCTTTTGATATATGAAAAAAAAAATAACTATTTTAAAGTATTAATATAAATTAAAAGCATGGTCCACTTGATTTTCATTCAAATTAAAGGGTGTTCCCATTTTAAATTAATTTTATAAACTTGTTTTATTCACACATACACCCCACTTGTTTGATTAAATACCAAATAGACTTTATATGTGATTTTTAAAATATAAAATGATGTTTTGGTCTTCCAATTTTTTATGAGTTTCATTAAAAGAGCATTTTTGAAGGCAAGGATAGTGATTTCAAAATGGGTTTTCACTACATAAACACTCCTTTTATTATGTCCATGTCTACAATTTTTAAAATCGAATGGTAATTCCCTTGGTATATGAATTTCCTTCTCTATTAATAGTGAGAAAGTAGCGGGCCATTCTTGAGAGGTGTCTTCATGGGTGAACCTTATGTGTGTGACTTTTGTTTTTTGTTATGCCATGTAGTTGATTTTGTATCATAAACTACTAAACAATATGCCTTTAAAAGTTGTATAATAGGCCTATATCAGTTCTAAAAAATCTCTAACTAACGGGGTGTGGTTAAAATCCTTATGATTTTATTAGTGCTGGAAAAGAGGTGATAAATGGGTCATTTATTAATGATAAAAAAAGAACTGATAAAGGACACTGGTAATCAGAACTTTTGTTTATAAATGATAAAGGTGTCCTTTATCATCTCTTTTATATGTGATGATAAAGTTATCCTTTACCAGTGTTACTAAATTTACTGATAAAGGATTCTTTTATTAGCATATTTATTAGTGCTAATAATTGAAAATACTATAGTGTTATTTTACATCACATTACAGCACCAGAAATAGGGAATACTATAGTCCACTATAACAGCATATTGTATTGTACAGTAATAGTGCAATATAGCACCATAAATTAGAAAAAATGTATAAAAATACATAATTTAAATGAAATAAAATTTACAACACAAATATAAGAAAGAACAATATTATATAGAAAAATATAGCACCTTATAAAAGAATAAGACACCCCTGCTCGGAAAAAATAACGCTCCTATATAAAAAATAATTATTATTTTAGTAATAATATAAATAAATTAGTTAAATAGAAACTGTTAATTTTAAACAAAACATTGTTTCATACCAGTAACATTGTGTATCTGATTGAGTTGTGGTTGATTCTTTCACATCATACCATTTATTATTCATCTTCAAGCATTATATCTATGAAAATTAGCTAAATAATATAAGATAAAAATAATAAATTAATTAATTATGTACTAGAATATAGAATGATGAGAAAAAAAATCAAGGATCATTTTCCCATTTTTAGCATTGTGATGAATATTTTAAAGTAAAATGACACTTATATATTGAAAAGAGGCACTTGGAGTCATATTGGTAACACCATGCATTATATTAATGTGAGGATAATTCTTACATGTCCCAGAAGACTTATCAGTTTTTTTCATAAAGTATCAATACAATCCGAATTTGTTTCCTTGGTTTTGAGTACATCACTTGTGTTTTTCACTAAAATGTCATTTGAAACTGGAAACATGCACTTTGAGTCATACCAGTCACATCAAGTGTTTTTTTATGGGATATTGTTTCTTGAAAATAATAAATGAATTATTAATAATTTTCTTAAATTATCAAGATAATCTGATCATGTTTTCTTTGTTTTCATTTAGTGACACTTTTTGAACTATAATGCCAATTTTAAACTGATAACAGATACTTTTAGTCATTCCAAGCTAATCTTCTATCGGATTGTGGTGAGGATGATTCCTACATGTGAAAAATTACATATAAGACATTCTACCAAATTATAAAGACAATATGAATGCGTTTTCTAGATTTCTAGTATATTAGTTGTCTTTTTTACTGAAATTAATGTCAATTTTAAATGAAAAGATGTATTTTGAGTCATACTAGTCACACAAAGGGTTTTATTGAGTTATAGATGATTCTTAAACATAAAAAATGACTTATGGATCCTTTTTTTAAATTATCAAAATAATATGAAATTGTTTTATTGATTTGGAGTTTTCCACTTCTGTTGTTTACTAAAATGTAATTTTAAACAAGAAACAAGCACTTTGAGTCATACCGGTCACATTATGTGTGTTTTTGACATAAAAATGATTCAAACTCATGAAAACGGAATTATGGATCACTTTAAAAAATTATTAAGGAATTTTGAGAGCATTTTCATGGTTTTTAGTGAGTGTCTTTTTTTGAACTAAAATATCAATTTAAAATAGATAATAGAAACTTTGAGACATACTGAGGACATCTTGTATCATATTGAGGTTCAGATGATTCTAACATGTCAAAAATAATAATTAATAATTCTCCTTAAGTATCAAAATAATATTAATGTTTTTCTCATTTTTGAGTATGTTAGTTTTTTTTATACTAAAATTATTTTCAATTTTAAACAAAATAGATGAACTTGGAGTCATACTGGTCACAATATGCATCAGATTGAGGAGTGGCTAATTCCTAAATATTCCATGTGACTTATTTATTTTTTTCCCTAACTTATAATAATAATTTTAATTCGTTTCATTAATTTTTATTACGCCACTTTTTTTTTACTAAAATTTCATTTTAAACTAGAAACACATACTTTGGGTGATACTAGTCACGTCATGTATGGGTTTGATGTGAGAATTATTCCAAAACATAAAAAATGAATTTATACTCATTTAAATAAATTATCAAAACAATATGAGCATGTTATCTTAGTTTTCAATGAGTGATTCTTTTTGGACTAAAAATTCAATTTTAAACTAATAACATACACTTTGAGTCATATCGGGAATATCATTTATTTGATTGAGGTGTGGAAAATTACTACACATAAAAATGACTTATGGATAGATTTAATAAATAATTAAAACAATAAAAATGTTTGTTCTCAGTTTTGAGTATATCCATCATCTTTTTAAGTAAAATTAATGTCAATTTTAAATAAAATATGAACTTGGGGTCATATCGGTCACACCGTGTATCATATTGAGGTGTGAAAAATTCATACACATCCCAAATGACATATACATATTTTCAAAATGTATTAAAATAAAAACAATTAATTTTAATGGTTTTGAGTATGTCACTTGTGATTTTTACTAAAATGTTATTTTAAACTAGAAACACAAACTATCAGTTATAACAGTCACATCGTTTGCAGGTTTTATGTGAGACTAATTCCTACATGTCAAAAATGACTTATGATTCATTTTAATAAATTATAAAGACAACTAGAGAATTTTTTATTGTTTTCCATTGAGTGATGTTATGTGAACATAAATCTAAAATTAAAATCGATAATGAACACTTGAGTCCTACATAGAACATTATGCATCCGATTGAGGAGTGGTTGATTCCTACACATCATAAAATACATATGGATTATTTTTCTAAAGTATCAAAATAATATAAATTTTTTTATCAGTTTTGATTATGTGATGTGTGTTTTGAACTAAAATATAAATTACAGACTAAAAACACAAAATTTGAGTCATTCTAGTCACAACTTGCATCAGATTGAGGTGTGGATGATTAAGTATGTGTTCTATGTTTTAATTTCAACCATATACACTAATCCAAAAAGGAAATATATTTTCAATTGGTATATAAGAATAAACCCCATTATTCTTAAAATCCCTCCTCTAAAGGCACCATGTTCTCTCTTTTTTGGCTTGTTGTCGATGATTAAATTAAAAATATGAATTCAAAAAAAATATGTGAAAACAATTATTGGATAAAAATGATATGGAAATTAGCATACAAATATTTGATAAAATGATGAAAATTTTATCTAAATAAGTAGCTAGAATTCACATTTTCATGATGGTTTTAAACATTGTAGACCCATTTACTTTTTTATCTCATTTTGAGACATGAAGTCCAATCTCCCACAAGCATGAGCAGTTTCAAAAAAAACAAACTAACTCGAGAAAAATAATCCACCTGAATAATAAAAAATTATTATGTTAATAGTACTATAAATAAATAATTTAAACATAAATATGAAATAATAAATTAATAAAATGATGATTATAAACTGAAACCACACAATTTGAGTCAAACCAAGTGCACCGTGTATTTCATTGAGTCATGGTTGATTCCACCATGTCTTTTCATCCAAAATTGAATTCAATACTATAGGTCATCTAAAAATATTACATTTTGATAACCCATATTGTTGAATGTATTGGTGAATAAAAATAAAATTTCATAAGCATGAGTGAATCGTCCTTGTTGAGTGCATGATCATAGTACATGAACGAACTATCGTTTTTAAAAAATACATTTATTCCTACAAGACATTAACCATTAGTGAAAACCTATTATCATTAATTTATTAAACTAAAATAAATATTTACATATTATTTTTTATGGAACATAATAAAATCAATAATTCCCTTTCACGGTCATAGAGAGTAAAAACTCCATGATAAACAATTTACCTTCTTTGATGAAAAATATTCATTGTGACCCATTATGTATTTTCAGAAGATGCTAAAATACATTAGAAATTTCTAAACTCTTTTTGAAAGTATTAAACATCAGTATAGCCCTTTATATCATCCTAATGACACCAAAATATAGTGAATCCATTCATTCTTCTTGGATAATGATATAGATTTGCATATAAATTTAAATACTCTATGTGATGATAAAATCTAACATAAAATCAAAATTACGTGTTCATCTAAATGGTAATATCTGTAGTCTCATGTATTTTTTATTGACAATGATGACGTGTTTTTTATTAATGATCTTGTGAAAATGTTCCATTTTACATAATGTATGTGCACATACATAATGAATATTACTTGTATAAATTTCACAAAAAATTATGATATTAAATCATGTATCTAATTGATAACAAAATATCCTAAGTAATTCCACCAACAACCAAAGTGAAAACACTTTATTTTTTTTAAAAAAAAATTAAAGATTCAATTGATGAAATTTTTTATTTATTTATTTTTTTAGAGGTTTTCAATCAAGACACTAGCTTATTTTTTAATAGGTTCTCTGTTTGTATTATTGGTGCTTCATGATTTCATTTGAAGTGGTTTTTTCATTTTTTGGGAATTATTTAAAATCATTTTCTTTTTATATGATGTAAGGTTTCCTTTAATGCCATCCCTCCTCGATGAACATAATCTATCAATGCTGGCAGTCTTCTAATAGTACTCTCATTAACCTATTGGATTCATTGGTTCATTACAACCATATTTATTCAAACAATTGAGTTAGATTTTATAAATTTTTGATGATTGGATTTTAGTTGTATGAATTCCATCTGACTATTGGCTCCACTACCAAGACCCATTTTCTATAGTGTAGCGAAGTCATGGGCATGCAACTGCATCTGGTTTTTTTTTCAGTTTTTTCTTAGTGAAGAGTTTATTTCACACTATAGTAATATTTGATAGGACTTGGAATGTTCTAATATAAATTGTAGCCTATGATAATAAGTTTGAAAAATTAATTTGTGTTTTTTTTCTGAAAAAAATTCATAAACATAAATTCCTTTATAAAATCACATAAAAGTGGTGGAAATATTTTTTCAATAAGACACCTAAAACACTTACACAATGTATGTTATCTTAAGTAATAAATGTTTTTCTAGCTTTGAAACAATTATTCTCAAAAACAACCTTTGTATGATCACCATTCTACTCCATTTCCCAATAGTATTATTATTTTCAAGGTAGAGCTATGTCTCCTCCTCCTCCTTGATCTCTGCCTTGGTCTCCATCTCTTCCTCATCCCCTACCTAAGTCTCCAACTCTAACTCCACATCCAGCACCACCTCTTCCATTTCCTAGAAATTTTATTGTTTGTAGCTCAATACTTTTAAACAAATTTATTTTCTCCTTATACTTATCCATGAGAAATAGATAAAAAATAATATAAAATCATTCTCATACTAATGCTTCACACCCCAAATATATTTCTAAGTTCATAGCTTATACTAAATCACAAATATAGTAGGTAATAACCTATATTTGTTTTTGGAAAACATTCTAAAAATGTGTACGTCGACCACTCATCTCTAAACAATTTTTATTTTTCTTTTGAGGATGAATGTTTTCGATAATCTTGGTATTACTGACAAAATATATAAAAACAGATGATTAAGAAATATATTCAATGAATTTATAATTACCTTTAAAATTTATCAATTCAAGGATGTCGGTCCTTTCATGCATTATGATCTCTCTCATAAAATTACAAACTTAATATCCACAATAATTTCCATTATCTTACTTTTGAGACTATAGTAACAATGACCAAAATAAGTAAATTGTTTTGAAATATGTTTTTATAGTTGAATATTTATATATATACCTTAATCCATTTCCATTTTTATTAACCCAAAGGCTTTATATGTCTATAAACTGACTTCATTCCAAGATTTAGCCTATATTTAGCGACGTCCCTATCATAAAAAATTTCTTTATAAAACACAGACTGAAACATTTAATTCAAATTTTAATTATAAAATGTTTATTTCAATGTATTAAAATTCACAATACACATCATGCGTGGTTGATTTTTTGGATATCCATGGATTGGATACAAAAAAATAAATATTTGGGTTATCCAGATTGATTGCATTCAGCATCTAGTGCTACCAAAAAAAACAAAATCAAATTAGTTAAAAAATTAAAAATATTTTTTTTATTAGATTGTAGAGTTTTAATTCTTCATTACAAACATTAAAAAGAGTCTATAATTTTTCTTTTTTTCTCAAACACTTTGAGTATCTGATCTCTTTTATTATAAATTTCTTTCTTATCCAAAGTATGTTTTTCTGTGTATATGATATAGGGATTAATGAATCCAAATCAGGATTCTCATGGTTTTACCTTTATTTTGTAGTAATATAATCTCTTGTATAAAATATTAATAGTCATTATCTTTTATAAACATACTATCGCACTATTTGGATAGACATAATATGAAAATGAAACTTTTGTATGTGTTCACAACTGAGGCTCTCATCCATTCATGATTGAGAATATCATTTATACTTCTGGGACCAATTACATTAATCATGAAATTACCGTATATTTCATTTTCATATGGAATATAAGACATATTTTCGCCTTTAAATTTGGTCTTTTTATGAAGTTGTAGTGATAACAAATTTTTCTTTTGAATTGGTGTGGAGAAGGTACTCCTAGATGGTCATTTTTATTTCATATCTGATTCACTAGATAGTCTTGATTTGTACTTCTGTTTCCCCATCACATTATCCATCTATAATATCATACCTCAATTCATACCTTTTTCATCAACTATTATAGGATTTTATAAGAATTTTTTTAAACACATACCTCATTTATCTTTATAATATTAGACAGCCACTCTATGAAAGTTTCGACAGCATTATTGACCATTATAATATCAAAATCATCAATTAGAAGAGGAAACTCAGTAGTAATCTCATGAGATACCTCAATCCCCACTATCATGTGATATTTAATGAGTTAATTCTATTGTATCTTGTCTCCTGGGATATTATACATAGTACCCCTCACAACAAGGCATTGTGTGGGTATTGACATATTTGAATCACATACAACTGTAACTTGCATGATTTTAGAAATATTAATTTATTCGATGTTTTTATATTCAAATTTAGGATGAATAGTAATGAAAAAATTGATTATCATAGGTAAGGTATGTGGTTTAGGGGAATGACTAGCCTCAAATCTAGTGAGGTCATTTGGTTCAAGAGTGGATCTTTGTTCCACCATCGGTTCACTTTGATCTCTTCGCATACATTTCTCTACCATACCAAATCGGACAATAATATCTTAAAAATCATCTATTTTTGCATAAAATAATTCCACCATATTGTAAATATATTTATGTGATTTTATCTTCTTAAAATATGCTTGAGGAGACACTCCAAAACCTAATCCTCTGACATAACAATATTGTTTTGTCCACTTCAAATCTACTGAAAGTAGTTTTTACTCTGGTACGGTAGCTACTGATTTTTGTGTCTAAACAATATAAAAATAAATATTACCATAAATAGATACTTTTACTTAATACTATTATCAAACATAACAAATTATTATTATTTCATATGTATACATGTTTCCCATAATGATTTTATATTTTCACCAACTACTTTACCCTCCTTATTTATGTGAGCCTCCTTCCATAACAAATGATGTGGGATGGAAGTGGTTTGAGATTTTGATTTATCAATATGCATATAAAAAAAGTAACATATGTTGCTTCATATCACATAAAAAATTTATTGTTTAATTAAAATACATACCAATTTCTTCTCTAGTGAAGAGTACCTCATCCGAGATTTGTGATAAGGGACATTGGTTTTGATGAACGTTCTTTATTTTCCTCACACATATTCTATTTCCTAAATTAAAAATTTTGAATCAAATTAATTAAAATAAATAATAACAAATAATATTTTATCAACTAAAATGGACCTTAAATGATTTCTCATTGAAATTATTAGGGGAAGAAGTCCATGTTTCTTACTTCATAATGTGTGCATAACAAACTTGTGGTTTGGGATTTATATTCCCTTAAAATCCCTAATATGTAACTTCATAAAAAGAGTCTGGAATCCTCTAGGGGATCCTCTATTGGCCATTAAGAAAATATTATTAAGAAAATATTATAAAATAAATGAATGCTAAAAGGAATAATGAAAATTGAATCAACATTTAATTATATAATTGTTTGGTAAAATATAAAGTATATCATAAAATTGCGGTTATATCATTCAAAAGAGATTACTTCATTACATGCTAGAAATGGTTCCACAAATCAATATCAATCAGAATAATCATCCTCGTTTTGAACCAAATATAACTAATTAACATTGACTTGTTGGGGTTAATAGGTTGTCTGCGTTGATTTGAATCAACCTCAAATTTTATACCCTGAATTATTCCTTGACAATTTTATTTAACACTATGATGTTGTGTTGTTATTGTTTTTTTTCATAAAAATGATATTGATCCCCTAATAAGTTTTAAATTTCATCATCAATAGCCTCTTCTTCATCATGATTGGTAATATCATAATGTGCAGAAGACATTGTCTGTTTGATTAGTCAATCATTTAATTTGTATTGAATAATAACAATGTAAAAAATGAAAAAGTATTTGAGAAGGGTCGTATGTATTATCTATTTCAAACATGATAAAATATTTAACCCAATATTTATAATCTTTTTTCAAACAATTAGCATGTATCAATTTTAATGGAAATTGGAAATTGAATTTAATAAAATAATTAATCTATTGTGGTATGTTTTTTCATATGAATTCATCCAAAGGTGACAATTATGAACAACTATAATCCTCATCAAATTCATCTAACGAACAATTATTACTGATTTTTTTTCTTTAGGATCATTGTGTACTAACTTGGACACCATGATAATAAATTATACCTACTTTATTTTAATCCAGTGAATTAAACTAATCAATCTATAAGATTATACCATGGTTGTTCCCTGACATTAAAATAATTTCCCTAATAAGAGTTTCAAATTTGAATTATAGGTAAAGAAAAAATTATTTTTCTCCCTTTGGAAAAAACCAAATCATAGGTACCATGATATTTGACCTCATACCCCTAGAATCCAAGAATATCCCTTAGGGATAACGATCACAAGTACTTATTTCATCCAAATCATGAAGTGGGTATAACATATCCATTTTTATTAGGAAGTTAATTTGAAATATGGGATGTCTTCACATAATTGGTTCCTTTAGGAAAGGACCACACAACGGTTGGAACAATACATTAGGTAAACCTAAGTACGCAAAACCCATAAATAAGAACATACAACAAAAAAATTTCACATCACATTCACCCTAGCCCTCAATAAATAACTAACATGTCTATAGTAACTCACATTCTAAAATACCAATCCTAGCCCTCACATAATACCCATTATATTATAATATATGATAAAAATTATTTTTATCACATCCACGCATTTATTTATTGTATAAAAATATCGTAATCATGCATTGAGATGTATATTTAAAATAATTATAAATAATATCAAGTGATTATTCCAATAAAATATTATAAGTTAATATTTATCAAAATATATCAAAACAATTAGTCACATATTTCATTTCATAAAATAATTTTTAAAAAATTATTCTAGACAACAAATTAATAAAAAAGTAAAAAAACATTAGTTAAACAATCAATAATAAAAATAAAGACTTGCTAAATAAATGTCACATAATTTTTTCATTTCAAAATATTCTGATGTCTAGAAAAAAAATCCTATTACATTTTATAATAATTCATAAATATATCTTTGTAAAAAAATATTTATAAA
Source organism: Viscum album (assembly GCA_963277665.1). Classification (NCBI taxonomy): domain Eukaryota; kingdom Viridiplantae; phylum Streptophyta; class Magnoliopsida; order Santalales; family Viscaceae; genus Viscum; species Viscum album. The sequence continues at coordinate 689,491,000 of OY728158.1, read as the reverse complement.
TTTTTCATGGTTTATTTCACAATATAAATTTTATTAAACCCATTTTTCAGTGTGATTATTTTAAAATTATTTGAAGAATGTATTTATCCTATCAATATATATATGTATATATTACGAATCATTTCATCTAAATAATAAAAGATTGAATACATATATTAAAACTATAACTAATCTAGTATCATAAATATCAAATTACTTAATCAAGTAATAAAACATGATAATCACTTAAATATTTATACTATATCATGTTTAATACATAATAATTGATCAAGATTCTATATACCTTATATTTTCTCAAATATAACATAATTAAAACCATTCAATGTCATTGATTTTGTTCATGACCCATATAAACCCCTTATAAAGTGAGTTATTTATTTATTATTGAATTATTTGAATCATGAATAATATATTTTAATGGTTAATAAAAAATAAATTTGTTATTTTCAAAAATTACTCTAAAAGATATACATTATAAACTCTTACATATCCTACACGATCTAAATATTGTGAAATTAATAAAAACAAACTTATTCTTAAAATAAATCATGAATTAATGTTTTTATTTAATGAGAAACTATTTTTTACGTCTAATTAGAGCAAAAAAACTAAAGACAAATTTTTTTCTAGATCAAAATAAAACATAGCACTTATTATTTTTAAAAATTAAGTTTATCCCATGTATAATCTTAGTACACATAAAATCAATAATAACCTAAATGTGATTTTAATTATGGATTCTAACATATTACATTTCAAAAATATATTTCTCAAAACATAAATATTCATTCCTTGTCACATTAATAAAAGTAATAAAAATATTTTTAAAAACACCATAAAATACAATAATAGAAGGTGAAAATAAATACTATTTGAACAAAATTTTCATTAAATATATTACCTTAAATTAAAATTAATATAATATTAACATATGTATATAAATAAATATACATATCAATGTAATATTGTTTTAAAAAAAAGTAAGGAACATGTGAAAAATGAATCATGTGGCCTATAATAGTGTAGTTTGAGGGAATTATGACACTTGTATTATTAACAGACTCCATAAAAATACCTAAAGACATTGAAAATATACATGGAGACCTTGGTCCTTCTAATTAAAGATAGCATGTATGAATCCAAATTTTCTTCTATAATATTTTCAGTTGAGAAATGTGAACTTTGTTGATGGTGACAGCGATAATGCTAATAGAGGAAAGATCAATGAGAGAAGGTGGGGATAAGAATGGAAATAATGAGGAAGAATGAGAGAGACCAATCATAACTAGGGTAATGGGACAAGAGAAGTAAGGTTCTCCATGGTTGAGAACATTGCAAAAATGCAACCTGTGGAACTCAAAAAAGCAATAAACGAGAGATGAAAAGGATAAAATAAGATACCTTAGATTCTAGCCTTTATTTTCCTGAGAGAATGTAGAGGATGAGCGCTGGGAGAAAGGGAGTTTTGCGAGAGATTGAGAATTACAACTGATTCAATCTTGGTTATGGTTTTTTAAATAGATCATAGATCCTTTTATCAGCGCTTCCAAAAAACCGAAATTAAATATACCATTTTTTAGTGCTAAACTAATAAGCACTGATTAAATAAATCTTTCTCAGTGCTAAAGAAGAACTGATAAAATATTTATAATTATAATTACAAATAAAAAATAAAAACTATATTTATATATTTATATATATATATATAAAAATATATAAATATATATAAACAGAAAATATAGTAAATATATTTATTATAATTTTATAATTATTAATACATTTAAATCATTACATATATTCATATATATATATATATAATAAATATATATAAATATAAATAAAAATATAAGAAATATATTAATTATTTAAATATAATTATTATAAATTTATAAAATTTTAATATATAATTATTATTTATAAATAAATAAATAAAAATAAAAACATAAATTTTATATATTTATATCATTATATATATTTATATATTTATATATTTGTAATAAATATAAATATAAATATAAATATACTATATTCATTATTTAAATAAATTTAATGTAACTTTATAATTATTTAAATATGTATTATTATATATTTATAATTATAGAAATACTTTTTTTAAATAATACTTTTTATTTATAATTATAAATTTATAAATATAGTAAATACACATTCATAAATATATTTATTTATAAATATTTATTTTAAAATATATTTCAAACATTATTAATGAATATATAATCTTATTAATACATGCATTTTAATAATGAGTGATATTGAATAATAAAAAAAGAGTACACATTAAAAATATTGAAAACATGGATAAGTATTATTAATTTAAAATAAATAATTAAAAAAATATTAATATATATGGAAGTAAATATGAATACAAATTGAAAATAATAAAAAATAATAAAAAATAATTATTATATATATATAATAGAAAAAATATTATAAATGAATAAATAATACCTATCTATAATAATATTAAAAATAAATAAATAAAATTGACCAATTCAAAACATAATATATTAAATGTATCATGTTATAATGAAATTCTAAAATATACTAAAATTTGAGAAAAAATTAAATATATATTAGGTGTATGTGTTTCAATATAAGATTTAATTGATTTCTAAATATTTTTGTGTACGTTGTATATAAAAAATAATTAACTACATATATTTATGTAAAATCAATGTAACACATGTTTGATATTTGTTTAATTGAAAAATCAAACAAAATTAAAAATGAATGCATTGATATGTTTTTAATTATTACATTTTTTTCATTTTATATGTATTTATATTTAATATATGTTATTTATTACTATTTATAATCAATATATATTAAAATTATTCATTTATAATTATAATTTTTTCATTAATAAATTTTTTAATAGTTTTTTAATTATTCATTATTAATTTTTTCATTTGATTATTACAATATATTCCTTTTTATTTTTTCTATTTATTTATTAAAATTTATCCATTTTATATATCAATATTTTCTATTTTCAGTTTACTAGTTTTTATAATCTATATATATGTATATTAAATTTATTCACTTTTATCAATATTTATTTATTTAATAAAATGTTTAATATTTTTCCTAATTTACATAATTTTTATTTATATTTTTTTAATTATTTCATTTTATTCATTTTAAATATATATATATTTAATATATGTTATTTATTCATAATTATAATTTATATATACGTATATTCAATTTTTCATTTTTATCAACAATTAATTAATTAAAAAATTGATAATATTTTATAAAATTTACTCATTTTAAATTTTTATTTGTTTAATTGTTTCATTTTCTTCTATAGCTATATCAGTGCTAAAAAACACTAATAAAGGATACCCTTTATCAGTGCTAAAAATAATGCAGTGATAAAGGCCACCTTTTATTAGTGCTTTTTTAGCGCAGATAAATTATACCCTTTATTAGTGCTTTTTACTAGCACTGATAACGGTCAGCGCTGTTAAAGGTATGTTTTGTAGTAGTGATAGTTGATACATTTTCTTGTCTCACCCCCATTCCACATACATCATGGGAACCGAGATTAACTAATGGGGTATCTGGGAACACTTATTACACCAACATAGCATCACACTCTAGCTACTGGCGCTTAGTATAGACATTTCTTTTCATTGGGAGTTTCACCTCAATTCAGTCTGATAGGGTATGCCCGAGCATTAGGGATGTAATATTTCACCAATTGACCTAAAATGAGGGTTTATGTTTGTATGTTCTTTATTTTCACTTTAAGTCCTTGGTAATCTCATGACTACCATCACTTGATTATTTATACTAGTTACTTCAGTTTTATTATTTTCATAGTATACTACATGTTGTTTATTTCCCCTCATTTCATTTCTGTGTTATTATTTCCTAATATTATTAGTCTGCATATTATCTTTTTTACACCTATTTAAATGAAAAGATACATTTTGAATATTTATATGTAAGTAGTGTTATAACACTTTGATATTTCCACTTTTACAAACAGTGTAAGAAATAAGGAATTTCAAGAACACTACCATTGATTATTAAAAGGTCTTAGGATATCTCTTTATAAAAATGAATAAAATACTTGTTTTAAATAAATACATTTTTTATGAAAATTAGGGGGGAATTCTATGATTTATTTAAAAAATAATTTTAAAATAAAAACCTTTATTTATAGACTGTATTTCTAACTTGCAACAGTTGGTCCTTTGATTTAAAAGAAAACACAAGTGGTGTGGTTTTACCCAATATTCCAACTGATTCTCATACTCATGCCTATCTTATCATTTGAATTTCAAGTTCTATCTTATATTCCATCACCCAAAGTGATGTTAGTTGTTGGGATTGGATAGTGACATATGAGGCTTGCAAGAGATCTAGTTGGATGACTGACTTGTTTGTTTTTCATTTATATATGGTTTTATTGGTATCAACCATCTCATCCTTACTTTTCATTTGTTTGTAAAATATTTTTAAATACATTTTATTAAAAAAAATTATATTTATTCATTCAATGATCTATTTGGTTTTTGTTTTAATTTGATGATACTTTTTTATTTTTGCATGGATTTCAAATGTATGGGAAAGTCATGTTTAAATATTTATTATTTTCCACAAAATTTTTTTATATTATATTGGGAAAAATCATTCCCATGAGTTCTCTCCTGATTCCCTTTAGAAGTTTTTCTCAACCTTGGTGGATTAGGAATGCCTCTTTAACATATTTGGTGTCATCTCGGGAGTGTGGTTCAGGGGCCAACTTGGGTAGGTTTGTGATAGTGATGTAGTTTCTAGGTGGTTATTCCTTCTATCACCAATTCCAATATTTATTATTGTCTTAAATGTCTACCATAAGTGGGATTTGTATACCCTCAGTGATAGCACTACAGAAAAAAGGCATTTAGTGGCAGTTTGGTTTTACGTTTCGCGGCGGTTTTGAAAAACCGACGCTAAATCGTGCATCAGAAAACTATTCACGGCAGTTTTTAAAACCGTCACAGAACGTTTCGTGGCAGTTTTTTAGCGGCGGTTTAAACCGCCTCTAAATGATTTAGCTGTGGTTTTTAAATTTTTTAATGTTTTTAATTTTTTTAATTTTTTTAAATTTTTTTAATTTTTTTTTATTTTTATTTATTTTATTTATTTTGTATTTATTTAATTTATTTCGTATTTATTTAATTTATTTCGAATTTATTTTATTTATTTATTTTATTTTATTTATTTATTTCATATTACTTTATTTACTTTATATATCCATGCATGCACATCCCATGAACATGCCCATGCACATGCCCATGCAATATAAAGAAATACTGCGTTTGGTGAGATTTGAACACCTAACCTCTTACATATTTTCCAAAGACTTTACCACTCCAGCAAGCTCGTCATGTGATTAATAAAGAAAATTTAATATGCTTATATATATTAATTGAAAAAACAAATAATACATAAATAATAGATATAAACTCAATAATAATTAATAACAAATAATATATAATATATAAAAAATATTAAATATTAAATATTAAATATTAAATATTAAATATTAAATATTAAATAATAACTAATAAATAATAAATAATAAATAATAAATAATAAATAATAAATAATAAATAATAAACAATAAATAATAAACAATAAATAATAAATAATAAATAATAAACAATAATTAATAATTAATAATTAATAATTACTAAATAAAAATAAATAATAAATAAATAATAATAAATAATAATAAATAATAAATAAGCATAAATAATAAATAATAAATAATAATAAATAATAAATAATAATAAATAATAAATAATAAATAATAAATAATAATAAATAATAAATAATAATAAATAATAATAAATATTAAATAATAATAAAAAATATATAATAATAAACAATATATAATAATAAAAAATAAATAATAATAAACAAATAATAAATAATAAATAATAAATAATAAATAATAAATTACAAAAATAAATAATAAATACTAAATACTAAATAATAAACAATAAACAATAAACAATAAATGATAAGTAATAAGTAATAAATAATAAATAATAAATAATATATAATATATAATAAATTCGAAATAAAAAAAATATTTAATAATAAATATTAAATAATAAATAACACATAATAAATAAAATATCATTATTAATAAATAATAAATAATAAATAATAAATAATAAATAATAAATAATAATAAATAATAAAAAAAAATAAATAATAATAAATAATAAATAATAAATAATAAATAATAATAAAGAATAAATAATAATAAAGAATAAATAATAATAATAAATAATAATAAATAATATTTAATAAATAATAATAAATATAATATAATAACAAACAATAAATAATAGTAAAAAATTAATAATAATAAACAAATAATAAATAATAAATAATAAATAATAAATAATAAATAATAAATTATGAAAAATAAATAATAATTAGTAAATACTAATTAATAAACAATAAACAATAAATAATAAATAATAAATAATAAATAATAAATAATAAATAATAAGTAATAAATAATATATAATATATAATATATAATAAATAATAAATACAAAATAAAAAATATTTAATAATAAATATTAAATAATAAATAACACATAATAAATAAAATATTATTATTAATAAATAATAAATAATAAATAATAAATAATAAATAATAAATAATAACTAATAAATAATAAATAAATATAAATAATAAATAACAGATAAGTATAAATAATAAATAAAAAATAAAAAATAAAAAATACAAAATAAAAAATAAAAAATAATCAACAATCAATAATCAATAATCAATAATCAATAATCAATAATCAATAATCAATAATAAATAATGAATATTAAATAATCAATAATCAATAAAAAATAATAAATAGTAAAATAATAAATAATAAATAATAAATAATAACTAATAAATAATAAATAATAAATAACTAATTAATAATTAATAATAAATAAATATAAATAATAAATAATAAATAAATATAAATATAAATAATAAATAAATATAAATAATAAATAATAAATAATAAATAATAAATAAATATAAATAATAAATAATAAATAATAAATAATAAATAATAAATAACCAGTAACAAATATTATTATTATTAAAAATATTTTATTATTAGTAATAATAAATAATTAATAATATATAATAAATAATAAATAATAAATAAATATAAATAATAAATATTAAATAAATATAATTAATAATTAATAAATAAATATAAATAATAAATATAAATAATAAATAATAAATAATAAATAATAAATAATAAATAATAAATAATTGATAATAAATAAAAAGGAAAAAATATTATTATTATTAAAAATATTTTATTATTAGTAATAATATTCTATTATTAATAATAATATTTTATTATTGGTAATAATATTCTATTATTAGTAATAATAAATAGTAAATAATTAATAATAAATAATAAATAATAAATAAATATACATAATAAATAAATATAAATAATAAATAATAATAAATAATAAATAATAAATAGATATAAATAATAAGTAATAAATTATAAATAATAAATAATAAATAACCAGTAACAAATAATACATAATAAATAAATTAAAGTATATTATAAATAATAAATAATAAATAATAAAAGAAACACATGAAAAAGTATGAAAAGACGTGATAAGGGATGAAAAATCATGAAAACGCATGAAAACGGTTGGAGAAGCATATGAAGAATGAGGAATTAGAAAGAATGAGAACTAATGAAAACTCATGACAACTCTGGAAAACCCCTTAATAATTCCACATTAACACCATAATAACCCACAAAAAACCATTGATAAAGATAACAAGTCATAGAAACCCAAATAAACAGTCATAAATGGAGCAACCGTTAAAACCCGTCAAAATGGTCATAAAGTGACAAGAACATTGAACTCACATTAACGGTAATAACTTATTATCTGAGAGTTTGTTTCAGATCCGCAACCTGTCAAATCAAAGATCCTGAAATGATCTTTGACCTGATAGGTGAAAGAGTCTGAATGGACAAACGGATCAGAAGTAACGACCATTTAAAAAAAAGCTGACGGGGAACGGGTGCTAGAAATGAGGCATCGAAAAACATAATAAACATGATACCCACTAAAAATGCCATAACTTATGATCTAGGAGTGCATGTGGGTGCCGCGACCAATCAAAATGAAGCTTATGGAACGAGCTATGATCTAGCAGGAGGAGGAGTCTGAACTGACATGCAAGTCGAATGTTTGGTCCGTTTGAAGACAAGTTCGACAGGACACCGGTGACGGAAATGGGGTTTTATAAGCCTTAAGAGGGGTTTTTGGGGTCGAAAAACATGACACAAGCTTTCTTATGTCAAATTGGTGTGTATCTCTCTTCGCTGGATTCGATTTGATATGTGGTAGAGCCCAAACGAACATCTGGAGCGAAAGTTATGGTCGTTTGAAGTTAGAGAACTTTTTTCAACTATCTTATAACTCTCATATCGTCCTCACCATAGACCGTCTCACGGTTTTAATTATATTTTCCTCTAGATCTCTTCATGAGCTTCGATTTGACTGGTCGTGGTGCTCCAACGGACGCCCGAATCAAAAGTAATGGTCGTTTTAGTGATTTCAGGGTTTCTCGTGTTTTTTTTATTTTTTCCTTTCATTTCGCGGCGGTTTTACCCAAACCGCCGCTATTTCGCGGTGGTTTTTTAAAAAACTGCAGCTAATACTCGAAAAAATTTAAAAAATTTTAAAAAATTATATAAAAATATAAAAAAAAATTAATGCATTTCGTGGCGGTTTTTAAACCGCCGCGAAATGGATGTATGAAACACGTTTTGCGGCGGTTTTTAAAACCGCCGCGAAAAAACTACTGCTAAACGGTGGTTTTCCTGTAGTTTAGTTTTTAACCCTAGGCCTTCTGAAGGTGGGAATCAGGGGGTCATAATCACTGTTCATTCATTGGTGACCCGGGAGCGACACCACTGGAGGGAGGGGATCATGGAACTACACCTATAGATCTCTAGAAATTGTGTAATGGTTATTTATGTTAAAAATAATGTAATTAAATGTGTAAAAATGTTTGGTTTTTTTATTTGATATCAGAGTGAGGTCTTTTTATTTTTAGAGATTCATATTGAGAAATCACTAGTCAAGTTCCTAGGGAGAAGTGCAAAAATAATAAAACCTCATAAATTTTGGTATTGTATTGACTGTGTGGTTTCCAATGAATTACATCTCTATATGGATACTACAAGTGTATAAAGGTGTTAAAAATATGCACATAGGTGTAATAAACCTGGAAACGTTGGTTGGGTATTAACAAGATCATCACTTGGTGTATGAGAAATAAGACTAACTATACGCCTAGTTTTACACTCTTGGGCTTATGCATTGGATAATTCAGAAGCATCTTACAGACATTATGAAGGATTTGAATGTATTTTCATGGAATTTAATGATTTATCATTAGCAAAACTAATGAAAAATATTCATGGATAAACTAGATTGAAACATAGAGATTTATATGCTATAGTATATATTTAATTCTTTTTATGTGATGTAGTGTAAGATCCTGTCTTTTATCAGATGTTTAATAAGATTAATTAGTGATTTTTGAATGCATAAAAAATACATTTATGGACCCAATTTGCACAGTGAGTTTTTTCAGGTGGACCATGTGAATTTAATTCATGTCCTGAATTAATTCAAAATATTGAAAATTTACACCCGATGTAACTGTTTTTACCACATGTTGGTATGTCACAAAATTAGTTTATTTCACGTTCCGACACGTCAAAAAAGAATATTACACCCCCTATATTTTTCTCACCACATATTGACTTGTCGCGAAATTAAATTACACCACGTGTAATTTTTAATTAATGTTTTATAAATGTTTTGATGTGATTTTCATGTAAAAAAAGGGAAATCAGTTATAAATTTTTACACAACATGAAATGAGATTTCACGTCATGTAATTATCACGTCCAGCTTTTTAAAACCTCCTCTCTAGTGTCTCGTAGCCCTCGTCACCCTCTCTTATTTACTGCATACACCCCATGCTCCTCCACCATGGACCAAAACTCCCCCACTCACCTCCGCCTTAGACCGGAACTCCTTCATGCACCTCTGCCTTGGACTGAAACTACTCCTTGAACCACTGTCTTCGACCGAACACCCTTTGCGAACCTCTCGGGTATGGGTGTTCTTCTCATTGAAGATTTATCTCTCTTATCCTCCTCTTCCCGAATAAAATAAATACGTTTTTTTGCTCTTGGATCTAGATCAATATTTGTTGAATCTAGATCTAGGCTTCTTGGATCTAAATCTAAATTTTTTGAATCTATATCTTGGCTTGTTGGATCTAGATCTAATTTTAAGAGATCTTTGTTTATTTAATCATGGATTTTGGTTTCTTATCTAGACCGCATTCATTGTCCCATTATTAGTTCATCTTCTTCAAATTAGGATTATCCATTAGCAAGCATTCATCATCATTCATGAGGTAGGTGGTCTAAAATTCAAATCTCATAGTTGTTATATTTAATTACAAATATACAAGTTTTATAATTTCAATATCTATTTATAAATTATATTTTCAAATAGGATTAATTAATTTTGTGAATTAATTAATTATATAACTGTGATATTGTGATATTTAGAGATTTTTGAATGAGATAATTAATTGGAGGATTAATTTTGAGAATTTGGGATTTATGATTTTGATAATTAATTGTTGGAATTAATTATAGAGTTATTGATATCGTTGAACTTGATTAATTAATTCAAGAATTAATTAATGATAATGTTATATATTATGAAATTTTTAATTGGAATATTTAATTATTTAATTAATTATGGTGATATAAGGATTTTTGAAATTAAATAATTAATTGACTAATTAATTTTTGATATATTGAAGTTATTTAATAGGGATAATTAAATTTCAAATTGATTATGTGATGTTGAGTTGTTATGTTGAGATAATTAACTGTAGAATTAATTATTGGCATTGAATTCTGATTTGATAAAATTAATTATAGAATTATTTATTTAATATTTCGTTATGATTTGAGATAATTAATTGTAAAATTAATTATGGTATAATGGTGTCTTGAAATAAGATAATTCAATGGTAGATTAATTATGAGATATTAACATTGTGGATCGAGATAATTAATGATATATTAATTATGATATACGGAAATTATGAGTGTGGTTATATAATTATTAAATTAAATAATGGGATTAATGAAGGGAGTGAAATTAACTAATTAATTATAGAATTAATTGAATGGGATGAATCTAATTAAATAATTGTAAATTAATTCATAAGGGTTGACATGTACAAATAATTGGAGAATTAATTAATTGGAATTTGTGGGTTTATGCACTTGAATAAGTTATATAAATTAATTTTGAACATAATTAATGGTGATCGGTGTGTTGAAGCAATTCAATAAGTAATATTTATTAATTGGTGAATTAATTAGGGGGGTTTGGTGGGTTGACGCAATTGAATAAGTTTGATTAATTAAATGAAGAATTAATTATTGGGGACTATTGTGTTGACATAATTTATTGAGTTAAGATTAATTAATTGGCGAAATAATTAATGGGGACTTTTGTGTTGACACAATTGATTGAGTTAAAATTAATTAATTGGTGAATTAATTAATGAGGAATTTTTTGTTATTGTATTTGAAATATAATTAATGGTAGATTAATTATGATATATTAATGTCATGAATTGAGATAATTAATGGTAGATTAATTATGAGATATTGATGTCATTGATTGAGATAATTAATGGTAGATTAATTATGAGATATTGATGTCATGAATTGATATAATTGATGCTAGATTAATTATAATATATTAATATTTTGGATTGATATAATGAATGTTAGATTAATTATGAGATATGGAAATTATGGGTATGATTATTTAATTATTAAATTAAATAATGGGATTTAGGGGTTTTTTTTTGAATAAGATAATTAATTTTGATAATTAATTATGATGGTATTGAGATAGTCGAGTTGTGTATTTGATCGAGAAATTGGGATAATTAAACGTTCATTTAATTATCAAGTTGTCATTTTAGTGATCAAGAATAATTAATTGGTTAATAAATAATTAAATATTGATTTTTTGAATGGTTAATTGATTGTGGAGTTAATTAATAGAAAATTGGTGTTGTTAATTAGTTGTTGAATTAATTAAAGGAATCGATTAATTAATTTATGAAATAATTAATGGACAGGATTTTCAGTGTTAGACATGGAATTCTGCATCAATGGTATTTGGGGTGTTAGACATGGTGTTCTGTACTAATGGGATTTGGGGTGTTAGACATGGAGTTTTCACAAATAATTTAAATAAATTAACATGATTTTAGGTGCTCGACACGACGTTATACACTGATGGAATTTAGGGGTGCTAGACATGATGTTCTACATAGATGTTAGATCTATCTATACTATGGGGAATTTGTGTGTTAGACATTACATTATGAACCAATAATATGAATAAATGAATGATATTTTGGGTTCTAGACATGACATTCTTCACCAATATGATTTGGGGTGTTAGACATGGTGTTTTGCACCAATGTGATTTTGGGTGTTAGACATGGCATTCTACACTAATTGAACTTTTAGTGTTATGCATGGTGTTCTACACTAAGGAAAAATATGTATAAAAAAATGTGAATTGAACGTGTGACACGATTAATACCCAATATCCAATATGGTTAAGAAATATTAACTGATAATGTTATAACTGTTCAATTATGAATTGTAATTATTTTCTTTATACAATTGCATACACTTGTTATTGACTCAATTTGTTTTAGATATCGTTGGTGGTGGGCTAATGAGACATACACACACACTACTTAGGTTGCCTAGTCTCTACCCAAATAAACTTTGTGCTTCAAGGACATGTTAAGTGGAAAGGCCATGTTCTAGATAGATGAGTTCAGATAGAGCATGGATGAGGGAACTAAATGTGGTTTGGGGATAGCTTGGGAGTTTTTAGTGTATTTACATTTGTGTTTTCATTTGAAACATAGCTTGTAAAGAACATGGCATATATACTATTCAGTTTTAATTTTTTATTTCTAGTTTTGATCATCTTATGATACAGGTTTTTTGTATGGTTATATATATACTTATATTATTGTTTTTATATTTTCCATTGGTGTATTACTCTGAAAAAATAGGGTATTGTAACTACTAGATCTCAAGCTACCAAACTAAGTACATTATAAATGTTGTGTAATTTTTTCATAAAAATGAATCATAAGAAAAACATAGCTTTTGAATTACATATCAAAATCTTTTACCGGTCGAGGTTTTAGACAATTTGATAAAATTACTAAAAAGTAAAAAAATTGTACACAATTAAATAAAAATACTTTGCGAACTAACTCTTTATTGAAGAAGACACCAATTAAGAGTTCAACTATTCATATAAAAACATTTTAAAAACGTGGGATGAGTTGAAAAATCTCAGAAAGTGGTTTTTAAAATAAAAGGAAACCTAATAGTGTTTGAAATTCAACAAAAAAAGTGGAACATATCATGGATCCCAAAAATGCGGCCTTATGAAACCATGTGTACTTATCAAAAAAAACATTTTATCAGAAAAATTTCATCATATATATATAATTTGAAAAAAAAATAAACTTCATTCATTCATAAAAAACTATAGAAAATTCACTTGAAAATTTATAAACATTTTAATTTTTAATACTCAAAGGCTCCTTGGATCATAACATGGATTCTCGGTTCACACCCAAGACTTGGTGGGAATATTCTCATGATGGATTAGGTTCACTCCCTAATCCCATAATGTGTTTAGGAAAAATCTCCCATGCACTATAATGTTCTTAGGATAAACCTCATGCACACCATACATAACATCTCATGAATTAGCACATTACCAAATGCATTGGGGTGTTATCTAGGCGCACCGATTGTAATTAGAGAAAATTCCCATTAGGGTTGTGGGTTCACTCCCCATACCCCGCTTTCATTCAAATAATTTGGAGGTCCAACTTTTTGGAATTAAAAATATATTTTAACTTATATTTCTCATCATGCGGATAATGGAATTTTCTTTTAAATCATGAGCATTGAAACCCATTTTATAAAAATGAACTTTCTTGATTTTAAGTATATCCTGATAAAAACTCATACATATACACTCATTTATATATATGTAATAGTGTTTCATAAAAGATACATATATTTATTTATTTATATAAATATTGATATTTGAATAAAACATGATTATATACTTCTGAATATATTTCGATCAATAATATTAAAACTTTTACATAAAATTTCATTTACAAACTCATTTGTATATTTACATATATAATCATAAAAACATATATATATATACATATATTATACTAAATTATATTATATAGAAATATACATGTATATTTATTTGTAAACATAAATAGATAGATTGAAAAAAAAATTAAAACCCTTTGACAAATAAAAATAAACAACACTCTTACATAAAGTGGAAAGGTTAGAAATAATGTTAAATCCTTAAAACACATGAAAATAAGTAGTTATATATATATATATATATATATATATTTATATGTGCATAAATATATATATAAATTGAAAATAGTTTGATAATTTAAAATCGAATCCTTAATATTAAATAATAATTCCCTTACATTGTAAATTTTTGGATGGCCACTACTACATGAAAATACGGAGCCCTTAATTTCAATATAACATGATGACGTTCTATGCGCATTTTTTTTAAAACATGAAAAAAATGATGACATGATTTATTTTTATAAAATAATTAACATTTATTTTCCAAATAATACCTTTTCAGGTTAATATAAATAATTATCAGCAATTTATTTATTATTAGTTATGTACATGATAAAATACTCATATATGTCCGAATAAATTATTTACATATCACTACTAGAAATGAAGCCTTTACCAACGGTTCCAAACTGTTGGTAAAGGCTGGATAACTGTTGGTATAATATATACCATCTGTTATCCAAACCATAGGGAAGTAAGCCATAGGGAAACACATATGCCAACTGTTTCTGGAAAATCGTTGGTATATGTTAGAAAATATCCATTATACCAACGGTTTTGTCAAACCGTTGGTAAAACATTTCACCAATGGTTTAAAACCATTGGTAAAATTTATCTTCCAATGGGTTTAAACCGTTGGAATATAGTTTTGTATAGCCTTTTACCAACGGTTTGTTTAAACCATTGGTAATGGCTGGACGTTTCACTATATCCCAATGGTTTTTAAACTGTTGGGAAAGTATTTTTACCAAGGGTTCTCTAGAAATGTTGGTATAAAACACATTCACATCCCTATGCCAATGGTTTACAATCGTTTTCATAGTCATTGTTGTGAAATTCATGCAGCAACCTACTACAGGCTACCCTTTCTGTATTTTTAGGTTCACACTTTCTGCATTTCTAGGTTCCCAACTCCAATTATCTCTAATAACCAACTATAACACATACATAAACACAATTAATTTATATATATTTAACACATAATGCACCCTTCAACTATACACATACAAAATTAAAACATATTTGATTAGGTAATTATAAACATAAATAATTGATTTACAATTCAATTCAAAATTGAGATGACAGTTACATGTGCAATCCTGAATTCAATTCATAATTGAATACTGAATTGAATACATACATTATTTAATTATCAATTATGAATAAAATACATAAAAACTGAATATTTATTTATATGTGTTATACATAATTAAGAATACATAGAAAATTATATTTTGTATTACACATACATGATTGAATTCCTAAATTAGAAGCTAATAACCCCAAAATAAGGAAATGGGTAAATGACATCAAAAAAACCCAAATATATTGTCCCATGGTTTGGGGCCGGTGTCTTTGAACATAGTGATGATGATAATGGGTGGGTATCAATGAGCATGTGTGACTTAGGGAATGTAGTTGTCCTTGGCCTATTAAATGACATTTGTTTTAGAATAGGGGTAGGGCTTCCTCATTTGAGAAGTGGATTGTATGAAGATGGACCATGGCTCCTTGTGTCAAAGTATCCACAAAATCCAAACACATTTGGTCGGTTTTTCCTATGCTAGCTGTTTTCACTTAAATGTTGTCCATTTTAAACAAAATACAGACACTACCAGTGATACCAGCCACACCATGCCTTGGATTGATGCGGGTTTGACTCTTACACGTCACATATGACCCATGGAGAATTTTCCTAAAGTATCAAGACAATCTGAATGCATTTGGTCAGTTTTCTGTATGCCAGTTGTTGTTTTCACTTAAAATGTTGTCCATTTTGAATAAAAGTGAGACACTTTGAGTGGTTCTGGCCACACTATGCCTCGTATTGAGGTGGAGTTGACTATTACACATCAAATATGACCCATAGATCATTTTCCTAAAGTACCAAGACAATCGGAATGCATTTGGTTTGTTTTCCATATTCCAGTTGTTCTTTTCACTTAAAATGTTGTCCATTTCAAATAAAAGTGAGACACTTTGAGTGGTACTAACCACACCTTGACTCAGATTGATGTGGGGTTGACACATACATGTCAAAAATTACCCATGTATTTTTTTTCTAAAGTATCAACACAATCTGAATACGTTTGGTTGGTTTTCCATATGCCAGTTGCTTTTACTTAAAAGAGTATCAATTTTAAACAAAAGAAAGACACTTAGAGTGATACTGGCCACACCGTGACTCAGATTGAGGCAGGGTTGACTCATACACATCAAAAATGACCCATGGATCATTTTCCTAAAGTATCAACAGAATTAGAATGTGTGTGGTCAGTTTTATGTATGCCAGTTGTTGTTTTCACTTAAAATGTTGTCCATTTCAAATAAAAGTGAGACACTTTGAGTGGTACCGGCCACACTGTGCCTCGTATGGAGGCGGGTTTAACTTGAAAATGTCAAAAATAACTCATGGATCATTTTTATAAAGTATCAACACAATCCGAATACGTTTGGATGGTTTTCTGTTGGCCGGTTGTTGTTTTCACTTAAAATGTTGTCCATTTCAAATAAAAGTGAGACACTTTGAGTGGTACCGGCCACACCATGCCTCAGATTGAGGCGGGGTTGACTTGTACACATCAAAAATGACCCACGAATCCTTATTCTAAAGTATCAACACAATCCGAATCTGTTTGGTCAGTTTTCCGTATGCCAGTTGTTTTCACTTAAAAGGGTGTCCATTTTAAAACAAAATAAAGACATTATGAGTGATAATGGACACACCGTGCCTCGGATTGAGTTAGGGTCGACTCTTACACATCACAAATGACCCTTGGATCCTTGTGATAGATTATCAAAACAATCCGAACGTGTTAGGTCAGTTTTCCATATGCCAGTTGTTGTTTTTTACTTAAAATATTGTCTATTTCAAATAATGGTGAGACACATTGAGTGTAACCAGACTCACCGTGCCTTGTATTGAAGCAAGGTTAACTCATACACATCAAAAATAACCCATGGATCCTTTTTCTAAAGTATCAACACAATCCTAATGTGTTAAGTCGATTTATCATATGCCATTTATTGTTTTTTACTTAAAATGTAGTCCATTTCAAACAAAAGAAAGACACTTTGAGTGATACCGGCCACACCGTGCCTCGGATTGAGGCAGGTTTGATAGTTACACGTCACATATAACCCATGGATCTTTTTTCTAAAGTATCAATCAAATCCTAAATCGTTTGGTCTGTTTTCCGTATGTCAATTGTTGTTTTCACTTAAAATGTTGTCCATTTCAAAAAAAAGTGAGACACTTTGAGTATTACCAGCCACACCGTGACTTAGATTGAGGTTGGGTTGACTTGTACACATCAAAAATGACACATGGATCATTGTGCTAAAGTATCAACACAATCCGAATACGTTTGGTCGGTTTTTCGTATGCCAGTTGTTGTTTTCACTTAAAATGTTGTCTATTTCAAATAAAAGTGAGAGCCTTTGAGTGGTACCGGCCACACCGTGCCTCAGATTGAGGTGGGGTTGACTCGTACACGTCAAAAATGACCCATTTATCCTTTTTATAAAGTATCAACACAATCCAAATACGTTTGGTTGGTTTTCCGTATGCCAGCTATTTTTACTTAAAAGGGTGTCCATTTTGAACAAAAGAAAGACACTACGAGTGATAACGGCCAGACCATGCCTTGGATGGAGGTGGGGTTGACTCTTCCACATCAAAAATGACCCATGGATCGTTGTGCTAAAGTATCAACACAATCCGAATTCGTTTGGTCATTTTTCTGTATGCCATTTGTTGTTTGCACTTAAAATGTTGTCCATTTCAAATAAAAGTGAGACACTCTGAGTGGTACTGGCCACACCGTGCCTCAGATTGAGGAGGGGTTGACTCATACACATCAAAAATGACTCATGGATCCTTGTTCTAAAGTATAAACACAATCCTAATACGTTTAGTCGGTTTTCCATATGCTAGTTGTTTTACTTAAAATGGTGTCCATTTAAACAAAAGAAAGACACTACGAATGATACCGGCCACACCGTGCCTCGGATTGAGGCGAGTTTGACTCCAACATGTCAAAAATGACCCATGGATCATTGTTCTAATTTATCACCACAATCCGAATAAGTTTGTTTAGTTTTCAGTATGTCAGTTGTTGTTTCCACTTAAAATGTTGTCCATTTCAAATAAATGTGAGACACTTTGAGAGGTACCGGCCACACTGTGCCTCAGATTGAGGTGGGGTTGAGTCTTACAAGTCAAAACATAACCATGGATCCTTGTGCTAAATTATCAACATAATCCAAATATGTTTGTTCTGTTTTCCTTATACCAGTTGTTTTTACTTCAAAGGTTGTCCATTTTAAACAAAAGAAATATGTGACAAGTGATAACGGCCACACAGTGCATTGGATTGAGGCGAGCACTACGGGAAAAATGAGCATTTGCGACGGGTTATTTGCGACGGGAATAAATCCCGTCGCAAATAGTCCTGTTAAAAACTTATTTGGGACGGGGTTATTTACCCGTCGCAAATAAGTATCCTTTTGCGACGGGACAGCTTTCCCCGTCGCAAAAGGACTGGCGCGGTTTGCGCACCAAATCGCGGGAAACTTATTTGCGACGGGGGAATATTCCCGTCGCAAAAAACCGGCAGCGGTAAAAGGTATTTGCGACGGGAATATTCCCCCGTCGCAAATAGTATGTCGGCAGGTGGTTATTTGCGACGGGTCCCGTCGCAAATAACTATTTACCCGTTGGCCGTAATAAATGTCGGCTAAGGTATTTGCGACGGGTCCCGTCGCAAATAATACTATTTGTGACGGGAATCCCGTCGCAAATAATCTAACCTATAAATACCCCCATCCGTTTTTTTCAAATCATTCTCAAACACCATCTTCTTCTTCTCTCGAAGTTATATTTCTAAAGCTCAGTTTTTCTCCAGTTTAATTTTTTTCTCCGGAGTTGATATTAAAGTTTTGAAGAACGATCAAAGCAGATCAATTTTCAAGGTATTTATGTTCATTTTAATTTAATATTTATTTTTAATTTTTTATTAGTTTCAATTATTCTTAATTAGTTGTAATTTAATTATGTTTACATTGTTTTGATACTTAATAAATTTAAATTATTAGTATTGTTCATAGTTAATAGTAATTAGGAATAATTAGTAATAATTTTTAATAATTAAGAATAAATATTAATAATTAATAATAAATACCAATAATTAGGAATAATAACATTATTACATTATTAGTATATTTTATTATTAATATTAAAATAATATAATTTTTTATATATATACAGTTCTCTTTTCATCTGTGTGTTTGCTGTCTTCACATGTATTATTTGTATGTGGAGATAGAAAACGCACAGATGAAAGTAGAATTGTATATAAATTAGAAAATTATATTATTTTAATATTAATAATAAAATATACTAATAATGTTATTATTTGTAATTATTGGTAATTAATTCTAATTATTGGTAATTATTCATTTAATTACTAATAATTAGGAACAATTACCAATAATTATCAATAATTAGGAATAATTAGTAATAATTACCAATAATTAGTAATAATTACCAATAATTAGTAATAATTACCAATAATTAGTAATAATTACCAATAAATAGTAATAATTACCAATAATGAGTAATAATTACCAATAATTAGTAATAATTACCAATAATTAGTAATAATTACCAAGAATTAGTAATAATTACCAATAAGTAGTAATAATTAGTATTAATTACCAATAATTAGTATTAATTACCAATAATTAGTAATAATTAGCAATAATTAGTAATAATTACCAATAATTAGTAATAATTACCAATAATTAGTAATAATTACCAATAATTAGGAATAATTACCAATAATTAGGAATAATTACCAATAATTAGTAATAATTACCAATAATTAGTAATAATTAGTAATAATTACCAATAATTCATAATAATTAACAATAATTAGTAATAATTAACAATACTAAGTAATAATTACCAATAATTACCAATAATTACCAATAATTAGTAATAATTAGTAATAATTAGTAATAATTAGTAATAATTAGTAATAATTAGGAAAAATTAGGAATAATTACCAATAATTAGTAATAATTAGTAATAATTAGTATTAATTAACAATAATTAGTAATAATTAACAATACTTAGTAACAATTACCAATAATTACCAATAATTACCGATAATTAGTAATAATTAGTAATAATTACCAATAATTACCAATAATTAGTAATAATTCGTAATAATTAGTAATAATTACCAATAATTAGTAATAATTAGTAATAATTAGTAAAAATTAGGAATAATTACCAATAATTAGTAATAATTAGTAATAATTAGTAATAATTAGTAATAATTAGAATTAATTACCAATAATTAGTAATAATTACCAACAATTAGTAATAATTACCAATAATTAGTAATAATTAGTAATAATTACCAATAATTAGTAATAATTAGTAATAATTACCAATAATTAGTAATAATTAACAATAATTAGTAATAATTAACAATACTTACCAATAATTACCAATAATTACCAATGATTAGTAATAATTACCAATAATTACCAATAATTGGTAATAATTAATAATAATTACCAATAATTAGTAATAATTGGTAATAATTAATAATAATTACCAATAATTAGTAATAATTATTAATAATTAATAATAATTAATAATAATTACCAATAATTAGTAATAATTACCAATAATTAGTAATAATTACCAATAATTAGTAATAATTAACAATAATTACCAATAATTAGTAATAATTAGTAATAATTAGTAATAATTACCAATAATTAGTAATAATTACCAATAATTAGAAATAATTACCAATAATTAGTAATAATTAGCAATAATTACCAATAATTAGTAATAATTACCAATAATTAACAATAATTACCAATAATTACCAATAATTAGTAATAATTAGTATTAATTACCAATAATTAGTATTAATTACCAATAATTAGTAATAATTACCAATAATTAGTAATAAATAGTAATAATTAGCAATAATTACCAATAATTAGTAATAATTACCAATAATTAGTAATAATTAACAATAATTAGTAATAATTAACAATAATTAGTAATAATAAACAATAATTAGTAATAATTAACAATACTTACCAATAATTACCAATAATTACCAATGATTAGTAATAATTAACAATAATTACCAATAATTTGTAATAATTAACAATAATTAGTAATAATTATCAATAATTAGTATTAATTACCAATAATTAGTATTAATTACCAATAATTAGTAATACATACCAATAATTCGTAATAATTAACAATAATTACCAATAATTAGTAATAATTACCAATAATTACCAATAATTAGTAATAATTACCAATAATTACCAATAATTAGTAATAATTATCAATACTTACCAATAATTAACAATACTTACAAATAATTAGTAATAATTACCAATAATTAGTAATAATTACCAATAATTAGTAATAATTACCAATAATTAGTAATAATTACCAATAATTAGTAATAATTACCAATAATTAGTAATAATTACCAATAATTAGTAATAATTACCAATAATTAGTAATAATTACCAATAATTAGTATTAATTACCAATAATTAGTATTAATTACCAATAATTAGTAATAATTACCAATAATTAGTATTAATTAGCAATAATTAGTAATAATTACCAATAATTAGTATTAATTAGCAAAAATTAGTAATAATTAGTAATAATTACCAATAATTAGTAATAATTAGTAATAATTACCAATAATTAGTAATAATTAACAATACTTACCAATAATTACCAATAATTACCAATATTTAGTAATAATTACCAATAATTAGTAATAATTACCAATAATTAGTAATAATTACCAATAATTAGTAATAATTACCAATAATTAGTAATAATTACCAATAATTAGTAATAATTACCAATAAGTAGTAATAATTACCAATAATTAGTAATAATTATCAATAATTACCAATAATTAGTAATAATTAGTATTAATTACCAATAATTAGTATTAATTACCAATAATTAGTATTAATTACCAATAATTAGTATTAATTACCAATAATTAGTAATAATTACCAATAATTTATAAATAATTACCAATAATTAGTAATAATTACCAATAATTAGTAATAATTACCAATAATTTGGAATAATTACCAATATTTACGAATAATAACATTAGTACATTATTTGTATATTTTATTATTAATATTAAAATAATATAATTTTCTATATTATATACAATTCTTTTTTCATCTGTGTGTTTTCTGTCTCCACATGTAATATTCGCATTCTTTTTCAAACTTATCAACCTACTCGCCAATGGAGAGGTGAAAGTGAATGCAAATATTACATGTGGAGACAGAATGTTAAACACACAGATGAAAGGAGAATTGTATATAATATAAAAAATTATGTTATTTTAATATTAATATTAAAATATACTAATAATGTAATAATGTTATTATTATATAATTAATGTTTATGAAAAAATTATATTAGTATTATTAAAATAATAAAAAATCAATATAATATTAAAATTATCAATATTTGTAACATGTTTTGCTTTATTCTCAATATATTCAATCTTTACTTGAGTGTTTTTTCTAACAAATTATTCAAAACCAGTAATGCTTTTATATTTTATAGAGAAATATGGAACAACGAGGTCGTCAACAATCATTATTAGGTGACCGCATATGGATAAATCAACGTTGAAATCCAAATGGTTCTGGTTTAAATCCAGTATATGTTGAGGGTGTGGAGACTTTTTTATCATTTGCGGCATCAAATCCAGAATTTGTTTCAGAAGGCAAAATAAAATGCCCTTGCAGAAAATGTGCATTGAGAACGTTTGACACGTTTGACAAAGTGGGAGAACATCTCTTGCGTTTTGGTTTTCAACCAGATTATGTTTTTTGGTATCAACACGGTGAACGCAGTTCCAGAGCAGGTGATACCAACTTGATTCCAGATCCATCCCGGTTTCAAGATTTAGTACTTGATGTTGCAGGTTCATCTGTTCAACATACAGAAACTCCGGCTGATATAGCTTCAAATCCTGAGTTGGCACCGTCTGAATTTTATGAGTTGTTGAAATCTGCTGAGGATGCATTATATCCTGGCTGCAAGATGAGAAAATTAGAAGCAGTTGCAAAATTTATGGCTATCAAATCAGATAACGGAATGTTAAACACCTGTTTTGACCAGATATTTTCTTTGCTGAAAACACTGTTACCCGAAGGAAATGTTTTACCTGCAAATTACTATGAAAGTAAGAGGCTGGTTCGAAATTTGGGTCTTACTTGTCAGAAGATTCATGCATGTTCAAATGACTGCATTTTATATTCTGGGGAAAATGAGTCGTTGGATAGTTGTCCTACATGTGGGCAACTGAGATATAACGAAGGAAAACACGGGAACTCTGGTTTGATTCCTGTAAAACAATTGAGATATTTTCCTCTTACATCCAGACTTCATCGTTTATTCATGTCTAAGAATACAGCGACAATGATGTCATGGCATAAAGAGAATATTTCAACCGATAAAAGCATGAATCATCCAGTCGATGGTGATTCATGGAAACATTTTGATAGAGTGCATCCATCCTTTGCTTTAGAAGCTAGAAATGTTCGACTGGGCCTTTCCACTGATGGTTTCTGTCCGTTTGGATCTTATGGTAGTCAATATTCATGTTGGCCTGTTTTTTTAACTCCGTACAATTTACCTCCATGGATTTTGATGAAGGATCCATATATCTTTTTGACTTTACTAATTCCAGGACATCCGAAGAAAAATATTGATGTTTATTTGAATCCATTGATTGATGAATTAAATTTATTGTGGAGTACTGGTGTCAGTACATATGATGTTGCAACGAAACAGAATTTTATACTGAGAGCAGCATTGATGTGGACAATAAGTGACTTCCCGGCTTATGGGATGTTATCTGGCCGGAGTACACATGGTCAGAAATCATGTCCTTACTGTATGGGAGAGAACAAAGCATTTATGCTCATTCATGGAAAGAAAGCTTGTTATTTTGACTGTCATCGCAGATTTCTTCCAGCAGATCATCCTTTTCGCAGAAACAGATCTCATTTCAGAAAAGGAACAGTTGAAAGGGATGGAACTCCAAAAATGCTATCAGGTTCGGAGTTAAAATCAGTTGTATTTTCATTACCTCCCATCACTTTTGGTCCCACAATAAACCAACAGAAAATTTCTGGGTTTGGGAAAGAACACAATTGGATTAAACGTAACATATTTTGGGATTTGCCATATTGGTCTGATCTGTTGGTCCGACACATGTTAGATGTCATGCATATTGAGAAGAACTGTTTTGATAATTTGTTTCATACAGTTTTGGATACGCCAGGAAAGAGAAAAGACAATGTAAATGCACGTTTAGATCTTGCCCAAATTTGCAGGCGTCCAGAATTGGAACTATTTGAGAATGACAGAACAGAATGGTTACTGAAACCAAAAGCAGCTTATACACTGTCTAAAGAAAACCGTTTATTATTTTGTCAGTGGATTGTAGATTTGAGACTTCCAGATGGTTGTGCTTCTAATTTGGGTAGATGTGTAAAGAATGGTTATATTACTGGATTAAAAAGTCATGATTGTCATGTTATAATGGAGAGACTTCTACCCATTGGATTAAGAGGTCTGTTGAATTATGTGATTTGGGATTCAATAACAAACATGTCTCATTTTTTTCGGGAAATTTGTGCGGCTACGGCAGATTATGATGCTCTAGGAAAACTTGAAAAAGATGTTGTTGTAATTATATGTAAACTAGAAAAAATATTTCTGCCATCTTTCTTCGACTCAATGGAACATTTGATGTTACATTTTCCATATGAAGCCAAATGTGGAGGTCTGGTACAGTTTCGATGGATGTACCCATTTGAAAGATGCATGCAAAAATTGAAAAGAAAAGTACGTAACAAAGCATCTGTTGAAGGATCTATTGCAGAAGCTTATTTGCAAGAGGAAATATCTTTTTTCTGCTCCCATTATTTTGAATCTGAGTATCCTTCAAAACACAACTGAATGGGACGGAACGAGAGGAATATTGATGAAATCGATAATCAATTATCTATTTTCAACCAGTCAGAGCTTGGTTTTGGTGGAGTTTATGAACGCTGGCTTTCAGATGATGAACATCAGAGAGCTCATACGTATGTTCTGCTCAACTGTGAAGAAATGACATCAGTTGTACTGTAAGTGTTTATATCACTTATTCTATCATTTATGTTACAGTAAATAACTTTGTTTTTTATAGGTTGTATGATAATCATATCAAGAAACAAATTCCACAAATTACAGCAGCTGCTCTCGAAGATCGTCGACTGAAAAATTTCTCTCAGTGGTTTCAAAAACTGGTAACATAAATTCTTTATCTTTTAGCAACTCATTCAATGTATAGTTTAATATATTGATAATTATTTCACAAATTTTCAGGTGTCTCGACATGCTGATAAAATTGACAAATGGCTGTGTGTATTGAGTAACCCACCTTCCAAACTTGTTAAAACTTATAATGCATATGTGGTGAATGGATTTCGATTCCACACACATGCATATGGGGAATCGAAAAAAACAATGAACATTGGAGTTAGCTTGATAGGATCTCATCATCGAGAAAATGAAGTTGACTTTTATGGAATACTTGATGAAATCATTGAACTCTGTTATCTTGGACAACATTACATAACCATGTTCAAATGTCGGTGGTTGGATACAGAGAGAGGCGTGCGTGTTCATCCGACTCATGGAATCATCGATATTAAATGTAAAAGTGTTCTCGCAGTAAATGAACCATTCTTATTGGCTCAACAGGCATATCAAGTTTATTATGCAAAGTACTGTGCAACATCAAGAGACTTGACTGATTGGTGGAGTGTAATAAAAATCAAAATTCGAGACAATCAGTTTAGTCAAAGTGAATGTGCTTTCACTGATGTGCAAAGAATTGAAGTTTTTCAAGAGAGTACTCAAAATCAATTTTTTTACAAAGAGAAATGAGTATCGATGACGACACCCCACATTTAAGAATCGGTGATGACGATGATGTTAATGATGTCACATATGAATTTGAAATGGTAAGAGATGAAGAAACTGTAACTCGAATGGATATCGATGATGTTGAGGAGGAATATGAAGATGACATTGACATATATGAAGATGATGATGAAGATGAACACTGATAGCATTCCATGGTATTTATATACAATCATAATATGTATATATGTATATATAATAGTAGTTATCAATTATTTGATAACATTAACATTTTCTGTTTCAGATGGACGACGCCACATTTCGTGACTTGGCGGATGCTGACCTGACTTTCGATGCGGATGAGTTGCTGACAGATGACCCTCAACCTGCAGGCGCTCCAGGGAGTACGCGGAGGGGGTGCGGTCTTGCACGATTGATGATTTCTGACCCCATCCCCGAGCGACGTCCACGTCTTGGGTTTGATCCACGCACACGGAGGTGTGATAACCTGTGTGATAACCTGTGGATTTGACTAAGATTTCATTAATCTATTCACATAATAAATGTTTATTATTTTTTTAGTTTTCCGCATATAGCAGTCGGACAGGGCAGCGCTATTTTGTGCAACTATTTCTCTCAGTCGTGGACCACATGGGAGCAGATTCCCATTGATGTGCAGCAGGCCATGTTCGGCCATTGGTTGGTACGTACCTAAATAAATATTTTTTATTTTGAAAATTATTTCATTTCTAACTTTATATTTTGATTTATTTGTAGGTTTTATGGTATCCGATCGAGGATACCATGCGTGACGCCATCCACGAGGCATGGGAGGTGGCCATGCGTGATCCCCTTCGTCAGTTTTTGCACAATTTAAGAAAAGCTGTGATGAAGAAAGCATGAGTGTCAGATTTTGACGAGTCATGTAGAGCACACCGACTAGAGTATATTTCATCCCATGTATGGGATGGATTATGTGCGCACTGGTTGAGTGGTGTCTTTCAGAGGAGATCATCGGTGGGGAGGCAGAATCGGGGGAGACAGGAGGTGACTCATCGAGCTGGGAGTCGTTCTTTCAGTACTCATAGACAGAATCTGGTACGTACATTATTTATAAATATTTTATATAACTATAAATATTAACAGTTTATTTTTTATTCTTATAGGCTGTCGAGCACCCCGATATTACAGAGTACGACGTATATCGGAGGATGTATAGTGATCCTGCTACTGGGGAGCTCAGAGGTGATCGTCAGCATCACATCGTGGTCAGTATTATTTGTTTTCAAGTTTAAAAATTAACTGCATATAATATATTCACAATTTTAATTTTAAATTGCAACTATAGGAGTCATATAAGGCCGCAGCGTCACAGGCCCGACCTGAGAGTCAGGCCGAGTCATCAGATCAGACCACTGCCCGTCAGTTTGATGAGGCGGCATGGATGCAGGACACCCAGTATGCCTTCGAGAAGGGCCGGGTAGTTGGTATCGGCTCTCGGCTGACTCCCGGAGATTATTATGGCAGTGTTGCGATGTCGGCGTCCAGCTCGAGAGGAGCTCGTGCATCTTCTTCTACTACACAGTATGAGGATCGGTTGCGATCTCAACCTGCACAGATAGAGAGTCTCCGACAGGAGTAGGAGCAGATGCGTCAGCAGCATGAGGAGGAGCGTCGACGCCAGCAGCAGCTGTATGAGGAGCAGGCGAGTCGGTGGCAGCAGCAGCATCAGGAGCAGATGGAGTACATGCACCGACTCACTCATGCTTTAGGGATGGAGTTTCCTCCACCACCATCTGCAGATCCCCCACCTCCCCCCCCATCCTTCAGATTAGAGATTGTACTTATGTTATAAAATTTGTGAAATCAAATTATTTTTTTTTCTATTCGTAGTTTCTGTCTCATTATAAAATATTAATAATATTATATTTTTAAATAACAATATTAATATGAATAATAATATTATTTATATTTTATAATATTAAATTTTATATATATATTAATATTTTATAATATTATAATTTAATTATATTTTTTGTAATACTTGAATTATTTTAATATTTGAATGTAAAATAATTCGATTATTTTTATATTAATTAAAATAAATTATTAATATTTTTTTTATTTATGAATTATAATTCTAATATTATTATATTAATTAAATCATTTATTAATATTCTATTATTTTTTATTTTTGAATTATAATTCTATTATTATTATATTAATTAAAATAATTTATTAATAATTTATTATTTTTATTTTTGAATTATAATTCTATTATTATATTAATGAAAATAATTTATTTTTTTTATTTTTTTTATTTTTTTTAGTATTTGCGACGGGATACTATGCCCGTCGCAAATACTAGTATTATTAATAGTTTTTTATTTTTTTTTTAAAATAGTTTTTGTGACGGGCCCCGTCGCAAAAGGTATTTGCGACGGGCCCGTCGCAAAAACTATTTTAAAAGTTTTTTACAAAAATACGGAGTATTATTTGCGATGGGGAGAATGATCGTCGCAAAAAACGGCTTTAGCGACGGGCCCGTTGCAAATAAGTGTTGTTGCGACGCCGTTTTCAGCAACGGGCAATTTGCGACGGGCCCCCGTCGCAAATGCCCCGTCGCAAATACCTGTTTTTCTAGTAGTGGAGGATGACTCATACACATCAAAAATGACCCATGGATCATTGTGATAAAGTATCAACATAATCCAAATATGTTTGGTCTGTTTTCTATAATCCAGTTGTTGATTTCACTTAAAATGTTGTCCATTTTAAATAAAATTGAGACACTATGAGTGGTACCAGCCACAACATTCCTTGGATTGAGGCAGGTTTGACTCATACATGTCAAAAATATCACATGGATCCTTGTGATAAAGTTTCAACACAATCTGAATACGTTTGGTCGGTTTTCCATGTGCTATTTGTTTTTACTTAAAATGGTGTCCAAATTAAACAAAAGAAAGACAGTACGGGTGATATTGGCCACACCATGCCTTAGATTGAGGCGGGGTAGACTCGTACACATCAAAAATAACCCATGGATCTTTGTGATAATGTATCAACACAATCAGAATATGTTTGTTCAGTTTTATGTATGCCAGTTTTTGTTTTCAATTAAAATGTTGTCTATTTCAAATAAAAGTTAGACACTATGAGTGGTACCGGCCACACCTTGCCTCGGATCAAGGAAGTGTTGACTCGTACACGTCAAAAATGACCCATGGATCCGTGTTCTAAAGTATCAACACAATCTGAATACGTTTGGTCGGTTTTCCATATGCCAGTTATTTTTACAAAAAAGGGTGTCCACTTTAAACAAAATAAAGACACTACGATTGATACTGGCCACATCGTTCCTCGGATTTAGGCAAGGTTGACTCGTACATGTCAAAAATGACCCATGGATCATTGTAATAATGTATCAACACATTCTAAACACATTTGGTTGGTTTTCCGTATTCGAGTTATTGTTTTCACTTAAAATGTTGTCCATTTCAAATAAAAGTGATACACTTTGAGTGGTATTGGCCACACCATGCCTCGGATTGAGGTGGGGTTGACTCGTACATGTCAAAATTGACCCATAGATCCTTTTTCTAAATTATCAACACAATCCGAATACATTTGGTCATTTTTTCATATGCCGGTTGTTTTTACATAAATGGGTGTCCATTTTAAACAAATGAAAGACACTACGAGTGATACCGGACACACCGTTCATTGGATTGAGGTGGGGTTGACTTGTACAAGTCAAAAATGACCCATGGATCATTGTTCTAATGTATCAACACAATATGAATACGTTTGGTTTTGTTTTCCGTATTCCAGTTGTTTTTACTTCAAAGGGTGTCCATTTTAAATAAAATAAGTACACTATGAGTGATACTGTCCACACTGTGCCTCAGATTAAGGCGGGGTTGACTCCTACATGTCAAAAATGACACATGGATCATTGCGCTAAAGTATCAACACAATACGAATATGTTTGTTCAGTTTTTAGTATTCCATTTGTTGTTTTCACTTAAAATGTTATCCATTTCAAATAAAAGTGAGACACTTTGAGTAGTATGGGCCACACTGTGCCTCATATTTAGGCAAGGCATACTTATAAACGTCAAACATAACCCATGGACCCCTGTGCTAAAGTATCAACACAATCTGAATATGTTTGGTCAGTTCTCCTTAAGCCAATTCTTTTTACATAAAAGGGAGTCAAATTTATACAAAAGAAATAAACTACGAGTGATACTGTCCACACCATGCCTCATATTGAGGTGAGGTTGATCCGTACATATCAAAAATAACCCATGGATATTTTTGATAAAGTATCAACAAAATACAAATATGTTTGTTCAGTTTTACCTATGCCAGTTGTTGTTTTCACATAAAATGTTGTCCATTTTAAATAAAAGTGAGACACTTTGAGTGGTACCGGCCACACCATGCCTTAGATTGAGGCAGGGTTGACTCGTACACATCAAAAATGACCCATGGATCCTTGTGCTAAAGTATCAACACAATCTGAATAAATTTGGTATGTATTCTATATGCCAATTGGTTTTACTTAAAGGGTGTCCATTTTAAAAAAAATAAAGATACTACGACTGATGCTGGCCACACAATGCCTCGGATTGAGGCAGGGTTGACTCGTACATGTCAAAAATGACCCATAGATCGTTGTTCTAAAGTATCAACACAATACAAATACATTTTCGGTTTTCATTATACTAGGTGTTATTTTCACTTAAAATGTTGTCCATTTCAAATAAAATTGAGACACTTTCAGTGGTATCAGCCACATCGTTCCTCGGATTGAGGTGGGGTTATACATGTCAAAAATGACCCATGGATCCTTGTGCTAACGTATCAACACATTCTGAATAAATTTGGTTAGTTTTCCTTATGCCAGTTGTTTTTACTTAAAAGGGTGTCCATTTTAAACAAAAGAAAGATGCTACGAGTGATACCGACCACACTATGCCTTGTATTGAAGAGGGGTTGAATCGTACACATCAAAAATGACCCATATATCATTTTGAAAAAGTATAAACACAATCTGAATACATTTGGTTGGTAATCCGTATGCCAGTTGTTGTTTTCACTTAAAATGTTGTCCATTTCAAATAAAAGTGAGACACTTTGAGTGGTACCAGCCACACCATGCCTTGGATTGAGGCAGGGTTGACTCATACATTTTAAAAATGACCCATAGATCCTTGTGCAAAATTTTTAACACAATCCGAATACGTTTGGTTAGTTTTTCGTATGCGATTTTTTGTTGTAACTTAAAATGTTGTCAATTTCAAATAAAGGTGAGACACTTTGAGTGGTACCAGCCACATCATGCCTCAAATTGAGTTGGGGTTCATAAGTACATGTTGAAAATGACTCATGGATCCTTGTGCTAAAGTATCAACACAATATGAATATATTTGGTTAGTTTTTCATATGCCATTTGTTTTTACTTAAAAGGGTGTCCATTTTAAACAAAAGATTGACACTACGAGTGTTACCAGCCACACCATGGCTTGGATTGAGGCGGGGTTGACTCATACACATAAAAAATGACCCTAGATCATTGTTCTAAATTATCAACACAATCCAAATACGTTTGGTCAGTTTTCTGTATGCCAGTTGTTGTTTTCACTTAAAATGTTGTCTCTTTCCAATTAAAGTGACACACTTTGAGTCATACCGGCCACAACATGCCTTGGATTGTGGTGGGTTTAACATATACATGTCAAAAATGACCCATGGATCCTTGTGCTAAAGTATTAACACAATCTGAATATGTTTGGTCAGTTTTCCATTTTCCAGTTGTTGTTTTCACTTAAAATATTGTCCATTTCAAATAAACCTGACACTTTGAGTGGTACCGGCCACACCGTGCCTCAAATTGAGGTGGGGTTGACTTTTACATGTCACAAATGACCCATGGATCCTTGAGCTAAAGTATTAACCCAATCCAAATCTCCCAAGATCTCTTAAGGGATGATCTCATTCAATCCTTCGGCGTTTTGAGTGCCATCAAGTGTGGATTGAAGATCCGGGTGAGTTTAATCCTCTCCTAGATTTCCCTTTTTGATTAGGGTTTTCATTGTTCTCTAATATTCTTCCAAATCTCTAAAACCCTTTTTTCTGTTGGTATTTAAGGTGAATCTCGAAGAGATCCTAGATTGGGATCTGAGATGCCGAATTAAGAGTGTGATTGTCTCCGGAATCATGGTAGGTGGTCGGTGCATGGTATTAAAATAATAGTAATGGAATTTTAATTATATTGGGAATTAGGGTGAATCTGGAAGAGAACCTAGATTGGGTTCAGTGTCCATATGATGTAGCGTTTGGTGTAATGATGTCAGGGATACACAGTTGTGTGAGGTACCCAATGGAGGATGAGGATATATGTGGTGGAAGTTAAGCATGGTAGGAGGAGGGTGGGGGATGTCCAGGGTCTAGGAAGGAGGGGGGTTGTTCGAGGACCAAGGAGGAGGGTGGGGGCTATCCAGGGGGCTTTCCAAGGGGCTGTCTAGGGGGATGTCCGGGAGGATGTCTGGGGTACAGGGAGGATGGTGGGGGCTGTATAGGGTCCAGGAAGGAGGGGGGTTGTCCGGGGTCCAGGGAGGAGGGTGGGGGGATGTCCGGGGGTATGTCTAGGGTCCAAGGAGGAGGGTGGGGGTCTGTCTGAGGGGGCTATCCGGGGTCCAGGGAGGAGGGTGGGGCGGATGTCCGAGTGGCTGTCCGGGGGACTGTCTGAGGTCCAGGGAGGAGGGTGGGGGGCTGTTCGGGGTCCAGGAAGGAGGGTGGGGGCTGTTCGGGGGGTTGTCCAGGGTCCAGGGAGGAGGGTGGGGGGCTGTCCAGGGTCCAGGAAGGAGGGAGGTTGTCCGGTGTCTAGGGAGGATGGTGGAGGGGGGGGGGGAATGTTTGGGTTCCAGAAAGGAGGGTGGTGGCTATCTTTGGGGCAATCTGGGGGGCTGTCTAGGGTTCAGGGAGGAGGGTGTGGGGCTATCTGAGGGGTTGTCCACAGGGCTGTTCGGGGGGATTTCTAAGGTCCAAGTAGAAGGGTTGTGGCAGTCCAAGGTTCATGAAGGAGGGGGGACTCTCTGAAGTCAAGGGAGGAGGGTGGGGGTTGTCCGGGGCGCTGTTTGGGGGCTATCTGAGGGGTTGTCCGGCGGCTGTCCGAGGTCTATGGAGGAGGGTGGGGGTGTCTAGGGGGCTATCTGGGGGACCATCCTAGGTTCATGGGATGGTATTTACATGTTTTCTAAGAAAATTCTTTCATGGTTAATAAAATAATCTCATAATATCAACCTCTAATCAGACCACCAATTTTCTAAATTCCACTAAAAATTTACAATTTCATTAAAATAGGGGGATTTCACAATAAATAATCAAATCAAATTTTATTATTTATAGATAAAAAAATAAATATAATGTGACCTACCTAATCACACATATATTCAGGCACAACAAATCAATAAACATCAAAGGTCAGTAATATCTGTCAAAAATGTAACAGATCAATCTGTCCCTCATCACCATCAGTATCATCACCATCATCTTCACCATCACCCTTATCATCATCATCATCCCTGCCCTCTTCCTCACCCTCGTACTCAACCTCAGCCTACTCATCACCCTCCTCCTCCACCTCACCCTCCTCCTCACCCTCCTCCTCTGCCTCGGCCTCCTCCTCACCCTCCTCCGCCTCCACCTCTCCCTCCTCCTCACCATCATCTCGACCACCACAAGAACTGTCACCCAGTGGACCATATATAGAATGCATCGATGACATATATTCATCACAAGTAGTGATGGCCTCTGGTGTAAGTGTTAGACTTAAAGCTTCCATCAGTTTCGTAAATTCAGTGTTTTCCATAACAGACTGTTTTGTTTTCTCTGTGGCACTTTTTTCAGAATGTTCTCTCCTATGCATTAACCTGATGCAACTCATTGGCCCTACAAATCATACCTTAGGAGGTCCAATACCTTGTCGTACCTATACTCTTCCCAGGTTGGCATCACACTCTACCGGGGAGCTCATCTCCAAACACCTGATGTAGGTGATCGTTTGGCCCAAAATTGTCAGGTTCTTGTGCATCAAGGGCCTCTAAAGAACCCTGTTACAAATATAAATTGATTATTAAGTTAAAAAATAGAGATTAAATGTTTAAATCGACAATGTAAAACTTATAATCTATTGCTGAGTCGGTTCATTAACCGCACTTCTATCATTCTTCTTTCTACTCAAGCAAAACAGTTTTTCTCAAGGCACATGTCCCTCTATATTCAATTTATACTTCTACAATGACATTGAATGTAGGAAACCATAATTAAAAATGGGATTCCAAAAAAACAGTAATTTCATAAATAATATATATAACAACTATAGCAATCGAATAAATTATGGAGGAAGAAATATAAAGTGCAAGTCGTAAAGAAAGATTATAAATTGTCATACCTGCTTTCTCTCATGATCTATCATTGTAGTATATCCTAATATGTGGATGTATTATTAGCATCAATGTTTTTTTATTTCTTCCAGTTTCATCCTAAAAAAAATTCAACAATTATTATTAATGAAAAACATGAAATTTTTATTTAAATACCTCTAATTTGATTAATACCATAAATTGGATAGTTGTCTAGTGAGTAATCATCTATCGGTACTGTTGTAATGGACAATCATCCATGACAGAGACTACCTTTACCTCTATGCCCACTCTCGCACGAAATCCAATGTAAAACTCATGCTTATAGGCTCTCCAAAGCTCGCCTAAATCCTTTAGACATGCTGTCTGTGCACCCTCACCGTTGGGGAAATTAAACCGCAGATGACACCAAAATATTAATTCATATAATTACAAAAATTAATATATTACATTATATACAACATATTTTTGAACCCATATCTCTGCCCAAGATTTATTCTTGACTTCATTTAGAAGATGTCTCCATGAGAGCGGGCTGACAGAAATGACGTTGGAGTATTTGGCAAGCGTCTCCAAAAAACTCAGACATTGTTGCCCTGGTTTTTCAATCATCTGACTATCTTCATTATAGTCCACCATCAACTACGTGTGGTGGTTCCACACTGCACACATGCGTTTACTCCCCCGCCCTTGACTCCTATCAGAATATGTATCTATTCTGAAAGAAAAACAAATATTTTACCAATACATGTTATGATGAAAATAAATAACGGTTTAACAATTTGTTAAGGTTGTATAAGTATACATGCGGTAGTCTAATCAATGGGCACCACTGGATCCACAGAAACTGAAGGAAAACCCTATATAGATGGAGTGAGTCCCAATGTATGCTCCGTAGGGACAGACTCTGGCGGTGTAGGAGTCGATGAAGATGGAATATAAAATCCTAGAGAGATCGAAGCAGTAGTAAAAGAAGATGACTGGGATGGCTAGCCAAATGATAGATGTGGAGTGGGAATCATCATCGGATATGGTACAGACAGGTGAAGAGGGCCAGATATAAAGGGTGGTGAAAACATGAGAGGCCTAAATATCACATGTATCCCTAACTGCACACCGGGATCTGAATGTGGGATGGATGGTATGTCAGTGGGAGGGGCAGGGTCTAATTGGGTACGCTGACCAGATCTTCAAGTTATCGTAGCACCCCCCCCCCCTCGTACGAACACCCCGAGTACTGGGACCACTACTAGGACGCTCATCAAATAACTTTCACCTAATATATGGATCCTAACAAAATGATTAAAAAAATAAATCACATGACATTATATATAATTTAAAAAAATATTTTTGAAATAAAATACTCACTGTAGGCACTAGTGGTGGAATGCCCAGCTCAGTCATGTGACGATTGTTGTCCATAATTTGTTTTCGTTGCCTCTCATCAATTGTTTTCTTTTCATACATTTGAAAACAAATATGTAAGTAAATAGAAATGGATAACTAATGTGTAACCCAAAAAGAAAAATAAATGAGAGGGAATAGGGGGGTTCATGGATAATTTAACTAACCGTTGTTTTGGGTGAGAATGAAAAAATATATAATGAAGTTAATAAATCATACAAAATGTAATAAAGAAATTTAATTTTTAGTATGATGATTATTTACTAAGTGTCATCAGTATATTAAAATCATGGAACATTGATTCTACCAAATTCATAAGTGTAAAATCAATTGTCAAAATTATGGAAAAATTTAATTTCTTTTTCTCAGGTAGATGATGCAGGTTTTAATACATGTTTTTCAGAAGAATACAAACCATCATGTTCATTAGCTGGTTAAATGTTAAAGAGAGGTCTTAGAGTCAAACAAATTTTATACAAATCACAGTTCCGCATTAAAATGTTCACCAAGTTATAAATGTTGGTTTCATAGGTTTAAATACCGTTCAATTCCAAATTAAAAAATGCAATTTAAATAAAAAATTCAACCAATAAACATTGAAAATTCGCATAAATGTCAATTCGGATGCAACATATTTGTAATCAATATTAAATCAAATTGAATATAACCAACCTTAACAACCTACCTTGAGGTAAACCAAAATAATTGAGAACATGAATAGATGATTTTATATATTTCCCACCACAACTTCAGGTTCATATTAAACTCTAACAATTGAGCTATTGGAGTCATCAAAAGAAATAAATGGATTGGTTCCATAGTCAGTAGGGATGGTGTCAATTCCATCATCACCATCATCAAAAATATGTCTTGGAATTACTTCAAATATGACACCAAATTCAGGTCGAAGATGGTCTTTGACAAAAAAAACATATTTAGTCATTGATGGGAAAACATATGGTTCTTAGGTAGCAAGAGTGTGAGTAATATTAATTACTCAAAATCCACAATCATCAATAAATTTACCTTCTATCTTCATCTAATCAAACCAATGGCATTTCATCATCGTGACTAGTTCATGAGAGTAATAATCCAACAATATTATTTTTTCAACGACTCTATAATAACCCACAATTTCAAATTGTGGTCTACTATATGATGCACTGTCATAACAATCTGTTGTGGCTGTAACCATAACACCATCATGTTCTTTTCTTATGTTATTTTCTCATTTAGTGACAATAAATTTGTACCCATTGATTACAATTGATTTACAGTCATGAACCATGGTATTAGGACCAAAAGACAAAGCTCTTATTTCCTCAGAGACAGAGTCAGCACGAAAAATCAATACCTACAATATAAATGAATATTAAACTTAATTAAATATTGATTTAATTATATTAAACAGTAATATTTTTACCTTCAATTTTAACCAAGCATATAACTCTTTACTATGCAAAGTCTCCCTCCTTCTCAAAGATAATGAACACTGCTTTCTATTTATCATTGTTTTATGTTCCCTATAGATAAAAAATAAGAATAGTTTAACAAATATATATGTAAGATATACATATTCAATTTAGTTCACTGATGTAGTCATCGAACAAATCATAGTTGAACAAAACTTTACGATGTGCCATTTCCTACTCTTTAAGGATTAATGTCTTCAATGTATATGATCAAGGAATTCCTCCTGTTTGAGGAAGTGATGAAAACTGGGTTCAATTTTCTCATATTGTTCTTCTTCATTTCTCATTGGTCTATTAATTCTTTTTGTATGATCAGACAAATACATTGAGTAGAATTCCACACATTCTTGAGCCATGTAACTGTTCATGATAGAACCTTCGGGAGGATTATAGTTCCGGACATAAGACATTAATGTGTACATATTTCATTCAGTTTGATACATCCAACGAAAAGAAACAGGTCCTCTGAGAAGTATTTCAATGGGAATATTGACAGTTAGATGCAGCAAGCATGTGAAAAATGAAGAAGGATATATTTTCTCTAACTCGCACAAAATTAATGGGGCATCTGTCAACATTTTTTACAAGAAAGACATGGAATACTTATTATCACAAAGATATCTAAACAAATGGCACAACTGAATGACAGTCACACTTACATTATTGGACAAAAGATGACGGATGGATATTGGAATCAACTCATGTAGAAGAAAGTGATAATCATGAGTCTTCAAAGATTTTAGCTTCAACTCTCTTCCATTGATATGTTTAGATATGTTGCTTGAATACCCATCAGGAACTCTAATAGTCTCTAATACTTCTAGAAATTGTTTTTTTCATAGGTGTCAACACATAAGAAGCACATGGAACATTCCATTTATTTTCACTAATTTGCACAGGATGCAATTCTGGTCTGATGCCCCAATCCACCAAGTCATGATGAGACCGTAAATCATCTTTTGTATTTCCCTTAAAATTTTCATGTATCAAAAGAAACATTTCACATATATTCTTTTCAATGTGCATTACGTCTATGAAATGATGTAACAAATTGGTTGACCAATAAGGCATATAAAAAAAGATACTCATCTTCCTCCAATTATAACAGGTTTTAGTGGAAACATTCTTTCTCTTTCCATATTTTATTTGACCCTTACCGAATGAAAAATAGAAATACCTAAATTGATTAATCACATCAGTTCCAGACATACACTGAGGTAGATCATCGTTCTCCATGGTATTATTAAAATTTTGACAATTATTTCTATATGGATGGTCCATTGGAAAGAATCATCTATGTCCCATAAAACTGAAACTACAGTGATGTTTTAGACTTCTGGATCGTGTATTCAATATACAAACAGGACATAACGGTTTTCCATTCATGCTCCATCTAGAAATCACTTCATAAGCTGAAAAATCATTGATCATCCACATAAGCACAACACACATCTGAAATGTGTCTATTGAATATGCATCGTATGTGCACACACCCACATCACAAAGAATCTTTAACTCTTTTATTAAAGGTTTCATGTATGAATCAATATCAATGTCAGGATCAGAAGGGCCAGATATGAGTATACTTCTAAAAGTGAATGGTTTTTTCATACACAACCATGCAGGAAGATTATAAATGTGTATAAAAATTAGCCATGTTCTGTGTGAAGTAAGGTTCTACCCAAATAGATTAAAATCGTCACATAAAAGACCCAACCTCACATTACACACATCAAATAAAAAATCCGGATATCGAGCATCAAATCTCTACCATGAAAATCTATCTATAGGGTGAACCAACTCATTATTTGTCTTATTTCTCTTGGTATCATTCCATCTCATTTTTATTGATATTTCATCATACATAAAAAGATTCTGGAGTCTGGGGATCATTGGAAAGTGCTACATTACTTTCTTTGGCACGCGTGATGGTGTTCCATCATATTTTGACTTCCAGTGGGATGTGCCACATTTTATACAATCATTTCATTCTGCGGATTCCTCCCATAATAAACTGCAATCATTCGGGCAAGCGTGATTTTTTTTCTTGAAAATCCAAGCTCTTCAACTAACTTTCATGCCATCTAATGGTTTGAGAGAATATCTGCATCATCTAGAATTAAATCCTTAAAGAAGGTAAGAATGTATTTGATTGCTGTATTAGAAATACCATACATAGTTTTCTCCATGAAACAATCGGATTAAAAATTCAAACTTTTTCATTTTATTGCACTGTTGATATACTGGAGTCATGGTAGCATCATTCAATTTTTTCACCTTGACAATGTCATCATTTTCATTAGATGCATCATATGTCCTCGTATCGAAGTCTTCTTGAGTAGAAATTATTTATTTTTCCTGTTGAAGAATAAATGGAAATTGGTCATCTAACAAATTATCCAATCCAGTCCTTTCATTTCAATCATCAGTTATTTCAAATTTCATATTCTCCCTATTGTGATACCAAACATAGTAGTTTTCCTAAAAACCATATTTTGTTTTGTGGTAGCTGACTTCTTCATGACTCAACCAAGGTCTACCAATAAAATTGGGACCTGTGAAGTGTATGCGACCACTATATAAAGCATTGTGAAATGAAAAATCTAAATAGATCTCCAAATTGTTTTGAAAATCACTTGAGATTTGATTGGTTTCTTACAGCCAACTACTATCCATTCTGTAAAAATAAGTGTTATAAGTCATTTGGTCATGAGAAATTCAATTAGATTTAATTTTAATCGAAAACATATTGAGGTAAATGATAAAGGAAGGAGTTTCAAGTTGATGTAGTGAACTATTAAAACAATGTTAAGATATACTAATTCAGTTATGTGTGCCTAAAATTGAGGTGAGATGTGTTTTGTAATTTTTTCATTTATCACATACAAGAAGACACCATAAACCTGATAGAACATTGTTCAAGATATTACAAACTGAAGTCTTTTCATGAAAGATGAATAATGGGTAAAAAGAGTTTTTTAAATAATTTATTAATGCTTAAAAATGGAAATATTGTGAAATGTTAGTACATTTCAGAACAGCCAAACTAAAAGCTATGTTTTTAACATGAATCCTTGGTTGGTTTCTTTAAGGAATTCCAAATCATTAATCAAAGAAAAAGGGCTCAAATATTAAATTAAAATTTATTTATATTCATTTTCAATAGGTCTCATATAATAGGCACATGCCTTAGGGTCTCATTATGTGTTATAGGAATCCCAAATTGTAACACCCGAGACTTTTATGTTATATAAATCATCAAAGGAATCTTTTTTTACACAATACTTTCTTGGTTTTCTTTACACGAAATCGCGACCTTCCTCGATAGCTTGCGTCGTACGCAATACCGAGTTTCACTAAACAACGATATGCTATTAAAATATTATTAAAACTAGTCGTTATGAATAGTAATAACCACTTTTTGAAATTTTATAAATTTTATTTTTTAAAATGGACTTCATTTTTGGATTCAGAATATCGAAATTAGCCTAGGGTGAAATTTTGGTATTTTTCTGAAAACATTCAATTTTTGATGAATAGTGAAACCACTAAGTGGAAGTTAAAAAAACTGAATTTTTCATAAAACTTAATTTTACCGCTTCTGTGAATGGAATTTCGAAAATCCGAGAGACACGGTTAATATCAAGGACTAAAATGTGGTTCAATGAGATGAAAATAATTTTTGGTGAATAGTAACTTTTTACTTTTTTTTACCGCGGTTAATAGTAAATAGGGTAACTAAGGGTAAATATGATATTACTATTACCCTAACACATGTCCTAATTCTATTGGATAAGTGTAATTCGACCAAAAACAACCTTATGAATATAATATGACCATTTAGGTCCACTTGGATTAGATTATGACATTTAATATTATTTTATTTAATGAATAGTTAAAATAGTTAAAATCAAAGTTTAATAACTAAAACATTTTTAATATGGGATTATACATAAGATAAATTCGATTATAAATATTCATTAGAAAGATAAAAAGATTTCCTACATAATGATATTTTATTTATAATTTTTAGACTTTAAATAAATTAATTTATTTATGACACAACGATGATGCAGTAATTACCCTTTTAAGGAAATATTAACATAATTGATGTTATAAATACCCAAATAAATGTAATTTGAGACTTTTTATGAAGTCCACTAAATTTCTAGGTTACTATGATATATTAGTGTTGATTTAATCAACTTGGTTTGAACATATAATTCCGTTATGACTTTCACGAAAATCATATATCAAATAGTGTCAAAATTGACACAAAATAGTTTTTAAATCAAATATTATATTATTAATTGTTATTTTATACCTAAAAATCTAAGGTTTGGCCAAATGACTTAGATAAGGATATATATATTAATAATAAACCACTTGGGGTTCGTTTGGAATTTTATAGTAAGTGTATTAACCATATAGTGTAAGAAAACAAAAAGACACGGTAAAAGTTAAATTATTTAACTTAGAGTTAAATCTAATTGATAAGGTTAAAATAATAACCTAAACTTGTCTAAATCCTATTGGTTGATAGGATTTCGACCCATCCCCACTTTACCTTCGAAATAATACCCTTTGGAACCATTATAAACCGATTTTGACTTTAATATAAAATAATATTTTGAGATATTCCTAAGGTGCCCCTCTCCTCCCTTATAAAAGGGCACCTCCTCCCCCTCTTCCTCACACAACATTGAGCCTTCAAGCTCGGCCAAAACCTGCCACTTTCTCCTCTCCACTTACCTAGAGACATCTTAGAGGTTATGGTCTTCTTCAAAGACCCATTTTAGTGCCCTAAAAGGAGGTCTCAAAGAAGCACTTCAAAGAAGAGGTAAAGCGCATTACCGATTCTTTCATCTTTATTTCTTCTTCCACTTCTTCTTCTTAGGTTGTTTCATTATGAAGTAATAACGTCAGTATCACTCATATACTGATATGTTATTATAATTATGAAACAACCCTATTTCACCATCTATCCATCCTACGGAAAAATAAATCATCGTGCATGCGTACGTACGGAATACCGTCTCCACGCCGTGGTGTAATCTATTTTCCACCACCACCTTACTTGGATGGGTATAATGGTGTATATAATGACTATATATTACTATTATAAAGTGATAATGATTCTGAAATAGTATACATACCCTCCAATACAATTCCACGATCATAGGAATGATATCATCACTCGTGCGTACGTACGGAATACCGTCTCCACGATGTGATGCGACTCGTTCTACATGATCTTCATTTCATAATGATTATATAAATGAATTGAATGAATGAATATGATATATATTACACTAATACCATTATGTAAATTAGGTATCTATAACCTAAAGATAAGAATAAGAATTTATTTGACAAAACACGCATAAGAACAAAAAGTTATAAACACCCGAATAACAAGTAGCAATGAAATATTACTACTGAGAAGCTAAGAATATGACCATATATGATATCATAAAAATAATTATGATTCTGGAATAAGTCAATAACATTATTTAAATCATTATACAGGAGGTTCGGACACTTACAAAGCAAGTCGGACCTAAGGTAAGGGAAATATCACAATCTCATTTTTATACGAAATTGTTTATACTTTGGTATTTATTGGGGTGTATTTTATCATCCACATCCATGTTTCCTAGATATGTAATATTATTTCCATCCTCCTACAATTGTTTAAATCCTATTTTACCCTTCGGTGAGTTTTTAGTAAAATATATGAAAGGAATCTTTTGTCGTTTTTCGTACGAGGTACTTTTTGACTTTTCCGACAAAAGTACGAGAAGAATGTTTTTTTTAACTTATACGGCATGAATGGATTTTTAAAACATTATTTCCAAGAAGCATACCTTACAAGTTTTCAAGTTTATTTTTAATCAAATTCTTTTAGTTTAAAATTGTATGACATGTTAAGAAAGGAAAGGTGTTTTTGAAGTAGAAAGGATATTTTCCTCAAGAATGAAGTTCAAGTGTTTTATCAAAATTATTTTCCATATAAGATAATAAAGGGTTCTGTTTTATCCCTATTATTACATTTATTTGATTATGTTGTGATGGAATTGTTTTTATGAATTCTTTTATCATATATGAATTGTTTTATGATGTCATGATGTTTAAGATTCCCATTTTTATTACATGGGTTATTCAATGATGTATGGTTTATGATTTTGTGGCACACGTAAGAATGGTATCATTATGAGATGGGTGGGACCTATATCTCCCTCCAATGCATTGGGTAAAGATTTTATATCTCATGAGATAGACATAGCTGGAATGGTAGGTTATACCGGTTCAGTGAAACAGGACTGAAATGAGGGTGACTCGGTTCAGAAAGGGACTTTTTCCACTAAGATAGTCTTGGCAATGAGTCTTGACTAACAAGAAATGATTCTCTATGA
Source organism: Viscum album (assembly GCA_963277665.1). Classification (NCBI taxonomy): domain Eukaryota; kingdom Viridiplantae; phylum Streptophyta; class Magnoliopsida; order Santalales; family Viscaceae; genus Viscum; species Viscum album. The sequence continues at coordinate 689,446,636 of OY728158.1, read as the reverse complement.
TTATGTGTGTATGCCACAAAGTTTCATGTTTTAAGTTATGATTATTGTGATTACATTTCACTACCATGATTTATCCCATGTTATGAAATTATGATCTCTTTTGCAGGGTAATATTTCCAAAAGTTATGTGCTTATGTATACAATGTGATTGATCTTTCTTTTGTTTACCCTTACTGAGAATTTGAGCTCACCCTTTTGTATGTTTTCTTTCCCCAGGTCGGGAAGAAGGTTATTAAGTAGGATATGCCAAAAAGGGACTCTAGATATGATGAAATAAGTGAGAGGCAAAGTTGATGCTTTATGAACCAGTTGTTTATGTTTCCCAGTTTCTAAAGACACTATACCTATACAGTCCTTTCGTGGTTTTATTATATGTTGTAATAAGTATGCTTCAATTTTTAAGTATTAACAATGTATGTAAAGTATGGGTCGTTATAGTTGGTATCAGAGGAAAGGTATAGTCAACCTTTGGAAACTAGGATGTGAAATCCTTAGTAAGAACCCTAAGGATAAGTCTAAGCATAGAACATAATCTTAGTGTTTTAGAAATGGCCATGAATAACCTAGGATAAGACCTTAAGCGTGAAAATTTTATTCTTGATTATGTGGTTTTCCTATTATAATTAGTGTTGGTCACACTATTCTTCTTGGTTTTAGTCAATGGCTGGAACCCGAAGGAATCGTGTTAATGCGGAATGCGACGGGTAATGCAATGATTGTCCCCCTGAGCAACCAAACGTTATGGGAGCTGGAATGCAAAATCTTGTAGCCATGCTCACACAACTTTCTCAAGCTATGAATCATGCAGGACTTCCAAACGAGCAAAGGAAGGAGCAACATTCTGTTGAATCCTTCATGAGGCAGCGTCCACCTTCTTTCAGCGGGTCTACTGATCCATTAGTTGCTGAACAATGGATTAGTACTACTGAAAAGATATTTTCAGTTCTTCAATGTTATGAACATGATAAAGTCATCCTAGCAGTGTATCGTTTGGAAGGAGATGCTGATCAATGGTGGAATCTTATTAAGAATACGAGGAAAAGTGATGAAATTGAGTCCATGGAATGGGACGAGTTCAAGAACTTATTTTTCAATTATTACTTCCCTCATATTCTCCAAAAAAAGTTGGAAAAGAGTTTCTTGAACTGAAGCAAAAGGATGATGAATCTGTTGGTACCTATGAAACAAATTTTACAAGACTTGCAAGGTACACTTCTGGTATTATTATCCAACCTGAGAGTAAGATCGATCAGTTCTTTATTGGCTTAAAACCAAGTCTTTGAAGGGCGTTAGCCATAAGGGACTTCAATAGCTACGAGGAAATCGTTCGATGTGCTCTCAAAGTCGAGATGGAGATTGGAGTAACCCATCAGTCATATGGGTTTGATAAGAAGAGGAAAATGGAATTCAAAGGAAAATCTAAAGAGCACACTGAAAAGAAGATGAGCTTTCCCTTATGCTCAAAGTGTGGAAAGAAACATGGAGGGAGTTGTCTTAAAGGGACAAGTAAATGTTTCAAATGTGGAAAGGAAGGTCATCGGGCATTTGAATGCCACGATGATGGGAAGAAGATGTCTAATGATGCAAACAAAGGAAGGTATACACAGAATGAACCTACTACACTTAAATGTTTCAAGTGCAAGGAGATGGGTCATTATGCCAATAAATGCCCTAATCCAAGGGTTGATGATGATGGTCGACGTCAACAAACTCTTAAGGCTAAAGACAAAGGAAAGTCACATGCAATTTCTATCAGCGATGTGGAGTACGATAACGATGTGGTGAAAGGTACACTTACCATCCACTATAAAGTATCAAATATTTTATTTGATTCTAGATCCACCCACTCTTTTATTTCTGAATAATTTTCTAAGGGTATCACCGTATTACCTCAACAATTAGATGTTGAGTTAGCTGTGACAACACTTAATGGCACAACAGTCGCATCAAAAGTTTATAATTCTTCTTCGATCGAAGTTTGTGGGAAAGTGCTTCCTGCAAATCTTGTGATCCTTCCTATAGTGGAATTTGATGTGATTCTTGGCATGGATTGGCTTTCTTTATATGGAGCTCATATCAATTGCCAAAGAAGGGAAGTCACATTTCATATTCCAGATCAGTCTATGATCGTCTATCAATTTAAGCATGAACATAACCTTCCAGTGGAAATTTCTTCCATCTTATGGTTCTTGATTCCACTAAATGAAGGTTATTTATCTCAAATGGTTGGTGAGAAACTCACGATTAAGAATATTCCCATTGTACGGGAGTTTGATGATGTCTTTCCGGAGGAATTACCGGGACTTCCACCAAATCGTGAAGTTGAGTTCTCAATAGAACTCGTACCGGGTTCTTTGCCTATTTCAAAGACACCTTATAGAATGGCCCCAATTGAGTTGCAGGAATTGAAGAAGCAACTCCAAGATAATCTTGATAAGGGATTCATACGCCCTAGTGCATCACCTTGGGGAGAACATGTTCTATTTGTTAAGAAGAAAGATGGATCAATGAGACTCTGCATTGATTATCGAGAACTTAACAAGATCACTATCAAGAACAAATATCCTCTCCCACACACTGATGACTTATTTGACCAACTATGCGGAGCTCAATACTTTTCCAAGATTGATCTTCGTTCAGGGTATCATCAATTAAGGGTCAAAAGGGAGGATATACCAAAGACGGCTTTCCGTACAAGGTATGGACACTATGAATTTATAGTGATGCCATTTGGTCTTACTAATGCCCCTGCTATCTTCATGGATCTAATGAATAGAGTCTTTAGAGACTATCTTGATCAATTTGTGGTAGTATTTATAGAAGATATTCTTGTCTATTCAAAGAGAAAGGAAGAACATGAAGATCACTTGAGAATTATATTGAACACCCTGAGAAAGGAGAAGCTTTATGCCAAATTTACCAAGTGTGAATTTTGGCTTCAAAAAGTTGCATTTTTGGGTCACATAATCTCAAAAGAGGGGATATCTATGGATCCAGAAAAAACAGAGGTTATCGAAAGATGGTTAAGACCAAAAACAGTAACTGAGATCCGAAGTTTTCTTGGTTTGGCTGGATATTATCGACGTTTTGTGAAAGATTTTTTACGATTATCTAATCCACTCACCAAGTTGACTCGGAAAGGAGTTAAGTTTGTTTGGACGGAGGAATGTGAAGAGAATTTCAAGGAGTTGAAAAGAAGGTTATCTAGTGCACATGTGCTCACATTGCCCTGTAGTGGAGAAAGGTTTGTGATCTACAGTGATGCATCCAAGAAGGGATTGGGGTGTGTTCTTATGCAAAATGATATGGTGATAGCTTATGCCTCACGACAGTTGAAAATCCATGAGTAAAATTACCCAACACATGATTTGGAGTTAGCTGCGGTAATCTTTGCATTAAAGATTTGGAGGCATTACCTTTATGGTGAAAGGTGTGATATTTATACTGATCATAAAAGTTTAAAGTATATTTTCACACAAAATGAGCTGAATATGCATCAAAGAAGATGGTTGGAGCTGATTAAGGATTATGACTGCTCAATCCATTACCACCCTGGGAAAGCAAACAAGGTGGCAGATGCATTAAGTCGACAAGACCATGCTAGTTTATCCATGATGAGGATCACAAAAGATCCAATATTTATGGATTTACAAAGGATGGATCTTTGAATTATAATGAAAGGGGAAAAAACTTATCTTTCTCAAATGAATGTTCAACCCCCTATACATGTGAAGATTAAAGAGGCACAGAAAGAAGATGTCGAGTTACAAAGGAAGGTGAGAAATGTTCCTGAATTCAACCTTGATTGTAATGGGATAATAAAGTTCAGGAATCGGGTTTGTGTTCCTCCCATCCCCGAATTAAAGAAGGAGCTGCTGGATGAGGCTCATAGTTCTTCATTCTCTATTCATCCTGGAAGCACGAAGATGTATAGGGATCTGAAAGAGTACTTCTGGTGGGATGGCATGAAAAGAGATGTTGCGGAATATGTCTCTCGATGCTTGGTTTGTCAACAAGTTAAAGCTGAGAGACATAAGTCTAAGGGGATGTTACAACCATTACCCATACCCGAATGGAAATGGGAAAACATCACCATGGACTTTTTCACAGGACTTCCTAAAACATCCAAAGGCAATAATTCTATATGGGTCATAGTTGATCGTCTTACAAAGTCTGCACACTTCATTGCTATTAGAGAGGATTTCTCTCTGGATCAGCTTTCCAGGATATATGTAAAGGAAGTGGTAAGATTGCATGGAGTACCACTTTCTATTATATCTGATCGGGATCCGAGATTTACCTCGAAGTTCTGGCGAAGCCTTCAGCATACTCTGGATACAGAGTTGAGTTTCAGCACTGCTTATCATCCTCAGACAGACGGTCAGTCTGAGAAACAATTCAAACCCTAGAAGATATGTTGAGAGCTTGCTATATGGATTTCAAAGGTGGTTAGGATCAACACCTACCTTTGGTGGAATTTTCTTATAATAATAGATTTCACTCCAGTATTCAGATGGCTCCTTATGAAGCTCTCTATGGAAGGAAATGCAGGAATCCAACTTGCTGGGATGAAGTTGGGGAAAGAAATCTATTAGGACCTGATCTCGTTGATGAAATGGCAGAAAAGGTCAGATCTATTCAAAAACACGTAAGAGCAGCTCAGAGTCGACAGAAAAGTTATGCCGACAACCGAAGAAAAGACCTAGAGTTTGAAGTGGGTGATAAAGTGTTCTTACGAATATCTCCCTGGAAGAGGGTTATGAGATTTGGAAAGAAGGGGAAGTTGAGCCCTAGATATATCGGTCCTTTCCTAATACTGGATCGTATTGGGAAGGTAGATTACCAATTGGCACTTCCACCAAATCTCTCTCAAGTTCACGATGTGTTCCATGTATCTCTCCTGAGAAAGTACATACCTTATCCTTCACATGTACTAAGCTCAGAAGTTGTACCGCTGGAGCAAGATCTTTCTTATGAAGAACAACCGATAGAGATTCTGGATCGTAGCAAAAAAGTCCTACGAAACAAGACCACTCGATTGGTGAAAGTTTTATGGAGGAACCACCAATTAGAAGAATCTACATGGGAGCTTGAGGATATGATGAGGGAGAGGTATCCTCATCTGTTTGTTACAAAGTGACGAATTTTGAGGGCGAAATTCATTTTAAGGGGGGTAGAATGTAACACCCGAGACTTTTATGTTATATAAATCATCAAAGGAATCTTTTTCTAAACAATACTTGCTTGGCTTTCTTTACACGAAATCGCGACCTTCCTCGATTGCTTGCGTCGTATGCAATACCGAGTTTCACTAAACAATGATATGCTATTAAAATATTATTAAAACTAGCCGTTATGAATAGTAATAACCACTTTTTGAAATTTTATAAATTTTATTTTGCAAAATGGACTTCATTTTTGGATTTATAATATCGAAATTAGACTAGGGTGAAATTTTGGTATTTTTCTGAAAACTTTCAATTTTTGATGAATAGTGAAACCACTAAGTGGTACTTAAAAAAACTGAATTTTCCATAAAACTTAATTTTACCGCTTCTGTGAATGGAATTTCAAAAATCCAAGAGACATGGTTAATATCAATCACTAAAATGTGGTTCAATGAGATGAAAATAATTTTTGGTGAATGGTAACTTTTTACTTTTTTTACCGCAGTTAATAGTAAATAGGGTAACTAAGGGTAAATATGATATTACTATTACCCTAACACATGTCCTAATTCTATTGGATAAGTGTAATTAGACCAAAAACAACCTTATGAATATAATATGACCATTTAGGTCTACTTGGATTAGATTATGACATTTAATATTATTTTATTTAATGAATAATTAAAATAGTTAAAATCGAAGTTTAATAACTAAAACATTTTTAATATGGGTTTATACATAAGATAAATTCGATTATAAATATTCATTAGAAAGATAAAAATATTTCCTACATAATGATATTTTATTTATAATTTTTAGACTTTAAATAAATTAATTTATTTATGACACAACGATGATGCAGTAATTACCCTTTTAAGGAAATGTTAACATAATTGATGTTATAAATACCCAAATAAATGTAATTTGAGACTTTTTATGAATTCCACTAATTTTCTAGGTTACTATGATATATTAGTGTTGATGTAATCAACTTGGATCTAAAACATATTTCTGTTATGACTTTCACAAAAATCATATATCAAATAGTGTCAAAATTGACACAAAATAGTTTTAAATCAAATATTATATTATTAATTTTTATTTTATTCCTAAAAATCTAAGGTTCGTCCAAATGACTTAGATAAGAATATATATATTAATAATAAACAACTTGGGGTTCGTTTGGCATGTTATAGTAAGTGTATTAACCATATAGTGTAAGAAAACAAAAAGACACGGTAAAAGTTAAATTATTTAACTTAGAGTTAAATCTCATTGATAAGGTTAAAATAATAACCTAAACTTGTCTAAATACTATTGGTTGATAGGATTTCGACCCATCCCCACTTTACCTTCTAAATAATACCCTTTGGAACCATTATAAACCGATTTTGACTTTAATATAAAATAATATTTTGAGATATTCCTAAGGTGCCCCTCTCCTCCCTTATAAAAGGGCACCTCCTCCCCCTCTTCCTCACACCACATTGAGCCTTCAAGCTCGGCCAAAACCTGCCACTTTCTCATCTCCACTTCCCTAAGGACATCCTAGAGGTTCTGGTCTTCTTCAAAGACCCATTTTAGTGCCCTAAAAAGAGGTCTCAAAGAAGCACTTCAAAGAAGAGGAAAAGCCCATTACCGATTCTTTCATCTTTATTTCTTCTTCCACTTCTTATACTTAGGTTATTTCATTATGAAGTAATAACGTCAGTATCACTCATATAATGATATGTTAATATAAGTATGAAACAACCCTATTTCACCATCTATCCATCCTGTCACAACCCGACCCAACGGGGCTCGAGCCGCGACTCCCCAAGCCCGCCTCCAATAGGCCAGGGGCTGGCGACCAGCACCGAGTAGGATATCACAAACATGGGAGGCATTAGACTAAGGTACTTGTACACACGCACCCACAAACACCTCTATGCAACAGTGCAGAGATAAGAAACTGGAAAGTAGATGCATGCATACACTATCCCACAACCAGAGAGCAACAGCAAAAGTACAAAGGGCAAAACAGGTCCCACCAAAAGAAAACTACAAAGTGCGTCCAACCTGATCTGACGAAGGGGAACGCTGCCACAAACACCCGCCGGAAAGCTCCCTCGGCACAGCTCCAGTAAACACCCCGGTCAACTCGCTCACTAAGCTCCTCCTGCTCCGGGTCCTCCTGGGACTCTGCCAAAAGGCCTGTGGTATGCACAAGACACAAACATGTGCGGGCAAAGTCCGTGCAGGGGAGAGTATAAACATACTCAGTAGGAACCCCAAAAACCCAAAACCCAAGGGAGAAACTGAAAGGCAATAGTCTTCTCAACCCAACCAGAGGGAACCCAGACGAGAGAGAAACTCCATCTCGTGACCATCCTCGGCTAACACAACTAGTCAGCTCAGCTCAGCTCAGGTGTATGCCCATACATACACCTTGAACAATCCAGATATACACAGCTCACGCCACAAAGCCAAAAGAGGTACCGACCTCGTCACCAGCAACTGTCCACAACAAGGAGAGTACACCACGAACACTGTCATACCAGATGACACTCATCCGAGAGATACACTCCATCGGGTCCCAAACAAACATCTCAGACGCTCACCCGAGAGACCACGCTCGTCGGACAACATCACTGAGGAAACCTCACTGTAACAACATAACCACCAAACTCCTCGGAGAGGGGATCGCCGCTAGGGTCCGCTAGGGGATACCAAGACCCACTCCGGTATACGTAGCTCACAGATAGGGGATCACTCCCAGGGTCCGCTGGGGGATACCACGACCCGATCTGGCATACGTAGTACTCACAAATGGGGGATCACACCCAGGATCCGCTGGGGGATACCACAACCCGATCTGCACTCGACAGAAGCTTCACACTCAGATAGAGGATCATCGTCCATATAAAGGTGGTCATGATGATACCGGAACCCTATCTGGTATAACTCGCGATGTAGGGGATCGAACCGACGATGCCACAACCCTACCGAAACCACGCGCTGAGTAGAGGATCGCATAACCAACGATACCGCAACCCTACCGACACCAAGCGCTGAGTAGGGGATCGTATAACCAACGATACCACAACCCTACTATAAACATCATGTTGAGTAGGGGATCGTAAACCCGACGATACCACAATCCTACTGTGCACGACCCACCGCGTAGGGGATCATATTCCCGATGATGCCACAAACCCTACGGGGTTAACCTGCTAGATAGGGGATCGCCGCCCGTGAATATGCAGTCACAGCGATACCAATAATCCGATCTAGGGTAAAGATGCTAGAGGATCCACTCCGGGCCCACCGGAGGGATACCACAACTCTAACAGTTTAAACATCCCATCGAGAGGATCACAAACCCATACGAAGGTTGTGATACCACACGAACTCTCGTAGGAACGAACCAAGGGAGAACCCTCAACCACTGCTGGTCCAGACGTCGCTAATCCGAGCGACTCGCCCTAAACATCCCATTGAGAGGATCACAAACCCATACGAAGGTTGTGATACCACACGAACCCTCGTAGGAACGAACCAAGGGAGAACCCTCAACCACTGCTGGTCCAGACGTCGCTAATCCGAGCGACTCGCCCCAAAGCCACACTACGCACCTCCTAGGCCAAAACCGAGGCCACCATCGCGTTCCACGTGGAAAAAGACGCAGGATAGGCTAATTACTCGCCCGAAACGGAGCACCGGTGAAAAAGGCACTATTCACTGTAGCTAGCTCGTGCGGGGCCCACACAACGATCCCGAAACCCATCGAGCGGATCACACCACGGCGATCCCCTCAGAAAAACAAGAGGAATCGACTACTCGCTCGCCCAAAACGGACACCCGGTGAAAAAAGTAATATTCACCGAAGGCCAGCTCGGGTGGGGCCCACGCCTGGATTCTGAAACTCATCGAACGGATCGCACCATTGTGATCCCCTCGGAAAAACACACAGGATCGACTATTCATCCGCCAAAATCGGACTCCTGGTGCAAAAGCTGTGTTTCACCGCAAACGCCAAAACCCGGCCTCGTGGGGCCCGCACCCCGTTCGCAGTCCCAACACCCGGAAACCATCTCAAAACGTCCGTCGTACCATCAGGGTCTCAACGCCACTGACGACACGTCAATCGGACACTCCGGGTAGAAGTTACAATGGCCCGAAGTCGTAAAATAATAAAATAATATTATTTTATACGACGTTTCTAACTCCCGGTCCATGATCCCGAACCCTCAAACCCTCAAAGTGAGTTCAAAAGTTCTGTCTCGACGCAAGGAGTGCGTCACCGCAAACGGCTCGCAAATCGGAGTTACGGTTTGCGAGTTACGGGGGTTTAAAGAACCCCCAGAACATTCTGGTCGGACCACCGCAGGGTCGCCGGAAACAACCGCGCTGCCGCCGGACTCCGCCGTGCCGGAGCCGGAAACCACCGCGTCGCTGCCACGCCGCCGCGGAACTCGCCGGAATCCGCCATGGCCGCCGCGGGTCTCACCGGAAAACAGGGTTTTCGCCGGAAAACTTCCGGGAGCCACCGGGAGCACCCCGATGCTCCAAATTCAGATCTGAAACATGTTTCGGAAAGCTCGGGACCCGAACTATACAAATCTTATGAAAATTTGAAGAACAACAACACAAAAACGGGATCCGGGATTGTAAAACTCAAACCGCCTACCTCGTGGGCGAAACGCCGACGTTCTGCCTCATATCCGTGCTCCAGAGCTTCCGTTGCGCGCTCCTAGAACGTCCGCCGTCGAATTCTGAGCTCGTGGGCACTCCGTTTGCTCGATTCGGCGGAGTGGCAGTGAAGAACGGCGAAGAACGATTAAAGGGGGGGGGGGGCTGATATTTATATCAGAGGCCCGCCGGCGCCAAACCCGCCTCGGACCCGACGCCCGATGCGAACAAAAGTAAGGTCACCCCTAGGGTAAACGCACCGTTCTGAACGCAAAGGCGGTCTCAGATTTTCCATCTGAGACTCCGTTCAAAAGTTATTCGAGCCGACGCTCGCCCACTAACTTGCTACTTATTTACGGAAACGCCCCTGGTGGCGTTTCTCACCGCAAACCCGCGCCCGCAAAGTTTACACCCCGCCTAGGGTAAACGGCACGTTCCGGACGCAACCGTGCCCTCAGATTCTCGTTCTGAGCTACCGTTTAGGAGATATCCCACCCCCGCCACGTGCATAGTATAAAAATACTTAATATTTTTATAAAATTAATTCTTGGCACACCGGGCCTCGGAATCGCACACCGTCTTCGCGCCTAGCTCTGGAATTATTCGTAGCAATATTCCAAAGTCTGACAGAGCCAAAAACCCGAGTGGCTACATCCTCCCCCCCTTAGAACTTTTCGTCCCCGAAAAGCCCTAAGCACAAGGAAAGCGATTGGACTCTCAACTGGGTCTCACACACCAGCGAGCTCACAAACCAACACCCACACAGGGTCTTACCAACGCCCTGAACAAAACTCGAGCAAGAAACAAAAGGAAACAAGGCGTACCTCGATCCATCCACGGTGCCTCTGGGTCAATAGCCTCCATGGCATGCAGCTGTCCTCGCCCTCAACCACCAGCTCCCTGAGCTTGGCGTGGACCACCTGAGGGTGGGGGTGGTGGCAACTGGTACTGCCTACCACCGCCTCCCGCTGCACCAGCTCCGACGCCACGTCCGCCGCCCTGCGGACCTCCTTGCTCGAGACGCTGCCTCTGCCAAGGCGGTCCATCGACCGGATCCCTCTCAGCAGCACGTCGGGTCGGACAATCTCTAGCAAGATGTCCCTGACCATCGCAAGCGTAGCACCGCCTCTCCTGCGGCTGACCAAAACTGGCCTGCGAGCCCTGTGAGCCCTGAGGCTCAGATCCTCCATCCTGGGGTCACCTCCTGAATCGTCGACCACGTCCTGACCCCTAAGTCTGTCGTCGGCTACCAGATGTCGATCTGACCGACAAAGTCTCAGCTCTCGCGTGCCCAGCACTAACAGGCGAGATCTGCTCGGCCAGAAAGCTCTCCACCACCAGCGCTCGCTCCAGCACTCCAGTATAGGTGGGCAGGCACAAGGAAACCACACCTGCTCGGATATCCCTGCGTAAGCCCTGTTCAAAGGTCCGAGCCCTAAAGAACGGGTCTCGAACCATATCCAGGGAGTAGCGCGACAGGTCTGTAACCTCGCTGAGTACTCTGACACAGTCAGGCTCTTCTGTCGAAGCTGCAGAAGCTCCTGGATCCACACTGACCTCAGTGTCACCGGATAAAACTCCTCCCTGAAGAGCCACTCAAACTCTGCCCACGTGAGCGTCTCCTCATCATGGGACTGCGTCACCAAACTCCACCATCGCCCGGCAGAACCATGCATAAGGCTCGCCGCTAGGACCACCATCTGATCTGGAGGTGTCCTCACTAGGTGGAAAACTCGGGTGACTGCCTCAAGCTAGTCATCAGCTACCTGGGGGTCTGGATCACCCCGGAACCTCAGAGGTCGCTGCCTCTGGAACTCGTGCAGCGCACTCAGCCTGCGCGCAACCTCGTATTGTACGGCCGGCACAACCAGCTGCTCGACAGGTGGCGGCTCAACCGGCAGACCACCTGGAGGTGCAACCTCAGAACCTGCGCCCTGCTCCACAGCCACTACACGGGGCGGGTCATCAGCACAATCCTGCTGCGGAACCCTTGCTGGCTGTCTTCGTGGAGGCATCCCGAAATACATTCAAGACACACCACAGTAAAAGAGTATATCTGGAGAGCTGACTCAAGAAGGACAAGGAAAAACCAAAAACCCAGTCCTATATGATGCATGTACCATTATGTCCCCGCGACCAGTGTACGAATGTCTCGAGTCGAAAGGCAGGTTATTAGAGTCCTGGTGTATGGATACGTCGGCCGCCGCACCAACACTGGAGTCCCTGGCCTGAAAGCCGAACTCGAAACATCCTAACACTACCGCTATGCAACCCAAACCAAGCTCACAGCTAGACCAGCTACGCTCTGAGATCCCAAAGGTGGAACCTCCTCTGATACCACACTGTCACGACCCGACCCAACGGGGCTCGAGCCGCGACTCCCCAAGCCCGCCTCCAATAGGCCAGGGGATGGCGACCAGCGCCGAGTAGGCTATCACACACATGGAAGGCATTAGCCTAAGGTACTTGTACACACGCACCCACAAACACCTCTATGCAATAGTGCAGAGATAAGAAACTGGAAAGTAGATGCATGCATACACTATCCCACAAACAGAGAGCAACAACAAAAGTACAAAGGGCAAAACAGGGCCCACCAAAAGAAAACTACAAAGCGCGTCCAACCTTCTCTGACGAAGGGGAACGCTTCCACAAACACCCGCCGGAAATCTCCCTCGGCACAGCTCCGGTAAACACCCCGGTCAACTCGCTCACTAAGCTCCGCCTGCACCGGGTCCTCCTGGGACTCCGTCAAAAGGCCTGTGGTCTGCACAAGACACAAACATGTGCGGGAAAAGTCCGTGCAGGGGAGAGTATAAACATACTCAGTAGGCACCCCAAAAACCCAAAACCCAAGGGAGCAACTGAAAGGCAACAGTCTGCTCAACCCAGCCAGAGGGAACCCATACGAGAGAGAAACTCCATCTCGTGACCATCCTCGGCTAACACAACTAGTCAGCTCAGCTCAGCTCAGGTGTATGCCCATACATACACCTTGAACAATCCAGATATACACAGCTCACGCCACAAAGCCACAAGAGGTACCGACCTCGTCACAAGCAACTGTCCACAACAAGGAGAGTACACCATGAACACTGTCATACCAGATGACACTCATCCGAGAGATACACTTCATTGGTTCCCAAACAAACATCTCAGACGCTCACCCGAGAGACCACGCTCGTCGGACAACATCACTGTGGAAACCTCACTGTAACAACATAACCACCAAACTCCTCGGAGAGGGGATCTCCGCTAGGGTCCGCTAGGGGATACCAAGACCCACTCCGGTATACGTAGCTCACAGATAGGGGATCACTCCCAGGGTCTGCTGGGGGATACCACGACCCGATATGGCATACGTAGTTCTCACAGATGGGGGATCACACCCAGGATCCGCTGGGGGATACCACAACCCGATCTGTACTCGACAGAAGCTTCACACTCAGATAGAGGATCATCGTCCATATAAAGATGGTCACGACGATACCGGAACCCTATCTGGTATAACTCGCGATGTAGGGGATCGAACCGACGATGCCACAACCCTACCGAAACCACGCGCTGAGTAGGGGATCACATAACCAACGATACCGCAACCCTACCGACACCAAGCGCTGAGTAGGGGATCGTATAACCAACGATACCACAACCCTACTATAAACATCATGTTGAGTAGGGGATCGTAAACCCGATGATACCACAACCCTACTGTGCACGACCCACCGCGTAGGGGATCATATTCCCGATGATGCCACAAACCCTACGGGGTTAACCTGCTAGATAGGGGATCGCCGCCCGTGAATACGCAGTCACAGCGATACCAAGAACCCAATCTAGGGTAAAGTTGCTAGAGGATCCACTCCGGGACCACCGGAGGGATACCGCAACTCTAACAGTTTAAACATCTCATCGAGAGGATCACAAACTCATACGAAGGTTGTGATACCACACGAACCCTCATAGAAATGAACCAAGGGAGAACCCTCAACCACTGCTGGTCCAGACGTCGCTAATCCGAGCGACTCGCCCTAAACATCCCATCGAGAGGATCACAAACCCATACAAAGGTTGTGATACCACACGAACCCTTGTAGGAACGAACCAAGGGAGAACCCTCAACCACTGCTGGTCCAGACATCGCTAATCCGAGCGACTCGCCCCAAAGCCACACTGCGCACCTCCTAGGCCAAAACCAAGGCCACCATCGCGTTCCACGCGGAAAAACACGTAGTATAGGCTAATTACTCGCCCGAAACGGAGCACCGGTGAAAAAGGTACTATTCACCGTAGCTAGCTCGTGCGGGGCCCACACAACGATCCTGAAACCCATCGAGCGGATCACACCACGGCGATCCCCTCGGAAAAACAGGCGGAATCGACTACTCGCTCGCCCAAAACGGACACCCGGTGAAAAAGGTACTATTCACTGAAGGCCAGCTCGGGTGGGGCCCACGCCTGGATTCCAAAACTCATCGAACGGATCGCACCATTGCGATCCCCTCAGAAAAACACACAAGATCGACTATTCATCCGCCAAAATCGGACTCCTGGTGCAAAAGTTGCGTTTCACCGCAAACGCCAAAACCCGGCCTCATGGGGCCTGCACCCCATTCGCAGTCCCAACACCCTGAAACCATCTAAAAAAGTCCGTCATACCATCAGGGTCTCAATGCCACTGACGGCACGTCAATCGGACACTCCGGGTAGAAGTTACAAAGGCCCGAAGTCATAAAGTAATAAAATAATATTATTTTATACGACGTTTCTAACTCCCGGGCCACGATCCCGAACCCTTAAACCCTCAAAGTGAGTTTAAAAGGACAGTCTCGACGCAAGGAGCGCGTCGCCACAAACGGCTCGCAAATCGGAGTTACGGTTTGCGAGTTACGGGGGTTTAAAGAACCCCCAGAACATTCTGGCCGGACCACCGCAGGGTCGCCGGAAACAACCGCACCGCCGCCGGACTCCGCCGTGCCGGAGCCGGAAACCGCCGCGTCGCTGCCGCGCCGCCACGGAACTCGCCGGAATCCGCCATGGCCGCCGCGGGTCTCGCCGGAAAACCGGGTTTTCGCCGGAAAACTTCCGGGAGCCACCAGAGGCACCCCGGTGCTTCAAATTCAGATCTGAAACATGTTTCGGAAAGCTCGGGACCCGAACTATACAAATATTATGAAAATTAGAAGAAAACCAACACAAAAACAGGATCCGGGATTGTAAAACTCAAAACGCCTACCTCGCGGGCAAAACGCCGACGTTCTGCCTCAGATCCGCGCTCCACAGCTTCCGCTGCGCGCTCCTGGAACGTCCGCCGTCGAATTCTGAGCTCGTGGGCGCTTCGTTTGCTCGATTCGGCGGAGTGGCAGCGAAGAATGGCGAAGAACGGCGAAGAACGATTAAAGGGGGGGGGGCGCTGATATTTATATCAGTGGCCCGCCGGCGCCAAACCCGTCTCGGACCCGACGCCCGATGCGAACAAAGTAAGGTCACCTCTAGGGTAAACGCACCGTTCTGAACGCAACGGCGGTCTCAGATTTTCTATCCGAGACTCCGTTTAGAAGTTATTCGAGCCGACGCTCGCCCACTAACTTGCTACTTATTTACGGAAATGCCCCTGGTGGCGTTTCTCACCGTAGGCCCGCGCCCGCAAAGTTTACACCCCGGATAGGGTAAACGGCACGTTCCGGACACAACCATGCCCTCATATTCCCGTTCTGAGCTACCGTTTAGGAGATATCACACCCCCGTCATGTGCATTGTATAAAAATACTTAATATTTTTATAAAATTAATTCCGGGCACACCGGGCCTCGGAATCGCACGCCATCTTCGCGCCTAGCTCTGGAATTATTCGTAGCAATATTCCAAAGTCTGACAGGGCCAAAAACCCGAGTCGCTACACATCCTAAGGAAAAAGAAATCACCGCGCGTGCGTACGTACGGAATACCATCTCCACGCCGTGGTGTAATCTATTTTCCACCACCACCTTACTTGGATGGGTATAATGGTGTATATAATGACTATATATGACTATTATAAAGTGATACTGATTCTAAAATAGTATACATACACTCCAATACAATTCCACGATCATAGGAATGATATCATCACTCATGCGTACGTACGGAATATCGTCTCCACGATGTGATGCGACTCGTTCTACATGATCTTAATTTCCTAATGATTATATAAATGAATTGAATGAATTAATATGATATATATTACACTAATACCATTCTGGAAATTAGGTATCTATAACCTAAAGATAAGAATAAGAATTTATTTGACAAAACATGCATAAGAACAAAAAGTTATAAACACCCGAATAACAAGTAGCAATGAAATATTACTACTGAGAAGCTAAGAATATGACCATATATGATATCATAAAAATAAGTATGATTCTGGAATAAGTCAATAACATTATTTAAATCATTATACAGGAGGTTCGGACACGAACAAAGCAAGTCGGACCTAAGGTAAGGGAAATATCACAATCTCATTTTTATCCGAGATTGTTTATACTTTGGTATTTACTGGGGTGTATTTTATCATCCACATCCATGTTTCCTTGATATGTAATATCATTTCCATCCTCCTACAATTCTTTAAATCCAATTTTACCCTTCGGTGAGTTTTTAGTAAAAGATATGAAAGGAATATTTTGTCGTTTTTCGTACGAGGTACTTTTTGACTTTTCCGACAAAAGTACGAGAAGAATGTTTTTTTTAACTTATACGGCATGAATGGATTTTTAAAAAAAAATTTCCAGGAATATTCCCTTACAAGTTTTCATGTTTATTTTTAATCAACTTCTTTTAGTTTAAAATTGTATGACATGTTAAAATAGGAAAGGTGTTTTTGAAGTAGAAAGGATATTTTCCTCAAGAATGAAGTTCAAGTGTTTTATCAAAATTATTTTCCATCTAAGATAATAAAGGGTTCTGTTTTATCCCTATTATTACATTTATTTGATTATGTTGTGATGGAATTGTTTTTATGAATTCCTTTATCATATATGAATTGTTTTATGATGTCATGATGTTTAAGATTCCCATTTTTATTACATGGGTTATTCAATGATGTATGGTTTATGATTTTGTGGCACACATAAGAATGGTATAATTATGAGATGGGTGGGACCTATATCTCCCTCAAATGCATTGGGTAAAGATTTTATATCTCATGAGATAGACATAGTTGGAACGGTAGGTTATACCGGTTCAGTGAAACAGGACTGAAACGAGGGTGACTCGGTTCAGAAAGGGACTTTGTCCACTAAGATAGTCTTGGAATTGAGTCTTGACTAACAAGAAATGATTCTCTATGATTATGTGTGTATGCCACAAAGTTTCATGTTTTATTTTATGATTATTGTGATTACATTTCACTGCCATGATTTATCCCATGTTATGAAATTATGATCTCTTTTGCAGGGTAAGATTTCCAAAAGTTATGTGCTTATGTATACAATGTGATTGATCTTTCTTTTGTTTACCCTTACTGAGCATTTGAGCTCACCCTTTTGTATGTTTTCTTTCCCCAGGTCAGGAAGAAGGTTATTAAGTAGGATATGCCAAAAAGGGACTCTAGATATGATGAAATAAGTGGGAGGTAAAGTTGATGCTTTATGAACCAGTTGTTTATGTTTCCCAGTTTCTAAAGACACTATACCTATACGATCCTTTCGTGGTTTTATTATATGTTGTAATAAGTATGATTCAATTTTGAAGTATTAACAATTTATGTAAAGTATGGGTCGTTATAGAAATCGTTCACTCATGTTCAATAATTCATTCTTGGAACCCCTATGGTCATACCTTTCATTACCCAATTAGTTCCCCAAGTCAAGAGCACCCCTCAGGTTTGGGTTCACCTATGCTGGGGATTCTGGAAATCGGGGGAAATGCAGAGTTATCTACTTATGTGTAATAGGGGGAAGGTTGTCCATAGGGGTGGCAGGGCTGTCTAGGGGGTACAACGTGTGCAGGGGTGGGCGGGTTGTCCAAGAGGGTGGAGGGGCTATCCCGGGGGAGGGGTGTCTAGGGGGTGGGTGTGCTGTCCACGGGGGTGGGGCTGTCTAGGGGGTACGAGGTGTCCAGGGGGTGGGGTGTCTGGGGGGTGGGGGAGTGTCTAGGGGGTGGGCGGGCTGTCCACAGGGTTGGGGGCTGTCCTGGGGGTAGGGGGTGTCTAGGGGGTGGGCGGGTTGTCCATGGGGGTGGCGGGGTTGTCCAAGGGGTACGGGGTGTCCAGGGGGTGAGTGGACTGTCCATGAGGGTGGCGGGGCTATCCAGCGGGTAGGGGGTGTCTAGGGGGTGTGCGGGCTATCCACGAGGGTGTGACTGAAAGCTATGAGATTTAATTGGGTTTTCATTCATGTTATGAAAAACAAATGGTGGGTGTTAAGTATTAGAATATTATTTTAAGTGAAAATCCAATTTGGTAGGATTAATGAATTAATAACATGTTGTTATCAAGTTTTCAATTGGGAAAATGTTGGGGAATTGGACTCTAAAAGGCTCCCACAACCTTCAAGGATATATTATTTCTAGAAAAATGTGTTGTGGGAGATGGAATTCATCCTATATAGTTGATTTCACTTTTAGATCATGCGATGCCTTACTCGTCAAGATGACTAGACGAGAAAAAAAACCAAAGAGGCCTCAAACCTATCCAAATCTCTAGAAGTGATGACTTCCCAATGCTTATTGGTGAACTATAGAAGTAATGACTTCCCACCTGCACAACCCCCCTCCCCACCTCACCCCCAGCAGACTCCCCCTACACAACCCCCTCCCATCCACCGATTACACCCCAACACCTACAACCCCCCCCCCCACCTGCAACCCTCCACCTACACATCCCCCTCCCATCCACCCACCCCACCTGCACATCCTCCCTCCTCCCACCCCCACCCCCACCTGTACACCCCCCAACTCACCCCCCCAACATACTCCCACCTGCCGAGCCCCAGCCCCCCAACCTGCACACTCGCCTCCCCACCCACCCACTTGAACAGCCACCCACCACCTACACCCCCAAATTGCACAGCACCCCCTCCCCCACCCCCACCTGCACAGCCACCCTCCCCCCACCACTACCTATTCACCCCCCCAACCTCAACCCCCAACAGACTCCCACCTTCCCAGCCCACCCCCAACCTGCACACTCCCCCCACCCACTTGCACAACACCGCCCCTCCACCTGCACCCCCAACTTGAATAGCCCCCCCCCCCCCCTTCTCCCACCCCCACCTTCACAACCCACCCAACACCCCACACATGTACAACACCCCCCCCCCCCAACCCCCACCTCGCCTCCAAAATACTCCCCCCACTACACACACCCACCGGTACATGCCCCCCTTCACTCATTGCACCTCCAACCTAAACACCCCCACCAGCACACCCGCTACCCCTCCCACTACACCTCCCTGCACCCCCTCACATCAAATAAATTGATTCACACATGACAACAGAAAAAAATAGTAAACAAATCAAATTGAAATTATTGGGCAGCATATTGTACGAATCTCAGGTTCAAGCCAAATCAAAATAGAAAACAAAAAAAAATAGATGCAAAACATTAAATATAAGGTAATACTTATAGATTTCAAGTGTAGAAAAAAACAAATTTTTGATTTAAGTTGGACCTGGTGGAAATTTTCCGAGCAAGAGAGGTATTATGTCTCGGTTTTAACACTTCAATCGCATGGATGGGAGATCAGGTTCCCTGTCAATTTAGGGGAAACTTTCCCAATGTTTTTAAAAACCCATTGGGAAAGGTAATCTATACCAAAGGATTAGATAAACCATTGGGAAATACTTTCTATGTCATGGACTTTACCAATGGTTTGTACAAACCATTGGTAAAGAGAGAATAATTTGTAGATTTCCCAATAGTTTCTTCAAACCATTGCGAAATACTTTATTAACTCAACCTTTACTAGCAGTTTGAATAAACCATTGGTTAAGGAACCCTATACCAATGGTTCTGTTGAACCGTTGGAATAAAAGTGTTGGGAAAACCCATCTTCCCAGTATTGTATACGTATATGTGAATCATGAATCATATAACATTAAAGTGGAATGAATTCATTCTGTAATGAAACTTTTACAAATAAATATATTTTTATTTGACAAGAATTAATGTATTGTTTTAATATGAATATATTCATTTCAATATGTGCATAAGTAATTTTTTTCCACCATCATGTACTAAAGAATTATTTGATATAAATAATTCCTTAAAATAATTTTGAACATGATAAAATAAATATTCATAAAGTAATTTAAATATGCCCTTACAAAACATAAAACAAGAATTCATGAAGGAATGATCTTGAAATTGTAATAATAGTAATATATGAAATAAATATGAGGATTTAATTCATTTCATATATATATATATATAAACCAGAATTTGTAATAATAATTTCAGAAGAAAAATTCCCCTTATTTGATTTTGAAAATGTAATAATAAAATATATTTACCAAACGAATTAGAATTTAAAAACCAAATAGAGTAATTTCCCCCTATAGAATAAATATGAATATGTTAAATCCGTTTCAAAAAACAGAAATCAAATATATAGTATGATACCTTACTTGTTCTTCAAACTAAAATGGAAGAAATTCTTATGTTGTTGCATCTTACACACACCCTCATCCTCTCTCGGACTGAATGAATGAGTCGAAAATACCATTTTCACAATGGTACATGGGTTTTATAGCCAAATGAAATGATATAAATATATATATGCAAATGGTTGGGCATGGTTTCAAAACTATAATAGCTTTATGATTGTTGAGAAACTTGAGCATCCAATTGATAAAAATAAATTGAGACACCAAAAACAGAATCTTAGTGGGACTAACAAGAACAAAAATGTCAACAAAAGTAGAATAAAATATGTGAAGTATAATATAAAACCCCACTATAGAATGGAGATTCCAAAATAGTGGACCAACACCAAAACAACTATTATTCAAAATAGAGATCATGATAAATAAAATTGAATCAAAAACAATTGAGTAAAGGGGAAACGATACTACCACTGCTAAACCGAAGATATTCATACCTAAAAATAAAAACACTTACCATGAAGTAGATATGGAAACCTCGCCATCATAGATCCTCTTCACGGTTTATTGTATCCTCGTCACTGTAGATGAACCCAAAACCATGGTCACAGTCTGACGACATCGTGGCTTTTGGAAGCCCTCATTAGTGGTCCTCCTTTCCCGACGCAAGTCGTCACTGAGAATCATATCCCCTGAAGCTCTGCTCAGATTGAAGCCCTGGTCAGTTCCCTAGCGGCACAACCTAAAGCCCTCATATATCTCTACTCGACCTGTTCTCACCCAACTCCCCCTCTACGCACCTTAATTCAATTCCCCTACGTACTCCTATGAAACCCTACTCAATTTCTCATCTTTTTTATCATTATTGTCATATCATTGTTAATATTTTTATTTTTATTTGATTTAATTAATAATATTATTTATATAATGATAATCATAATATAAATATTATAAATATAACTTAAAAAATTATAATATATTATTTATAAAATTTGGGTTTTATTTTATATTCAAAAGATATTTTTATTATAAAAATTTTATAGAAGTGTTCTTTTATTAAATATTTTTTTTGTTAGTCTTAAAAAATTCTGAAATAATTTTAATTTTAATTTCCTTGAAATGTTACATTATCCCACCTAAAAAGAATTTCATCCTCATAATTCATTCGTCAGACTAAACAGAATTTTGAATTTCAATCTTTAGAATTAAGAAACACTTGAACCGTAAAACTTATAGACTCTACAATTTAGATGAAAACATCTAATCTCAAAATTTTTCTTGACCTTTCCTTTGATACCAATTGAAAATACCTAATCCCGAGCTACCAAAATCATCACATTATAAAAGTTGTGTGATTTTCTTATATAAATAAAATATAATAAAAATTCAGTATTTGGATTACATATCATGATCTTTTACCGGTCTAGGATTTGAATAATTAAATATAATTACTAACAACTAAATAAAACTGTAAAAAAATTAAATAAAAAGACTTTATGTGCTAACTATATATCAAAGAGTCTATACTTGTGAAAACATTTTAAAAACTAGGGATGAGGAACAAAATCTATGTAAGTGGTTTTTAAAGTAAAATAAAACCCAATAGTGTTTGAAATTCAACATAAAAAGTGGAACATGCCATGGATCCTGAAAATGCATGCTTATGAAACTATTGTACTTCTCAAAATAAACATTTTATCAAAAGGATTTCATTATACATATATATATATATATATATATATCATTTGTAAAAAAACTTCATTTATTCAAAAAAAAATTATCAAATTCACTTTAAAACTTATAAACATTTCGTAATTTAATTCTCAAATGCACCTTGGATCATAACATGGATTCTCATTTCACTCTCGAGACTTTGTGGAAATAGTCCCGTGATGGATTAGGTTCACTCCCTAATCCCATAATGTTCTTATGATAAACCTACTATGCACCATAATGTGATTGGGATAAACGTCTCATGCACCATACATAACATCTCATGATATTAACACATTACCCAATGCATTGGGGCGCTAGCTCTGTGCACCCATCATAACTAGACAAAAGTTCAATAATGGTTGTGGGTTCACTCCCCATTCCTCGCCTGCATTCACATAATTTCCTAGTGCGACTCTTTGGAATTTAAAACATATTAAAACATTTATTTCTCATCATGAGGACAATGGAATTTTCTTTTAAATCATGAGCATTGAAAACCATTTTAGAAAAAAAAAATTTATTTTATGTGTATCATGATAAAAATTCATACTTATACTCTCATGTATATATATGTAACAGTTTTCATAAAAGATACATATATTTTTTTATTTACATAAATATTGATATTTGAATAAAAAATGATTATATGTGCAGGAATATATTTATAATAATAATATTAATGCTTCTACATAAAATTTCATTTATGCACACATTCATATATTTACAAGTATAATCATAAAAAATTATATGTGAGTGTGTGTGTATGTATGTCTTGTAAAAAATCATTTTATATGAAAAGATATATGTATATTTCTCTGTGAACATAAATGGATGGATTGAAAACAATTTTAAAACCCTTTTAAAGATAGAAATAAACAACCCTCTTGCATAAAATGGTGAAGGTTAGAAATAATTTTAAATCCTTAAAACATATGAAAATTGGTAGTTATATATATATATGCACAAATATATATATATATATATTTAACATAGTTTGATAATTTAAAATCAAACACTTAAAATTAAATAATAATTCTCTGTCATTGTAAATTTTTGGATGGACACTACTACATGAAAATGTGACGCCCTTAATTTCAAAGTAACATGATGACGTGCTATGCACTTTTTTTAAGCATGAAAATAAAATTATAAACATGAAAAAAATAATGACATGATTTTTTTATATGTAGTACATAACTTTTATTACTTAAATAATACATATTTACATTAATATAAAAAAATTTCAATAATTTATTTATGATTAGTTATGTACATGATAAATATCTATATATTTCTGAATAACTTATTTGCATATATGTATATGTACACCATAAATCCTATAATATTAAAGTAGAATGAATTTATTCTACCATGAAACATTGATTAATAAATATATCTGTATATGAAAAAAATGAAAGCATATTTTTAATATGAATATATTTATTTCTATAAGTAGATAAATAATTTTATTATACAATCATGTACTAAAACATGATTTGATATAAATAATTCTTTAAAATAATTATGAACATTATAAAATAATAATTATGAAAGTAATTTAAATACACTATTATATAAACATGAAACTATAATTCTTGAAGGAATGATATTGAAATTGTAATAACAGTTATGTATGAAATAAAGATGAGGCATGAATTCATTGCATGTATATATATATATATATAAACCAAAATTTGGAATAATAATTTCACAAGAAAAATTCATCTTACCTAATTTTGAAAATGTAATAATTAAATAGCTTTATCAAACAAATTTAAATTTAAAAATAGAAAAAATATTGTCCCCTTATAGAATAAATATGAACAGGATAAATCCCTTTCATAAAACATTAGTCAAATAGATAGTATGATCCCTTACTTGTTTTGCAAACACAAGAAGAAGAAATTCTTCTGTTGCTACATCTTACACACACCCTCATCCTCTTCCAGACTGACAGATTGAGTTGTGTGTACCATTTTTACAATGGTATATTATTTTTATATCCATATTAAATTATATAGATATATATGAAAATGGTTGGGCATGGTTTTAAAATAGTGATGTCTTCAAGCTTGTTGAGAAAGTTAAGGATCCAGTTGATAAAAAGAAATCAAGACATCAAAAACTATATCTCAATGGGGCAAATAGGTGGAAAACATTCAACACAAGTAGGAGAAAATTTTTGAAATCATAATATAAAAACAACTTTGGACTTGTGATTCCAAAATAGTGGGCCAACACTAAAACAACATTTATTCATAATGGATTGTAGGAAGATTAAAATTGAAGCAACAATAAATAGGTAATGAGTAAAAAAAATCTACTACTGCTAAACTGAATAGATTCAGACATAAATAAGAAAAACACCTACCATGAAGTCAATCTGGAACCCTCACTAGCATATATTCCCTTAATTGGAACTCAGATACTCATCATCGAAAGATAAACCTTAAACCGTGGTCTAGACCTGATGACATCACAGCTTCTGGAAGCCCTTGTCAGTGGTCCTCCTTCCTCGCCGGAAGCCGTTACCATGACTGATCTCCTTCGAAAATCGACTCAACATGAAGCTCTGGTAGGTTCCCTTACATTGCGACCTATAGACCTCGGCTTCCTCTATATGACCTAGTCTTACCTGAATCCCCCTATGTACACCCTAATTCGACGCCCCTATGGACTCCTATGAAACCCTATTCTATTTCTTCTTTTTTATCAATATTATTATGTGATTATTTTTTAAAAAAAATTTATTTCTTTAATAACTTTATTTATATAAAGATACTCATTATATAAATATTATAAGTTTAACATAGAAATTTAAAATTTCTTATTTATAAAAATATATTATTATCTTATATTCAAAACATGTTTTGATTATATAAATTTTATTAAAGTTTTATTTTATTAAATCATTTTCTATTAGTCTTATCAAATTATTAAAAAAATTTAATTTTAATTTCATTTTAATGTTACAACTATAGTATCCTCATGATCTATAATAGACCCTCACTGCTAGTACACAACCTCTGGTGTATGAGAAGTCATGCTTGAGGTCATGTGGTGATCCGTCTCAGCGCACCAGTACACGACACCTAGGCCAAGATGTTACAAATTATTATGAGAGGCATGTTTTATTTTCTTATTCTTTTTTCTTCCTATATGAGAAAGGTAGATAGGAGACTAGAAAGATTCAGGACTTGGTTATGAGCTCATACATGGGAGTAGCTACCCCATGTATGGGGGAGAACCCAATTACCAATAGTGGGATTATATTTATTTCTGTTTTCTGTTACAGTTAAATATTATTTCACCTTGGGTGACACACTTGTTATGTGATGTGGTTATTGTTTTTATTATTTGATGAGATTTTCTCTTGGCCCTAAATGGCTTGAGATTTGAGTCTTTATTCATCATTTTAGGTAATTAGGATTATTTTTTTACCTGAATCATTTTAGGCACGCATTGGAAAATGTGTTTTCGGTAAGTTGCTAAAATTGAACTGTTTTTTCCATGCTTACAAAATTTAACTAAAAATGGTGCCTAAAATGAAATTGAGAAAAATTTTAAATTGATTAATAGTGAGAGTAAATGTATTTTGAAATGATAAATTTGAAGAATAAAATTTTTTTTCCCTTGTTTACCAATACCTCGATGTATGATGGTTAAGGGGAGAGATACTGCCTCAATTTTGACTATATAGAGGGAAAAGGGGTAATGACATGATATGGTTTTCTATAAATCCCTCTTGTTATCTGTGTTAATGTTATTAATTAATAATTATTTGTGTTATTTATTTTTCCCTTGATGTGTGTGGTTTGGGTAGTGAGAATTCCCATGTTCGAGAATTCGGTTGTGGGTTATGTGGGGGACTATCTAGTTTTGAATTAGTGTGGTGAGATGTTTGCAGATAGGGAATCCTGAGACATTTAAAATGTTAAGATGTTTCCATATTGGTGGAAAACATCAGTAATGAAGGATTGGTTTTAGTATTCATCAGCCACTTCTTATTGTACTTTTAATTAGTGATGATCATGTCTCTTACCTTGAAATCGTCTCAAGTACACTAAGAAAGCACTGGATTTATGCCTAGCTATATGAATGTGTTCTGGATAAGTATGGGGACCCTTTGAGGTTATGTATATGAATAATTATATTTAGAGATGGATGGTGGAAGGTAAACCATTAGCAGTTTAAAGATAAGGTTCTCAAGATTGACCAGAGGTCGATTAAACTATGGTGGTTGAGTTTCTTGAAAAAGCGATGTTAACAATGCTTCTATGGTGTGGAGTGATATATCAGTAGTAGATGCATGGATAAAGACTAGTGAGGCATGAATATTAAGAAACCCTAAGGTTCATGTTTAAATTCCATGGGGAAAGTCCAAGTGGTCCTTGGATGCGGTGGATGTACGTCCTTTCCATTCTATATTTATGGTAAAGTATAGTGACAATATTTTATGGTTTCTGGTGGTCATTGGGAATAGTGAGTTAGGAGATACGTCAGGTATGTTAAGGAAAATTGATCATGAGACCGATGAATCCTTTGAGGATCATCAGAAACTTGTGGTGGGAATATTTGGGAAGGTGTTGTAGGAAAACAATATCCTGTTAGTTCGTGTATTGTGGAATCCTGGATGAGTAATGGAGGAAACTTAGGAGGGATAAGAAAACAAGAGGTCACAGTGTCCTGAATTATTTGAATCATAATCTTATAGGTACATGGGAGTACAACTCGAGGATGAGTTGTTTTATGGTTGGGATATTGTATGATCCCATCTTTTTTTAGGAGTGCAGCAGGATTAAGTGGTGAGTTCTAGCTGCATAAAAAATACACATTAAGGACCCTATTCACAATGTGAATTGTTTTGGGTAGTCCTTTTGAATTTAATTTGCAGCTTGAATTAATTCACAACTTCAAAAATTTAAACCCCCTATAAATACTTTTCACCACACGTCGATATGTCATGAAAGTTATTTTTCCACATTTCCACATGTCACAAAAGAAGATTACACCCCTTGTAGCTCTCTTTCACCACATGTTGACACGTCACAAAAGTAAATTACACCATGTGAAATTTTTAATTAATTTTTTCTCTAAATGGTTACACTGGATTTTATTTTGAAAAGGGAAATAAGTTACGCATTTTTACAAAATGTGAAATGTGAATTCAATTCATGTAATTATTATGTGTATATTTTTAAAAACTCCTCTCCATTGTTGCATATCCCTCTTCACCTTCTTTTATTTACCGCATACACCCCATGCACCTCATCCATGGACCCAAACTCCCCCACACACATCCACCTTGGACCGGAACTGCTCCTCGCACCTCCGTCTTGGACTAAAACTCCTCTATGCACCACATTCTTTGATCAAGAACTTTCGCGTACCTCATGGGTATAGGTGTTATTCTAATTTAAGATATATCCCTCTTTGGTTTTTCTTCCCCGATAAAAGAAATATTTTTATCTATTATTGGATCTAGATCTAGATTTTTTGAATCTAGGTCTAGGATTCTTGCATCTAGATATAGATTTTTTGAATCTAGATCTAGCTTTGTTGGATCCAGATATAATGTTAAGAGATCTTGTTTCATTTAATCATGGATTTATGTTTCGGATCTAGACCATGTTCATCATTGCAATCTCAGTTGATGTACTTCGTATTGGGATTATCTAGTGAGAATCATTCATCATCATTCTTGTGGTAGGTGGTCTAAAATTCAAATCTCATAGTCATGATTTTTGATTACGTATATACAAGTTGTATAATGTTATGATTTGTTTATCAATTGGATTTCCAAATAGAATTAATTAATTTGGCGAATTAATTAATTATGGAATTGTAAAATTGTGAGATTTTGGGATCATTTAACGAGATAATTAATTCGAGGATTAATTATGAGATTCTGGGAATTCTGAATTTGATAATTAATTGTGATAATTAATTATATAGTAATTGATATTGTAGAACTTAACTAATTAATTCTATAATTAATTAATAAGAATGGTTGGGATTATGAAAATTATAATTCGGATAATTAATTGCTAAATTAATTATGGTGAGATAGAAATTGTTGAAATTAAATAAGTAATTGACGAATTAATTATTGATATATTGAAGTTGTGGAATATGGATAATTAATTGTAGAATTAATTATTTGATATTGAGTTAATGCTTTAGGATATTTAGTTGTAGAATTAATTATGTAATATTGAATTTTGATTTGAGATAATTAATTATAGAATTAATTATGTGATATTGAGTTGTGATTTGAGATTATTAATTATAGAATTAATTATGGGATAATGAGTTCTTGAATTGAGATAATTAATAGTAGACTGATGATAATATATTAACTTTTTGGATCAAGATAATTAATGATTTATTTATTTTGAGATATAAAAATTATGGGTGTGATTATTTAATAGTTAAATTAAATAATTGCATTAATGAATGGAGTGAACGTAACAAATTATTTATCTAATTAATTTAAGGGGGTGAATGTAATTAATTAATTTTGAATTAATTAAAGAGGATTGACATGTATAGTTAATTAAAAATTACATAATGTGGATTGGTATGATGATGCAATTGAATAAGTTATATTAATTAATCAGTGAATTAATTAATGAGGATTTGTGTATTAACTAAATTTAACAAGTAAGATTAATTAATTAGATAATTAATTAATGGGGATTGGTGGGATGATTCAATTGAATAAGTTAGATTAATTAATTGTTTAGTTAATTAATGGGGATTGTTTTGTTGACACAATTTAATGAGTTAAGATTAATTAATAGGAATTTTAATTAAAGGGGGCTGTCGTGTTGACAAAATTAAATGAGTTAAAATAAATTAATTAGAGACTTAATCACTGGAGAGAGTTCTGATATTGAAATTGATAGATAATTAATTGTAGATTAATTATGAGATATTGATTTCATCAATTTAGATAAATAATGGTAGATTAATTATGATATATTTATGTCATGAAATGAAATAATTAATGTTATATTAATTATGATATATTTTTGTCATTAATTGAGATAATTAATGGTAGATTAATTATGAGATATTAATATCATGGATGGAGATAATTAATGTGAGATTAATTATGAGATAAGGAAATTGTGGGTATGATTATTTAATTATTAAATTAAATAATGGGATTTAGGGATTTTTGAATAATATAATTAATTTTTATAATTAATTATGATGGGATTTTGATAGTCGAGTTCTGTATTTGATCAAGAAATAGGGATAATTAAATGTTGAGTTAATTATCAAGGTGTAATTTATTGTAATCAAGGATAATTAATTAGTTAATTACTTATTGACTGTTGATATTTTTAATGGTTAATTGATTGTAGATTTAATTAACATAAAATTTATGTTGTTAATTTTTTGTTGAATTAATTAATGGACATGATTAATTAATTTATGAATTAATTAATTAATGAGATTTTTGGTGTAAAACATGGAGTTCTGCACTAATGGGATTTGGGTTATTATACATGGTGTTATACAACAATGGAATTTAGGGTGTTATACAAGGAATTATACACTAATAAATTACATAAATCAGTGGGATTTCGGGCGTTAGACATGGTGTTCTGCATCGATGAGATTTGGGGGTGCTAGACATAGTGTTCTACACCAATGATAGATTAATCTATATTGTTGAGAATTGGGGTGTTAGAAATGGTGTTTTTTACCAATAATATAAATAAATGAATGGGTTTTTGGGTGTTAGACATGGAATTCTACACCAATTGGATTTGGTGTGTTTGACATGGTGTTCTGAACCAATGATATTTTTAGATTTAGATAGGGTGTTCTACACTAATTGAATTTTGAGTGTTAGACATGTAGTTCTACACTAAGGATAAATATTTATAAATAAATTATGAATTGAATGTGTGACATGATTCAAACCTAATAGTTATGTGGATAATAAATATTAATTTATAATGTGATAACTATTCAATTATTCATTTTAATTATTTTCTTTATACAACTACATACACTTGTTATTGACTTTATTTATTTTAGATGTCGTTTGTGGTGGCCCACTGAGTGGTACTCACACCATACCTGGAAATCCTAATCATTACCCCAATGGACATTGTGTTTTCTAGATGATTTAAGGGAAAATGACCTATGCTAGATGGATTAGTTGGGATGGATCATGGATGATGGAATCAGATGTGGTTTGGGACCCACTTGGGAGTTGTTAGAGTATTTACATTTGAGTTTTCATTTGACACATGGAACGTACTTAGCATTGCATATCTACTGTTAAGTTTTGATTCTGTATTTCCAATTTTGGTCGTCTTGCGATATTGGTTTTTTCTATGTTTATATATATATGTTTCCACTAATGTTTATTATTTTATGTTCGTGCATTACTCTGATAAAAGAGGGTATAGTCTCCCAATGTTCGAGAATAGACCCACACTGCTAGTCGGAAACCTATGGAATACGGGGGGGGGGGGGGGGTTTGAGGTCATATGAAGCTCCAGCTCAGGGTACCGGTGTGTGTCACACTGGTCGGGTTGTTACAAGTAGTTTTGTTTTTTATATGATTATTGAATCATGTATCTTTATCCCAAACATTACATTATTTTATAAAATTAAAGGATATAGGATAAATCATTTCACCAGGATATATGATCAGAAATGTGATGTTTTCCCTAGGTAAATGACTAATATAATATGAGAAGGAGTCGATAACTTCATGTTAGTATTAGACAAATTATATCATATTATTAGTAATAACATGAATAATTTCAAATTCCATAATCCTTAAAATATATAATAAGTTGTATTAGAATCCTTTATCTGTAAAATGATTCTAACTTTTAATGGATCTTTTGAGGCCCTAATTTTAGAGTTGTTGATTAATTTTGATATTAAATTATTCATTTTCATTCAAAGATCTAAGTATAAGAATGTCTCAATGGTCATTTATTGAAAATATAGATAAGTCGATAAATGTTTGACATTGATCAAAAATACAAATCCAATGGGAGACATTGAATCCAAATATTGGGATGGATTCAAGAAGATATTTTTTAATTAATATTTTCCTTAATCACTCCATCATAAAATAGATAGATATTTCCATGGACTCATGAAAAAGGAGGATGGATCTATTGTTTTTATGATGATAAATTCACAAGGATTTCATAATATTCCTCTGGACTTTCCATGGATGCTAAAAGTAAAGTTGACCACTTATTTTGTGGGATGAAGCCAAGTCTTTGAAAATCCAATGTGATTAGGGAAATAGATATCTAGTAAGAAATTTTCAATTACTCCCTTAAATTTTATGTGGATATTGGTGATTATATGTGGTCCCATGGAACTAGAGATAAGAAGTAGATAATGGAGTTTAACATATGGGGATCATCAAATAGTATTTATGGTGTAATGAAAATTCAAAAACTTATATTCCATAAGTTTGGGAAGAAATATCCTAGAAAATTCTTGAAGGGAATATGGAGATATTACAGTTGAGGAATGATTGGGAATCAAAGTAATGAATTCCATGAGGAGATGAAACTCAAAGCTGTGATGGAATTAATGAAATTTCTAATAATTCCTCATACCATGGTCTAATGTTTCAAATATATAGAACATGGACATTATGAATACTAAATTCCTAAGACAGGGGTTGTTCATGATAACTAATGTTCACAACCTTCAAAGAAAAAAATATTAAGGGTGGGCTTATTCTACCACTATTCTGGAGGTGTATCCTAGAAACAAAGTAGTTGTAGGTAAATTGGATATTCATTTAAGAATAGTAAATGAATTATTTTATTCTAGTTTTATGAATTCTTTCATTTCATATAATTTTAGTAGAACTATTCAAACACTCCTTAAAACATAGGGTTTTAGTTATCAATGAAAATAAAAAATGGAAAATTTATTACATCTCAAGAATATAGCACCCCACTAATCAATATTTTTGGGATAAATCTCTAAGAAATATGTGATTGACTGCCATAAAATAATTTGATGATATACTATACATGTATTGGATACCATTATATATAGAAAAAATCAATCATTGTGAGAATAAAATTTCATTCAATCTACTAAATCACCCAATGATTCTATAAAAGTGCAAGGAGAAAGAAGAATTTCAATTTTCAATTTCTTTTTAAGCATAAACAATGTTTCCTTATTAATAATAATATCAATATTAAATGAATGAAATAATGGAAAGTATTACTCTTAATTATAGGACCATTGTGAGGGAATATATTATTGTATTCCCCAAAATGATTCATGATCTTCCATTTGACTATGAGGTTGACTTCTCAATGGAAGTTATACTAGGATATATAATGATATCTGAGACTATCCAATAGAATGGAAACTGCAAAAATAGATGAAATGAAGAATAATATTTAAGGGAATATTAGAAAGGGTTTAATAAGTCCAAGTTCTTTATCGTGTAATGTACCAGTTTTATTTCCAGGAATAAGGATTGGCTAATAAATCTCAATATTGATTATCATGAACTCAATTTGATCCTAATAAATAAAAATTATCCACTTCCATATATTAATGACTTGTTTAATCATCTACATTCATCCTAATATTTCTATGATTAATGACTTGTTTAATCATCTACATTCATCCTAATATTTCTATAAATTTTACATTCTATTATAGAATCATTAATTAATGGTTAAGAAGGAGAATAAACCCAATACTTTCTTTTATATAAGTCATAGACACAATAAGTACATTGTAATGCCCTTTAGACTTAACAATTCTCTAATAATAATCAAGGAAATGATTAATAGAGTACTTATAGATTACCTTTCCAAATTTATGGTATTATTTATATATTATATTCTTATATACACTAAACTAAAGTAGAAACATTGGGATAATTTTAGTTCTATGCTAAAGACATTGACATAGTAGAAATTTTATTCCATGTTCGTCAAGTGTGAATTTTTTCAATAAAAAGTATTATTCTTGGAAATTTTATTGCAAGAAAATGGATATATATGGATCCTTTATTGAAAAATGTAGTTTAATAAAGTATCAAAACTAGATATGTAATATATATCCATTGTTTACATGAATTGGGTGGGTACTATTAGTGATTTGTGATATAAATTTCACAATTTTCAAACCACTAAACAAGATGACTTGGAAGGGTGTGATGTTTTTCTAGGCTGATGAATGTGAAGGGAACATCAAGGAGTTCAATAAGAGGCTAATTAGTTCACTTTAATTTATAATAACTAACATTAGATAAGAAGTTTTTTTCACTAGTGATTCTTTAAATTAGTTCCTAGGATGTGTCCTCATGTGAAATTATAAAGTGATAGCATATTCATATTGATAGTTAAAGGAGTTTTAGCTGAATTATCCAACACATGATATGGATTTGGCTATGTTAGTCTTTACATTAAAGATTTGGTGACATGGTCTATATTGTAACAATTTATATATATATATATATATATATATATATATTAATAATTATAGACTCAAGAATATATTCACATTGAAGGATCTCAAAAAGAACCAAGGATGTTAGTCAGAGAAAATCGGGGATTATGATTACTCAATCTACAACCATCCTCTGAAGGAAAACAATGTGGTTATTTTTCTAAGTAGAAAAGATCCAATAATATCATCCATGTTAATTATTTAGAATGATCCAATGAGTGTAGAAATGAAAATTATAGACATATGAATCATAAAGGAAGGAATGTTATCCTACATTTCCCAAATTCAAGATCAACCATCTATTCTAGGAAAGTTAAAGGAATCCTAAAGAAATGATGTGGAGAAATAAAGGAAGGTGGATTCTATTAGAAAGGGGATGGACTTGGATTTCAACACTGATGAAAAAAGGTTTTTTGATATTTGTTTTTGATTATGCATACTATTAGATACTAAGATAAAGAATTAATTGAATTATTCCCAACAATTAATAATCATTTTTCACCTAGGGAGGCCAAATATTTATAGAGATATATGAAAACACTATTGGAGATACATTATAAAGAAGTAGATTTAAAAATATGAAAAAATCATACTATGTCAAAAAGGGAAGGAAGAATGAAAAAATACCAAGGGAATGATACCACTATTATGTATTCCTTTATTGAAATGGGAGAACATTAACATGAATTTTTTTCATAGGCCTTCAGAATAAAATCGAAGGGAAAATTTTCATATGGGTTTTGTTATTCCATCGTATAAATACTTATAAATTCATTTAAATTTGGGAGGACTTTTGAATCAAGGTTTTTATATTCATTTTATAACCTGATGAAAACAATACAATGGTTACCAAGGTTATATTCAAGAGAGACTAGCCTATAGGTATAATTTTATAATGATTTTTTGGTTTTAAAATTTTATATTTTTAATTTTTTATAAGGTGATTACTACTACTATAAAGAAAATACTAATCCCAAACACAAAAGAGGTTAAAATAATTAAATAAATGAAAAATAAATAATAATAATAATAATAATAGTAAAAAATTATGAAATTAGTGGGAATGGCACTAAAATAGTAGTGGCTTAGTCTCTAAATCCTCATGGATCATCCTCTATTCATTTTTTAAAAATATTTTCAAAAAAACCACTTGATACAAGAATCATGATCATAAAAATTGTATCAATTTCAGTTAATAATAAATGTAACCAAGGACTGAGATCTCAAAAACTGACTACCATTTTGTATAAGGAAATCATTTTACATGACAATCACAGAGAATAAAGATAATCATTCAATTTACCCACAATCCTTGAACAAAAATTGAGAAAATTAAAAGAACAAAGTCCTAACCAAACATCATCTAGTATATAATTAATAGGACATATTCTATCGTCATTACACTTCAATCAAGGTGTATAAATTCTTCAAATATCATCTGCATTAGAATTGTTAGTAGTCATACAAAAAATCCTAGACTTCCTACTACCATCATTATTCTCAAGAAGAGGCATTATGAGTTATCAACCTCACAGACTACAATATCTACATTATCCACATGACATCCAAGTATTATGTTAAATTTTTTCACATTCTTTCACAACCATGGTTCACTTAGAAAAACTTATCAACCAATTCCTAAAAATTACATAGAAAATGACTGCTAAAATAAGACTTCAAAAATACAATTTCCATTCTCCGGTCTCCCTGAGTTTCATCAAAAACAGGAATATCTGAAAAATTGGTCATGATAATCTCTTGTGTTACATCAAAACCACACTAAAATGATCTTTATTGAATGAAAAAAAGTTCATCTTCTTCAATCAAGCTACACAGGAAATCCACTAAAATAAAAATCGATTGTTCATCAAAACAATTAGCCTTTGGTTTATCTTCCAACATCAAAATCAATAACTCACAGGGATTCAGTTGATTCTCGATCTTATTGGATCGATCTTAGTTAGATAACTTTATTGAAAATCTAGGCACATGTTATCTTCTTTATAGAATAAATAGTTATGTGGTATTCCATATATCTGAAAATATGGATATGTGGCTGGTTCTAAAAATGGTATATGTGAAATGCTTCCATAAAAATAGATATGTGGTCTACAATAATTTTTTTTGGAAATGCAGTATAGTGGCTATTTAGGTATGTGGCCTATATTGGTTGCGTGATTATCATTTTAATTTGATTATTTGAAACTATTTAAAAATTCTTTATAATAAATGTTGTATCTAAATAAATGAAATTACTAAATAAATATTTCAACAAAAATAAATTAAAATCTAATTACATATGTTAAATAATTAAAATCATAAAAAACAATTAAATTGAATAAATTAAAATCTATTATTTTGTTTGAACAATGGATGGTTAAAAATAAACTTGCTCAAATTAATTGACTAACTAATTAATTACCAAAATTAAGAAATGAAACAATTTATAAATGAATTATAATTTAATTTCACTAAATATTCAATTATATTTAGCTTCTAAAAAACAGAACTCATCCCTTGAAGGTTCCTTATTACCTTTTCTAAATATATTTAGTCGATGTCCATTAACAGTGAATAGAGAATGCTTCTATGGGTGTTGAATCTCTACCGCACCAAAATGGAAAATGTGAGTTAAAATAAAAGGTATATAACATTTGAAATGAAATTTACCTGGGAAAAGCTTCATCATATAATTTTATATCATAACATTTTCACAAATATAAAACTATTTATTCAAAATCATCTTATTGTGAAAAACCTTGGATTTCCCATTGAAAATCATAGAATTTTCATAAGTAGTGTTCTAGATTTCCTTAAACTCTTGAAAAAACTACTTCTTATATTCTCTAGATTTAAAAAATCCAAATTTCATGACTTGACAACCCAAAAATCATTATTCTATACCTTTACCAGAAAATTATTTTCTATTCCAAAAACAATCCTATACGGTAACATCCCTATTGGAGACTTATAGGTGGTCCTATATTCCCAAGGAGTATCCTCAGGCATTAAAGTTCCATCTTTCTTATTCAATTCGACAATTTTATCAATAATAATATTACTATATCTTTTTGAAACTTAATACATTCCATTTTATTGAGGTTGATAGGGTGTAGAAACATTATGAATAACACCCTGCATTTTTCACAATGCCTCTAAATTCCAATTAATGAAGTACCCTGGACTGTGAAAATAAATCATGGTATCCTAAATATAAAAAACATATTTCTCTTGAAAAATGGGGATATGAATATATAATCATCTATTCTAGTTGGAATAGATTCAATCCACTTGGTCACATTTTCCACAACAAGTAGGATTTAAATATATCCAAAGGAATTTGGAAAATGAACCATAAAATTCATTCTCCCAACATCAAATACATCACAAAATAACATTTTAATGTGGCGTATCCTGTATTTGATAAATATTTACTTTTAATTTAAAATATGTACATTTCCGACAAAACTCAAGAGAATATTTAAAAATGGTTGGAAAATATATTCTTGAATATAATACTTTTCTAGAATTCCTTATAGGCTAACATGGCCACAATGGCTCAAAATATAAAGAAAATTCAAAACTGATGAAATTTCTGTATTCATGATAAATATCCTAAAACTTTTATTAGTTCCAAAATTCCACAATTAAGGATTATCCTAAACATATTTCCTTGACTCAAAAATTAGTTTTGAAACCAGTATCTTGGAAAACCAGTGTGGAATAATTTCAACAGCTAAATAATTCACAATGCTTAAAAATCATGGCCTCTTGTCAACAACTATACAAAAAAACATCTCTCTGAGTAAAACTATCTTATAGGTTTAAAAAATTAACAATTTCTGTGTGATGATTTCCCACAAATCCCCAGTCAATATTTTATTTAACTATGCATGTAATGTAGTGTACGTCCAAAGTCAGTCTGCAGGAGGCATCTCACACAACATTGAATTTATGTAGTCACTATTTATATTATAAAAAATATAAAACTAAATAATATAATTAAGTGTCTTTTAAATGTTTAATAAATTTTGATATATATTATTGAAATGAAAACAGAATGGATTAAAACAACATTTTGATAGATAGAAAAGAGATCCTCCCCAAAAGATTATCTAGAGTGAAAATGCATCGTCTCTTTATTTTTCCCAAATTAAATTAATTAACATGCTCTGTCATATGAATGAACATAATATCTTACTCATATTTTTAATATATGGTTCACTCAACGATCCTCGAGAGACCACACATCCGCCTCCTCGATTGAGGAAAAATATTTTAAAAGAGAAAGTTAATCCTTGGGTGGCAAGTGGAGACAGAAGGGCGCATTACCCACTAAGATCTCACTTGAACTACATCTAATGAAATAATAAATAATAAACATGAATTTTAAATTTCTTGGTTTCAACACTATATTGATCCACTGGGAACTTTCTCAAGTTAGCTACTCTTGATTGTGACTATAAGAGATCGCATTGGGGAAGATCAAGATGGATTGAAAAAAGAGAAAAAAAGAAAACGAAATGAATAAGAAGACTAAAATATATTGAAAATAAAAAGTGATATTATAGAGAAAACAAACTAAAAAACTATAAAAAATTACCACAAATAGTTTCCAATATTTTTATAAGGAGATAAAATACATTTTTATAGGAAAATAGAGTAAAATCTTGGCTCCAGAATCATTCCTCAAAATATTTTCACATGGTATACCCCTTTAATGGATGAATATTGATAATTTTTCTTCTGAAAAGTTGATCAAAAATATCATTTACATTTTACTACCAAATTCCATCTCCATCCAACATGTTTAGGAAAAGATATATCCTATTACGTCTGAATCTTTATTTTGGAAGAATGATTCCAAAATCATCCTCTGATTCTGAGCATCCAATGGCCATATTAATAAATTAATGTATCAATTATCTTTAATTTTAAAATGATAAATTTAATTAGATTTCAACTCTAGTTGGAATCACCTCAATTAGAGGTCTTTAGAATGAGTTATTCCACATTTATTGAGGTGGGGTCGACTAAGTCATCTACAATAATTCTTTAACTTGATTGTTATTTTAATGTTTGTATATGTTCAAATAGAATCATAGTATAGAGTAATAAGTTGAATCCCACAAATAAAGTAATCCTAAAAAAAATAATCACTCAAATTGGATGGAAATTTTAAAATTTATGCTCGAAATAACAAAGTAATTAAAATCTATCTAAATTATTGAATTAAGGCATTTTTACATTTTAGTCCAAAACATACGACAAATAAAAAATTGATAAAAATAAGAACAAATTTATAAATTAGTAGGGATTAATTCATTTAAAATCATATTATTAATGATAAAAATATTAGATCTATCAGTTCCCCCATACATAAACTATGCTTTTCCTCAAGTATAAAATCTAAACAATGAAAATTAGAGGGCACAAATGTTACCAATATTCAAATTCCAGATCAATAAAATAAAAAAAATTCAATGTCAAATCAATTTATAAAATTTTACATAAAATATCAAATCAATTTTTAATTTTTTAAAGAATTAATCAATTCATTTATTTTAATTTTCCCCATTTGAAAATTATCGTACTTCTTTTTTCATTAAATCAAGTTCCTTAATTAATTATTATTAAACATTATATGTCATGATTTACCTCACTTGAATATTTTCCCTCATATCTCATGATAGAATTCAAGTAGATATATAATCATATCATGAGAACAAGATTAGTAACTATCGGCTTGTAAAGGAACTAATTTCTCTACTTTGTAAAGACAAAAGACACATTAAATCATGAGGACAACCATTAAAGGTTCAAATTACTTTTAGGATTAAGGTTATTAAAATTTTTGTTTTAAAATTAGGGATCAAGGAGGAGGCTTATCTCTTAATGTATAATGCATGGTATCAAAAATGAAATCTCAATGGAATTATCCCCTACAAAGTAGAAACTCTCAATTATCATGCTCAAATTAAAGTAATGATCAAATAAGGCATTATGGATTATTTGTGCACACTCTTGAATATGTTTTTTCTACTTTTATACATTTTTTTCTTTTTCCAAAGAACCTTTTCCTTTTTTCATTTTTTTAAAATTTATTATTAGAATAAACATCAAATCCACCACCTAACCACACATGATAAAAATAAAATGATTGATAATGTTTATTTTTTGTTTTCCCATATCATAATCATTTTTTCTCTTTTTTGGTTCTTTTTTTCATTTCCCATTTTTTTAATTCAAGATGGGAAAATAATAAAGTATCATGAATGAATTAATAACCTTAATTTATTCCCACAATAAAGACCCCTAAACTTTTTCCTTATAATTTTAAATCATCCCTTTAACCATGATTCCCTTCTCCCCCACACTTCAAAATAAAAGTATCCTGAAAATACCAAGAGTAGGGTATGAATGGATAAAAATAGATTGAAACAAGGCCCATCCCTATAAAGGTCATCCATGGTATCTATAAGAAAAATAAAGAATGTGTAAATGTGGTATTTTGAGAATAATTGGTTTCTAAAAAGATGCCTTCATCATTTTAAATGTGCTTTTACACATTTATAGCTTTTAAAAGTTAAATTGGTGGTTCTGATTCGTAACATGACACAAGATCACTCAAGAAATATTCTCAATAATAAATATGAAGTAATCGGTCTAAGAATCATCTCAGGAATGGGATATATGATTTCAAACAATCAAGCATTGCATGAATAAGAATATAAAATCAATTAAAATGGTTTTCAGAAATTCAAAGATGAAAATGTTAGGGAAATTTAATTTACATGAATAGAATAATTCCCAAAAATCATGAGTCTACATTTCAATATCCATTTTTCATTTAAATCGTCCAATTCTCCATTTTACTCTTTCAATTTCATTTACATTGAAATCTAAAACATGGTATCACAATATTACTATAAAACTCATGCCTCCAAGATAATTCATGTAAAGCATTATTTAAATGTGGGCATGCAATTCTAGTTTAATTCTAAAAACATGTTTTTAAAAAAATTGTAAGCAGTCTATGAAATAAACATGAATATTTAACTCCCTTTCCCATGAAGCTTAGTCATATTCCCTCATTTTTTTGGGAATTCCATCCTCCATCATGAACATAAAAAATAAAATTAATCAATTATATACTTATATCATGTAATTAAATCTCAAAAATATAATAGTGAGATGTATGCATACTGGAATAATTATAAAAAAATGAAATTTAAATATAAATTCCTAATTTTGTAATTGAAATTAATAGAATGTAATTAAATCCTAAATCTAGATATGATCCCCCAAGTGGACCCTAAATTTTTACTACCTCTATATGGTAGTACAAGATGTTGTCCAAAGTTTGATAGTGGGTTGAGTTTCTTAGAGTTCAACAAATACATGTGGTTTTTCCCATATTTCTTATCTTCCTTCTTGGTGAGGAATGATCCATGGATAGAGTACATCATGTCCTCCCCTTTCACAATTAGGTAAGGCATTCATGAAAAGGGTGTGATTAATTATTAATTTTCCCCTTCTTCAGTTACTACTTGTGAAACCTCTTCTTGTTTTTCCAATTTTGGATCAACATGGGATGTATGAATTGAATGATCAAAGGGAGAGTAATCATGTAATTTTACTTGAATAAAATATAAATATAAAATATCAATATATTATCCATTTTAAAATGATTAGCCTCTATCTTGATTTCTTTAGGCTCCGCTAATTGGTCTTTTTCATGTGTCTCCTAAACTGTATGTTCAACAAAATTAGAGAGATCTATGTGTTCCTCAATAGGTGCAAGTTCAGTTTCTTCCTATTCATCTAACACAAAGAAAGGATTGACCGAATATGAAAATTCCAAACCATAAGGAGTGATAATAAAATCCAATTGAATTAAACTTGAAAAGAAATAATTTAAAAAAGGATAGCATCCCTGATTTAGTTTAGGTTTAATCACATATTCAGTGATAAGTTCCTATTCAAAGTGAGTCTTAGTGGATGGAAGTAGGTAATCAGACTCTTCCATTTTTTCTTCAAATTCCACCACATGGGTGGAGTTCTCCACTTCCAGTGATAGAGTGATTTGAAATGGTATTGGATATTCCAATTTGTAGGGATTGGGGAGATCATATTATACCTTATACACATTCTATAATGTATCCCGATATTGTTGGTATCCCACACATATCATAGTAGTTAAGTATTCCTCATCATGGACCCACTCTAGCACATCATGGTACTAAATTATTTTATATTTGAGATGGTTGGGAAGTTGATGGTCTTTGAGTTGGTCCTTAACCTCTTGGATTTATTTTTAAAAATTATGGAATACTAATGGGGACTCTTCTTGGACCTTGGAGACTTGATAAAATTCTATAAAGTAATTGGAGAACATAGTTAGCTCTTGGTCCATCACATCAAAATTTTGTTTGTTCATGTCCTCCCTCAAGCCAGCTATGAATTCTTTGAATGTATTCTCCCCATTATATGATTTCCCAAATAACCTCACCAATCTAACAACAACATAAAATCCATCCTCTAGAAGAAGGGTCATATTATAATTGGTTCTTTCACCAATGGGTAATTATTCTATTAATTAAAGAAATAATCATTTGAAAACAATATGGAAAAATATTTTATTTAAAATATTTTATTTTTTTGATTTTTTTTGAAAAAAGTTGTGTTAAAGTGTTGTGCCTCATGGGAAATGGAACCAAATTTATGGATGAATGTTTTTCATGAATCCCCATTCAATATTTCATTTACCTAATCTTGCAATATAGTGCACACCCAGAGTCGATCTCAAGGAGGCAGTTCACACAACACCAAATTTATATTATCACTATTTGTATTATAAATACTATAAAAGTAAACAATATAATTAATTTGGTATAAAATATGTAAAAAATATTGATATATATATATGTGTGTGTGTGTGTGTGATGCAAATAGAATAGATGGAGACAAAATTTTGTTAGACAGAAAGGATATCCTCCCAAGATATTATCTAGAGTGAAACTTTATCGTATCTTTATTAGTTCAAAATAAAATTATTGATCAAGCTCCATAATATGAATGAAAATCCTATCCTACCCATTTTTTTAATATGTGGTTCACTCACTGATCACTAAGAGACTGCACATCCACCACCTCGATCAAGGAAAAATATTGCAGAAGAGAAAGTTAAGTCTCAGGTGGAAGGTGGAGAAAAAAATATATATTACCCAATAATATCCCCCTTGAACTGACTTAAAATAAATAAGAAACAATACAAATGAATGTTCAATGAAATGGTTTTGACACTGGATTGATCCCTTGGGAACTTCCTCTATTTTGTTACTCATGATCATGAGTATAAGAGATTGCAGTGGAGAATAATGGGGTGGAAACACAAAATATAAAATAAAATAATGAGATGTTTAAGAAGAGTAAAATATATAAAAAATTAATAATACTTCTATAGAGAAAATAAAAAAATATATAGACAGTTTCCCCAAAGAGTATTCAATATTTCGTGAAAGAGAGGGGATACATTTTTATATGTAAAAGGAGTGAAATCTTGACTCCAGAATCATTCCTCCAACATTGTACACGTGGTAGACCCCATTAATGGAAAAATCATGAAGAGTGGTATTTTGTAAAGTTTCCCAAAATATCTTGTACATTTTTCTAAAAAATTTCTTCTCCATATGACTTTTGTATGAAAATATATGTCTCATTATCTCTCAATCTTTATTCTTGAAGAATGTATCTTAAATTGTATTCCAATTTTGAGTATCCAATGGCCACATTAATAAAGGGATATCAACATTACCTTTAATATTAAAATGAAACATTAAATTATATTTGAATTCCATCTAGAATCACCAAAATTTGAGGTCTTTATACTGATTTATTCACATTTACTAAGGTGGGGTCCACTCACTCATCTAGAACAATTCTTCAGTTGGATTGATTTTTTATATCCTTTAGATGTTTGAATCAGATCCCAGTCCAAAAGAATAATTTGAATCCTAAAACTTATGGAATCCAAAAAAGGAATCACTCAAAGTTCATTAATATTGTAAATGTTATACTTAAAATAAAGAAGTAATAAAAACATGTCTA
This sequence comes from Viscum album, assembly GCA_963277665.1. Classification (NCBI taxonomy): domain Eukaryota; kingdom Viridiplantae; phylum Streptophyta; class Magnoliopsida; order Santalales; family Viscaceae; genus Viscum; species Viscum album. The sequence continues at coordinate 689,402,904 of OY728158.1, read as the reverse complement.
AATTCCAAATTTAATAAATTTTCAAATTTTGTCCCCAAAAAAATCTTAAATCACAAATTTTTGTAAATAAGCTCAAATTGATAAATTGGTTGGGATTAAATGATTTGAAAAAAAATTAATAGTGATGAAAATATTATATCGATCAACTATCTTGAAAAAATTCAGCAGGTACCCTAATCAAATTATCATCCATGTTGAAATCAATTCCCCTATTATCTGGGATCTCTATATCAAATTATTAGAGTAATAGGATTCAAATAACCATACTTAGTTTTCATTTTATATTTTTCATGAGATATTAGATATTAAAATTATTAGTGACAACCACAACTTTATATCCCAAATGATAGATTTTAAACATATCAAGGGAAGATACAATAACTAATTACTCCTTCTCTGTTATGGGGTAACTAGATTATGAATCATCTAGAGTCCTAGAAGCATAAGTAATGAAATTTTATTTCTTCTCTATAATTTTACCAATAAAATCTAGATAATTTAGAAGCATCCATCATCCGCAAAGAAGGAAAGTCCGAATTAGGTGGTTAAACTATTGGTGGAGAGAATAACTTCTGTTTGAGTTCATTAATGACTTCTTTAAACATCTTATGAAATACACAAGAAACTTATTTATAAATTAATCTTGTAAAAGGAAAAGTTATTTTGCCTATTTTTTTTATGAACCTCTTATAAAATCCACCATGTATAAGAAAATATCTAATATACTAAAAAGTATTTAGAAAAGGTAGTGAAGATAAGATGTCAACATTAGACTTGTCCACATGAATTCCATTCTTAGACACTTCCTGACCAATAGACATTCCACTTTCAACCATAAAATGGAATTTTAAAAGTTCATAACAAGGTTCTTTTTAATACACACTCTAAGAATATCTCATAAGTTTCTCCAGGTACTCTTAAAATATGGACCACACACCATAAATTCATCCATAAAGACTTCCATTTGTTACTTAAGAAACTCATAAAAATGATAATCATTCATCTTTCAATGTTGGTAGGAGAAATACATAGTATAAATGGTATTCTATGATAAGAAAATGTATTGAATGAATATGAAATAAATTTTTTATCTAGGTCCTCTAGATTTGTATGAATATGAAAGTATCAAGAAAAATAATCTAGGAAGTAATAATGGGATTAAATAGATAACCCTTCAAGGATTGGATCAAGAAAAGGCAAGGGAAAGTGCTTAATCCTAGTCATAAAGTTCACCCTTCTATAATCAATTCATACCATCCATTTCTTTGGAAACCTAGTTGGCACCAACTCCCCAAATTCATTTTTAACAACATTGAACCCTCTTTTTTTAGAATGGTTTGAACTGAACTTACCCATCGACTGTGGTAAATGGGTTAAATTAAACATATAACCAATAAGTTTGTAACCTCTTTCATAACCACTTCTATAAATGTAGGGTTCAATATCTTTTTAAATTATCTAAAAGGTTTTCATTTTTCCTCTAGATGAATCCTATGAATGCACACCAAAAGACTAATACCTAGTAAATCTTTAAAATATCAGCCTAAGGCCTTCATATTCTTCCCAGGTACCACTAAAATGTAGTTTTCTTTTTCACTAGATGGCTCACTTACAATTATCAAAAGGGATTTATTTTTCTAAGTAGGTATATATGAAATTTTCATGTAAATGTTTCTATTCAAGTGTGGTTGGGATATTTTCATTAGACAGACCATGTTTTATGGGTTCATTGAGTTCATTTTCAACCACTCAAACTTACCTAAGGATAACAGAGTTAAAAACTCATAGACTAGTAGTTCATTCATTTTCTAGCATAAAATATTTTTCATCCTCAAAAATAATTTTCAAATTCATGTTCGAAAATATGATGTGACTTTTTAATGATATTTTCATCATAATTAAAGTAAATTCTCGCATAATATAAATCAATTTCTTCCTTTTTAGATTCAATTTTAGACATAAAATCTGAATTTTAAACACTCGTACATGTTTCAAAAAATTTAGAAACATACTCATCATTTTTAGTAACTCTTTTGATAAAATATTCATTATTTTCATTTACATAAATTCCAAAATAGTGTACAGTTTTATAAATTAAGTATTCAATTTCAGATTCATCACTACATAAATGTTCATAAATTTCTGATTCAGATACAACTTTAGCAGAAAAGGGTTCATTTTCAAGAGAATGTTCATTTTTTAAAGAATATAGAGGTTGGTTATCATGAATAAAATAAACAACTCAATCGAAAAATATTCAATCGTGTTAACTTGGTATGAAGAATGGTCTTCCACGTGGTTTTTCATTTATTCCAATATATGAAAATTAACTAAATTTCCTCTAAAATATAAAGACAAAGTACCTTTATAGAGATTTATTATTTCCTTGGTAGTTTTTAAGAATGTTCTTCCTAATATTAATGGTACATGTGAACTAAATCTACCATCTTCCATGTCTAGAGCATAAAAATTTATAGGGAAAACTAAATATCTCACCCTTAACACACATCTTAAATAACTCCAACTAGATTAGCTAAGCTCATATTAGTTAGCTGGATGAAAATTCAAGATTACTTGTGCTCTTCAACATGTATCGATGAAAATATAGAATAAGGAATCAAATTTTTGGAGGCTCATAAATCTAGCATTGTATCTTCAAACTGATTATTATTAATGATATGTGGGATTGAAAGTGTACATGGATCCTTGAATTTAACAAGGAGAGGGTGTTGAATCTTGGAGGAAGAGTTTATTCCCAAATTAACTTTATCACCTCCCTTGAACATCCTTTTGTGAGTTTAAATTTATTTAAGAAATTTAGTATACCAATGGATTTGTTTCACATTAACTAACAAGTGGATATTAACCTATACTTTCCTAAACATTTCATGTACTTCCTTTTTCATTTTAGTTTCAACATTGTTCTTGTTAAGAGGGCTACCCAAAGGATAAAGAAACATCTCCCTATAAATTATAATATCATCACAACTTTTATTTTCCACATGTAAGATCCCATTTGGATTTTAAAATCCCTTCAGGTTTCTTCAAGTTGGATTTTTTTCTATCTATTTGATTTTTCTTTATCATCCAGTGTGTGGAAATTTGGTTATTGAGAAGAATCATCTAGTTATAAAATAGTTCCAGCAAAAGGGTTTTCAATGGGTGATAATACAGGTTCAATAAGAGATATAAAAACATCAACAAGTGGTTTTGATACTTATCCATGATATTTTCCATTAATTATATAAGTTGGAACATCCTTTTTAGGTTCTTGTTCAATATTTTCGGCTTTGGGATTTTTTATTTCAATTCCACTTCTCAAGATTATTGCATTAACATTTTATCTTCCTCTTGGGTTAACATTAGATTGGGATTGAAAATTATCACGTATTTGGTTCTTTAAACTGTTGATTTTAGTTTCCATCTAACCCATTTTTGTAACCATATTTTTTAGTTTCACTTTTTGTAACACCCCAAGATTTTATGGTATGTATTTTTAAAATTAATTTAATCTCTTCATTTTCACAGAACACTAAGATTAAATAAACTCTAAAATATTATTATTTTAACATCATCACTATAAAATAGCTGTTAAATTAGAATATGTGAATAAGATTAACTATATTTTGAAAAATAAAAACTTCATATTCAATAATAATTTATTTATTCTTAGTAAATAAACACATAATTTTTTAGTAAATACATTATATTATTAAAATATATGTTTTTTTCAAAAAAAAAATTATTTATTTTTATGTGAAAATAAATATAATTAATTTTTACACATTTATAAAATTTATTTGATAAAATTAATATCATTTTTTAATTCAGAATATAAAATTATCTTATGATAAATGTTTTAGAATTATATTAAAAGATTAATCTTTCATTTAATTGTAAAAAAGTACCGATTTTTATAACTCTCATTTATATTATCTTTTAAAATCATTTTATGATTTTAAATTTATCTAAAAGAAACTTAAGTAATTTTTAGTTTTATAAAATATAATTACTTATATTTAAATCATATTTATACCATATTTTGGTATAATTACATTTTTTCTTTAAAAACTTTTATTATACTATTTTTCATCGCGTTTTGAATGTTTATTTTTAAATACAATTTTCCATTTTCTATATTTAAAATTTCTAAAAACAGATTCCATTTTTGGAATTAGGTGGTCCAAATTATGTTATAATTTCATTTTCATTTTTAGGCTTTAAAAATTTATCGTGGTAACCAAACATTTCACTATAGAATAGGTAAAATAATATTGTAGGTTAAAGTTAAACCGTAAAAGCTTAAAAACCCTAAAAACTATAACATTAAATGGTTGGTTGATGTCACGAACCAACCCGGGTCGACCCTGAACTGGTCACTCGATCCGGTCAACGACATGACCTAAGAGGCGTTCCCGATCCTCCCGGGTTGGCGACAAGCGCTAGGGCATCAACAGAGGTTCTGGGAACGATTTCGCCCAATATAAATAAATAAAGCAGCAAAAATAATACAGAGAAACACAGAATAAATAAACCAAGTAACTTGACTAAACATGAACAAAATAAAATAAAACTAACCAAACTCGACGTCCTAACTAACTCTGTATGACCCCGCGGGTCACTCTCCGACTCAACGATCAAGCGTCGCCCAAGGAGAGTGCACTCAAATTGTAGCCTGCACAAACACTAAAAACATAAATGAACTATAGGTGTGAGTATTAAAACTTAGTAGGCGTGACCAACAAACTATTCCCAGTGGCACTACCTTTAAAAAAGGAATTTACCAATTTTAGTTTTGAAATAAATTATATAAAGTATTATTTCCAACACACACTTTCATTTCTCAAATAAATAACAGTACATTGCCCTTTTTAGTTTAAAAACTAGTTTAATGTTTAAAAGGAGAAAGTGAATTACATTTTTGAAAATATCTTCACGAACAATTTGAAAATTTAAATTTTAGTTGTTAGTAAAAAGGTAAAACCACACAACACGCAACACACACTAAGGGAAATGGAAAAAGTGGCACACAAAGGCCAGCTACCGAACTAGACCTCTCAATCGCCTTTCACATAAAAATAAACACTAAAGGAAACATGGTTCGACCCTAGGATCTCATGTACAATCTAGAATGTACTATACATCTCACTCACCCTGAAGGCATTCTCTAACTAGATAACGTCATAACGCCCTAACACTCAGTATAGCCCTTCAGGGCCAAACCGAGGGGACTAATCCCCATAATAGCAATAAATCAGTATTCCCCTACTATGGGGCCACTAGCAAGTGGATAATCTAAACTAGTGCAACAATCATTCTCAGAAGATTCACTAACTTTGCCAGGTTCCCATGCCAACACGCATAATAAAAGGGAAAGGGGTGAGTCTGAAAAATAAATCAAGTAGCACAGATATCACACACAACTCACGCAATCAATGTACACCAAATATCACCCCTGAGTCACCCCAAAGAGATTTTTTTAAAATAATTTATTTTTATTGAAGTTCCAAATGGGCCTTCTCCAATTTTAAATAAAAACCACATTTCTCAAGAAAACCCAAAACATGCGTTCATGCTTTAGAAGAAATCATTTATCATTTAATCCAAAACTACATTTGAAATTCTTTGAATTGTGTTAAAAGGAAAAATGGGAATTTTTTCACGATTGAGTGTCTGTTCATCAATAAAACAGTTCAAGTGTCATGTATAAAATAAACTGCTCTTTTTACACCAAATAATTATTTAATAATTAATTATCTTATATCATTTCCCATTTATTAAAATTAATAAAAACATCAAGAAATTAATAAAATCTAAATTTAAAGGTGAACGCAGTGGGTGACCTACCTCGACTCGTAAAACAATCACGACGACGTGACACACCTCACGCGGGCGCACATGCGCATGCATGTTGATGACCGCAGTATCACGGAAATTCCTTGCCAATGTGCTAAAACCGAAATGATAACTAAAATACTTAAACACGGACTTAAAACTATATAAACGAACAAATGACGCAAAAAATAACTTTCTCGACATGTTTCAAAACATAGTTCACATCACCAGCATTATTACAATACAACTTTAAGATTTGTGAAATAATATTCAAAAAAATTAAATCATATATTTACACAAACAAAACTCAATTATTTTAAAATTAAATTTTTACCAATATAAATAAACACAACACATGATAAAATAACTATTTAATTCTCGAACAAAAATAGCACAAACATTACTTTGGCGTGGAGACGCCCTCGACCAGCAGTGTTTCACGACCGTCAGAAAGGGGCGGCGTGCACCAGAAGGGACTATCGCTGGATGGATAGAGCAGAAAACGGGAGAACGATGTCAGTGACTCAGCAAGGGGCACGCGGAAGCTACTGGTAACTGCAACATGGGGGGTCGCGGGGCACCGCACAACATTTGAGGAACGAAAAAGGGGCCGTATAGAGACTACGTAGATGAACAGAATGCCTGTGGGGCGACGCACAGTCGAACTGGAGGCACATCGGGCTGGAGATGCATTCGGTGGCCAAAAGGGAGTCCGGATGGGGGTGAGTGCTGCCGATATGGCTGGTCAGTGCTGGCGGGAGGAGCTTGTGGCTATTACAGTGAAGGGGGAGGGTGTCGGGTGTCGCTCCACCGTTGGCCGGATGACGTAGGGGTGATGTGCCGCTGTTGGTCGGCCGGAACAGGGAAACGGGGTGGTCAGGTGGTCGGTCGGGATAGGAGGGAGCACTACCGGTGAAACCGAGAGGAGTTCTGGCATGTCTGGGGTACGCTGTAGGCTGAGGGGAACTGGTAGGGAGGCAGGGATGAAGTGGGACTGCTATTGGGAATAGTAGGGTGCTGAGTAGCAAGGAGGAGGTGCTCGGACTGGGGGTCGCATGCCTTCTGCGCAGAGCAGAGGGGCCGCATGCAGGGGTGCCGACAAGAAACTTGCGGGAGGCGTGGAGTGCGCAGGAGGCACAACGGTGGGGCGCAGCGTCAGGGGTTGGGCGTGCAGGCCGAAGGCGGAGCTATATCGTTTGCTGGGGTGCTCTGAACTACCACGACAAGAGGAGCTGGGGGCACCGGAAAACGAATCCGGAGGGAGGGGAACTAGATCGAGAGGCAGAGGCAGGAGGGTTGATGTGTGCAGCGTGGGAGATCTAGGGGGCAACGCTGGCAGTGGAGGGGCGCTGTAAGGAGGAAGAAGTGGTTCCGAACATAGAGGAGTGGTGTTGCTAGACTATAAGGGAGGCAATGGTTGGATGGTGGATGTGATAACAGAGAGGGAATCTGGCGCGGGGTGGAGTATCAAGGCAGAGGGTGCGCGGGGCGTGCAGGCCAGACTGGGGTAGCAGGAGGATGGTGCGCTGACTATGGAGGGGGAGAGGCAGGAGGGCCGAGTAGGGTGTAGTTTGGCGACCAGATGGGCTACTGTGTGTGGGAATAGGTGAGGGTTCCGGGTTTCATGGGAGAAGAAGAGGTAGGGGGCATCCACATGGAACCAGGAGTAAAAGAAGAAAAAAGAAAAAAGGGGGAGAAGAAAGAAGAAAGGGGAAAAAAGAATAAAATAAAATAATAGTAAAAATTAAAAAAATGAAAGAAAACCTGTTAATAATAATAATAATAATAATAATAACAAAAATAATAATAATAATAATAATAATAATAATAATCGGTCAACCGCGCATTCTCCGGGACTGAATGCACGATCACTACTAATGGTGCGGTGACCGCATACCCACCCGGACTGAAGGCGCGGTGATCTCTAGCTGTGCGGTAACTACGCACTAGCCCAAGACCCACCGAAAACATCAAAGCTTTGAAAATTAAAACTCGGACCCAATTTCGACTCTTTCCAAGGGCACGGAACTGAGAAAATAAAAAAATAATGAGCATCCATGGTTGGGGTGTGACAATTATCCCCACCACAGACACTTTAATCCCCCAGAAAGTCACCAATCCAACATTTGACACAACTTGAGTTCATTCCCAGAGTAAATCATAGAGAATCGAGAGCTTTGGGGTGACCATTTCCATCAAGCTTCACACCTGGCCAATTCAAGGAAAACCACTGCCCAAGATTGAGAGGAGAACCTAAAAGGGTTCTCCCCACCATAAGAATTCACTAATACAAAAACCCTTAAAACCCAAACAAACCACCCACATGGGGGGAAACACAGGAACTCCCAAACCAAACACATCCCACCTTCTCAATGATAACCGAACAGCTCCACCACTAGCATTTAAAACCATTATGGGGCACGAACACACTGGGGGCCCAGGGTATAGGAAACCCCTACAAAACTGGAACACGCTAAATAAAAACACATGGAGAGGTTCCCAAACTAGGAAGGGGCCTAGAAACACTAACTATTAATTCATGAAACCAAACATTCCCCTAACGAATGCAATTAAGACCAACTCAAAATCAAGATGGGCCTGCTATTCACGGTACCAACTCCATTGAAGGAATAAAAACAGTTTATATTCCATATTTAGAGAAGATGAGGTCGCTTGGATTGCGGTACAATGAGCTCATCACACCACAACAATGAAGATGAGTTTAAGAATATGACAAGAATTGAACAAGAAAACCTTGGATATTTCCATCTGAAGTTTTAAACATGATGTGAGCTGATGTTCCACATTCCCTCGACAACTCTTGACTATGCGTGAGCTTCACCCCAAGACCTATGGTTGGGGCCCTGATGGCTGAAGCATCTCCTACCTCACATTCAAGCATGTGCGTCCTCTAGTCCCCAACTCCTTCCTCCTATACAAAACTTCTTTCATTACTCTCACTGGTGGCCCGAACAGCCACACGGTAGCAAGACTTCATAGGGATGTGACAAGGTGACTTAGAATGCCTGAACCGACCACGCTAGTGGCATGTGTGAGAACGGTCCAACAAACTGGGAGTCTGTACAGAAGAAGGTTCTTGCCCAACAAGCAACCTTTACCAGAGCTGACTCCCACCAACTACACCCAGACTCTAACGACGCTGAGGAATTCCACCTCTACTAGTCCAAAACTGAACCCTCAACTAACTATGGTATAGTATGAATCGTAACTACCTTGGGAGTTCCCACCAACCCAAAGACACACTATCTTTTTGAACCACACAACTAACTTTAACAGACTTCTATTACCTCGATAAGTAGGAAACACACAAAATGAACTGGGGACTGGGCATAACTCATTAACAACGTTTTGAGGCTTTCGTAGGGGTATACTCATAACAACACGAAAGCATCATCAAAACCAGCACCAAGACAAAAATCAATCCAAGAAACAACACAAACCAAGGGCAACATGCCCATATTCCAAAAAAATTCAACACAAGCATAAAACAATTTTCTGAAACAGTTATTTCTTTACATTTTTAAAAACTCACATATGGCACATTATGAACCGTCACATGTGCGTTTATTCCATCCCACTCACATCATCCATGAAAAGGTTCCCCCACGCACTCTCTGTACATACCCATGCACCTGTGACCCTCCATAAAGAGTGCCCAGGTTCAAACACTTCTTTTCTGTACCCAATCTAAACACATACCATGTTTTTTCAAACTAATACACTTTTCTTTAGAAAACCACTTTAGTAATTTCAAAAAACAATTTGGAAGAAACACTTTTCCATTTCAAAACCAATTTCACTTTTAACACACACTCAAATAAACCGAGACTAAAACAAAACACAAGCAATAATAATCCACTGGGATGAGGAACTAGTGCATATGTCTGACCCAACAACATGGTTGTGAGCCATGCCCCAAGTAAGGTATAACACTAAGAGGACCTTAAACTACCACTTGGACTCCACATGGGTCACCACCCCAAATTAGGTTGCAAAGTGAACTGATTCGCCTCCATTTTCATCCCTCAATCCAAAGAAACCAAAGATAAGAGACTCAAATATCGAACTAACCCGCATAACTCAAGTCTCATCACGAGGGGTTGTGATCAGGCACGACCCGTTACCTACCTCCTGATCCACGACTGTCATAATCTCCTTATACCAGACATCCCAAATAGTAAGGGCCTCCTCTGATACCATTTTTCATGAACCAACCCGGGTCGAACCTGAACTGGTCACCTGAGCCAGTCTGCGACATGACCCGAGAGGTGTTCCCAATCCTCCCGGGATGGCAAAAAGCTCCATGGCATCAATAGAGGTTGTGGGAACGATTTCACGCAATATAAATAAATAAAGCATCAAAAATAATATAGAGAAGTGTAGAATAAATAAACCAAGTAATGTGACTAAACATGAAGAAAATAAAATAAAACTATCCAAACTCAACGTCCAAACTAACTCCGTGTGACCCCGTGGGTCACTGTCCAACTCAACGATCAAGCGTTTCCCAAGGCGAGTGCACTCAATCTGTAGCCTGCACAAACACTAAAAACAGAAAATAACTATAGGTGTAAGTATTAAAACTCATTAGACATGCCCAACAAACTATTCACAGTTCACTAACTTTAAATAAATAATTAACCAATTTCTAGTTTGAACTAAATTATATAAAGTATTAGTTTCCACACAATCTTTCATTTCTAAGATAAATAAAATTCTGTTTCCCTTTTTAGTTTAAAAACTAGTTTAATGTTTGAAAGGATAAGGTAAATTATATTTTTGAAAACATCTTCATGAACAATTTAGACATTTATATTTCATTTATTTGTAAAAAGGGAAAACAACACTACACGCAACACACAATAAGGGCAATGGAAAAATTGGCACACAAAGTCCAGCTATTGAACTAGACCTCTCAATCGTCTGCCACATAAAAATAAACACTAAAGGAAACATGGTTCGACCCTAGGAGCTTGTGAACAATCCAGAACGTACTATACATCTTACTCGTCCTGAAGGCATGCTCTAAATTGATGACGTCATAACACCCTAATGCTCGGTATAGCCCTTTAAGGCCTAACCGAGGGGCCCAATCCCCATAGCAGCAATAACTCAGTATTCCCCAACTATGGGACCACTATCCAGTGCGTAATCTAATATAGTGCAACAATCTTTCTCAGAAGATTCACTCATTATTCCAGGTTCCCATGTCAAAACGCATAATAAAAGGGAAAGGGGTGAGTTAGAAAAATAAATCAAGTAGCACAAATATCACACACAACTCACGCAATCAACGTACACCAAAGATCACCCCTGAGTCGCCCCAAAAAAATTTCCATAATAATTTCTTCTTATTGATGTTCCAAAAGGGCCTTCTCCAATTTTAATGAAAAATCACATTTCTCAAGAAAACCCAAAAAATGTGTTCACGCTTCAGAGGAAATAATTTATCATTTAATCCAAAACTACATTTGAAATTTTGTGAATTATGTTTCAAGGCCAAACGTGCATTCTTTCACTACGAGTGTCCATTAATCAATAAAAGATTTCATGTTTCGTGTATAAATTAAACGGCCCTTTTTACACTAAATAATCATTTAAGAATTAATTATCTTATATCATTTCCCATTTATTAAAATTAATAAAAACATCAAGAAATTAATAAAATCTAAATTTAAAGGTGAATGCAGTGGGGGACCTACCTCAACTCATAAACCAATCAGGTCGATGTGACATGCCTCACGCGGGCGCACATGCGCGTGAAAGCTGATGACCGCAGTATTATGAAAATGCCTTCCCAACACGCTGTAACATAAAAGATAACTAAAATACATAAACACAGACTTAAAATGATCCAAACGAACAAAATACACTAAAATAAGTATCTTGACATGTTTCAAAACATAGTTCTCATAACCCGTGTTATTACAATACAACTTTAAGATTTGTGAAATAATATTCAAAAAAATTAACACATATATTTACACAAAGAAAACTCAATTATTTTAAAATTAAATTTTCCCCAATATAAATAAACACAAAACGTGATAAAATAACTATATAATTCTCTAACAAAAACAGCGCAAAGCTTACTTTGGCGCGGAGACACGGTCGACCAGCGGTGTTGCACGACCGTCAGAAAGGGGCGGCATGCACCAGAAGGGACTGTCACTGGCTGGATGGAGCAGAAAAGGGGAAAACGATGTCGGTGACTCAGAAAATGGCACGCAGAAGCTATCGGTAAGTGCAACATGGTGGTCACAGGGCACCGCGCACAGTTCGGGGAACAACAAAGGGGTCACTTAGAGACATCATGGATGGATAGAAGGTCCGCGGGGTGACACACCACCAAGTTGGAGGCGTGTCTAGCTGGAGATGCAATCAGCAACCAAAAGGGATTCCGGACAGGGGTGTGCGCTGCTGATATGGCTGGTGGGTGCTGGTGGGAGGAGCTTGTGGTTGTTGCAGTGAAGGGGAATGGTGTCGGGTGTTGCGCCGCCGCTGGCCGGACGATGTAGGGGCGTTGCGCCACTGCTAGTCGACCGAAACAGTGAAAGGGGGTGGCCAGGCGGTCGGTCAGGATAGAAGGGTGCTGTAGAGACCCAAAGCTTAATGTACATAGACATTACATTACTTTTTCGGAATACTTAGTACATAACAAAAACACACACACACACAAGGACCGTAACAGTTTAGTGTCTTTGGAAACTCAGAATATAGTCTTCTAATCGTGGTGAAAGATCTTCAACATCTCCCATAAAGATCTACTTTTTTTTAAACCTAAATCATTTTTTATGTCCTGGGGAAAAGAAAACATTAAAGGATGAGCTCAAATTCTCAGTAAGGGTAAACAAAAGAAATACCAATCACGTCATATTCATAAGAACATATCTTTTGGAAATCTTAACCTACAAAAGAGATCATAATTTCATAACATGGGATAAATCATAGTAGTGAAATGTAATCCCAATAATCATAACTTAAAACATGAAACTTTGTGTCATACACACATAATCATAGAGAATCATTTCTTATTAGTCAAGACTCATTGCCAAGACTATCTTAGTGGACAAAGTCCCTTTCTGAACCGAGTTCACTCCTCGTTTCAGTCCTGTTTCACTGAACCAGTATAACCTACCATTCCAGCCATGTCTATCTCATGAGATATAAAATCTTTACCCAATGCATTGGAGGGAGATATAGGTCCCACCCATCTCATAATGAAATCATTCTTACTTGTGCCACAAAAGAAACTTAAAACATTCATCATAACCCAAAGAATAAAATGGGTTTCATAAACATCATTCCATCATAACATAATCCATATAAAACAAATGGATACCATTTCATTATAAGAAAAGTGAAACCATTTAGATCATAGAGACATATTACTTGAAACATACACATATGAAATAATTTCATCTTAGATGGAAAATAGTTTTGGCAGAACACTTGAAATGAATTCTTGAGGATAATATCCTTTCTTCTTTAAAATCATTTTCCTTTCACAAAATTCCATGCAATTTTAAAAGAAAAGGGTTTTGTTGAAAATAATCATGCAATCTTTTAGAGTAATATTCTTGAAAATGAGGCATTATGAAACTGTAAAAATCCGTTCACGCCGTATAAATTAAAAATAACATTCTCCTCGTACTTTTGTCAGAAAAGTAAAAAGGTACCTCGTAATGTAAACAAAAGAAAGATTCCTTACATACCATGTAGTAAAAGTCAAAAATGGGTAAAAAGGACTTTAAACATACATGAAAACACTTTTATAAATCATGGACATGGATGATAGAAATAAACCCAGTAAATACTTATGAATAAGCAATCTCGGATAAAAATGAGATTTACAAAATTATCCCTTACCTTAGGTCCGATTTGCTTCGTAAGTGTCAAAACCTCCTGTATAATGATTTAAATAATGTTATTGACTTATTCCAGCATCATAATTATTTTTATGATATCATATATGGTCATATTCTTAGCTTATTATTAGTAATATTTCATTACTACTTGTTATTCGGGTGTTTATTACTTTTTTGTTCTTATGCGTGTTTGTCGAATAAATTCTTATTATTATCTTTAGGTTATAGATACCTCATTTACAGAATGGTATTATTGTAATATATATCATATTCATTAATTAAATTCATTTATATAATCATTATGTAATGAAGATCATATAGAACGAATCGCATCATATCGTGGAGACGGTATTCCATACGTACGCACGAGCGATGATATCATTCCCATGATCGTGGAATTGTATTGGAGTGTATGTATACTATTTAAGAATAAATATCACTTTTTAATAGTCATATATAGTCATTATTTACACCATTATACCCATCCAAGTAAGGTGGTGGTGGAAAATAGATTACACCACGGCGTGGAGACGGTATTCCGTACGTACACACGCGCGGTGATTTCTTTTTCCGTAGGATGGATAGATGGTGAAATATGGTTGTTTAATACTTATAATAACATATCATTATATGAGTGATACTTATGTTATTACTTCATAATGAAACAACTAAATGAGAAGAAGTGGAAGAAGAAATAAAGATGAAAGAATCGGTAACGGACATTACCTCTTCTTTGAAGTGCTTCTTTGAGACCTCCTTTTAGGGTACTAAAATAGGTCTTTGAAGAAGCCCGTAACATCTAGGATGTTTATAGGGAAGTGTAGAGGAGAAATTGGTAGGGTTTGGCCGAGCTTGAAGGCTCAAAGTGGTGTGAGGAAGAGGGAGGAGGAGGTGCCCTTTTATAAGGGAGGAGAGGGGTACCTTTGGAATAACTAAAACTATTATTTTATTATAAAGTCAAATTCGGTTTTAAATAGATCCAAATTGATTTATTTTAAATATAAGGTGGGGATGGGTCAAAATTCTCTCATACAATATAATTTAGACAAGTTTAGATTCCTATTTTAACCTTATCATTTAGATTTAACATTAAGTTAAATAATTTTACTTTTACCGTGTCTTCTTGTGTTCTTATACTATAAGGTTAATAAACTTACTAAAAGATACCAAAAGAACCCCAAGTTGTTTATTATTAATATATATAACCTTATCTAAGTCAATTGTCTGAACTTTATATTTTTAGGAATAAAATAACAATTAATAATATAATATTCGTTTTAAAACTATTTTATGTCAATTTTGACACTATTTAGTAATTGATTTTTGTGAAAATCATAACAGAATTATTAGTTCTAAAAAAGTTAATTAAATCAATACTAACATGTCATATTAACCTATAAAATTATTTTAATTCATGAAAAGTCTTAAATTACATTTATTTGAGTATTTATAACATCAATTATGTCAATATTTCATTAATAAGACAATTACTGCATCATCTTTGTGTCATAATAAATGATAATTATTTAATCCCTAAAAATTATAAATAAATTCCTATGATGTAGATAATTGTATTAGATTTCTGGAGACTATTCATGTTTTAAGTTTCATGAAGTGTATCACTAAATTAAAATTATTATACTTATAAGATTTAAGAAAGTGACATGTTGTCACATTCTTTGGTTTTAATAATAATTAAATTATTGTAATGGAAAAAAGTCCATTAAATGAATCTAATCCGACACTTAGGTGATATGGGTCGACTTTAAGTCATCCAATAGGATTTTGACATGTGTTAGGGTAATTTTATAATATTATATTTACCCTTAATTACCCGATTTACCTTTAACTATGGTAAATAAAATTTACCGTAGTTACTATTCATAATTCCAAAAAATAAAAAGTAGCTTATTAACATAATTTGGACCCACTGATTCCAAATATGAAATCCATTTTTCCAAATGCAATACACAAAAGTTGCAGAAATTAAATTAAAATTAATCTCGTTGTCGAAAGAAAACGAGTTTTTCTTTAAAACATTGCAAAAGATTGAATTGATTTATCCTACGAATTCAAGGTAGAATCAATGCTAATGACATACATTATATTAAATGGTAAAAATATATTCTATTTATACTTTAAATCCATTCAATATTATAATTTAACCATATAAATTATTGCGATGAAAAAAGTTGTTTTTAATTAAAATATAGCGTGTTTTTACTATTCATCAAAATATGAAAGTTACCAGAATGATATGAAAAATTATCCAAAGTAAATTTTTATTTAATGATTCCAAAGAAGAATTTTATTTTGTCAAATTGAACTTATAAACATGTCAAAAAGTAGATTTAAAGTGGGTGCACCATCAAAAGGTGGCAAAACTGCATTTTTTGAAAAATACTTATTTTACCCGAAAAATTTATTTTGTTCTTATACCATGTTTTAGAAAATGTGCAAGACAAATAAAAATGTTATAAGATTCAAAATTTATTTAATACTATTCATAATGGATAGTTCATAATAATATTATAATAATATATCGTTGTTTAGTAAAAACCGGTATTGCGTACAACACACGCTATCGAGGAAGGTCGCGATTGCGGGTAATGCAAGACAAGTCAGGGTTGCGTGCTATGAAAGAATCATTCATTGTTTCGTATAACATAATCCAACCATATTTCATTTATACATTGAATATATATATATATATATACTCAATGTTGCGTAGAATAACTATTATCAAAATTGTGTGTAACACGATCCAAGAATAGTGTTGCGTATACTGCAAGCTAATACGGTGTTGCGTATAGCGCAAGGTAATATTGGTGTAGCATACAACACAAGACATTAATGAAATTAAAAGAATATTTTTCATAAAATCTCGGCGTGTTACATTCTACCCCCCTTAAAATGAATTTCGCCCCCTGAAATTCGTCGGGGTTATAAATGGTTTACTATTCAAAAGTTTCTTTAATAGAAACCCACATCGTAAAAATGAATACCAAAACCAATCTTTAAAAACAAAAGTATGAAACGTAATGGTTACCCAAATAAACTAATCACTGGGATTCCACATAGGTGAAAATATGGATATGGAAGAGAAATCTAACCATCATGTTCTGATGGAGAGTGGAAGAGAACATGGCTATGGAAAAGCCAGCAATCACAAAGCCATAAATTTGTGAAGATCTAAGGTACCATCTGATTCATCAGATATAAGAGAACTAGGACAACATTTTTGGTTTTCAAGATCATTTCCCTAAAGTTGATGAAATTATAATTAGAAGAAATACTTTCATGATTTTGGTATAGTCTCACCATTTGTCGTTCTTTGGAAAATTTTCATTTTATCTCTTAAAGAAATGAAGTTTAATTTTTCATTCGTGATGTGTTAGCAGATCATGTGATAGAATGATGGGTCATTCCACCTGTCTCAAACAAAAGGTTAGAAAAGTTATCAAAAAATACATAAGTCCATCTATAGTGAGATTAATCATATATGGTTCCAAAAATGGACTTATACTTCATATATCATACTGCTTAATATAGTAAAAGTAGTTTCTACTAAACAAGGACTTCCTGTAGGCCAGTGGTAGGTGATAAAGGCCAGTCGCACTTCGGTTGTGGGTTCGATTCCCACAGCCTTGTCCGACGCGATGGGCTGTCGCTCGTCCTGCAGGTTGTCCTTTTTCTAAAGCTATATTACTATAACATACCATCAACAATATCAAAAAAGTTTTATCCTTAAATAATACTAACTTATGTCTAACATAATCCATTCCAATCTTTAGGCATATCTAAAATACATCGGTCCAAGATCATAGTATAAAGTAAATGATCATGTGAATGCCATCATTTATCCCCCATATATCATAAGATATATCTTGTTGGTCAAATTAGAAACATGTGAATACCTTAATCATGTATTCTCTTAAAAAATGAATATCCACTAAACCTTAGTGAAAACATGAATGCAGTTAAAAGTTAACACTTTCCACATACCAAAATCCTCAAAATTCTATATCCTCAAACCATGATATCACTTAGTCCTTATATCAATCATGAGCTCATGAATACTATCAAACATATTAGATTCTCTTTATCCCTTCATTATGTGCATATCATCTGTTTTCCAAAAATATTTTAATCACTTTTCATGGTTACCGATGCAATAAAATTCTTGAAAACCACAATAGACCAAAACATAAATATTCAATATTCCATGATACTATATGCAACATTATTCTGAAATCCCATTACATAAACACTTAATCATTCTACGACATCGTTGTCATATTCAACATCGCCAATGGTGATCGCATGTGACTTCCCTTTGTCCTTTGCCTTAAGTGGTTGCTCATGTCGATCATCACTATCCCTTGGATTAGGGCATTTATTAGCATAATGCCCCCATTTCCTTGCACTTGAAGCATTGAAGTGTAGTAGGTTCATTTTGTGTATCCCTACTTTTGTTTGCATCATTAGGCATCTTCTTCCCATCATTGCGGCATTCAAATGCCCGATGACCTTCCTTTCCACATTTGAAACATTTACTTGTCCCTTTAAGACAATCTCCACCATGCTTCTTTCCACACTTTGAGCCTAAGGAAACATTCATCTTCTTTTCACCATTATTCTGAGATTTCTACTTGAACTCCATCTTTCATTTCTTGTCAAAACTATGAGATGGATAAGTAACACCACCTTCCATTTCTACCTTGATAGCACAACGCGCAATTTCTTCATAGCTACTGAAGTCTCTTATAGCTAATGCCCTTCGAAGATTTGGTTTTAATCCACTGAAGAATCGATCAACTTTACTTTCAGGTTGGATGATAAATCCAGATGCATACCTTGCAAGCCTTGTAAAATTCGCTTCGTATATACCAACAGATTCATCATCCTTTTGCTTTAGTTCAAGAAACTACTTCTCCATCTTTGTTCGAAGAATACGAGGGAAGTACTTATTGAAAAATAAGTTCTTGAACTCGTCCCATTCCATGGACTCAATTTCATCTCTTTGCCTCGTATTCTTGATAAGATTCCACCATTGATCAACTTCACCATCCAAACGATATACTGCTAATATGACTTTATCATGTTCAGAAAATTGAATAACAGAAAATATCTTTTCAGTGGTACTGATCCATTGTTCAGCAACAAGTGGATCAGAAGACCCACTAAAAGAAGGTGGACGTTGCCTCATGAAGGACTCAATAGAATTTTGTTCCCTTCTCTGCTCATTTGGAAGTCCAGAATGATTCATAACTTGTGTAAGTATAGAAATAAGATTTTGCACTCCATCTCCCATAACATTTGTTTGTTCAGGAGGACAATCGTTGCATTGTCCATTACATTGATCAACACGGTTCCTTCGTGTTCCAGCCATCGTCTAAAACCCAAAAAGAATAGTGTGAGAGTCAAAAATCATGCTAGGGAAAACAACATAATAAAGGGGGAGTATCCTCAATATCTAAAATCTTAGGTTAAATTCTATGATCGTTACCGTAGTTCTAGGACTGTATCCTATACGTATACATATCCTTAGGGACATCCCTAGACATACCTTAGAAATATCTCTAGGGATCTCACTAACGTTTTCACATCCTAGTTTCCAAAGGTTGACTAAAACTTTCCTCTGATACCAACTGTAGAGACCTGAAGCTTAACGTACGTAGACATTACATTACTTTTGCAGAATACTTATTACATAACAAAGACACACACACAGAAGGACCTTAAAAGTTTAGTGTCTTTGGAAACTCGGAATATAATCTTCTAATCGTGTTGAAAGATCTTCAACATCTCCCATAAAGATATTCTTTTTTTAAAACCTAAATCCTTTCTTTATGTCCTGGGGAAAAGAAAACATAAAAGGGTGAGCTCAAATACTCAGTAAGGGTAAAAAAAAGAAATATCAATCACGTCATATTCATAAGAACATATCTTTTGGAAATCTTAACCTGCAAAAGAGATCATAATTTCATAACATGGGATAAATCATAGTAGTGAAATGTAATCCAAATAATCATAACTTAAAACATGAAACTTTGTGGCATACACACATAATCATAGAGAATCGTTTCTTATTAGTCAAGACTCATTGCCAAGACTATCTTAGTGGACAAAGTCCCTTTCTGAATCGAGTTCACTCCTCATTTCAGTCCTGTTTCACTGAACCAGTATAACCTACCGTTCCAGCCATGTCTATCTCATGAGATATAAAATCTTTACCCAATGCATTGGAGGTAGATATAGGTCCCACCCATCTCATAATGAAATCATTCTTACTTGTTCCACAAAATAAACTTAAAACATTCATCATAACCCAAAGAATAAAATGGGTTTCATAAACATCATTCCATCATAACATAATCCATATAATACAAATGGATACCATTTCATCATAAGAAAAGTGAAACCATTTAAATCATAGAGACATATTACTTGAAACATACACATATGAAATAATGTCATCTTAGATGGAAAATAGTTTTGGCAGAACACTTGAAATGAATTCTTGAGGATAATATCCTTTCTTCTTTAAAATCGTTTTCTTTTCACAAAATTCCATGAAATTTTAAAAGAAAAGTGTTTTGTTGAAAATAATCATGCAATATTGTAGAGGAAGATTCTTGAAAATGATGCGTTATGAAACTGTAAAAATCCGTTCAGGCCGTATAAATTAAAAATAACATTCTCCTCGTACTTTTGTCAAAAAAGTCAAAAGGTACCTCGTAATGTAAACAAAAGAAATATTTCTTACATAACATGTAGTAAAAGTCAAAAATGGGTAAAAAGGACTTTAAACATACATGAAAACTCTTTTATAAATCATGGACATGGATGATAGAAATAACCCCAGTAAATACTTACGAATAAGCAATCTCAGATAAAAATGAGATTTGCAAAATTATCCCTTACCTTAGGTCCGATTAGCTTCGTAAGTGTCCAAACCTCCTGTATAATGATTTAAATAATGTTATTGACTTATTCCAGAATCATAATTATTTTTATGATATCAAATATGGTCAAATTCTTAGCTTATTATTAGTAATATTTCATTACTACTTGTTATTCGGATGTTTATTACTTTTTTGTTCTTATGAGTGTTTGTCGAATAAATTCTTATTCTTATCTTTAGGTTATAGATACCTCATTTACAGAATGGTATTATTGTAATATATATCATATTCATTCATTAAATTTATTTATATAATCATTATGCAATGAGGATCATACAGAACGAATCGTATCACATCGTGGAGACGGTATTCTGTACGTACGCACGAGCGATGATATCGTTCCCATGATCGTGGAATTGTATTGGAGTGTATGTATATTATTTAAGAATCAATATCACTTTTTAATAGTCATATATAGTCATTATTTACACCATTATACCCATCCAAGTAAGGTGGTGGTGGAGAATAGATTACACCACGGTGTGGAGATGGTATTCCGCACGTACGCACGCGCGGTGATTTATTTTTCCGTAGGATGGATTGATGGTGAAATAGGGTTGTTTAATACTTATAATAACATATCATTATATGAGTGATACTGATGTTATTACTTCATAATGAAACAACTAAAGAAGAAGAAGTGGAAGAAGAAATACAGATGAAAGAATCGGTAACGGACATTACCTCTTCTTTAAAGTGCTTCATTGAGACGTCTTTTTAGGGTACTAAAATAGGTCTTTGAAGAAGACCGGAACCTCTAGGATGTTTGAAGGGAAGTGGAGAGCAGAAATTGGTAGGGTTTGGCCGAGCTTGAAGGCTCAAAGTGGTGTGAGGAAGAGGGAGGAGGTGGTGCCCTTTTATAAGGGAGGAGAGGGGTACCTTTGGAATAACTAAAACTATTATTTTATTATAAATTAAAATTCGGTTTTAAATAGATCCAAATTGATTTATTTTAAAGATAAGGTGGGGATGGGTCTATATTCTCTCATATAATAGAATTTAGACAAGCTTAGGTTCCTATTTTAACCTTATCATTTAGATTTAAATTAAGTTAAATAATTTTACTTTTACTGTGTCTTCTTGTGTTCTTATACTATAAGGTTAATAAACATACTATAAGAAGCCAAAAGAACCCCAAGTTGTTTATTATTAATATATATAACCTTATCTAAGTCAATTGGCCGAACTTTAGATTTTTAGGAAAAAAATAACAATTAATAATATAATATTTGTTTTAAAAACTAGTTTATGTCAATTTTTACACTATTTAGTAATTGATTATTGTTAAAATCATAACAGAATTATTAGTTCGAAAAAAGTTAATTAAATCAATAATAACATGTCATATTAACCTATAAAATTAGTTTAATTCATAAAAAGTCTAAAATTACATTTATTTGAGTATTTATAACATCAATTATGTCAATATTTCACTAATAAGACAATTACTCCATCTTTGTGTCATAATAAATGATAATTATTTAATCCCTAAAAATTCTAAATAAATTCCTATGATGTAGATAATTGTATTAGATTTCTGGAGACTAATCATATTTGAAGTTTCATGAAGTTTATCACTAAATTAAAATTATTATACTTATAATATTTAAGAAAGTGATATCACTACTAGAAAAGGGGGCATTGGAGCCCCCCAGACTCGGGCGACCGCCATTGGCGGTCGCTATAGCTCACCATTAGCGACCGCCAATGGCGGTCGCTAACCTGCCTAAAAAAAATCGGGGGGTTTCTGCGCCCCCCCCCCCCCCCCCCCGCGCCCTCGATCTCCCTCGCCCTAACCCCCTCCCTCCCTCGCCGCCCTCCCTCGCGCCGCCCTCCCCTCCCCCGCCGCCCGGCCTCCCCCGCCGCCAGGCCTCCCCCGCCGCCCGGCCTCCCCCGCCGCCCGGTCTCCCCCGCCGCCCGGCCTCCCCCACCGCCCGGCCTCCCCCGCCGCCCGGCCTCCCCCGCCGCCCGCCCTCCCCCACCGCCCGCCCTCCCCCGCCGCCTGCCATCCGGCCTCCGGCCGCCGCCCTCCGCCCTCGGGCCTCCGGCCGCCGCCCTTCGCCCTCGGGCCTCCGGCCGCCGCCCTCCGGCCTCTCGGCCCTCCCCCCCCACCCCGGACGGCACCTGCACCCCGGACAGCCCCCGACGCGCACTCCGGACCGCCCCCCGCACCCCGGACGCCTCCCCGCACCCCGGACAGCACCCCCCCGCGCACTCCGGACCGCCCCCCGCACCCCGGACGCCTCCCCGCACCCCGGACAGCCCCCCCTGCACTCGGACACCCCCCTCCGAACCCGGACAGCCCCCCCGCACCCCGGACAGCCCCCCCCCCCCCCCCCCGCACTCGGACACCCCCCCTCCGAACCCGGGCAGCCCCCCGCACCCCGGACAGGCCCCCCGCACCCCGGACACCCCACCCCGCACCCCCAACAGCCCCCCTGCACCCCAGACAGCCCCCCCTCCCCCGCACCCCGGACACCCCCGCACCCCGAACACCCCTGCTCGCACCCCTGACAGGCCCCCGACACCCCGGACACCCCTCCCTGCACCGCGGACAGCCCCCCCGACCCCGGACACCCCCCCCCCCCCCCTCGCTGCCCGTCCCCCGTCCCCTCACCGCCTCCTCTCCTCCAGCTCCCCGCCGCCGCCACCGCCCGTCCCCTCCCTTGCCGCACCGCCTTTGGCTCTGGCTCCCCTTCGCTGCCTCCTCTCCCTCGCAGCACCGCCTTCGGCTCCCCTCCCTTTCAGGTTTGTAGCTCAATCAGGTAACATGAGCTTTCAGTTACATTATTATTTTATCAATGGTTCATAAACAAATGGTTAATATTTATTTTGAATATAGTTGATTTGAAAAATGTAAATGTAATAAGTATTGTGTAAATGTTTGTTATACAGATATAATTATGGATAAGAGTTGGATTGATCTTCCAAATCGAACGTCTAGAGAATATTTCAATGGCATTATGCATTTTATTGACTTCACGAGAGGATTTGAAAGTGACTATATTAGTTGTCCATGTAGAAAATGTGCTAACAGATATCAATTCACACGAGATACTGTGAGGGAGCACCTTTTCTTTAATGGATTTCTGAAAAATTATAAGAGTTGGACTCGTCATGGAGAAGAATATGTTCGTTGTCAAAATACAGATGCAGCTCAGATGGATGTTGATGCAAGGATGACTGATCCAATGCATGAAATGCTTACTGAAATGGTACGTGGGTTTGATCCTGAAGGCATTGACATCCAGAATCTTGAGACCGGTGAGATAAATCTTCGCTATAGTGCAGATCGTGATTCGAGGAGGTTTTATGAAGTACTTGATGATGCGAAAACAGAATTATATCCTGGATGTACTTCTTACAATAAACTGTTGTTTATCATGGAGTTGTTGCATTTGAAGACTTTGAATAATTGGTCAGACACATCATTCGACATGCTTTTGGTTTTATTGAAAAAAGTTCTTCCTGTCGACGCTAAGATTCCTGAGTCGTATTACTATGCTCGTAAGTTGACAGAGAACTTAGGTTTTACATATGAGACTATAGATGCATGTGCAAACAACTGTATGTTGTTTAGAAATGAAACTGCTCATTTGGATATTTGTACGGTTTGTGGCGCTTCCAGGTGGAAAGAGAACAGGGGAAATAAGACTCATCAAAGTCAGATTGTGATACAGGGGAAACCGATTGCCGTAAAGCAAATTCGTTACTTTCCCCTTAAACCGAGGTTGAAAAGATTTTTTATGTCATCTAAAGTTTCTAATTTAAAGAGATGGCATGCAGAAAGAGTTCATGAAAGTGACATGTTAACCCACCCGGCAGACTCTCATGCATGCAAGTATTTTGATAAGAGACATCCCGACTTTGCTAAAGATGTTCGTAATGTCCGATTGGGATTGGCAGCAGATGGTTTCAATCCATTCAAGTCTATGGTTGGTGCAACTCATAGCACATGGCCCGTGGTGTTTGTTCCATATAATCGTCCTCCGTGGATTTGTATGAAGCAACAATTTATATTACTTTCCACTCTTATTGTTGGACCAAAAAGTCTGGGGGATAAGATTGATGTTTACCTTCAGCCATTGATTGATGAGTTGAATGAATTTTGGGGCGATGGTGTGATGACTTATGACTGCGAAATGAATGAAATGTTCAAACTGCATGCAACTTTATTGTGGACAATCAATGACTTCCCAACTTATGCAAATTTATCAGGCTGGAGTACGAAAGGGGAATTTGCTTTCCCTTGTTGCAATAAAAGTAAAAAATCTGTATGGCTTAAACATTCCAAAAAATGGGCATACATGGGTCACAGGCGTTTTCTCCCTCCCCAGCACAGGTTCAGAAAGGACATAGTGGCATTTGATGGTTCTAGAGAGTTCATCCCAGCACCAAAGATCATGACAGGAGTCGAAATGTTATCGCATATTGAGGAAGAAAACATCCGCACGGTATATGAAATTCAGGATTTGGTGGCTCCTCCAGTACGTAATATTCGTGCTGCGGGTAGGCAGCACAGTCACAATTGGAAAAAGAAAAGTATTTTTTATAGTCTTCCGTATTGGAAAACTAACATGTTGAGGCATAATTTGGATATCATGCACATTGAAAAAAATGTTTGTGATAACATATTGTGGACCATTTTAGGTGTCAGTGGAAAGTCAAAGGACCATGTTAATGCACGCCGTGATTTGGAAGAAATGGGTTTAAGGAAACAGTTGCATTTACAGTTAGCTGAGGGAAACAAGGCATATATGCCTGCTGCACAGTATTCGATGACTACAGAGGAGAAAGAGACATTTCTTTCCATTTTGAAGATGGTCAAGGTGCCTGATGGTTACTCTTCTAATATTTCAAAGTGTGTGAATCTGACGAGCAAGACATTGCAAGGGTTGAAAAGTCATGACAATCACATATTACTTCAGCAGTTGATTCCAATCGCAATTTGTGATTGTTTATCCCCCAATGTTGTTCATCCCTTGATTGAGATGAGTAATTTTTTTAGACAGATTTGTTTAAGAAATCAACGAATGAGTGATTTAAAAATTTTGCAGGACCGAATTGTACTTACGCTTTGTCACTTTGAGAAACTTTTCCCCCCCTCATTTTTCGATGTTATGGTCCACTTGACAGTGCACCTAACTGATGAAGTAATGGCTGCTGGTCCAGTGCAATTCAGGTGGATGTATCCTATTGAACGGTATTTGAGTACATTGAAAAGATTTGTACGAAACAGAGCTCGTCCAGAGGCATCAATAGCCAATGGTTATTTGATGGATGAGTGTACTACCTTTTGTGCAGAATATCTTACGGATGTTGAAACAAAATTAGATAAGCCCTCTCGGATTCATGATGGTCCAGTTGGAGAAGGAACCACATTTGATATGGACAACATCGAGTGGATACAAGCACATCAATATATCTTGTTCAATACTCCATCAGTTGCACCATTAATGCAGTAAGTATCTTATCAATGTGCTTGTATAACTTTTACATGTTTTCTTTGCATAAGTTGATCTTTTAAACATCGCGTAATCATTTGCAGGAAACACATTAATGAGATAAAAGAAGAGATGCATCGTGCGACTGAGTTGCAAATTCAACAATCTCATTATGCGGCATTTCATGATTGGTTCAAGGATTATGTATGTATAAATTGATTTTCATTATGAGTGAAGTATTAAACTAATTCTTTCTGCATATATCAGTATTGATTTTTATAAATTATGTAGGTTCGTAAGCTGAGGGAGTTAGGGGACCCCACGCTACCTGAAGTATTTATCCAACTGGCTGAGGGTCCATCTATAACGGCTCGTCGTTATAAAGCTATTGATGCTAATGGTTTTCGATTTCGCATTAAAGATGTTGAAGACAAACGAGCAACACAAAACAGTGGCATCAGTTGTCCCTTTGTCGATTCTGGTTATTACTATGGTCAATTGATAGACATCATTGAAGTTGTATACACACACGGTTTGAAGTACATATTGTTAAAGTGTAATTGGGTTGATCCAGTGCGTGGATGTAAAGTCGATCAATATCAGTTTTCATTGGTGAATTTTAACTATATGTTATACAGAAATAATGAACGAGTTGAGAATGAACCTTTCATTTTGACATCACAAGCGGAACAAGTATTCTTCATTACTTTGCCTTCGGATCCAAGTTGGCAAGTTGTTGTCAAAATGTCTCGGCGAGGAGTGTTTTTATTTGAAGAAGATGAACCCGAGACTGTTCCGTTTGTTTACCAACAACTTGATCAACATACCGTAGTTCAACGTGAAGAAGATATTTATTGGGTCAGAGCGGCTGTTGAAGGAGAAACGGTCGATTTGCATGCTTAATGAAAGGTATAATTGTTTTCCCGCTATTCAGTATAATGTCCTAGGATATCATAAATTATCTAATCATTTTATAAATCCTTATAAGTTTTAATCCTCACTTTTGTAAGTTAATTCAGTCATAAATATTTAGGTTGATTAACTTTCTGATTTTTTAAAATTCATTCACAACTAATTATTCAATCCATTTTTTGTTTGATTAACAGTTGTACAAGTTTTATTTAATCCAATTTATCTTTTAAACACTTTGGACTCATTACTGATATTTTGTATGACTGCAGACATGTCAGGGGAAGAGGCAGAAAATCCACATCATCCATCTGAGGCATCTACGTCTCAGGGTCGAGGTATGTTTGAATGTCATTGTCTATATTTTTTATGTAATTGATATATATATATATATATATAACATTTGTCAATTTATATATAAAATTGTTTTCAACAGGATCAGACTCGGCTGCTTCTTCCTCTCGCAGGAGAGGCCCTGGTCGTGGCATATTATCATGGAATTCCGACACGACGATAGATGTTTCATTTGATGAGGTATTTCATCCCGTGGGACCGAATGCCCCGGCATTTATTCGTCAGCTGGGTCATATCATACGTGACCCACATCGATTTCCATTGACCACGCGTGATTGGGCTTCTATCCCTCAGGACACATTAGATCATCTATGGAGGGAGGTTCAGGTAAGAAAATAATTTTACTTTATTTTCTATTTATAAATAATACTAATATGTTTGATTATTTTCATTATAGAAAAATTTGAAAGTATGCCCTGAAGAGTTTCGGCCGGTGTGTATGAGAAAATGCTGTAAGCTGTGGAAAGATTATAAAGGCAAAGTGAAGAGGGACCACTGGATACCAAATGTGGGTGCCCTTGACATTTTGGAAAAGGTCCCGAGAGGTGTCCTCCTAGCTCAGTGGCGTGACTTGGTTGCATATTGGTCTACTGAGGGTGTTGCGGTTTGTATATTAATTATTTTGCTGTATATATATTTTCAAGAATATGTGATTTGTTTGAAATTTGAATGAATTGAATGTAGGAGGTGTCAACACGCCATTCGGAGAATCGAGCGTTGCAGGGACCAGCTCACAGGCTCGGGACTCGTCACGTGTCTCAGATCCGACATGAGGTATATATTATTCATTTTTTAATTTATTAATTAATATGGTTTTGTGTTTATATTCTTTTAATATACAGTTGCGAGGGCAAGGTGCAGCAACTGATAAAATGTCGGTGTGGATAAGGACTCGTGATCGCAATGATCCAGAGGTTGCAGCATTGATAGTAAGTGTCTGTACTTACCAATAATTACATAAATCTATATATTAACATATATATATTTATATATATTTAAATATTTCACAGGATCAATTTGAAGCTGAGTTAGAACATCTGCCAGAGGACCAGCGACAGCTTCCCATGCGACGGGATGAGATCTTTCATCGCATTATTGGTCGGGACGGGCATGGCTATAGTTTGACCTATGGAGCAGGGATTCCTCGTTCTGTAGTGTCACGCGCTGCGGTTGTCGGTCCTGCTGTTGCTCATATGACACAGCAGATGTCAGATTTTGAGGCACGGCTGCGCGCTTCCGAGGAGACAAATGCGCAATTGACAGCTGAGGTTAGAGCACTGCGGGAATATGTGCGTCGAGCTGATGGTACAGGGGATCATACGACGCAGATATATACTGTATTTATTTATTTAATTTAAATTATTTTTGTTATTAAAATATTTATAATGTTTATTTGTTGTAGGCACCTGGCCCACCAGAAGGAGGTAGCAGTGATGGCAACGCGTGATGCACCATATATTCACGAGATATTTTTTTTGTTTTTACTGGTAGGGTTGACATTGATGTACTGTATTTATTCATTTAAGTAATGCATTATTACCATCCATGGTGGTCTTTTAAATATTTTATACACATATTGAGTTTTTGATCAGATAATCTTGAATGATTCTACATTTGAAAAAGTCGAACTAATTCCAACAGATCAATAAATCTGATATTATAGATTATGTATTATTAATATATTTTTTATAAATTTCTGTATGGTATCGATAAAAGAAATATGTATTAATTAGATGTTATCACTTTTATTTTTCACTTTTGTAATCAATGGGATGGCCTTTGCACCCCCGGAGAACCCCCTGAACCCCCGTACTGCCCCCCGCCACCCCCGTACAGGCCCTCGCCACCCCCGTACAGCCCCCCGCACCCCCGTACAGCCCCCCCCCCCCCCCCCCCCCGCACCCCCGTACAGCCCCCCGCACCCCCGTACAGCCCCCCCGCACCCCCGTACAACCCCCCGCACCCCCGTACTGCCCCCGCCACCCCCGTACAGGCCCCCGCCACCCCCTTACAGCCCCCCTCCACCCCCGTACAGCCCCCCCCCCCCCCCCCCCCCGCACCCCCGTACAGCCCCCCGCACCCCCGTACAGCCCCCCCGCACCCCCGTACAGCCCCCCGTACTGCCCCCCGCCACCCCCGTACAGCCCCCCGCCACCCCCGTACAGCCCCCCGCACCCCCGTACAGCCCCCCGCACCCCCGTACAGCCCCCCGCCACCCCCGTACAGGCCCCCGCCACCCCCGTACAGCCCCCCCGCACCCCCGTACAGCCCCCCGCACCCCCGTACAGCCCCCCCCCCCCCCCCCGCACCCCCGTACAACCCCCTGCACCCCCGTACTGCCCCCCGCCACCCCCGTACAGGCCCCCGCCACCCCCGTACAGCCCCCCCCCCCCCCCCCCCCCCCCGCACCCCCGTACTACCCCCCGCCAATTCGGAGAAAACGTGCTCCGAACGACCTGAAACCGCACGGGAACGATAGAAATATTATTCCTGAGATGCAGGAGGAGGCCGCACGTCCATCGGACGTGCGGTGCGCGCGGCACGTCCGATTGTGCCGTTTTCAGCAGCGCGACGCGCGCTGAAATGGAGCGTTGGGGGGTCAAAACCACCCGAACGACCTCCGAATGCCACGAAACCGTACGACAACATCCGGGGCGTGAATTGTGAAATGGTCGGCCAGACGGCACCTCATTCGGAGGTGCCGTGTGGCCGCGGCGGCCGGAAACGCGTTTCCGGCGCCACAAAACACCAAAACGGCGTGCGGCGGTCCCATTCAGATCAAACGTGCTCCGAACGACCTGAAACCACACGGGAACGATAGAAATATTATTAATGAGATGCAGGAGGAGGCCGCACATCCATCGGACGTGCGGTGCGCGCGACACGTCCGATTGTGCCGTTTTCAGCAGCGCGGGGCGCGCTGAAATGGCGCGTTGGGGGGTCAAAACCACCCGAACGACCTCCGAATACCACGAAACCGTACGACAACATCCGGGGCGTGAATGTTGAAATGGTCGGCCAGACGGAACCTCATTCGGAGGTGCCGTGTGACCGCGGCGGCCGGAAACGCGTTTCCGGCGCCATTAAACACCAAAACGGCGTGCGGCGGTCCAATTCGGAGCAAACGTGCTCCGAACGACCTGAAACCGCACGGGAACGATAGAAATATTATTCCTGAGATGCAGGAGGAGGCCACACGTCCATCGGACGTGCGGTTCGCGCGGCACGTCCGATTGTGGCGTTTTCAGCAGCGCGGCGCGCGCTGAAATGACGCGTTGGGGGGTCAAAACCACCCGAACGACCTCCGAATGCCACGAAACCATACGACAACATCCGGGGCGTAAATTGTGAAATGGTCGGCAAGACGGCACCTGATTCGGATGTGCCGTGTGACCGCGGTGGCCGGAAACGCGTTTCCGGCGCCATAAAACACCAAAACGGCGTGCGGCGGTCCAATTCAGAGCAAACGTGCTCCGAATGACCTGAAACCCCACGGGAACGATAGAAATATTATTCTTGAGATGCAGGAGGAGGCCGCACGTCCATCGGACGTGCGGTGCGCGCGGCACGTCCGATTGTGCCGTTTTCAGTAGCGCGGCGCGCGCTGAAATGGCGCGTTGGGGGGTCAAAACCACCCGAACGACCTCCGAATGCCACGAAACCGTACGACAACATCCGAGGCATGAATTTTGAAATGTTCGGCCGGACGGCACCTCATTTGGAGGTGTCGTGTGACCGCGGCGGCCGGAAACGCGTTTCCGGTGCCATAAAACACCAAAACGGCGTGCGGCGGTCCCATTCAGAGCAAACGTGCTTTGAACGACCTGAAAACCGCACGGGAACGATAGAAATATTATTCCTAAGATGCAGGAGGAGGCCGCACGTCCATCGGACGTGCGGTGCGCGCGGCACGTCCGATTGTGCCATTTTCAGCAGCGCGGCGCGCGCTGAAATGGCGCGTTGGGGGGGTCAAAACCACCCGAACGACCTCAGAATGCCACGAAACCGTACGACAACATCCGGGGCGTGAATTGTGAAATGGTCGGCCAGACGGCACCTCATTCGGAGGTGCCGTGTGACTGCGGCGGCCGGAAACGCGTTTCCGGCGCGAGAAAACACCAAAACGGCTTGCGACGGTCCAATTCGGAGCAAACGTGCTCCGAACGACCTGAAACCGCACGGGAACGATAAAAATATTATTCCTGAGATGCAGGAGGAGGCCGCACGTCCATCGGATGTGCGGTTCGCGCGGCACGTCCGATTGTGGCGTTTTCAGCAGCGCGGCGCGCGCTGAAATGGCCCGTTGGGGGGTCAAAACCACCCGAACGACCTCCGAATGCCACGAAACCGTACGACAACATCCGGGGCGTGAATTGTGAAATGGTCGGCCAGACGGAACCTCATTCGGAGGTGCCGTGTGACCGCGGCGGCCGGAAACAAGTTTCCGGCGCCATAAAACACCAAAACGGCGTGCGGCGGTCCCATTCGGAGCAAACGTGCTCCGAACGACCTGAAACCGCACGGGAACGATAGAAATATTATTCCTGAGATGAAGGAGGAGGCCGTACGTCCATCGGATGTGCGGTGCGCGCGGCACGTCCGATTGTGCCGTTTTCAGCAGCGCGGCGCGCGCTGAAATGGCGCGTTGGGGGGTCAAAACCACTCGAACGACCTCCGAATGCCACGAAACCGTACGACAACATCCGGGGCGTGAATTTTGAAATGTTCGGCCAGACGGCACCTCATTCGGAGATGTCGTGTGACCGCGGCGGCCGGAAACGCGTTTCCGGCGCCATAAAACACCAAAACGGCGTGCGGCGGTCCAATTCGGAGCAAACGTGCTCCGAACGACCTGAAACCGCACGGGAACGATAGAAATATTATTCCTGAGATGCAGGAGGAGCCCGCACGTCCATCGGACGTGTGGTTCGCGCGGCACGTCCGATTGTGGCGTTTTCAGCAGCGAGGCGCGCGCTGAAATGGCGCGTTGGGGGGTCAAAACCACCCGAACGACCTCCGAATGCCACGAAACCGTACGACAACATCCGGGGCATGAATTGTGAAATGTTCGGCTAGACGGCACCTCATTCGGAGGTTCCGTGTGACCGCGGCGGCCGGAAACGCGTTTCCGGCGCCATAAAACACCAAAACGGCGTGCGGCGGTCTCATTCGGAGAAAACGTGTTCCGAACGACCTGAAACCGCACAGGAACGATAGAAACATTATTCCTGAGATGCAGGAGGAGGCCGCACGTCCATCGGACGTGCGGTGCGCGCGGCACGTCCGATTGTGCCGTTTTCAGCAGCGCGGCGCGCGCTGAAATGGCGCGTTGGGGGGTCAAAACAACCCGAACGACCTCCAAATGCCACGAAACCGTACGAAAACATCCAGGGCGTGAATTGTAAAATGTTCGGCCAGACGGCACCTCATTCGGAGGTGCCGTGTGGCCGCGGCGGCCGGAAACGCGTTTCCGGCGCCATAAAACACCAAAACGGCGTGCGGCGGTCACATTCGGAGAAAACGTGCTTCGAACGACCTGAAACCGCACGGGAACGATAGAAATATTATTCCTGAGATGCAAGAGGAGGCCGCACGTCCATCGGACGTGCGGTGCGCGCGGCACGTCCGATTGTGCCGTTTTCAGCAGCGCGGCGCGCGCTGAAATGGCGCGTTGGGGGGTCAAAACCACCCGAACGACCTCCGAATGCGACGAAACCGTACGACAACATCCGGGACGTGAATTGTGAAATGGTCGGCCAGACGGCACCTCATTCGGAGGTTCCGTGTGACCGCGGCGGCCGGAAACTCGTTTCCGGCGCCATTAAACACCAAAACGGCTTGCGGCGGTCCAATTCGGAGCAAACGTGCTCCGAACGACCTGAAACCGCACGGGAACGATAGAAATATTATTCCTGAGATGCAGGAGGAGGCCGCACGTCCATCAGACGTGCGGTTCGCGCGGCACGTCCGATTGTGGCGTTTTCAGCAGTGCGGCGCGCGCTGAAATGGCGCGTTGGGGGGTCAAAACCACCCGAACGACCTCCGAATGCCATTAAACCGTACGAAAACATCCGGGGCGTGAATTGTGAAATGGTCGGCCAGACGGAACCTCATTCTGAGGTGCCGTGTGACCGCGGCGGCCGGAAACACGTTTCTGGCGCCATAAAACACCAAAACGGCGTGCGACGGTCCCACTCGGAGAAAACGTGCTCCGAACGACCTGAAACTGCACGGGAACGATAGAAATATTATTCATGAGATGCAGGAGGAGGCCGCACGTCCATCGAACGTGCGGTGCGTGCGGCACGTCCGATTGTGCCGTTTTCAGCAGCGCGGCGCGCGCTGAAATGGTGTGTTGGGGGGTCAAAACCACCCGAACGACCTCCGAATGCCACGAAACCGTACGACAACATCCGGGGCATGAATTTTGAAATGGTCGGCGAGACGGCACCTCATTCGGAGGTGCCGTGTGGCCGCGGCGGCCGGAAACGCGTTTCCGGCGCCATAAAACACTAAAACGGCGTGCAGCGGTCCCATTCGGAGCAAACGTGCTCCGAACGACCTGAAACTGCACGAGAACGATAGAAATATTATTCCTGAGATGCAGGAGGAGGCCGCACGTCCATCGGACGTGCGGTGCGCGCGGCACGTCCGATTGTGCCGTTTTCAGCAGCGCGGCGCGCGCTGAAATGGCGCGTTGGGGGGTCAAAACCACCCGAACGACCTCCGAATGCCACGAAACCGTACGACAACATCCGGGGCGTGAATTGTGAAATGGTCGGCCAGACGGCACCTCATTCGGAGGTGCCGTGTGACCGCGGCGGCCGAAAACGTGTTTCCGGCGCCATTAAACACCAAAACGGCGTGCGGCGGTCCAATTCGGAGCAAACGTGCTCCGAACGACCTGAAATGAGATTATTTCTTGAATCGAAGTTTTTAAATTATTATAGCACAATGATTTGATATTATATATATATTAAATATATATTAAAACATTTAAAATATATTATATATATATATATATATATATATATATTTAAAATATTGTATTTAATAGTATATATATGAATATTTTTACACACACACATATATATATATATATATATTTATATTGAATTCAATAAAAAATTTTAAATTTTTTTTTTTTCGAATAGCGACCGCCAGAGGCGGTCGCTATAGTGTGCCCTACAGAGGCCCTTCGGCGACCGCCTGGCGGTCGATGAAGGCCGATCTGCCGGCCCAATATAGCGACCGCCAATGGCGGTCGCTATAGGTTTCCCGGCAGGGGGCCTTCAGCGACCGCCAGGCGGTCGCTGCGCGGCCGCTACAGACCTTTAGCGACTGCCAATGGCGGTCGCTAATGGCCTTATTTATAGTAGTGTATGTTGTCACATTCTTTGGTTTTAATAATAATTAAATTATTTTAATGGAAAAAAGTCCATTAAATGAATCTAATCCGACACTTAGGTGATATGGGTCGACTTTAAGTCATCCAATAGGATTTTGACATGTGTTAGGGTAATTTTATAATATTATATTTACCCTTAATTACCTGATTTACCTTTAACTATGGTAAATAAAATTTACCGTAGTTACTATTCATAA
Source organism: Viscum album (assembly GCA_963277665.1). Lineage (NCBI taxonomy): Eukaryota > Viridiplantae > Streptophyta > Magnoliopsida > Santalales > Viscaceae > Viscum > Viscum album. Next base: position 689,367,900 of record OY728158.1, on the reverse strand, counting down.
TTCTCAAAAATAAAAAGTAGCTTATTAAAATAATTTGGATCCACTAATTCCAAATATGGAATCCATTTTTACGAATTCAATACACAAAAGTTGCATAAATTAAATTAAAATTAATCCCATTGTCGAAAGAAAAGGAGTTTTTCTTTAAAACATTGCAAAAGATCGAATTGATTTATCCTACGAATTCAAGGTAGAATAAATGCTAATGACATACATTATATTAAATGGTAAAAATATATTCTATTTGTACTTTAAAACCATTCAATATTATAATTTAATCATATAAATTATTGCGATGAAAAAAGTTGTTTTTAATTAAAATATAGCGTGTTTTTACTATTCATCAAAATATAAAAGTTACCAGAATGATATGGAAATTTATCCAAAGTAAATTTTTATTTCATGATTCCAAAGAATAATTTTATTTTGTCAAATTGAACTTATAAACATGTAAAAAACTAGATTTAAAGTCGGTGCGCCATCAAAAGGCGGCAAAACTGCATTTTTATAAAAATACTTATTTTACCCGAAAATTTTATTTTTTTCTTATACCATGTTTTAGAAAATGTGAAAGACAAATAAAAATGTTATAAGATTCAAAATTTAGTTAATACTATTCATAATGGCTAGTTTATAATAATATTATAATAATATATCATTGTTTAGTAAAAACCGGTATTGCGTACAACACACGCTATCGAGGAAGGTCGCGATTGCATGTAATGCAAGACAAGTCAGGGTTGTGTGCTATGCAAGAATCCTTCATTATTTCGTATAACATAATCCAACCATATTTCACTTATACATTGAATATATATATATATATATATATATACTCAATGTTGCGTAAAATAACTATTATCAAAATTGTGTGTAACACGATCCAAGAATAGTGTTGCGTATACTGCAAGCTAATACGGTGTTGCGTATAGAGCAAGGTAATCTTGGTGTAGCATACAACACAAGACATTAATGAAATTAAAAGAATATTTTTCATAAAATCTTGGGGTGTTACATTCTACCCCCCTTAAAATGAATTTCACCCTCGAAATTCATTGGAGTTATAAATGGTTTACTATTCGAAAGTTTCTTTAATAGAAACCCACATCATAAAAAGGAATACCAAAACCAATATTTAAAAACAAAAGTATGAAACTTAATGGTTACCCAAATAAACTAATCACTGGGTTTCCACATAGGTGAAAATATAGATATGGAAGAGAAATCTAACCATCATGTTCTGATGGAAAGTGGTAGAGAACATGGCTATGAAAAAGCCAGCAATCACAAAGCCATAAATTTGTGACGATCTACGGTACCATATGATTCATCAGATATAAGAGCACTAGGACAACATTTTTGGTTTTCAAGATCATTTCCCTAAAGTTGATGAAATTGGAATTAGAAGAAATACTTTCGTGATTTTGGTATAGTCTCACCGTTTGTCGTTCTTTGGACAATTTCCACTTCATCTCTTAAAGAAATGAAGTTGAATTTTTCATTCGTGATGTGTTAGTAGATAATGTGATAGAATGATGGGTCATTCCATCTGTCTCAAACAAAAGGTTAGAAAAGTTATCAAAAAATACATAAGACTATCTATAGTGAGATTAATCATATATGGTTCCTAAAGTGGACTTATACTTCATATATCATACTGCTTAATATAGTAAAACTAGTTTCTACTAAACAGGGACTTCCTGTAGGCCAGTGGTAGGCGATAAAGGCCAGTCGCACTTCAGTTGTGGGTTCGATTCCCACAGCCATGTCCGACATGATGGGTTGTCACCCATCCTGTAGGTTTTCCTTTTTCAAAAGCTATATTACATTAACATCCCATCAAAAATATCAAAATAGTTTTATCCTTTAACAATACTAACTTATGTCCAACATAATCCATTCCAATATTTAGGCTAATCTAAAATACTTCGGTCCAAGCTCATAGTATAAAGGAAATGATCATGTGAATGCCATCATTTATCCCCCATATATCATAAGATATATCTTGTTGGTCAAATTACAAACATGTGAATACCTTAATCATGTATTCTCTTGAAGAATGAATATCCATTGAACCTTAGTGAAAATATGAATGCAGTTAAAAGTTAACACTTTCCACATACCAAAATCCTCAAAATTATATATCCTCAAACCATGATATCACTTAGTCCTTATATCAATCACGAGCTCATGAATACTATCAAACATATTATATTCTCTTTATCCCTTCATTATGTGCATATCATCTGTTTTCCAAAAATATTTCAATCACTTTTCATGGTTACCGATGCAATAAAATTATTGAAAACCACAATAGACCAAAACATAAATATTCAATATTCCACGATACTATATGCAACATTATTCTGGAATCCCATTACATAAACACTTAATCATTCTACCACATCGTTGTCATATTCAACATCGCCAATGGTGATCGCATGTGACTTCCCTTTGTCCTTTTCCTTAAGTGGTTGCTCATGTCGATCATCACTAACCCTTGGATTAGGGCATTTATTAGCATAATGCCTCATTTCCTTGCACTTGAAGCATTGAAGTGTAGTAGGTTCATTTTGTGTATCCCTTCCTTTGTTTGCATCATTAGGCATCTTCTTCCCATCATTGCGGCATTCAAATGCCTGATGACCTTCCATTCCACATTTGAAACATTTACTTGTCCCTTTAAGACAATCTCCACCATGCTTCTTTCCACACTTTGAGCATAAGGAAACATTCATATCCTTTTCACCATTATTCTGAGATTTCTCCTTGAACTCCATCTTTTGTTTCTTGTCAAAACTATGAGATGGATAAGTAACACCAACTTCCATTTCTACCTTGATAGCACAACGCACAATTTCTTCATAGCTACTGAAGTCTCTTATAGCTAATGCCCTTTGAAGATTTTTTTAAGCCACTGAAGAATCGATCAACTTTACTTTCAGGTTGGATGATAAATCTAGATGCATACCTTGGAAGCCTTGTAAAATTCGCTTCGTATATACCAACAGATTCATCATCCTTTTGCTTTAGTTCAAGAAACTCCTTCTCCATCTTTGTTCAAAGAATACGAGGGAAGTACTTACTGAAAAAAAGTTCTTGAACTTTTCCCATTCCATGGACTCAATTTCATCTCTTTGCCTCGTATTCTTGATAAGATTCCACCATTGATCAGATTCACCTTCCAAACGATATACTGCTAAGATGTCTTTATCATGTTCAGAACATTGAAGAACTGAAAATATCTTTTCAGTGGTACTGATCCATTGTTCAGCAACAAGTGGATCAGAAGACCCACTAAAAGAAGGTGGACGTTTCCTCATGAATGACTCAATAGAATGTTGTTCCCTTCTCTGCTCATTTGGAAGTCCAGAATGATTCATAGCTTGTGTAAGTATAGAAATAAGATTTTGCACTCCATCTCCCATAACATTTGTTTGTTCAGGAGGACAATCATTGCATTGTCCATTACATTGATCAACACGGTTCCTTCGGGTTCCAGCCATAGTCTAAAACCCAAAAAGAATAGTGTGAGAGGAAAAAATCATGCTAGGGAAAACAACATAATAAAGGGGGAGTATCCTCAATATCTAACATCTTAGGTTAAATTCTATGATAGTTACCGTAGTTCTAGGATTGTATCCTATACGTATACTTATCCTTAGGGACATCCCTAGACATACCTTAGATATATCTCTAGGGATCTCACTAACGTTTTCACATCCTAGTTTCCAAAGGTTGACTAAACCTTTCCTCTGATACCAACTGTAGAGACCTGAAGCTTAACGTACATAGACATTACATTACTTTTGTGGAATACTTAGTACATAACAAAAACACACACACACATGGACCGTAATAGTTTAGTGTCTTTGGAAACTCAGAATATAATCTTCTAATCGTGGTGAAAGATCTTCAACATCTCCCATAAAGATCTTCTTCTTTTTTAAACCTAAATCATTTCTTTATGTCCTGGGGAAAAGAAAAGATAAAAGGGTGAGCTCAAATGCTCAGTAAGGGTAAACAAAAGAAATATCAATCACGCCATATTCATAATAACATATCTTTTGGAAATCTAAACCTGCAAAAGAGATCATAATTTCATAACATGGGATAAATCATAGTAGTGAAATGTAATCCCAATAATCAAAACGTAAAACATGAAACTTTGTGGCATACACACATAATCATATATAATCATTTCTTATTAGTAAAGACTCATTGCCAAGACTATCTTAGTGGACAAAGTCCCTTTCTGAACCGAGTTCACTCCTTGTTTCAGTCCTGTTTCACTGAACCGGTATAACCTACCGTTCCAGCCATGTCTATCTCATGAGATATAAAATCTTTACCCAATGCATTGGAGGGAGATATAGGTCCCACCCATCTCATAATGAAATCATTCTTACTTGTTCCACAAAATAAACTTAAAACATTCATCATAACCCAAAGAATAAAATGGGTTTCATAAACATCATTCCATCATAACATAATCCATATAAAACAAATGGATACCATTTCATAATAAGAAAAGTGAAACTATTTAAATCATAGAGACATATAACTTGAAACATACACATATTAAATAATGTCATCTTATATGGAAAATAGTTTTGGCAGAACACTTGAAATGAATTCTTGAGGACAATATCCTTTCTTCTTTAAAATCATTTTCTTTTCAAAAAATTCCATGAAATTTTAAAAGAAAAGGGTTTTGTTGAAAATAATCATGCAATCTTGTAGAGGAATATTCTTGAAAATTATGCGTTATAAAACTGTAAAAATCCGTTCACGCCGTATAAATGAAAAATAACATTCTCCTCGTACTTTTGTCAGAAAAGTCAAAAGGCACCTCGTAATGTAAACAAAAGAAAGATTCCTTACATACCATGTAGTAAATGTCAAAAATGGGTAAAAAAGACTTTAAACATACATGAAAACACTTTTATAAATCATGGACAAGGATGATAGAAATAACCCCAGTAAATACTTACGAATAAGCAATCTCAGATAAAAATAAGATTTTCAAAATTATCCCTTACCTTAGGTCCGATTTGCTTCGTAAGTGTCCAAACCTCCTGTATAATGATTTAAATAATTTTATTGACTTATTCCAGAATCATAATTATTTTTATGATATCATATATGGTCATATTCTTATCTTATTATTAGTAATATTTCATTACTACTTGTTATTCGGGTGTTTATTACTTTTTTGTTCTTATGCGTGTTTGTCGAATAAATTCTTATTCTTCTCTTTAGGTTATAGATACCTCATTTAAAGAATGGTATTATTGTAATATATATCATATTCATTCATTAAATTCATTTATATAATCATTATGCAATGAAGATCATATAGAACGAATCGCATCACATTGTGGAGACGGTATTCCGTACGTACGCACGAGTGATGATATCATTCCCATGATCGTGGAATTGTATTGGAGTGTATGTATACTATTTCAGAATCAATATCACTTTTTAATAGTCATATATAGTAATTATTTACACAATTATACCCATCCAAGTATGGTGGTGCTGGAAAATAGATTACACCACGGCGTGGAGACGGTATTCCGTACGTACGCACGCGCGGTGATTTCTTTTTCCGTAGGATGGATAGATGGTGAAATAGGGTTGTTTAATACTTATAATAACATATCAGTATATGAGTGATAGTGATGTTATTACTTCATAATGAAACAACTAAAGAAGAAGAAGTGGAAGAAGAAATAAAGGTGAAAGAATCGGTAACGGACATTACCTCTTCTTTGAAGTGCTTCTTTGAGACCTCCTTTTAGGGTACTAAAATATGTCTTTGAAGAAGACCGGAACCTCTAGGATGATTCTAGGGAAATGGAGAGGAAAAATTGGCAGGGTTTGGCCGAGTTTGAAGGCTCAAAGTTGTGTGAGGAAGAGGGAGGAGGAGGTGCCCTTTTATAAGGGAGGAGAGGGGTACCTTTGGAATAACAAAAACTATTATTTTATTATAAAGTCAAATTAGGTTTTAAATAGACCCAATTTGATTTATTTTAAATCTAAGGTGGGTATGGGTCTAAATTCTCTTGTCCAACAGAATTTAGACAAGTTTAGGTTGCTATTTTAATCTTATCATTTAGATTTAACATTAAGTTAAATAATTTTACTTTTACTGTGTTTTCTTGTGTTCTTATACTATAAGGTTAATAAACTTACTATAAGAAGCCAAAAGAACCCCAAGTTGTTTATTATTAATATATATAACCTTATCTAAGTCAATTGGCCGAACTTTAGATTTTTAGGAATAAAATAACAATTAATAATATAATATTTGTTTTAAAAACTATTTTATGTCATTTTTGACACTATTTAGTAATTGATTTTTGTGAAAATCATAACAGAATTATTAGTTCGAAAAAAGTTAATTAAATAAATAATAACATGTCATATTAACCTATAAAATTAGTTTAATTCATAAAAAGTCTTAAATTACATTTATTTGAGTATTTATAACATCCATTATGTCAAAATTTCATTAATAAGACAATTACTGCATCATATTTGTGTCATAATAAATGATAATTATTTAATCCCTAAAAATTATAAATAAATTCCTATGATTTAGATAATTGTATTATATTTCTTTATACTATTCATGTTCTAAGTTTCATGAAGTGTATCACTAAATTAAAATTATTATACTTATAAGATTTAATAAAGTTTCATGTTGTCACATTCTTTGGTTTTAATAATAATTAAATTATTTTAATGGAAAAAAGTCCATTAAATGAATCTAATCCGACACTTAGGTGATATGGGTAGACTTTAAGTCATCCAATATAAGTTTTACATGTGTTAGGGTAATTTTATAATATTATATTTACCCTTAATTACCCGATTTACTGTTAACTATGGTAAAAAAAATTTACCGTAGTTACTATTCATAATTCCCAAAAATAAAAATTATCTTATTAACATAATTTGGATCCACTGATTCAAAATATGTAATACATTTTTCCAAATTCAAAACACAAAAGTTGCAGAAATTAAATTAAAATTAATCCCGTTGTCGAAAGAAAACGAGTTTTTCTTTAAAACATTGCAAAAGATTGAATTGATTTATCCTACGAATTCAAGGTAGAATCAATGCTAATAACATAAATTATATTAAAAGGTAAAAATATATTCTATTTATACTTTAAAACCATTCAATATTATAATTTAACCATATAAATTATTGTGATGAAAAAAGTTGTTTTTAATTAAAATATAGCGTGTTTTTACTATTCATCAAAATATGAAAGTTACCAGAATGATATGAAAATTTATCCAAAGTAAATTTTTATTTCATGATTCCAAAGAAGAATTTTATTTTGTCAAATTGAACTTATAAACATGTCAAAAACTAGATTTAAAGTAGGTGCGCCATCAAAAGGCGGCAAAACTGCATTTTTTGAAAAATACTTATTTTACCAGAAAAATTTATTTTGTTCTTATACCATGTTTTAGAAAATGTGCAAGACAAATAAAAATGTTATAAGATTCAAAATTTAGTTAATACTATTCATAACGGCTAGTTCATAATAATATTATAATAATATATCGTTGTTTAGTAAAAACCGGTATTGCGTACAACACACGCTATCGAGGAAGGTCGCGATTGCATGTAATGCAAGAAATGTTAGGGTTGCGTGATATGCAAGAATCCTTCATTGTTTCATATAACATAATCCAACCATATTTCATTTATACATTGAATATATATATATATATATATATACTCAATGTTGTGTAGAATAACTATTATCAAAATTGTGTGTAACACGTTCCAAGAATAGTGTTGCGTATACTGCAAGCTAATACGGTGTTGCGTATAGCGCAAGGTAATCTTGGTGTAGCATACAACACAAGACATTAATGAAATTAAAAGAATATTTTTCATAAAATCTCGGGGTGTTACAGGTGCACTACTGGTGCAACAGAGAGGAGGTCTGGCATGTTCGGGGTGCGCTGCATGCTAAGGGGAACCGGCAGGGACACAGGGCCGAAGCGGGACTACCGTTGGGAGTAGGAGGGTGTAGAGCAGCAAGGAGGAGGTGCTCAGATGGGGGGTCACACACCGGCTGCGCGAAGCAGAGGGGCCACATGCAGGGGAGCCAGAAAGAAACCGGTGCGCAGTGTGGAGTGCACAGGAGTCGCAGCGGTGGGGCGCGACGTCGGAGGGGCTGGGCGTGCAGGCCGAAGGTGGAGCTATGCAGTTTGCTGGGGTGTGCTGAGCTGTCGTGACAGGAGGACCTAGGGGCACCAGACAGAAAAGCCGGAGGTAGGGGCGCCAGATCGAGAGGCAGATGCTAGAGGGGTGACTTGTGCAGCGTGGGAGATCCAGGTGGTGATGCCGACGGTGGATGGGTGCTGCAAGGAGGAAGCAGGGGGCGCCGAACAGGGAGGCACAGTGACGTTGGACTGCATGGGAGGTAACAGCTGGATGGTGGAGGCGATAACAGAGAGGGCATCCGGTGCGAGGCGGAGCAGCAAGGCGGAGGGTACACAGGGCGGGCAGGCCGGACAGGGGTAGAAGGAGGGTGGCGCGTCGGCTGGGGAGGGGGGGAGGTATGAGGGCCGAGTGAGGTGCAGTCTGGCAGTTGGAGGGGGTACTGTGTGCAGGAGCAGGTGAAGGCGCCGGGTCTAACGGGAGAAGAAGAGGCAGGGGGGAGCATCTGCGTAGAACCAGGAGGAAAAGAAGAAAAAAGAAAAAAGGAGGAGAAAAAAGAAGAAAGGGGAAAAAGAATAAAATAAAATAATAGTAAATATAAAATAATGGTAAATATTAATTAAATAAAATAATACCTGTTAATAATAACAACAATAACAATAATAATAATAATAATAAAAACAACAACAACAATAATAATAATAATTATAATAATCGGTCAACCATGTAGTCTCTGGGACTGAACGCACGGTCACTACTAGCGGTGTGGTGACCCCGTACCCACCCAAACCGAAGGTGAGGTGACCCCTAGCAGTGCGATGACTGTACACTTGCCCGAGACCCACCAAAAACATCAAATCTTAAAAAATTCAAACCCGGACCCAAACTCGACTCTATCAAAGGGATCGGGACCAAGAAAATAATAAAATAATAAGCGTTTGTGGTCAGGGTGTGAGAGTTGATGTGTTAAAAACCTTAACCAGCCTTTACAAAATTAATAATAAACCAAATTCATTATAATTAATTCCACCCAAATGTGGTTGTATTTAAATATTAAATAATCATTATTTAATCACTTAAAACAACCCCTCCTCATGTATGAATCTGATCCTCACCACCCCCTTTCTCCTTAAAAGGATTAAAGCTCTTAAAATCTCTACCAAATCCTCTCATCTCCTCTCTCCCCATGTCCAAGTTCTACTGCTGTCACTCAAATACCAATTCCAAGTTTTTAAAAGGATATTTTAAGGAGGAGATATTCTATAAGAGGTTAAATTACACAAAACTAAAGGTAAGCGTGAGGTAAGGGTTTCTCATATCATTTTTACTTTTAGAAGATATATGAATTATTCACAAATTATTTCTCGTGAGTACTATATATGCTTCCCTTTGATATTTCATATCCTTAATCTAATTATCTTCATGGTATTCAATGAGTCATTTGATAATTATTACTTTTATGGGGAATACGATTCGACTAATTTCAAAGTGGTAAGGGATTTATTAACTCAATTTCCATTCATTGGGTTAAACTTCTACTTCATTGATTATGCCATATTAAGATTATGTGTGATATGACCTCTGATTATATTATGTCGTATTTACACTTATTTTTTGTGGACTTAAAGAAGATACCCATAATCAATTCATTTGATTAATGATCACTTCAATGATATGATATTTATAAGGGACTTTCTTTTAGAAATTATCTTTGTAAAATTTACCTTAAAATGTTAATTTTATCCCATGTCCATGTTTTATGAAATAAACTTTAAAAAATGCTTTTATTATTCTATGATTATTTTTTAAAGTCATTTTTACTCATGTTGGACTTTTTGTAAAATGGTTTGAAAGGATTATTTTTTTCATTTTCTAAATGATGTTCTTTGTGACTTTTCCAAAAAAACACAGAAGGGATATTTTTTTTAACTTATACAGCATGAGTGTATTTTTCCGTTGTCATGAATATTTAATGATTTGAATCTTATTATTTAATCATACAAGGTTCTTTTAAAAGAAAATAATTTCCTTTTAGATTTCCCAAGTTTTCAAAAAAAAAATTTCATAATGGAAAAGTTGTTTCCCTCATGAATTTTTCCAAGTGACCTTTCAAAATAATTTTTCATCTTGGATGGCATCCTTTGATGATACAAATACTTGACATGGGTTACGATTCTAGGATATTATCCATATTATTTTTTAAGAATGGTTTATGTTTATTATGACATGATGTTTATGAATCCCATTATTATTTCATGAGTTATGCTATGATGAAATTTTTTTGAAAATCATTTCTTTTCAATAAGTTTTAAAATAATGAAATATTTAAAAAACCCATTTATTTTCATGTGTTTTTGATATGATGAATTATTTGTGATCATGTGGAAGACATAACTGTAAATTTTAGAATGTGATGGGTGGGACCTAAATCTTTCTCCAATGCATTGGGTAAGGATTTATATTTCATGATATAAAAATAGGAAACAAGTTGATGGGCTAGATCCACTATGGGAAATAGGTGCATCCTAATCCACAATATTAAAAAAGTTTGTCATGATCAACTATGGGAAACAAGTGCATCCTAATCCACTATAGGGAATAGTTATGTCTTGATCCACTATGTTGATGGTCTTGGTAGTTAAACTTGACATATTAAATGGTTTTCTATATTTATGATGGTGTCACACTTTTATGACAAGAGATTATAGTCGATGAATGAATTATAATGATTTATCACTCTTATGGTCCATATTTTCCGAATTGGTAATTTCTATTCCATGAATTATGTTTATGATCTATGACAGGTTGGGTATGAACTTCATAAGTTATGCTTATAATCACATAACCATATTCTTATTTTATTCTTTTGTATTATCATGGATTGATATATCCTATGTTTACCCTTAAGGAGAAGCTGATCTCACCCTTTCTTATGTTTCCTTCCTTATATGATGAAGAAAGGTTTAGGTAGTGTATGCCTAAGAGGATTACTATGTGAGAAGATTTCTGTGGAAGATATTGAAGAAAATTCATAAAATAATAATATATTATATCTAATCACCAAAGAATCTAAACTTTGATAGTTATGGAATAGATATTATTGTTATGTATTGAATATTCATCTATTTTGATGTGATATTAGTGTATAAAAAGTGTGGGTTGTTATACTTCTTCCTGATAAATATCTTTCATTATTTCAGCTATGTCTTCGATGTGTGAATCATTTCGTTGATTTCTTTGTTTCTTTTTATTTTCATGGTTTTTAAAATTTATGAAATATCATCCATATTGATTTCTAAATTGATCCTGATTGTACATAGGTTATTTATTAAATTTTTGGGGATGAAAATTTTTGTTTGGTTGATCATTATACCTAAACCTATTATTTCTTTTGTTGTTCTAACCTTGATTGAAATTCATATTTGATTTAAATTTCCTAGGTTGGAAATTATGGTTGGTGAATTTTATATTGGGATTATTTCAAAATGTATTTCTATGAAAAATACCATTACAAGATTCGGGTTTTTCAAGAAATACTAGAAATTGATCTTTAAAATGATCGGTGGAAGAAAATTTTTTAGAATGCATCTGAATAGGATAAACTGGTTTTGGTTGGGATTGTGAAGGAGCATAGTTAGCCAACATTTCCTTCATCTGGCTTGCAAGTTTAATTAACATATTATCAATATAGATATTATCAAAATTGGAAGTAGATGCTTCTATATCCATATTAACATGGATAAGGCCCTTAGTACCAAATTGTTATGAATTTTGGGCCTTATTTGAAATGATATTTCTATCCCTGATAGGATTTTTATCCACTAACAATCCTCCCACAGTATCATCAATCAATCTTCTATCCATCGAGACTAATACCTCATAAAAATATTGATTTAAGAGTTGATCAGATATCTGGTGATGAGGACAACTCAATCATAAATTCTTAAATCTCTCCCAGTATTCACGTAATGTCTCCCCTTAGAGCTTCCTAATAACAATAATATCCTTTCTATGTGAGACAGTCTTAGATGAAGGAAAAAATTCAAGGAATATACTCATAGGATGGTTACAACTCTCTATCAACATAGATTATGAATAATGAAACCACTCCTTAGTCTATCTAAGGAGAAATGTAAGGTTCTCATCATAATCTGGACCTCATTAACCACTTGAGTTTTTATGGTAATACAAGAACATGTGGAACTCTTGTAGATGCTTATAAGGATATTCTCTCATCACTCCATGGAATTTTGGTAAATGATGAATCACTCCTGATCTAAGATTGAAACCAGAATCAATCTCATGGTATCCCATGAAATTTTTATTGATCTCAAGATAGAGAACTCCTTTAGTGTTCTTCGACCATCCATATTTTCTAAATTGTTTAATTTTTCTAGATTGGCTAGGATTATTTCTGATTATTCAAAAGTTTGAATTTCAGTTTTAATAATATTTTTGATTTCTACTTCTTATTTTTTTACTTTTTATTTATTATATTGTAATAATTTTATATTTATGAGTTTCCAACATTATTAGACAAATGAGGAATTTTTTTATCAAATTTTTTCAACTTTTTTACATATAATTTTTATCAAAAAAATCCTTATTTTATTTAATCCCTTGGTAGCCTCCCCGAAAGTGAAACCAATTCAATAAAGTCTTTTATATTCATTTTAAACCCATGTCAAATTTTATAACCTAAGGACTGTAATACAGCAGCAACCAGAGTTTTCTCCTATCGAGACTACCATTTAAGAGTTATTTTGTCACAATTTATTTTATTTTCCACTTTTATATATTAATTTTTCTATGATGTGATTACTAATTTTGTAGAATAACAAAATCAAATTCCAAAAAATGCGGATAAAAATGAAATAAATGTGAAATAAATAGCAAGAATAATAGTAATTGTAACATCCTCATTCCAGGTACCGCCCAAAGGTGCCCCATACCCAGTTGGTCACTGTAACATCCCATAAAATATTAAGTAATTCATAAATCAATTATAATTTAAATAAAAATTATTATATTATTATATAATTATGTGATTTAGTTTAATCAAAATTAAATTTGTTACTTTAAATTAAATTATTATTCATCCTGTCACTATATGTTGAAATAATATAAATTAGTTATACCTTATATATATATATATATTAACCTATTTTTAAAAAATAAAACAATCAAATTAAATAAAATTAAAGGTAATAATTAATGCAACATATTAATATAATGTTTTTAATTAAAATAACCTACTTTATATTTATAATAACTAAAAGAGAGATATTTAGTTTAAAACAAACATAATATTATGTAATTATTAATTTATTTTATGATGATTGTAATTATATATATATATATATATGTTTCTTAAATGTAAATTAATAAAAGTTTAAGTAATGAGTAATATAAATTTAATATATATTCATTAGAAGTGATATATATATATATATGAAATAATGATAAAAAATTTAAATAAATAAAAAGAATAAATGAAATTCTAATATTTTATATGTTGATATATATAACGGTGAAATGTAATTACGAATATGAAAAATGTTATAAAAAAATCTGAACTGATAACAAAAATAGAAGATAAGAAAAAAACGGGATTTAGGGAAACAGTGGTCCGACCATTGGGGGTTCGATGCAGAGAGGGTTTCAAGGGGTCCAAGCAGTCGCACGGTGAGGCTGTGATCGTGTTCTTCATTCTTGGAGATTGATGGTCCCACTGAGAAATTGAGATTTAGATGCATGGTTGAAGAAGACCGCCACATCCAGATCTGGATCTGCGTTCTAGGTTCGATGGCCATCACTCACACGAAATGTTTCACAATTAGGGTTACAGTTTCAATTTGTGAAGTTATTATTGAGGTTTGGAAGTAGTTTGAGTTTCAATATTCGGATTGGTATGTTATCCTTCCTCTATTATTCGGATCTTATCCTTTGATTTTCTTTATGTGTAATAAATTCATAAACATCTTTTCCTTGTTTTTCTTCATAACCGATTTCAACATTAATATTTGTCATATTTTTAGATTTAACTATTTGAAAATCCTATCCGAATCATATGCAGTGTATCAGTTAATTTTTGGCTATTATTTTCATCAATCGGTTTCTATTCTTAGATTTCTATTGTGTTTTAAATAGGAAATTGTTATTCGTATATTTTTCCAATGTGTATGGTTGTGGTTTGTTTCATTTTGAAGAAGCCTCTACCCATAAAAATCCAAATCTTCATCATAGATGCATTTTTTTATTCAAATGTAAATGTTTAAAACATTAAATATTCTATTGGTATAATGATGTTCCATCTTGTTTTGTTTTCATTCTACAATGCTTTGCGAGGAAGCATCATTTAATTTTCCTTCTTTGTCCACAGTCGTATTCATCCACAGTTCATTCAATAATTTCTGTTTGATGTCATTTTCAATCGCGTTCAAATGTCATTTAATTTGTGGTAAATTAAAATTTAATTTTTTCACATTTTAACTGCTATATAAATAATGTTTTTCTACTTCGATAATAGGATATACGATGAGTGCGCTGTGTGTGAGGCTGAGAAAGCAAGTATTGGCCTCTTCTTTCTTTTTTCCTTAGTATACTTTCTAATGCTAAGTGTTTGAGAGTTGGGTAGTTCCAATCGAAAGAAGAATTCGCATACACATAAAAATAGTAAGGGAATTTTTTATCTTCAAATACTCACTCTGCTATTCTATTTTTTGTAAGGGGAAATTTTTATATTCATGCTTTTTATTATCTTGAAATATTTTTTTTTCAGTTTGTATTCCATAATTTATTATTTGCATAAGGGATATTAATTTTTATTTTATTTTATCAAATTATTATCTTCTTAAATGATTACTTAAGAGTCTCTTTCAAATAAAATCAACATTTTTTTCAACAAATTGATAAATTTTAGTAAGGTGATTCATGCTAAAATTACTTTGGTATAAGTTTGGTATGTTGTTTATGGGAGAAATATTTTGTTGCGTATTTTGAAATCTTATTTTTGTAAGGAATTTTAGAAAATTTTATTTCAAGTAATTCTACTTGGTTAGAATTTCAATTTTATTAAAATTATTCTTCCAAGTGAGTTTAATTGAAAAATACTTCATGTATAATTTGATCATAAATTATAAGTGGGTAAAAGATTTCAAATTAAATTTTACCTTTCTCATTCTAAGGGGTTATTTTAAAAAAATAATAAATTATATTTGTATAAAGATTTTTATATGCATAATTATTAAAAAAATTATGAATATATATAGATGAATAAATGGAATGAGTGTATATATATTCATTGATGAATTGATTAATATCATGTTTATAATTTTATAATCAACTTTTCGTCAAATTTCTAAAAAATGAACATAACATTTCATCACATTTTATAAACACTATGGGCGTTACAATTGCACATATACATGGCCATGATTCATGCATACATCGACACTCGTTACATTTTTAAAAATTTCATGTTTTAATTTAATGTTCTTAGGATTTATCTCAAGTGGCTTTTTCAACAAAAAGTTTATGATTGGTGGTGGTGGTATATGAGTATCAATGGTTATTCGTAAAAATAATAATAATTATATGTAATGTCTAGCCGATAAAAGTTTTGGTAATAACCAAAATTTTCTAATGATAAAAATGGAAATTATATATATATATATATATATATATGTGTGTGTGTGTGTGGATGTGTATTTAAAGGTAAAAACTCCAGTGACCAATACTAGTATATACATATATATGTATAGGAAACTTTAAACGTTTTTGAAAAATATCAGCACTTGATCGTTGTAAAAATAGAAGGTCATTGGGGAGTGAACCCATCCTTTGCTAAGTGGGTAGGCCCAAAACAGCCTTCGATGAATTAAGTTTCCTCAAAATGATGTTTTATTTTCATGAAGTTTTCTTAATATTTTCCAAAGAAAATCACAGGATTAGTTTAAAAGTGTTTTCAAAGTTTAATTATTTTTTTCAAATCATTATATTGTTATGTAAAGGTTGTTTTACAAATGTATTTACAATTGAATTTTTCAAATGTATTATCAAAATGATATTTTATTAAAAAGAGATTCATTAATGTTTTTTTAAACCCCTTACTGGGAAATCGAATGATCACCCTTTTATTTTAAATTGTTTTTTACAGGTATCTTAGTAGATTGTTGTAGATGTGAACGCTTTTGGAGTTATAATATGGATGAGTAGTGGACAATTGTTTTATTTTTTTGTTTCAAATATGATAAATGAAAGGTTTTGTCTAATCCTCTAGAACCTAGACTGGTAAATGATCCTAGTTTTTTTAAAGTGTTGTATAATTGTTCATTTTATTTCATAAAAAATATAACA
The DNA here is from genome assembly GCA_963277665.1 of Viscum album. NCBI lineage: Eukaryota > Viridiplantae > Streptophyta > Magnoliopsida > Santalales > Viscaceae > Viscum > Viscum album. The sequence goes on along the minus strand of OY728158.1, from coordinate 689,351,348 downwards.
CATCATTTTTCAAACACCGAGTCTGGAAGAGTGGGATCTGGGCATTATAATTGGTATCAGAGGCACAGTCTATACAATTTTGGAGATTATATGTTGTCTCTTGAGGAAAAACAAATCTACGATTTAGAATTTTTTTGAGTTAAGTTCACTTAGTGTTTCCTTATTTCTAAAGATGGAAATTCATAATTTCCGTAAGTTCGATGAAAGAATTGCGAGGACACAATTCATTTAAGGGGGGGAGAATGTAACATCCCATAAAATATTAATTAATTGATAAATAAATTATAATTTAAATAAACATTATTATATTATCATATAATTATGTGATTTAGTTCAATCAAAATTAAATTTGTTAATTTAAATTATATTATTATTCATCATGTCACTATATATTGAAATAATAAAAATTAGTTATGACTTATATATATATATTAAACTATTTTTAAAAAATAAAACAATAAGAATAAATAAAATTAAAGGTAATAATTAATGCAACATATTAATATAATGTTTTTAATTAAAATAACCTACATTATATTTATAATAACTACAAGGGAGATATTTAGTTTAAAAACAGACTTAATATTGTGTAATTATTAACTTATATTATGATGATTTTAATTATATAAATGTTTATTAATTTTAAATTAATAAAATTTTAATTAATGAGTAATATAAATTTAATTTATATTTATTAGAAGTGATATATATATGTGAAATAATGATAAAAAATTTAAATAAATAAAAAGAATAAATGAAATTCTAATATTTTATATGTTGATATATATAACGGTGAAATGGATTTAAAAATATGAAAAATGTTATAAAAAAATATGAACTGATAACAAAAATAGAATATAAGAAAAAAACGGGATTTAGGGAATTGGTGGTCTGAGCATCGAGGGGGTTCGATGCAGAGAGGGTTTCAAGGGGTCCAAGCAGTCGCACAGTGAGGCTGTGATCATGTTCTTCGTTCTAGGAGATTGATGATCTGGGAAAGCAATTTAGGTTTAGATGTGCGGTTGAGGATGAGCCCCACGTCTAGATCTGGATTGGAGTTCTTTGTTCGATGGTCGTCACGCACAAAAATTGATTTGCAATTAGGGTTATAATATCAATTTGCAAAGTCATGCTCGAGGTGAGGATGTAGTTTGAGTTTCAATATTTGTATTGGTATGCTATCCTTCCTCTATTATTCAGATCCCATCCTTTGATTTGATTTATAGGTAATAAATTCATAAACGTCGTTTTCTTGTTTTTCTTCATAACTGATTTCGACATTAATATTTTTTGCAATTTTAGATTTAAGTATTTGAAAATCCTATCTGAATCATATTCAATGTATCAGTTGTTTTTTTTACTATTATTTTCATCAATTTGTTACTATTCTTAGATTTCTATGGTGTTTAAGATAGGAAATTGTTATTCGTATCTTTTTCCAATGTGTATGGTTGTGGTTTGTTGCGTTTTGAAGAAGCCTCTACCCATAACAATCCATATCTTCATCATAGAATCATTTTTTTATTCAAATGTCAATGTTTAAAACATTAAATATTATATTGGTATAATGATGTTCCAACTTTTTCTATTTTCATTCTACAATTATTTTCGAGAAATCATCATTTAATTTTTCTTCTTTGCCCACAGTCGTATTCATCCACAGTTCATTCAATAATTTTTTTTTGATGTCATGTTCAATCGTGTTCAAATGTCATTTAATTTTTGGTAAATTAAAATTTAATTTTTTACTTATGAAAAGCTATATATATAAAGTTGTTCTACTTCGATAATAGGATATATGATGAGTGTGATGTTTGTGAGGCTGACAAAGAAAGTATTGACCTATTATTTATTTTTACCGTAGTATACTTTCTAATGCTAAGTGTTTGAGAGTTGAGTGGTTCCAATCGGAAGAAGAATTCACCTAAGCATAAAACTAGTAAGGGACTTTTTTATCTTCAAATACTCACTCTGCTATTCTATTTTTTTGTAAGGGGAAATATTTATTTTCATGCTTTTTATTATCTTCAAATCTTATTGTTTGTCAGTTTGTATTCCATAATTTATTATTTGCATAAGGGATGCTAATTTTTATTTTATTTTATCGAATTATTATCTTCTTAAATGTTTACTTTAGGGTCTCTTACAAACAAAATCAACATGTTTTTCAACACATTGATAAATTTTAATAAGGTGATTCATGCTAAAATTACTTTTGTATAAGTTTGGTATGTTTTTTATGGGAGAAATATTTTGTTGCTTATTTTGAAATCTTATTTTTAAGGCATTTTAGAAAATTTTATTTCAAGTAATTCTACATGGTTAGAATTTCAATTTTATTAAAATTCTTCTTCCAAGTGAGTTTAATTGAAAAATAGGACATGTGTAATTTGATCATAAATTATAAGTGGGTAAAAGATTTCAAATTATATTTTACCCTTCTCATGTTAAGGGTTTATTTTTAAAAAAATTAGAAATTTTATTTGTATAAATATTTTTATATGCATATTTATTACAAAAATTATGAATATATATATATATATATGTGCATAAATGGAATGATTGTATATATATTCATCTATGAATTGATTAATATCATGTTTATAATTTTATCGTCAACTTATCTTCAAATTTCTAAAAAATTAACATATCATGTCATCATGTTTTATCAACACTATGGACATTGAAATTTCACATATACATGGCCATGATTCATGCATACATTGACACTCATTATATTTATAAAAAGTTCATGTTTTAATTTAATGTTTTTAGGATTTATCTCAAGTGGCTTTTTCAACACAAATTTTATGATTGGTGGTGGTGGTATATGAGTATCAAAGGTTATTCGTAAAATACATAATAATTATATGTAATGTCTAGCCGATAAATGTTTTGGTAGTAACCAAAATTTGCAAATGATAAAAATGGAAAATATTATATATATATGTGTGTGTGTATATGTATATGTATAAGTATGGATGTGTATTTAAAGGTAAAAACTCTAGTGACCAATGCTAGTGTATATATATACATGTAAAGAAAACTTTAAACGTTTTAAAAAAATATAGGCTCTTGATTTTTGTAAAAATAGAAGGTCATTGAGGAGCGAACCCATCCTTCGCTAAGTGGGTAGGCCCAAGATAGCCTTCGAAGAATTAAGTTGCCTCAAAATGATGTTTTGTTTTCATGAAGTTTGCTGAATATTTTCCAAAGAAAATCACTGGATTTGTTTAAAAGTGTTTTCAAAGCTTAATTATTTTTTTCAAATCATTATAGTATTATGTAAAGGTTGTTTCACTAATGTATTTACAATTGAATTTTATTTCATAAAAAAAATTACACAACATTTTTTAAAAACTGAGTCCGGAAGAGTTGGCTCGGGGCGTTATAGTCACATTTCCTCAAGCGTATTTCCCTAAATGCCAGAGGCTACTGACTAGAAGTTAGGGCCTTGGTTGTGATAGTGGGGAAACTATGCCCTCATTGGCAGAGTAACATAGAGGAATAAAAATTATAGACAATAGAAGAAGTAGTAATACCATACAATAAGTGAATAGCAGAAGACTGAAAGTAAATTAACAACTGGAGCACATATATAAATTATGAAGGTTAAATGTGACTATGAAAGAATCCAAAAAAGTTAAAATGGTGTAAATAAAGTGCTAAACCAATGTACTAAGAAAACAAGTAAACTCCAGTAGCATCGCAAGCCTCAGCATTGTCTCATGCTCTCCATCTCCATAGCAATCAAGTACCTGATGACGAAGGGTGATTTCCCTAATCTATACCTCCAACCATAAAATCTGTTTTTGCCTAAAATCATGACCCAAATAGGGTGTGAGATGAATCCCAGTTGGAAACCACCTAAATATTGGTGTCTAACTGTCAGTGAATTTATATAGCAGGAAAAATAAAAAATGAAGTCATAAAAAAGGAAGTATTCAAAAGTAAACAGTCCTACAGTTGCAAAAAAATTCATTTACATTTATTAACTAATCAGCTATTCATTCACAAGAAACCCTCTGGTAAAGTTCTCACAGTCTAAACCCTCTAGTTTCATAAGGACAAAGACTCTCTGAGGAAGCATTCACCATCAATTCCCCCTGTTGTCTTTTAATGGTAACGATAGAATCTTTGAGGAATCACTCAATGTCCATTCCCCATGTGGTATCGTAATGGTATACTATACACACTCTTAGGGAGCACTCATCTTCCATCCCCCTATGGTCTCGTAACTTAAAAAGTATAATAGACACTCTGGGGAAGCCCTCAACATCAATTCCCCATGTGGCCTAACTACACCAGGTTCTCACATCCATGTGTAATAAAATCATGCACAAACGATATCCAACAGCTAAAGTAATCTCAACTACTAAAAGGCTAAGAATATATAATGAATATCACAAGCATGTCATATAATATCAATGACATCGTAATAACACTAGGCATAGAAAACAAAACTGCTTAATAGGCAATTCTAGACCCAACATACAAAATCAAACAGACATGAGAAAACACATCCATAATCAAAGTAATAAATCTAATTCATAATCAAAACCCTTTCTCAATCAAAAAAACATAACTGGCATCAAACAGGGTTAAATCTCCAAAACACGCAATACCGTAATCTAGGTATTCAACAGATTTTGCATATATAATCCAAATACAACTACAGAAAGGAAAAAACCACCTACCTTGACGTTGTAAGATTGTTATAGTTGAACCTCAGCAATTGAATCTACCTAGAATTTCATAGATCTACAAAAAGATCAAAAATGTTAAACCTTGAATAACTCATGCAAGAGGAGAAATCAAAAGGATATTCTCTATAAGAAGGAATAACTCACCGTGGTGATACCATTGCAATTGATGGTGTTAGATTCAGAGAACTGACGATCGATTGGTGTCTCGGTGAAAGTTCAGCGATTCCCATCAGTCCTAGACGAGACTGGGCTAGAATAAGGTGTTTTGGTTGATTGAACGTGACTCATGCCCATTTAATCAAATAAAAAGAAAAGTATACAACATGTTCATTAAATGTACACTCTGTGTACTTTCCTTAATCGGCACCCACATTATGCGGTATTTGAGTCACTTCACACGGCCATGTACTAGACTGTTAAACGGCTACCCACGACAATCGGATACACGGTGTGTACTTTTTTTGTACACGGCTTGTACTCCTAAAAATTTCAGATTCAACCATTTTTCTCAAAAAGACCTGAAATCAAGATCCATACCTGAAATGGATATCTAGGTTCTTAAAAACTTCTCCCTTAAAGAAATTCATTCTTAAATTTCCATAACAATGTGGTGCAAAATAATCTGTGAATAGCTCTGGCCACTGCGATCACGCATAAGCCTCCCTCTCACAAGTCTCATCTAATACCCACTCGTGCGGCCACAACACATATACCAGAGGAACATACTAGCCACGAAGAACCTTCGTGCAGTGATCAAAAATCCGGATAGGATACTCCTCAAATGATTTTTCCACCTCTAACTCAACCTCCTCGGGTTGAAAAACATGAGATAGGTTTGAGAAGTAACACTGCAACTGAGAAACGTGGAAGACTACATGCATAGCCCAGTACCTCCAAGGTAACTAAAACCGATAGGAAACTAGCTTGACTCTCTCTAAAATGTCAAAATGCCTGATGTATCTTGGTTAATGTTTACTGTATCTCATAATCCTCTTATGTCCCAACCTCGGTATGACACGTAAGAAAACCTGATCGCTGACCTTGAACTATAGAGGGTGTCTCCATTGATTATCTTAAGACTTCTGCTATGATTTTTGTAACACCCCGGGATTTTATGAAAAATATTCTTTTTAATTTCATTAATGTCTTGTGTTGTACGCTACACCAAAAGGAGCTTGAACAACACGCATCCTTGACTTGCTTTTCATTACACGCAATTGCGACCTTCCTCGATAGCGTGTGTAGTATGCAATACCGAGTTTCACTAAACAACGATATGCTATTAAAATATTATTAAAACTAGCCGTTATGAATAGTAATAACAACCTTTTAAAATTTTATAAATTTTATCTCTCAAAATGGACTTCATTTTTAGATTCGGAGTATCAAATTTAGCCTAAGGATAAATTTTGGTACTTTTCGGATAACTTTCATATTCTGATGAATAGTGAAAATTACTAAATTTTAATTAAAAACAATTTTTTTAATCGAAATAATTAATAGTGGTAAATTATTAATTTGAGTGGTTTTAAAGTATATTTAGAATATATTTTTACAATTTAATACAATGTTTTTCATTGGTTGTAATTTCACATTTAAACCAGACATAAACAAGTGTCAATCTTTTGATAGTTATTATCTTTTAAAAACACGCTATTTGTTTTGACGACGGGAATTAATTATTAAATTAATTAATGCAACTGATATGTTTTGAATTTGGTAAAATAGACATCATTTTTGAGTTCATAATATCAAATATAGCTTAGGCCTAATTTTTGGTATTTTTTTGGAAATTTTCATTTTTTGATGAATAGTGAAACCACTATGTGGTAGTTTAAAAAAATGAATTTTTCATAAAACATAAATTTACCACTTCTGTGAGTGGAATTTCAAAAATCCGAGAGACACGGTTGATGTCAGTAAGTAAAATGTGGTCCAATGAGATGAAAATAATTTTTGGTGAATAGTAACTTTTTACTTTTTTTTACCACGTTTAAAAGTAAATAGGGTAATTAAGGGTAAAAATAATATTATTATTACCCTAATACATGTCATAATTCGATTGGATAAGTGTAATTCGACCAAAAACAACCTTAGGAATAAAATATGACCATTTAGGCCCACTTGGATTAGATTAGGACATTTATTATTATTTAATTCAAAGAAGAGTTAAAAGAGTTAAAATCAATGTTTATTTACTAAAACATTTTTAATATAGGGTTATACATAAGATAAATTAGATTGTAATTATTCATTAGAAATATAATAAGAGTTCCTACATAATTATATTTTATTTATAATTTTTAGAAATTAAATAATTTAATTTATTTATGAAACAATGATGATGCAGTAATTACCATAATAGTGAAAATTTAGAATTATTGATATTATAAATACCCAAATAAATATAATTTGAGACTTTTTATGAATTACACTAATTTTATATTTTAATATGACATTTTAGTATTGATTTAATTAACTTTTTCCGAACTAATCATTCTGTTATGATTTTCACAAAAATCAATTACCAAATAGTGTCAAAATTGACATAAAATTGTTTTTAAAACAAATATTATATTATTAATTGTTATTTTATTCCAAAAAATCTAATATTTGGCCAAATGACTTATATAAGGTTATATATATTACTAATAAACAACTTGGGGTTCGTTTGGCTTGTTATAGTAAGTTTATTAACCTTATAGTGTAAGAACACAAGAAGACACGATAAAAGTAAAATTATTTAACTTAATGTTAAATCTAAATGATAAGGTTAAAATAGGAACCTAAACTTGTCTAAATTATATTGGATGAGAGGATTTAGACCCATCCCCACCTTAGCTTCTAAATAAACGAATTTGGAGCTATTTAAAACCGAATTTTTCTTTATAATAAAATAATATTTTTAGTTATTCCAAAGGTACCCCTCTCCTCTATTATAAAAGGGCACCTCCTCCCTCTCTTCCTCACACCACGTTGAGCCTTCAAGATCGGAAAAACCCTGAAAATTACTTCTCTCCACTTCCCTAGAGACATCCTAGATGTCCTGGTATTCTTCAAAGACCAATTTTAGTGCCCTAAAAGGAGGTCTCAAAGAAGCGCTTCAAAGAAGAGGTAATGCCTGTTACCTATTCTTTCATCTTTATTTCTTCTTCCACTTATTCTTCATTAGTTGTTTCATCATGAAGTAATAACATAAGTATCACTCCTATACTGATATGTTATTATAAGTATGAAACAATCCTATTTCACTATCTATCCATCCTACGAAAAATGAAATCACCGCGCGTGCGTACGTACGGAATACCGTCTCCACGCCGTGGTGTAATCTATTTTCCACCACCACCTTACTTGGATGGGTATAATGGTGTAAATAATAACTATATATGATTATTATAAAGTGATATTGATTATGTAATAGTATACATACACTCCAATAAAATTCCACGATCATGGGAACGATATCATCGCTCGTGCGTACGTACGGAATACCGTCTCCACGACGCGATGAGATTCATTCTCAATGATTAACCATTCATATATGATTATAAATTATATATAATAATTAATTATGAAATATATGAAATAATAATGATACTGTATTTATGTATATATATATGTATGTCATCCAATTAATTCCATTCAATTCAATGAGGAAACGAAAACAACGTTCATGCGTACGTACGGCCTATCGTCTCCATGACCGGTGTATTTATTTCCATTTATCAATCTATTATATATATGTATATTATGAATATATATTATATATAAATCATATTTTACATTCTGGATGTAAGTAATCATGATCTAAGAAATCATATGAATAATTACAAGTCAAAACACGGACGATAAATGAAACGATTTTACCCAAAACGCTCTTTAACATGGAATCTACAAAATAACGGGTAATATAAAGTCATAAGTGAACCATAAATGATATCATAACAATTAACATGGTTCTGTAATAAGTCAATAACATTATTTAAATCATTATACAGGAGGTTTGGACACTTATGAATCAAATCAGACCTAAGGTAAGGGATAATTCTGCAAATCGCATTTTTATCCGGGATTGCTTATTCGTAAGTATTTACTGGGGATAATTCTATCATCCATGTTCATGTTTTATAAAAGTGTTTTCATGTATGTTTAAAGTTCTTTTTAACCATTCTTGACTTTTACTACATGGTATGTAAGGAATCTTTCTTTTGTTTACGTTACGAGGTACTTTTTTACTTTTCCGGCAAAAGTACGAGAAGAATGTTTTTTTAACTTAAACGGCACGAACGGATTTTTACGGTTTTATAAAGCCTTAGTTTCATGAAGCTTCCTCCAAAATATTTCATGACTATTTTCAACAAAATACATTTCTTTTAAAATTGCATGACATTTTGTAAAAAGAGAATGATTTGGAAGAAGAAAAGATATTTTCCTCAAGAATTCATTTCAAGTGTTTTATCAAAACCATTTTCCATCTAAGATGACATTATTTCATATGTGTATCATGTCTCTATGATTTAAATGGTTTCACTTTTCTTATTATGAAATGATATCCATTTCTTTTATATGGATTATGTGATAATGGGATGATGTTTATGAAACCCATTTTATTTATTGGGTTATGCTATGATGTATGATTTATGATTTTGTGGCACACGAAAGAATGATATCATTATGAGATGGGTGGGACCTATATCTACCTCCAATGCATTGGGTAAAGATTTATATCTCATGAGATAGACATGGCTGGAACGGAAGGTTAAACCGGTTCAGTAAAACAGGACTGAAATGAGGAGTGAACTCGATTCAGAAAGGGACTTTGTCCACTAAGATAGTCTTGGCAGCAATGCCTTGGCTACTATGTAAATCATTACATGTTCTTAATGGATTCCACAATTACATATTTTATTCCCATGCTTTTTTATCATGATTTATGTTCCATTAAGATCTATGCCTTATGTACTTCCATGTTTTATGTCGTTGTTCAAGATTTTTAATGTTCATGTTTTTTTAGTTCAAATGTATATGGTATGTTTTATTTTATCCATGATTACCCTTACTAAGCATTTGAGCTCAACCTTTTTATGTTTTCTTTTCCCCCAGGATTAAAAGAAAGATTTTAGGTAAGGAAACAAAAGTAGGAAGATCTTTATGGAAGATGTTGAAGATCTTTCACAATGATTAGAAGATTATACTCCAAGTTTTCAAAGACACTAAAATATTATGGTCCTTGTGTGTGTGTTTTTGTTATGTACTATGTATTCCGAAAAAGTAATGTAGTATCCATGTTTGTCAAGCTTCGGGTCTCTACAGTTGGTATCAAAGGGAGGTTTAGTCAACCTTTGGAAACTAGGATGCAAAAACGTTAGTGATATCCCTAGAGATATTTCTAAGGTATGTCTACGGATGTACCTAAGGATAACTATACGTATAGGATATAGTCCTAGAACTATGGTAACAATATTATATTAAACCAAAGATGTTAGATATTGAAGTTACTCCCCCTTTATTATGATTTTTTCCTCTCACACTATTCTATTCGGGTTTTAGGAAATGGCTGGAAACAAGATGATTCACGATAATGGAGGATATGATGGACAATGGAATGATATTCTTCATGAGAAACCAAATGAAATGGGATTTGGAAGTCCAAACATCATTATTATGCCGAATCATAAATCTCATAATATGATCAATAAAGTAAAATTTGGTAAGTTTCCTGACTCATCTAATAAAATAAAGATGGAGTTTCATGATGATCATAGAGGAAAGAAAGTTCAATTTCCCCTATGTAAATCATGTGGGAAGAGGCATCAAGGAGAATGTTTCAAAGGAACTGGAAGATGCTTTGGGTGTGGAAAAGAAGGACACAAAGCCAGTAAGTGCAAAGGAAAAGGTTCAGTTAACACCAGGGATTAGGATAATGGTATTGCTACGACATCAACAATGGTTAAATGTTTTAAATTTGGAATGTACAGGCATTATGCAAACCAATGCCCTAAGGGAAAGTCTCATGAAGAGAATCGGTATGGTCGTATGGGTAGTATTTATGTTGATGATGATGAAGAGACTACAAATGATATGTGAGATGAAAGAATTGTTGAAGCTCAGTCAATGGTTTAAGAATGTAGTGGAATGATTACATGTTTATCATGTGTAATGTTGTATAAGTAATCTCATGGTACTATGGAATAAAGAGACATCTAAGTATTGTTACACTGTTGTCTTTCCTAGAATTTTGAAAGTGTATGATTAATGGTACCAGTATCCATGAAAGGTTATTCAGATATTTTTGGAATGTAGATGATATGCGCATAATGAAGGAATAAGGAGAAAATTAAATGTTTGATAGTATTCATGAGCTCATGAATGATATAAGGAAATAGTTATATCATGGTTTGAGTATATAGAATTTTGGGTTTTTGGTATGTGGAATGAGTTAACTTTTGACAGCACTCATGTTTTTAATAAGATTCAATGGGTATTCATTTTTCAAGAGAATACATGATTAAGGCCTTAGAATATTTGGAATGTGACCAACAAGACATATCTTATGATATATGGGGATCAACGATGGTATTAACATGCTTGTTATATGAAATATCTGGTAATCGTTTTCACTATATTATGAGACTGGACTGCAGTATTTTGGATAATCCCAAAGATTGGAATGGATTTTGTTGGACATAAGTTAGTATTGTTTAAGGATAGAAGTTTTTTCGACATTATTTATGGGATGTTATAGTAATGTAGTTTTAGAAAAAGGACAACCTGCAGGACGGGCGACAACCCATCGCGTCGGACAAGGCTGTGGGAATCAAACCCACAACCGAAGTGCGACTGGCCTTTATCGCCTACCACTGGCCTACAGGAAGTCCTTGTTTAGTAGAAACTAGTTTTATTATGTTAAGAAGTATGATATATGAAGTATAAGTCCATTTTAAGAACCATATATGATTAATCTCACTATATATGGACTTATGTATTTTTGATGATTTTTATAACCTTTTTTTAGAAAGATGGAATAACCCATAATTCTATCACATGATCTGCTAACACTTCACGAATGACAAATTCAACTTCATTTCTTTAAAAGATGAAGTGGAAATTGTCCAAAGAACGACCAACGGTGAGACTGTACCAAAATCACGAAAGTATTTCTTCTAATTCTAATTTCATCAACTTTAGGGAAATGATCTTGAAAACCAAAAATGTTGTCCTAGTGCCCTTATATCCGATAAATCAGATGATACCTTAGATCATCATGAATCTATGGCTTTTTCATAGCCATGTTCTCTACCACTCTCCATCGTAACTTGATGGTTAGATTTTTCTTCCATATCCATATTTTCACCAATATTCTCCTACGTGGAAACCCATTGATGAGTTACATTGGGTAATAGTTACGTTTCATACTTTAGTTTTTAAAATTAAGTTTCAGTATTCCTTTTTATGATGTGGGTTTCTATGAATAGTAAACGATTTATAAGCCCGACGAATTTCGAGGGTGAAATTCATTTTAAGGCGGGTGGAATGTAACACCCCGAGATTTTATGAAAAAAATTATTTTTAACTTCATTAATGTCTTGTGTTGTATGCTACACCAAAAGGAGCTTGAACAACACGCATCCTGGACTTGCCTTGCATTACACGCAATCACGACCTTCCTCGATAGCGTGTGTAGTACGCAATACCGAGTTTCACTAAACAACGATATGCTATTAAAATATTATTAAAACTAGACGTTATGAATAGTAATAACAACCTTTTAAAATTTTATAAATTTTATCTCTCAAAATGGACTTCATTGTTTGATTCAGAGTATCAAATTTAGCCTAAGGTGAAATTTTGGTACTTTTTGGATAACTTTCATATTCTGATGAATAATGAAATTACTAAATTTTAATTAAAAACAATTTTTTTTAATCAAAATAATTAATAGTGGTAAATTATTATTTTGAGTGGTTTTAAAGTATATTTAGAATATAGTTTTACAATTTAATACAATTTTTTTCATTGGATGTAATTTCACATTTAAACTAGACATAAACAAGTGTCAATCTTTTGATAGTTATTATCTTTTAAAAACACGCTATTTGTTTTGACGACGGGAATTAATTTTTAAATTAATTAATGCAACTGATGTGTTTTGAATTTGGTAAAATAGACATCATTTTTGAGTTCATAATATCAAATATAGCTTAGGCCTAATTTTTGTATTTTTCTGGAAACTTTAATTTTTTGATGAATAGTGAAACCACTAAGTGGTAGTTTAAAAAGATGAATTTTTCATAAAACATAATTTTACCGCTTCTGTGAGTGGAATTTAAAAAATCCGATAGAGACGGTTGATTCCAGTAAGTAAAATGTGGTTCAATGAGATGAAAATAATTTTTGGTGAATAGTAACTTTTTACTTTTTTTACCACGGTTAAAAGTAAATAGGATAATTAAGGGTAACAATGATATCATTATTACCATAAAACATGTCCTAATTGTATTGGATAAGTGTAATTCGACCAAAAACAACCCTAGGAATAAAATATGACCATTTAGGCCCACTTGGATTATATTAGGACATTTATTATTATTTAATTCAAAGAAGAGTTAAAAGAGTTAAAATCAATGTTTATTTACTAAAACATTTTTAATATAGGGTTATACATAAGATAAATTAGATTTTAAATATTCATTAGAAATATAATAATATTTCCTACATAATGATATTTTATTTATTATTTTTAGACATTATATATTTAATTTATATATGACACAATGATGATGCAGTAATTACCATAATACTGAAAAATTAGAATAATTGATATTATAAATACCCAAATAAATATAATTTGAGACTTTTTATGAATTAAACTAATTTTATATGTTAATATGACATGTTAGTATTTATTTAATTATCTTTTTTTGAAATAATCATTCTGTTATGATTTTCACAAAATTCAATTACTAAATAGTGTCAAAATTGACATAAAATAGTTTTTAAAACAAATATTATATTATTAATTGTTATTTTATTCCTAAAAATCTAAGGTTCAGACAAATGACTTAGATAAGGTTATATATATTACTAATAAACAACTTGGGGTTCGTTTGGCTTGTTATAGTAAGTTTATTAACCTTATAGTGTAAGAACACAAGAAGACACGGTAAAAGTAAAATTATTTAACTTAATGTTAAATCTAAATGATAAGGTTAAAATAGGAACCTAAACTTGTCTAAATTATATTGGATGAGAGGATTTCGACCCATCCCCACCTTAGATTATAAATAAATCTATTTGGAGCTATTTAAAACCGAATTTGTCTTTATAATAAAATAATATGTTTAGTTATTCCAAAGGTGCCCCTCTCCTCCCTTATAAAAGGGCACCTCCTCCCTCTCTTCCTCACACCACATTGAGCCTTCAAGCTCGGACAACCCCTGCCAATTTCTTCTCTCCACTTCCCTAGAGACATCCTAGAGGTCCTAGTCTTCTTCAAAGACCAATTTTAGTGCCCTAAAAGGAGGTCTCAAAGAAGCGATTCAAAGAAGAGGTAATGCCCGTTACCGATTCTTTCATCTTTATTTCTTCTTCCACTTCTTCTTCATTAGTTGTTTCATCATGAAGTAATAACCTCAGTATCACTCGTATACTGGTATGTTATTATAAGTATGAAACAAACCTATTTCACTATCTATCCATCCTACGGAAAATGAAATCACCGCGCGTGCGTACGTACGGAATACTGTCTCCACGCCGTGGTGTAATCTATTTTCCACCACCACCTTACTTGGATGGTTATAATGGTGTAAATAATAACTATATATGATTATTATAAAGTGATATTGATTCTGTAACAGTATACATACACTCCAATAAAATTCCACGATCATGGGAATGATATCATCGCACGTGCGTACGTACGGAATACCGTCTCCACGACGCGATGAGATTCATTCTCAATGATTAACCATTAATATATGATTATAAAGTATATATAATAAGTAATCATGAAATATATGACATAATAATGATACTGTATTTATGTATATATATATATGTATGTCATCCAATTAATTCCATTCAATTCAATGAGGAAACGAAAACAACGTTCATGCGTACGTACGACCTACCGTCTCCATGAACAGTGTATTTATTTCCATTTATCAATCTATTATATATATGTATATTATGAATATATATTATATATAAATCATGTTTTACATTATGGATGTAAGTAATCATGATCTAAGTAATCATATTAATAATTACAAGTCAAAACACAGATGACAAATGAAACGATTTTACCCAAAAAGCTCTTTAACATGGAATCTACAAAAGAACGTGTAATATAAAGTCATAAGTGAACCATATATGAAATCATAACAATTAATATGATTCTGTAATAAGTCAAAAACATTATTTAAATAATTATACAGGAGGTTCGGACACTTACGAATCAAATCGGACCTAAGCTAAGGGATAATTCTGCAAATCTCATTTTTATCTGAGATTGCTTATTCGTAAGTATTTACTGGGGATATTTCTATCATCCATGTACATGTTTTATAAAAGTGTTTTCATGTATGTTTAAAGTTCTTTTTAACCATTATTGAATTTTACTACAGGGTATGTAAGGAATCTTTCTTTTGTTTACGTTACCAGGTACTTTTTGACTTTTATAGCAAAAGTACGAGAAGAATGTTTTTTTAACTTATACGGCACGAACAGATTTTTACGGATTTATAAAGCCTTAGTTTCAGGAAGCTTCCTCCAAAATATTTCATGACTATTTTCAACAAAATACTTTTCTTTTAAAATTTCATGACATTTTGGAAAAAGATAATGATTTTGAAGAAGAAAGGATATTTTCCTCAAGAATTCATTTCAAGTGTTTTATCAAAACCATTTTCCATATAAGATGACATTATTTCATATGGGTATCATGTCTCTATGATTTACATGGTTTCACTTTTCTTATTATGAAATGATATCCATTTATTTTATATGGATTATGTGATGATGAGATGATGTTTATGAAACCCATTTTATTTATTGGGTTATGCTATGATGTATGATTTATGATTTTGTGGCACACGAAAGAATGATTTCATTATGAGATGGGTGGGACCCATATCTCACTCCAATGCATTGGGTAAAGATTTATATCTCATGATATAGACATGGCTGGAATGGCAGGTTAAACTGGTTCAGTAAAACAAGACTGAAACGAGGAGTGAACTCGATTCAGAAATGGACTTTGTCCACTAAGATGGTCTTGGCAGCAATGCCTTGCCTACTATGGATATCATTACATGTGCTTAATGGATGCCACAATTACATGTTTTATTCCCATGCTATTTTTTCATGATTTATGTTCCATTATGATCTATGCCTTATGTACTTCCATGTTTTATGTCGTTGTTCAAGATTTTTAATGTTCATGTTTTTTAGTTCAAATGTATATGGTATGTTTTATTTTATCCATGCTTACCCTTAATGAGCATTTGAGCTCACACTATTTATGTTTTCTTTTCCCCCAGGATTAAAAGAAAGATTTTAGGTAAGGAAAGAAAAGTTTAGGATCTTTATGGGAGATGTTGAAGATCTTTCACCATGATTAGAAGACTATATTCCGAGTTTCCAAAGACACTAAACTATTACGGTCCTTGTTTGTGTGTTTTTGTAATGTACTAAGTATTCTGCAAAAGTAATGTAATGTCCATGTAAGTCAAGCTTCGGGTCTCTATAATTTTGTAGTATTCATCCTCTTCCAAATCAACTCCACCTACTTTGGGGTCTCTTGGACAAGATGAGGTCACAGTATAGTTGCCACTCTTGCTTCCAGGAAACATAGTGGTGGTAAGAATTTCCTACCGTACAACGCCTTAAAAGATTCCATATGAATAGTTTCTTGAAAGATATTATTATAAGAAAACTCCATAGAGGTATGTGCTTATCCCAAGAACCTCCAAAATCTTGGATGCATGCTCGAAGCATGTCCTCCGGCACCTAAATCGTATGCTCGGACTGGCCATCTATCTGGGGATGGTAAGTTGTACTCAGAAGTGCTTGTGTACCCAAATCCCTATGTTGTCTCTTCCTGACCTGAGAAGTAAAATGGGCATCCCTGTCTGAAATGATGGAGTGTGGAACCCCATGTAAATGTACAATCTATTTGATGTAAAACCTTTCCATATCATCAAAACTAAATGTCTCCTTGATTCCAAAAATTGTGCGACCTTTGTGAGTCTAACAATGACAACACAAACTCCATCATTCCCTCAAGGGGATATTGGTAGACCTATCAAAAAATCCATTATGACATCATTCCACTTCCACTCTAGAATGGGTAACTTTTATAAAAGCCCCGCTGGTCATTGATGCTATGACTTCACCTGCTGCTAAGTGGAACATTTCAAAATGAAACCAGCAACATCCCTCTTCATACCTGGCTACAAATACTGGCAGTGTAAATATCGATACATCTTGGTGATGCAAGGATGAACTTCCCAAACTGCGAAATTAAAATCCCGCAACAACTCATCCTGTATGTATCCTAACACCCATACACGTCCATGGAAGAGAAAGATATCATCCTCTCCTACAGTCCATCCCGGAATAGGGTCCTCTCCTGACACACTCATCCGTAGAACTAGGCCTCTATAATTAGATAGATTCCTCATGCGTACTTGATCCTGTACAGTAGAGGTAATAGCTATAGAAGAAAGAAACATCTACCCCTGTCTTTCGTGCGCCTCCAAATGAATATCAGAGAACAGATCAACAAGATGCCACTCACTACTGGCCTCTTGAACTACCTATATCTGAGTCCTCCAGCTCAACACATCAGCCATTTCATTTCCTTTTCCAGGAATTTAGGTAAGTTCAAAGTCAAAAGATTGAATGTACTCAACCTACCTTCGCTTTCTCATATTCAGGTCATTCTAGGTAAATATATACTTGAGACTTTTGTGGTCAGTGTACACCACAAAATACTCTCCCAAAAGGTAATGTCTCCAATAGCGCAAGGCATGAACAACTGGTAACAACTCAAGATCATGTTTTGGGTAATTCTTCTCAGATGGCCTCAATTGCCGAGACCCATGCGAAATGATTCCTTCTCCCTACATAAGCACTACTCCCAGCCCGATATCTGATGCATCACATTAAACAGTATAACTCTTACCTAGATCTAGAAGAACTAGTATTAGTGATAAAGTCAATATCCCTTTTCACTATCGAAAAGATGAATCGTAGGAATATGTCCACAGGTACTCCTCAAATTTCTTAGTCAAGCATGTCAGTTGAACTATTAAGAATGAAATGTCCTGTATAAAACTCATGTAGTAACCAGCCAACCCTAGAAAACTCATTCCTCAAAGACATTATTTTACTGCTCCAAAGAAACTACTGCTCTCACTTTCTCTAGGTCTATTGATACTCCTTTCTCTGAGATAACATGACCCAAGAAGTGAATCTGGTCCATCCAAAAGTGGAATTTTGAGAGCATAGCATATAAAAAATGATCTCTCAGTGTACTCAAAACGATCTCAATATGGGTAGCATGGTCGTGTCTCATGTTAGAGTAAATAAAGATATTGTCCATGAAAACCTCCATAAAGGAGTCTGTGTCTGGATGGAACAATCATTTCATCAGTGCCGTAAAAAACTGAAAGTGCTTTCATGAGACAGAACAACATAACCACATACTCGTGTAGACCATACCTACTATGAAAGTTTATAATAGGTATATCATATGGTCTAACATGAAACTAATGATAACTGGATCTCAAGTAAATCTTCGAGAACACCCGGGATCCTAGAAGTTGATCAAAGAGATCATCACTCCTCGGAAAGGGATATTGGTTCATGACTGTAAATTGGTTCAACTTCCTATTATCCAAACAGAGTCTAAGGGTACCATCTGTCTTCTTCACAAACAGGACAAGAGAACCCCAAGGTGATGTACTAGGTCAGATGAAACCCTTTGATCGTAACTCCTCTAACTGCTTCTTAAGCTCCTATAACTCTGGTGAAGACATCCTATAAGGAGGAATGGACACTGATGTCACTCCTGGCACAATCTCAATAGAGAAATCTACCTCTCTCTTTAGAGGAAAATTGGAAAAATCTTCTAGAAATACATACCTTAAATGATCCACCACTGGAGGAATGTTCATCTGTGAACTCCCCTAGTCATCCAGATACAGACTAGCAATATGATCTATAAATCCTCTCAAAACATGTTGCTCGGGTCCATCTCCGCTGGAATGGTTATCCCATTCTCCCTTATGTAGAAACAAACCGCCCTCTGGTGATGTGAAACTCACCATGTGGAGATAATAATCAATAAAATCCTAGAATGGAAAAAACCATTCCATTCTGATAATGACGTCATAGCACTTCATCTCTGACACATAAATTTCCCACAAGAAGTGGCACCCACCAACCTCAAGAGGTCACTCCTTGCACTGACATACACTATATATTTTAGTCCCCAATGGAGTGTCCAACATCATGATATAAACAGAAGTAAAGACACAAATCCCAAGGCTCTCGGCAACATGAATAGATATAAATCTATGGGAAGCACCTATGTCAAAAATAGTAGAAGCTAAAAATGAGGCAACCAAAATCATACCTCTAACCATAGAGGGTCCTAGATCCTACTCTTACTAGGTCTACTCTAGTGAAAAGGCCTGACCTATGCCGCGGCCCTATGAAGCTGTCTGAGATCCCTGAGTTGATCCACCCTACGGCTGTTAAAAACCCAATATCTAACCGCTGTATCCACGACCTCCACCTCAGCCTCAATGACCTGAATAACTCCATCCCTCAGTCTGATGTGGGACTGGTGGTCTTTCTTCGGTACAAGAAGTCGTAACAGAACCCTTATCTCTAGCTACTGATGAGAAAAATTGAAGATGACCCATATTGTTGCATAATTAGCACTCGACTGGGTCTCTAGGGAAATGTGGCCTTGTATGCCCACTCTTCTCGCACTAGTAGCATGACACCTGACTACCTGAATGAGTATCCCTCATACTCAGATCTCAATGTGTAGACTCCCTGTAGCGCTTCCTGCTGTCAGTCATAAGGTTACCGACTCCATATGTCAAGCCGCCCTAGCTCATAGCTCCAGAATACCTCAAGTTACGCTATGTGATTAGCACCAAGTTGACTATAGAAGATAGGGAAGCCAACCTAAATATGTTCACCTGATATCAGATGTCATGCCTGAGACCATCCTCAAACTTCTTCTCTAGGAATAAATCATTACCCCCAAGAATGAGTTTGAAGTGTTGCATCTCTTTGAAGCGAGAATAATACTCCATGACTGAGAGTGTGCCATGCTCTAAACTCATTAACTCTCAGGCTCAGTTGGTCCTTAAAGTCTCTGGGAAAAAGTATTCATATAAGGTGCACTGGAACTCATCCCAAGCCATTACTCACTAGAATCCCGCCTGTGATATCACATCCCACCATCTCTAGGAGGAATCCCAAATCATGTGTCTAGTGAGCTTAACCTTCCTCTCTAGAGGCATCTCAAAATGATTAAAGATAGACAGCATGGATTCTGACCATGACTCTGTAGCCTGAGGTCCTTCATCCCTGGCGAAAGTTGGAGGATGTTGCTGCTGAAAATCCAGGGTCAACTCTGCCATAGATGGAGCAAGATGTGGTTCTCCCTAAAGTTATGCATAATCCTCATGAAGCCTTCTCGGAACAGTGTATCAATACCTATATCTAGAATAACGGCTGCTAACAAGGCATG
Source organism: Viscum album (assembly GCA_963277665.1). Taxonomy (NCBI): domain Eukaryota; kingdom Viridiplantae; phylum Streptophyta; class Magnoliopsida; order Santalales; family Viscaceae; genus Viscum; species Viscum album. Next base: position 689,330,867 of record OY728158.1, on the reverse strand, counting down.
AATGATGGAAGGATCTGCTGGTAGTCCCTGATCTACCATGTTCGGTGTCTGAATGTTTCCTTGTATCTGGCATACAACTAGAGGATATATCGTAGGCATGACTCGACAAGGTCAGGTGCACACCTTAGATATATATTATCAAGGGTTGAAACATAAAAGTGTAGGAAAGTAACAGGAGAAAGGAAACAATCAGTTTTTTTCAAAACATGGATACACGACATGTATAACCAATGCACAACATGTTCCCTTTAACATTTACAGGGGTTTGTACTTCTTCCAACCCTGGTCATGTAAAACCCCATATACACGACATGTTCTCCTTTAACAAGAAATGTAATTGAATATTTCCCCCTACTCATGTTCTTCTACATGACTAAACCACACGGTTATCTTAGAACAGAACTACATGGCGTGTTTATGCCAGACACGGTGTGTACTAGAAGGATTTCACCAACCCGTGTTGTTAGTCACACGATCAGATACATGGTCTCAATAGCAAGGAATTTTATCCCTAAACACGGTGTGTTCCACTTATGTTTTAACCACCAATGCCATTAGTCACACTACTGGATACACGGTCCTTACAACACAGTGTGTACTCCAAGTACACAGCGTGTTCCACCAAACATTTCCCAACCCGGTGTATCTACCCACACAGCCAGCCACGTGGTTAAGGACTACATGGCATGTATATAAAGTACATGGTGTGTACTTAAGAAAAGTTTTTCCTTCCCAAATAGAAGGATACATGGCGTGTATTCATCATTACACACCATGTATTTTTGGGTTTTATAGATAGTAAGCCTCAAAAACTACTCTAGAAACCCATAAAAACACTGAAACAAGAATTAAAGTGACAAATTCTAATCTGTGTGGGCACGTACTCCTTGAGAATCAAATATTGACATCAAAATAATGTCATATAATTTCATAATTTAGTAAAATTTTAGTATGATCTACCAAATATTGATCCAAGAGGAACTCTAATACCTTAGGGACCAAAAATTAGCGTCCATACAAATGAAACATTACACAATCCGATACCCTATCAAATATCAGGTATTCTATGAAGGAATCTATCATAATAGTGTGCATATCTTGCACAACATCTATCACAACAACATGTAATCATTAATCACCATAAATGGCATGAAAAGAATGTGTGGTATGTGATCTCTAGTAATTGCCTATATGATGCATGAGATGGCATACCCTCATCTCACCTGGTTGTAATAAAAATAGAACCTCAATAAAATCCACAAAAACAGCACAAATCATGTGAATCACCCAATGGGGAAATCTAATCGACGGTAATAATTGAAAAACTGGAAATATTGAAATATTTGAGGCATATTAGATTTTTCCTATACTTTGGTTAGATACTCTCAGGCACAGCTTATTTCCAACTACCTATTCCTTCATATCCTTGTCTATAGGCTCCAAATAGTAAGACAAAATAGAAAATAACCTCCTCTAATACCACTTTGTAACTTCCTGGTTCCGGGTGCCTCCCAAAGGTTCCCCATACCCGGTTGGTCACATGCCCTCAAGCACATTTCCATGAACGCCAGAGGATTCCGACTAGAAGAAAGGGACTTGGGTGTGATAGTGGGAAAACTATTCCCTCATTGGTAGAGTAACACAACATAAGAACAATAATATATAACAGCAGAAGAAGTAATTCAATACAATTAGTAAACAGTGGAACATTGAAAGTAAATAAACAACTAGAGAAGTTATATAAATGATGCATGTCACATATATCTATGAAACCATACAAAAAAGTCACAATGCTGGATATATAGTGTTAAACCAATGTACGATGAGAAAAGGTAACCTCCAGTAGCATCGCAAACCTCAGCTTGGTCTCATGTTCTCTAATTCCACAGTAACAAGTACTTGATGATGAAGGGTGATTTCCTTTATCTATACCTGCAACCATATAATCTGTTTGGGCCCAAAATCATGACCCAAATAGGGTTTGATACGAATCCCAGTAGGCAACCACCCAAATATTTGTTCTTAACTGTCAACCAATCATTTATTTACTCAAAAGTACCCTCTAGTTTCACAAGGACAAATACTCTCTGAGGAAGTACTCACCGTCAATTCCCTTTGTGGTATTTTAACAGTAAATACATACTCTCTGAGGAAGAATTCAATGTCCATTCCCCCTATGCTCTCTTAATGGTATACTATAGACACTCTGAGGGATCACTCACCATCCATCCCCCTATGGTCTCGCAACGTAAAAAGTATAACAATCGCTATGGAAAATCCCTCGACATCAATTCCCCTTATGGTCTAACTACACCAGGTTCTCACATCCTTGTGAAATACAATCGTGAAAAAACGATATCCAGTATCCAAAATAATCTCACCTACTACAAGTCTAAGAATTTATAAAGCATATAAAAAGTATGTCATATAATATCAACTTCATCCTAATAGCACTAGGCATGGAAAACCAAACATCCTAACAGGCGATTCTAGACCCAACGGCCATAATCAAACAGATATGAGAAAACACATCCATAAAAAGGTAATAAACCTAATTCAAAATCAAAACCCTTTCTCAAGAAAACGAAACAGAATAGGCATCAAATAGGGTTAAATCTCCAAAACATGAAATACCCAAAACTAGGGTATTTGTCACCTTTAACATATATAATCCAAATACTACTATGGAAAGACAAAAACCACCTACCTCAATGTTGTATGATCGATATAGTTGAACATCAGCCTTTGAATTGACCAGGAATTCCATATATCTACAAAAATGTCAAAAAAAATCTACCTTGAATAACTCACACAAGAGGATAAATCAAGATGAGAGGCATTAGAAGAAGGAGGAACTCACCATGGTGATTCTAACACAATTAAAGATGTTTGATTCTGATAAAATATGACCAATCAGTGGTACAATGAATGTTCGGTGATTCCCATATCTCCTGGATGAGACAGGGCTATAAGAAGGTGTTTCTATCTATTAGACGCAACCCCGGTCCACTTAATAAAATAAAAAGAAAAGTACATGGCGTGTTCATTTAATGTACATGTCATGTACTTTCCTTAACTTGACCCCAATTTAGGTGGTCTCCAGGTTACCTCACACAACCATGTACTCGGCCATTAGATGGCCAGTACACGGCTACCCACGACAACTAGATACACGATTTGTGCATCTAAGTACACAGCGGGTACTCTTGAAGATTCAAAATTCTCCCCTTTTTCACAAAAACACACATAATAAAGATTCATACCTAAAATGGATATCTTTTTTCTTATATTAATCGATTTTTAAAGAAGTGTAAATGGAAATAAAAGAGTCGTGGACTAGTCCAATCAATCCTCATGGATTATCTCCTCTTCATCATTTAAAAAGAGTTAAAAACTAATAAATCTAGAAATACATGAATCATTGTCACGAAACATGTATCTATTTAGGTTAAAATAAAAATGTAATCACACACTAAGATCTCAGTATATTGATACCTTTTAGTAGGATTCAATCATTGTACATGACAATCTCTTAACACTATGATAGAGATAATCACTCATTGTACTGACAATCGTCAATCGAAAATTGAGAAATTTAAATAGAGAGAGTCCTCACCAAAATCCAACTCAACCTAAATTAACAGGACACATTCTATGGTCATTAATCTTTGATAGTAGAAATATTGATCATATAATGGAAGAACAAATATTAACTAGAATAAAAACTAAACAAACATCAAAACTCAATCAAAAATCAATGTCCATTCATTCGCATAAATTTGTAGTGAAATTGAAGTAATAAAACTCACCATGATAAATCAAAAGTTTCATCCAAAAATTATTTAATTGGAAATTATTAAAATATGGAAAAGTATTTAAACCTCATTCGTATTGGAAATATTAGTGGTCATGTAGGAAATCCCTCACCTCCCACTCCCATCGTAATACGCAGGAAAAGTCCATGTGAGTTCTTTTCACCAAAAGAAAATCCAACCTATCAAATTCCTACATAGTCTCCCTTTTTTGTTCCATCCAAATCATATACTCCAATATATGAATCAGTCCTGTGACACCCAATTAGTACATTAAATTTTGGGATAATGAAGATCTAGGACCAAGGCAGTTATTACCGGTTTTGGTTAAAAAAAATGGAAAAATCCAATAGAGGATCAAAAACATTATCAATTTTAAATTGAATTGATATTTAACTTCAGTATGAAATAATTCAGGTCCTTATGTGTAATTAGGGCCAAATTTTTTCCCTCAAATATCATTTCCCCATAAATTTTCTGATGTTCTAACATTACAATTGTTCCTTAGAAAAACTTCTTAACCAACTCCAAGCAATTGCACAAAAAAATGATTGCTAAAACCAGACATTAAAAATACATGTGTCAGTCCTAGTATCCCAAGTTCCCTTTAATAACTCAAAAATATCACAAAGTGACTAATATAATATACATCATTACTTCCCAAAATGAAAAAAATAATCTTTCTCAAATTCAAAACCGGTTAAACTTCTTCAGTAGAGCTGCACATGAAAGCAATAGAAACAATAATTGATTCTGTTTCAAAAAAACAAATCAAAATTTGGTTCATCATCATAATTCAGTAACAAAACCACCATTCTCGGCTTGGGTATCATTCCCTGGTTCCATCAATGGTTTCTTCAGCTCCGTTTTAAAACAAGTTTAGACTAGAAACAAAATCAACAAGCCCAAAATCACAAACATCCAAACTAGACCACTAGTTCATGATCATATTTAATACACACCACTGAATAGATCTTCCTGGGATGGTCTACATTATCAATGGACTCAGATAATCCATTTTCAAATAATAAATCCTCAGAAATCTTTGAAATAAAAGGTTCTTTGACACATATTATCTTCCCCAAGCACAAACCATCCCTTTATTGCTCTTTAATTTGGATGGATCACTTCTTCAATCCTGGAAAACAAGACTCTCAGTGTTCGGATTCGACTCGGTCAATGGTGGCATCGACTAACTTCAATGGGCCCAGTGTCTTCAAAACTTCAATGACCACCTTGGTGTTATATTCCTTGGTCATTCATAGTTGTAGCTCAGGAGGATCCACGATGGTGGTGTCAAACCTAAAAGTGGCTCATCTTGGTAGAGATATCAAATCTATTTCGAGTGTGGAAGTGACATCAATCTTGACAGAAGTGGCATGAAATAGCCTTCAATATGTTTGGAAGCATATAGATCTAGTTCATCTTCCTCGCCTCGGTCGTAACCTCTATTGACATAGTCAGCAGCTACAAACAGAATCCTGAGTGGTGGCGGCGTACATGTCGATATCAGTGACCTTGAGTTATCTTCAAATCAGATACCATTTTTTCATTCATCATCTCTCGAAATAAAATGATCCTAAAATCTATTATGTCTCAACTACCCTGATGGAGAGAAGGATTGAAAACTAGTAGGGCTTCAGTGGATTCGTGGTCCTCTTGCTTCGAGATCATTTTGAAAATGTTTGCTCGGGTTCTCATAATGGGCTACATGAAATGCTTCCAAGAAAAATAAATAAGATAAATTTTTCAATAAAAATAAATTCAAATCTAATTAAATATGTTAAATATTTAAAATCTTAACAAAACATTTAAATTAAATAAATTAAAACATATTATGTTGTTTAAATGTAGATGATGAAAAATTAACATTTTCATGACCCCCGCCCCAATCATTTGACCCATCCTGAGCTGGAAATGTGAGAAGAGAGATAATGACTTCTAATTCCCACCTCCAGTAGGCTTTGGGTTGGTGAATAGCATCAAGGGTATAACAAACAAACATATGGGAGGCATTACCCTCTAAAAAACATTCTTAATAGAGAGATGAGACAGACATAAACCAACACCATCACAACCTATAAAATAAAAGAAATCTCAAGTACACATATGTAATGTCATGTAAGAACTGTAGCAACTGAAAGGAAAACTGCAAGTACCAAACGAAAGTAAAACCACATTGACCATTAAGCCTGAATAGATCATGCAAAACCCCAAGCAAGTAGTAACTGACCGGATCTCCAACCTTATCCAAGTGACCTAAAAAGTAGTTTATATAACTTAGTTTTAGTATAGAAGTATACTCAGTGGGATCCTCCTCGGAGCCTCTCGTTCAAAATTAATGAAAGCATGCTAAAGCACAGTAAACAACAAGTGAAATGAACTCGTCACCTAAATAGGTATACTATGTTCCTAGCCCCACCATGTATACTCTCACAAAGTATTTTGTGGAAGAGTATATAATATAATAAAGAATATCAAGGGTACTTATCTACCACTTCCCCATTGGTTTTCCTCTAATCACCAATGTCGCATGTCCTAAGCATATCTCTCCAAAAAGGGTATCCCAAAGACACCTGGGAAAGGCACCACAACATGAATCTCATGTTTCCACGTGTACCTCGTGCAACTCACCACTAAAACCAAATAACCAAAAGTAACCAGGTAGTTTTTGGGATCCACCATATCTAGAATAATGTATATCATACATCGGGTATTTTACCTCAAGCCATTACCAGCCTCATACTGAGTAAGGACCGTCAAGCCCTCATAGCCTATACAGGTTATACCTATTGTAGTCTGTAGGAAACTATATCCAGAATACATGTATGTGAAGTAACTACAAGACATTACAACCCTCTACTCATATATATGGGGAAAACTAACCATCATGCATACCAACACAAGTAACTACAAAGATAAGAGACCAAAACCAAAGGGGGTAGTCAGTCATCCATCCCCCCACCTGGATGTTGGGGAAAACACCCCCCAGTGCTCAGAATCCCCAGGGTGTCATCTTCCAAAACCGATAAGGTGGGATAGCCTATAGAATCACAAAAAGTACATAGTATAATATAGCTCACTCCCACATTATTGACAAAACGTAGTTTTAGACTCACCTGCAGGAAACATCTCTCAGACTCCTGGTTGTCACTACTAAGACTATATATCTTATAAGTACACAACCATTTAAAGAGAAAAATTGAGATAATGTATACATTTTTATCAATTTCACTTTATGTTAATTAATTCATTAACAATTCCTTAACCATTATCATTTTCTACATGAAATTTCATTAGCATCACAACAAAGATCTATGTTCTCTAGGCATAACCAAACTGAGTCCCTGGCTGCTCAAAAGTATAACCTCCACATTACATTATAGAAAACTCCAACCACATGGGTTCAACATCATTTTTGAATCATTTTTTAACAAAATTATCACTTTTCCATAATTCCAAGTATTATAAGAAAACATTCTAAGATACTAAACATAAGGGTCTCCACATAGTGATTAGATGAACTACCCGTCGAGTCTTTTCCACCTATAGTAGGAGCGTAGGATCATCCATCCTCAAGAATCTAAACACATAAAATGCATGGCATACCCACTTGTCTTAGACTCTTTTGGAAGGAGGGCCAGTAATACCATCTTCCTCAAGCTGTGGGGAGATTAAAGTATATAATTGGGCATCATATTCTATAACAACCACATTCATATCAATAGTTTAGCCCAACTTCAACCTGTTCCATCATCCCTGGAGTCCTCTAGGACACCCACATGCATAAACTGATCCATATCAGCACTCTAGGAATAAACTACTTCCAAAACCACTGGGCCTCCCTACTCCCATATACCACAAAAAACCTCTAGAATCAGTTATCCCATGTTCACACCACAACACAAACAATAGGAAACAAACAACATAGAAACTGGACTCTTGGACCTAAATAAGGCATTTAGCCTTCACACACTATAAGAACTCATAACTCCAATACATAAGGCGCATGGAACTTAAAAGTAAAAGGGTAAATCAGAACCCTTTAAGGCATTATCTTTATTGCAAAAACAGTTCTTTATTCCATATTGAATTAACAGATTCATTTAAACATGCATAACTGCATCAATTAGATTATCATCAAAGCACAATAACAAAAACAACAACCAGATTAATTAAACATACATATTTATCTTTGGAAAATTAATTCACGATTAATCCCAGATTTACATTCTTTACCAATTTTGATCATGAACGACATGATAAACAAGAGAAATATAGATATCAAACTTTCTAGAAAAACAAGAGGCAATAGCATTGCTAGGAAATTTATACCAATTCTTTAATCTGGTTCAAATATTGATTATGCCAATTTTATTGTGATTGAGTGGCTAAATCATGATAACTCTAAAACACACCTAAAAATAATAGAAAATCGATGAATTACCAACCTCAAAAGTTTTTCGACATTCTTTGCACTAGAACCGGCCAACACAGCAGTTCATGATCACCTCTCCCATAACAGCTACATCCACCCAAGGACGCCACTGCACAACCGCATCATCCAACGCCAAAGAAATTTCCATTAGAAACATGGAAATCACATGAAATAAAATGGAAAGGATAAATGGGAGGAAACATATTGGGGAACCCAAAAGGATGGAGGAATACCATACCATATATCAAAGAAAGATTGACACTTCCTAGTTGCACCAAAACAGCGGGTGCGCATGCAGTAGGAAGAACTCCAAGGAAAACATGATTCAAGGTTCACACCAAAATCACACAAATTATTGGGAAAGAAAGGTTTAGGGCATCCCATACCAAGAAAAACAAGAAGTAATAACATAGAATAATGTATATCGTCCTTTTGAAAATCAAAATAGGATAGTAGTTTAGATATGGTTTAGATTTTCTATTGAAGGAGGTTCTATCAAGACTACATGGTTTGACAGAGTAAAGGCACCCAGTCACTTAGGAATATTAATATATGAGTTGTGGGAATTGAATTAGCTTGAAATAATTTTACACAAGGCTTTGAATTAATTTTAAATAAATTATAATTTCAAATGGGTAAAACTTTAGGAAGCTGGAAACATTGTACACCTATAGATAATTGGACACACTATTCACCGATGACTCATGGACACAATTCACCAACGCGATTCATTGATGTTCCTCACTGACGTGGATCACCGATGTGAGTCACTGACTTGAATCACCGAAATGGGTAACTAATGCGTGTCACTGATCTGAGTCACCGATGCGAGTCACCGACGCGATGCAAGTCACCGATTCGAGTCACCAACGCGAGTCACCGACATGATGTGAGTCACCGACACGAGTCACCGATGAGAGTCACTGACGCCAGTCAGTGCCGGGAGTCACTGACGCGAGTCACCGACACGAGTCACTGAAGAGAGTCACCGACACTAGTCACTGAAATGAGTCACTGAGGCGGATCACCAATGAAAATCACTAACACGAGTCTCCAATGTGACTCACTGACACATCTCACTTTTCTAAAAACATTGTTCAAAAAACTAGAAATTTTGTAAAGTGTTAGAAATAAATCATCTTCACCTCCCAAAACACCTCAAACACCATATTTTCACAAAGGAATCGACCTTATGGGTCCGATCCATTACATCAGTTACCTATCAAAACATTCTTGTCCTCGAGAATCCAAAACCAACCCATAGAGGAAATAGAAAAAGGTTATGAACAACCACCCTTTGAGATACCTCTCCAGGATCTCACCACCAAATGAGCTCAACCTCTTCATCAAAGGAACCACATGAAACCATGTGAAAAATACAACTAGATCCCAACCACCCTCCTTAGGTAGATACTTTTTAAAGAGATCAATCCATAACAGGAAACAAGATGAATCAATCTCATAAATAGGAAAGGTTTGTAACCACAAAATGAACATCGTTATAAGAAAAGAACTAAACATCAAATAACTTAGGGTACTAAGAACGTATTTGTGACTCACACTCCCTTGTACTCTCCTCCATGACACCATGTTGCAGCAAGACATGAACCAATGGGATATAACATCAATAAAACACCTTCTCTTGGTGTTACTAGATCTCTTCAGGTCGCTCCTCAAATATTATATCATTTTCAATATAGATCTCACCCCAATCGATGACCTGAGAGTCATGATGAACATAACAATGGAGCTGTAACACATTAAATATATTGTGTATCCTACTCATCTGTGCGAGAGGTGATACACGATACTTCATGACTCCAACATGATCCAACACCTCGAAACTCCCAAGAAACTGGAGAGAAAGCTTACTACCATGACCAAACATTTTCTTCCCACGACAGAGAGTCACCTTCTAAAAAATTGGACCCCCAACATAAAACTTCAGAGGTCTCCTCATATGGTCAATATAGGACTTATGATTATCATGTGCTACCTTCATCATCTCTTGAATCACCTGAACCATTTCTATCGTGTTCTGTGCCAATTCTATCCTGAGAATTGATGACTCTTAGACCCTAGTCCAAAACAACAGATAACAATAAGTTTGGTCATACAAGGCTTCAAATGGAGCCATAACGATCATGGAATGTAAACTATTTTTGTAAGAAAACATTACCAAGTGTAAGTTCCTCATTCATGAACCTCCAAAATCCAAAACATAAGACCGAAAAATGTCCTCAAGAGTCTGGTTGGTACGATCTATCAGAACATCTTTCTACGGATGAGAAGAAGTGATAAGTCATAGTTGAGAACCAAAATCATACTAGAGACCTCTCCACACCCTAAAGGTAAATTGATGATCTCAATCAGAAATCATCATCCTCAGGACTCCATAGAGTCCCACCACATACTACAAATGGTGCCTCTAAAAAACCTTCACTGAGCTCGACTCCATGATTACTATGAATTGGGATGATTTTATCAAATGATCAACTACCAACCATATAGCATCACAGCCTCCTTGATCTCTACATAAACCGGTAACAATGTACATTGATATTTCCTCTCACTTCCACTAAAGAACATCTAATGGTTGAAGAAACCCACCGGGAACACAATGCTTGGACTTATCCTTCTGGTAGACCAAACATCGAGACACAAACTCTACAACAGCACAAATTTACCTAGGCCACCAAAACTGAATCCTCAAAGCTCGGCACATCTTTGTTATTCTAGGATATACTTCTAAGGGAGAACAATGGAACTCTCTGAGAACCATCTCACGTATTGCCAAATGAATGAGAAGCCTTCCATGAAATAACACCAAATTTGTTTCATCCTTAAGCCAACCTTTAGGGGCCATACCACTAACAATTCATTATCTCCATACCTCCACTTCCAAATCCCCCAACTGGGGTTCCACCACCTGATGCACCAGAGATGACTACACCATCATATGAAAAAGACAAAATCTTCCAACAACTACTCCCATATTGAGATGTAATGTAGAAATTTATTCCATTACACTTTATAAATCACCTAATTCAGACACTACATCACTACACAACTTCCTATTCATCACATCAGCTACAACATTCCCCTTTCCGGGTGTATACAAAATTTCGAAGTCATAATCTTTTAAGAACTCCATCCACCAATGTTATCTGAAATTCAAGTCACACTGGGAGAAAACGTACATGTGGATCTTATGATTAGTGAATACCATGAAATGATCTCTAATGAGGAAATGTCTCCACAAATTTAGGGAAAACACTACTACTCACCAACTCAAGATCGTGGGTGAAATAGTAACAGTTATGGGGACGTAACTATCATTACCCATAAAAACATTCAATCTCTACTACATCAGAACACAACTAAACTTCATACGTGAAGCATCACAGAAAACCTCAGAATGAACTCATTAAGCCAGAAGATAATGAACCGGAGCACTGACCAACTTCTCCTTAAAATACTCAAAAGCTACCTAAAATTGATCAGTCTATATGAACAGTTGATCATTTATGGTCTACACTGTCAGAGGAGTCGCAACCCAAGTGAAATCGGCTATGAACCTCCTATAATAGCTTTCAAAACCAAGGAAAATTCGCACCTCTGTCAATATCTTGTGTGTTGCAAAAGACACAACTGCATCTATTTTTGATGGATCCCCACATAATCCCTACTGGAATAAAACATTCCCTAAGAAACAGAATTATTGAGCCCAAAATGCACACTTCAAAAACATTCCAAATAGCCACTGATGATGAAGAATTCCCAAATCCCTAATGAGATACAACATTCAATAAGAAACGGACTTCTCAATCCCAAAATTCACACTTTAAAAACTTCCCAAATATCCACTGATGATGATGAATTCCCAAAATAGAATGCAGATGCTCTGCATGCTCCTCCTCGGACATAGAGTACATAAGGATGTCATCAATGAAAACCATCCTGAACATATCCAAGAACTCATGAAACCCAACATTAATTAACCCCATGAACACAACTAGAGCATTCGACACACCGAATGACATCATAAAAAACTTTTAATGCCCATGAAGACAATAGAAAGAAGTCTTCAGGGTATCCTCATCCTTCACACGCATCTAATGATATACTGGATGTAAGTCATTCTTTGAGAACCAACTTTCACCCTTCATTTGATTGAAGAAATTATAAATCCATGGAATAGGATAGTGGATCTTCACTGTCACTTTTTTTATGCAATGATAATCGACACACAACCACAAACTACTATTATCCTTCTTCACAAAAAAACTGGTGCACCCCACAGTGACACACTTGGCTAAACAAAACCACACTAAAATAGGCCATAAAGCTATATATGTGGCTCTCGCAACTCAAAAGGCACCATACTATAAAGAGACATTGAGATAAAAGAAATTATTGGTTGTAGCTTGATCCAAAACTCAATCTCCCATTGAGGGGGTAACACTACAACATCTTCTGGAAAGACATCAGGGTACTCATCCGTGGCCCTAGGAAACGCTAACGAATGAACCTTTGAGGAACTCAATATCAGCTTAGCCATCAAGGATGGCAAGTAAATAATACACTTAGGACCCATCTGGGGGTCTCTCTCACCAACAATCATGACTACCTCTCCATTTGCATCGAAGAACACCACATATCTCCTAAATCCATCCACAATGGCCTGAATAGAATAAAACCAATCCATGCTGAGGATGACATCGTATGGTTGTGTTCGTGAACATAGGAAATCACCACAGGAGCGGTGTTTCCCCGAAACTAGCTCATAATCTCTACATACTTCAAACAAGTAATCTCGGACTCCAACTGGCATAGTCAATGCCGAGGGAATTGGAATCCACTCTACATCACGTCCCAAAGCATTGAAATGGGAAGGTGATATGATGGATTGCATCACTTGTAAATCAACCAAGCCATGCACCCACGTATAAAACAAGAAAAGGGTTCCACTAAAAATGTCTGGCTGGACTAGCGCTGGAAACGCTAACGCACGAAGCTGACCATGACCTGCTCCATGACCTCTCTATCCCTACTACCGATCACCTCTATGGCCGCAGTCTACTCTTTGAGGATGAGTAGTGTCCTGGGGATGTCCTCTGCCTGCCCATATTCTATATGCTGATCCAAAACTAGTACAACCTGCTGCCACTACCTCAGCTAGCAATGTTGAAATAAAGGATCCTGAAGTAGAACACCTGACGCACACAGACTGCTCAGAAAGTTCAGGAACTCTCACTGCTAATGACCTCGGCCTCTATAAGAAAAAAAATTGCCTGATCCCTTAGCACAGGTCTGAGAGCCTCTTCCCCCAAAGAAATGAGATACTAAGGGCTGAGACCTACCCCCAACAGAATGGAAACTCTTCTTCCATGAAAAAGGGGAATCTCAGACCACAACTCTGCTTCATAAGTAATCCTACAAACTCCCCTTTAATGACAATCTGGTTCTGGCTAACTACCTCTTGACGACCTTTTCCCTTGCGAGCACCTAAAATTATTTCTTTAGAATAAACGGGGTGACCTGGCATTGGATATCTTGAAGAAAATCCTCATCAAAATTTCTCATCCTACTCTCCTCATCTTTAAAAAGGTTTGAAGCATATCGTAAAAGGTTATTTAAATAGATAATGAACTCTTGCACACTGGTGCTCCAATGTTTAAGGGTAAATAGATCATGGTGACTGGACACCTTAGAATTCAAATAATGAAACTCAAATCTAAACTGGTCTCGTAAATCCTCCCATGAGACTGTAGACTCCTCACAGTCTCTAAGGAATAAGAACTTCCACTGCCGCGCTGCTCCATGCATCATCGTCACAACCAACGATACACAGTGATCATTCTGAGCAAGGATCGAACTGAAAGCTATATCAAACTATTCCAACCACTATTTCATTACTGCATATGAAATGGATCCCTCACACATCTACAGTCTCTGGAACTGAAACTCTCAGAGTTTCCTCCTTCAAGTGTAAGCATCATCAACCTCTACTCTACGGTGATCTGCTGGCACATCCTATTGATCATCTTCTACGCTAACCAGATGTGGGAATCAACCTTGATCCATACATGCAAAATAAAAAACATTTACATCTCCTAAACTTGGAATATATAAAACTTTAACATTAATTAATTGTTTTCTTTTATTCATTTTAGGTTAACCAATCCCAAGGTCTACCCAATCAAACCTAGGTGCAAATAAGAACGATGCATGATCCTTTCCTAAGTCCCAACCCTACCACTAGAATCACTTAGTTTAGTAGCCACAGTAAACATAATGTTTCGTTCATCAGATCATAGGGGGCCCTAAATACCCATTTCTCAGCTGGTAACCTATTTTTACAATGCATTCTAAACTTATCTGACATTTTTTCCATCTCAGCCCATGCAACCTCACCTCTGCCTAACTACAAACTCAATCCTACCCCTCAGCCTCCCTATGATACCACTACGTCACAACCCCTCCCCAAATATTGTACCCCTCCTGGGTCGGCAATGTGAAAAAACAAATAATGACCCCCCGAGTCCTGCCTTTAGTAGGCCATAAGTTGGAGACTAGCATTGGGGGTTTAAAACACACACATATGGGAGGCATTACCCTCTAAGAGAAAACATGCGAAAGAGAGAGATAAGACATACACTAGGAAAATCCTTCTCAGACTACAGTATAAAATAATTCCCAAGTACACATATTTAATTTTAGGAAATAACTACAACAACTAAAATGGGAACTACAAGTACCAAAATAATGTATAACGAAAGCGACCACGAAGCCCGAATAACTCCTATAAAACCCCAAGCTAGTAGTAACTAGCCTGATCTCCAGGCTATTCTAAGTGACATAAAAAATAGTTTTTATAACATACAGTGAGTATAACAGTATACTCAGTAAGATCCTCCCCAGAGCCTCTCGTGCAAAATTAAATAAAGCATACTAAAGCACAATGAACAACAAGTGGGATGAACTCATCACCAAAACAATTATACGTTGTTCCCAACCTCACAATGGATAATCTCGCCAAGTATTTCATACAAGAGTATTTAATATAATAAATAATTTCAAGGGAACCCCACTACCACTTCCCCACTGGTTTTTCACTTTTTCCCAACATCACACATCATATGCATCTCTATCCAAAAGGGCTAGACTGAAGATACCTAGCCAAAGCACCACAACAAGCATCTCATGCGTCGACATGCACTTCATGCAACTCACTACCACAACCACATTTCCAAAAGTAACTAGGTTATTTCTGGGAGCCACCACAACTCAAATAATATATATCATACATCGGGTATTTTACCTCAATCCATTACAACCCATATTCCATATAAGGATCCTCTAGCCATCACAGACTATGCACGTTATACCTATAGTAGTACATATGAAACTATATCTAGAATACATGTGTGTAAAATAACCACAATACATTACATAAATCTACACACATATATGGGGAAAACTAACATTTGTGAATACCATCACAAGTACCTACCTAGAGAAGAGAGAGGAACCAAATGGTGAATTAATCCACCCATCCTCCCACCAGGATGTTGGGGAAAACACCCCAAGGGCTCAGAATCTCCGAGGAGTCAATTTCCCTTACCGACAAAGTGGGGTAGCGTATAGAAACACAAAAGTGCATGGTATAATATAGATCACAACCATACTATGGGTAAAACCTAATATTAGAATCAACTACAGCTAACGTATCTCAGATACCCAACATCCACTGTTAAGACTAGATATCTTATAAACACATAACCATTTAAAGAATAATATTAAGTTACTTTATCCATTTTTTTCAATTTCACTTTTCATTAATTAATTATTTAACCCTCAATTAACCATAATCCTTTTACACATCACATTTCATTATTATTACAAGAAATATTCTTGAACTATAAGAATTACCAACCCCAGTCCATGACTGCACAAATGTATAACCTCCACATTGCATCCCAGCAAGCTCCAACCCCATCAGTTCAACAATATTTATTAAATAATTTATTAATAGCATTATCAATTTTAAATAATTCTAGGTATTATAAGAAAACATTCTAAGCTACCAAACACAAGAGCCTCAACATGGTGAGTAGATGAACTACCCCTTGAGTGTTTTCTTCCAATAGCAGAAGAACAGACCCATCCATCCTCATGAAGCTAAACATGAAAAACATGTGGAATACCTGAAGCATATTCACCTTTTTTGGAAGGATACTAAGAAATATCATAGGACTCAACCATTGGGCACATTAAAGTAGATAAAAAAATATAATACTCCACAACAACCAATTTCAAATCAACGGGTACGCCCAGCTTCAACCTATTATATCACCCTTGGTGCCCTCCCCAACACCCACATGCATTAACTGATGCATCTCACCACTATATGTGTAAAATACTACCACAACCACTGGACCTCCCTACCCCTACATACCACAATAGCCATCTAGGCTTAGATATCCCTTTATTACACCACAACACAACCAGTAGAAAACAAACAACATAGAAACTAACCTCTTGGCCCTAAATAAGTCATTTGACCATTACACACAACGAGCAGTCACATATCTAAAGCATAAGTCACATGACCTTTACAAGAAATAAGGTAATTTATAACCCTTCAATGAATTACCTTTATCACACAAATAGTTCTTTATTAAACATTGAATTAATCGATTCATTTAAACATGCATAACTGCATCCATTTTATTATAATCAAAGCACAAAAACAATAATTAGATTCATTAAACATGCCTCTTTAACATTGTCTAATTAATTCACGATTAATCCCGTCTTTAGGTTCTTTACCAATTTACACCAATAATGAAATGCTAAATATGAAAAGTATAGATATCACACTCTCTATAAAAACAATAGGCAATAACATTTCTAGGAAATTAATACCACATCTTTAATCAAATTCAAATATTTATTATGATAATTTCATTGTGATATAGTGGATAAATCATGATAACTCTACGAATGCATGTAAAAATAATATAGAATCCATTAATCCCCTACCTCACAAGGTTTTCGATGTTCCTTGAATGAGAACGGGCCAATATAGTGGATCACGATCACCTATCCCGCAACGGCTTCATCCACCCAAGGACGTCGTGACACAACTGATTCATCCAACACCCAAGAAAGGTCTATTAGAAACATTGAGATCACATCCCATCACATGGAAAGGATAAATGGGAGAAAATAAATTGGGAAATATAGAATAATGAAGGTAGAATATACCTTATATTGAATATGGATTGACACTTTCTAGTTGCACCAAAATAGGGGATGCACATGCAGTAGGAATAACTCCAGGGAAACCACGATCCAAGATCCACACCAAAATCACCCTACTCCTTAGGAAAGAATGTTTTGGGGCATCCTGCACTAAGGAAAAAAGAAGGAGGTAAAATTCATAATGTATCTTGACCTTTTGAAAATCAAAACAGAGCAGTGATTTAAATACAGTATAGATTTTCCATTATAGGAGGATCTTTTATGACTATACTGTTTGACTGAGTGAAGGAGGCCAAACACTTAGGAATATTAAGATAGGAGTTATGGGCTTTGAACCGACCTTAAATCACTTAAAACATGGATTTGAATGCATTTTACCTTATATATAACATCAAATGGGTGAAACAGTAAGATGTTGGAAACACTATAAACCTAACGATAGCTAGAAACACTGTTCACTAATGACTCACCGACATGATTCACCGACAGGAGTCACTGACACGAGTTACTAACGTGACTCACTGTCGTGGCTCACCAACGTGAGTCACCGACATGGCTCACTGACACAAGTCACCGACGCGAGTCACCAACGTGAATCACCGACACAAATCACCAATGTGAGTCACCTACACGACTCATAGTTCTAGAAATACTGTTAAAAAACTGAAATTTTTTGTAAAGTGTTAGAAATAAGTAACCTTGACCTCTTAGAAAACTTCAAACACTATATTTTTACAATGGAATAGACCGCAGGGGTCTGGGCCATTACAAACATGCTTAAATTAATTAAATGACAAATTAATTAATAAAATTAAGAAATGATACAATTTATTATATAATTATAATTTATTGTCACTAAATATTAAATTATTTAAAATAAATAAATTAATCGTTCAACTACCATTAATTAATTAAACACAAAAACAAATAATATATTTAAATGAATTAACAGAAAAATTAAACAATGATAATAAACATAAAATTTTAAAATAACATTTAAAATTAAATAATAAAATTAGAGTTTGAACAAAATTCGGAATTAAAATATAAGTCATTAATTAAAAAAATAAAATCAATAAATTAAAAAAACACAGAATTAAGGGTTTAATTATTTTTACATCAATTTATCTAAAAAAGTAAATTA
Source organism: Viscum album (assembly GCA_963277665.1). Lineage (NCBI taxonomy): Eukaryota > Viridiplantae > Streptophyta > Magnoliopsida > Santalales > Viscaceae > Viscum > Viscum album. Next base: position 689,312,203 of record OY728158.1, on the reverse strand, counting down.
TTCAATGAAAAAATTATTTTAACAATATAAAAAATATTAAATTAATGATATTATGTGGAAAAAATATATCAAAATACTACCAAATAAATTCCACCACACTAGGGTTTTTATTTTCATTGAGAAAACAGTTATCCAAAATCAATGGGATAAGAAGAATATTAATCATAATATATTACAAGGACATAAAAAATTGGTTTTCAAAAAGGTTTTTCCACATAGATTTCATCAAGCAGTGAAAGTTTTTACCCAAAATAAATTAAATATTTTTTAGTGAAAAACTAATTTATGTTTTAAAAATATGATTGAAATTATAATTTTGAAAATAAATTAAAATCGCTTCAATGTGTATTCAATTGAAAGTCTAAAAATCTCTTTATATCCAAGATAATAGGCTTACATGATTAGAAATCAAATATATTAGACACTATGTTTTGATGAGTAATCTTAATAAATAAAAAAAAAGTATAAATAATTCATCCATTAGATTAAAGAATAAAAGAACTAGTGCAACCTGGATTAAGATTTTCATTTCATAATTAATTTGAATGCATATTTTAAAAGTTTAAATCCAAATTAAAAAATTTAAGGGCAATGATAATGGTATAACATCCACATAGTTTTTTTACCAAAATCATACACTTTTCAAGAGGGTAATGAAAAAATATCTTACCTAACTAGATCAATAGTTCATTGGAAAATTAAACTCCTTAAAATTTCTACACAACATTCAAACATAAAAAAATAAACTATTGAAAATGATTTATTGAAACATGAAAAATAATAAAATTTAAAATTTCTTAGCGGTTTTCGATGGGTTCACTTTGTGGTATAGTTTAACACGTTGGAATATCTTCTCCCCCGTACTAAATCCCAACATTATCCTCAAGGTTAAATCTAAGGTAGATGAAACATGTAAATTCAATTTTTTGGTTCAAAAATATTTGGAAAATCTATAGATTAAATTAATTTACAAAATGGTTACATGAAATATCAGTGTAATTTTCCACTTAATAAATAAATAACAACTCCCAGTACACATAAAAGTGTACTTCTAGTTACCAGTTCTAAAATTTAGTTCAAGAGAATGGTTTGTATTCTAGTGAATTTTTACAAAATATCTCAATTCGTGTTTCTAAAAATAATGTAATATCCATCATGATAGGACACTAACACACAATCAAAATGTTCAAATTAATGGTGGTAAAAATCACAATTCAACAATAATATCAGCATGCAAATATTATTTAAATTTTAACTCTTTTTAAACAATTATGTTCCAAAGTATCTATGGTAAAAATATATAAATGCATGAGAATGAGCATAATTTTAACAAACAACATCCCCAAATTTGAATATTTATTAATATTCAAATTCGTATAAATGTACCCCATCAAATCTTTAAAAAATTACCTCTGGTTAGATTATAATATCATAAAAATACAAACAAATAAACATTAGATTCCAAAAAAATAGACTTCAATAAAATAAAACTAGTGTTTAAGAATATAAGGGGCCGAATCAGGTTGATTTACCTTATAAATTCTCTATATCATTATAAATTATTAAAATTTTGATCTAATAAGTGGAAAACAGCCCCTAGTAGATTATCTTATGGTGAACAGTATGAAACGTATCTCCTATCATGCTCAATTTATTCACTATAATGAAACACTAAGTAAAAAACAAAAACTTGACACTACAAAAGTTTAGTACCTTCCTCCACACTTATTCAAACTAAAAAACCAAAAATAGGGTAAGAAGAATCTTGATTTATTCAATGATATTATTTTTCTCACAAAAGGAACTCCATCCCTGAAGGTTAGTTACTACCTTCTATAAACAACATGAGCGGATGTCCATTAATATTGAATGGAACATCCTTTCCAGGGTCTCTAATATATACAATTCCAATAGGGAAAATGTGATTTATAATTAATGATTCATACCATTTGTAGAAAAATTAACCTACGAAAAGATTCATCTTATAATTGTACAATAAAACATTATCACCAATATGAAACTCTTTATTCATAATAATATTTTATCTATATCCTTGGTTTTAGATTTAAAAGTCCTTGAACTTTCATAAGAATTGTTCTTTATTTCCTCAAACTCTTAAAAACACAACTTCCTCTCCTTTTCGGCTTCTAATAGATACAAATTTCATGACGTGATAGCCCAAAAATATTTATTCTCTACCTCCACTGGAAAATGATAAAATCTTCCAAAAACAATCCTATAAGGTGACATCCATATTGGATACTAATAGTCACTCTTATATGCCCAAAGAACATCCTCAAGCCTTAACCTCCAATATTACGGGTTTGGGTTAACATTTTTCGCAATAATATGATTAATCACTCTATTTGAAACTCCATACATTCAATCTATTTGATGTTGATAGGGTGTAGTCAGTTTAGGACCAACACCATACATGTTTATCAAAAACTCAAGATTTCTATTTTAGAAATGAGTAACTTGGTTTGTGAGAATAAATCTTGGCATCCCAAATCTACAAAAAGTATTACTCTTGATAAACTAGGTCACAACTCTAGAATCATCGGTTCTAGTTGGAATAGATTCAATCCATTTGGACACATAGTCAACCTTAATTTTTATATAAATATATCCAATGAAATTTAGAAAATCACTCATTAAATATATTATCCAAACCATAAATTCATTACAAAACAACAAAGGTTTTTCTGTTATCTCGACTATTTTAAAAATATTTCCTTGGAATTAACAAGATTTACACATCTTAAAAAATCATGAGAATCATTAAAAATTGTGGGAAAATAGTCTTGAATCTAGTACGTTTCTAGCATTCCATTGTGACACAAAGTGGCCACCACAGTTCAAACTATGAAAAATTGGAATTGAATAAATTTCTAAAATTGGGATACATCTCCTAACAATTTGATAACTTACTAAATTTCACAAGTAAGGATAATCCTAAACATGTTTTCTTTAATAATAATATAGTTTAGAAACCTGTTGTTTGAAAAACCAGTGTAGAAAAATTTCAGCAGCTAAACAATTAATTGTTTTTAAATCATTACCTCTTGTCAATAGATATAGAATATGACTTCTCTCAGGAAAAAACTCTCTTATAGGTTCAAAAAATGAACTATCTTGACAAAATTTAGTAGTTATCCTACTCAAATGACCGTCCACGATGCTCTAAATTTCATTCCTATCTTGGATCTCTATATTATATTCTTGGAGGAATACGATCCATCTAACCTAACATGGTTTTAATTCTGGATTTTTCATGAGATATTTGATAGCAGAATGATTAGTGACAACCACAACTTTAGATCCCATAGGATAGATCGTAAAATTATTAATGGAAAACAAAATAGCTAAAATCTTCTTTTCCATTGTGGATTAAATGGATTTAGCATTATATAGAGTCCAAAAAATTTAAGTAATGGCATGTGATTTACACTCCAACCTTTTCCCAAGAACAACCCTCAAATATAATTCAAAAGCTTCAATCATCAGCTCAAAATTAAAGTCTCAATTAGTTGGTTGAATTAATGGTGGAGACACTATCTTATATTTGAGTTCATTAAAGTTAGCCATACACTTCTTATCAACGACAAAATAATCTTCTTTCTAAAGTAATATTTTCATTAGAAAAGTAGTTCGACTAAAGTGTTTTTTGAACCTACTATAAAATCCACCATGTCCAAGAAATGATCTAATATATTTCACAGTCTTAGGAAAATGAAGTGAATATATGATGTAAACCATGGAACTTTCCACCCAAATTCCACTCATAGACACTTCATTTCCAAGAAAAATTCAATTTTCATCCATAAATGAAGTTTTTCAATGTTTAGAACAAGGTTCGTTTCAATAAACACTCTAAGTACAACCTCAAAGTTCCTTAGAATGATCTCAAAAGTTGTACCATATAATATAAATTAATCTATAAATACATCCATGAATTCTGTAAGAATCCCAAAAAATGCTAATCGTGTATCTTGGGGAGGTGGTAGGAGAATTACAGAGTCTGAATGACATTCACCAACATGAAAAGTTACCAAAAGGACATGTAAATGTTGGTTTATACTGGTCCTCTGGAGATATGTGAATCTATAAGTATCTATAAAAACAATCTAGGAAGAAATAATGGGATATAATAGCTAACATTTCAATGATTTGATCAAGAAAAGACAAAAAAAAGTTGTTCTTATTAGGCAATAAGTTTATCATCCTATAATCAAAGCATATCTTCAACTTTTTGGGAAACCTAACAGGTACTATCTCTCCTAATTGATTTTTAAAAACTATGAACCCTCTTTTTTTAGGAACTATTTGAATTGGACTTACCCACCGACTATCAGAAATGTGGTAAATTATACCCTCAACCATTAAGGTATTAACCTATTTCTTATCCAATACTACAAGGATAGGGTTCACCCCTTTGGAATATTCTAATAGGTTTACGATTTACCTATAAAAGAATCCTATTCATGCACATTGAAGGACTAAAACCTAGTAAATATTCTAAATACAATACCATGGCCTTCCTATTCCTCTTAAGGACCTCTAAAAATTAGGATTCTTGCTCACTGGATAGATCACTTTCAGTTATCATAGGGGAATTTTTTTATCTTATAATAACGAATATTTAAAATTTTCAGGTATAGTTTTGAGTTCATGTGAAGGTGGGATATCCTCTCTGAATAAATCAGGTTTTATCGTTTCTTTGAGTTCATTTTAAACAATCAAAACTTCCCCTGAATAACTGAATTATAAACTCATAGACTAGCAGTGCATTCATCTTCTAGAAGAAAATAATTTTCAACCTCAAAGGAATTTTCATATTCAAGTTCCCAAACATGAGGTGAGTTTTTAATGAAATGTTTATCTAAATTTATGTTAGTTCCAAACAAATATAAATCAATTTCATATATTTAGATTGAATCGTAGTTAAAATTCATAATTTTTAGTAGCTGTACATGTTTCAAAAGTTTTATAAATATACACATCATTTTCAATATTGCTTCTAGAAAAAACATCATCATTTTCTTATTCATAAATTCTAAAATACCGTATAAATTTCTAAGATAAATATTCAATTTCAGATTCATCGGTATAGAAGATTTTATTATTTTTAGATTCAAAAACATATTTTGTAAACATGGGTTCAGTTTCAAGATAATATATTCTAACGAATTTAGAGGTTAGTTATCTTGAATAAAATAAAGAAACAACTCTATGGAAAACCATTCAATTTTGTTAAATTGGTGTATAGAATTGTCTTCCACAGGCTATTTCTTTTATTTAATGATAGTAAAATTAACCATATTTCCTTCAAACTCTAAAGATAAATTACCATTATGAATATTTATTGTTTCTATAGAAGTTTCCAAGAATGGATTTCATGAAATTAATGGTACATGTTAACAAAATCACCCATCTTTCATGTTCACAATGTAAAAATAATTAGAGAAAACTGAATCTCTCACCCTTACCAATGCACCTTCAGTGACTATAGCTGGCTTAGATAATCTCCTATTATCTAGATAGATGAAAATTACTAATTTTTTGAGCTCTCCAACCTGTATAAATGAAAAAATAGAGCCAGGAAACACAATTATAAACGTTCCCAATTATAATAGTGCATCTTAAAATAGATTATTACCAATGAAACATGGGATATAAAACGTACTAGGATCCTTGAATTTGAGAGGGAGTGGATGTTGAATCATGGAAGAAATAATTATTCCCAAATTTACATTCTCACCTCCCTTGAACCTCCTTTTTTGAGTGAATGTCACTTTAAGAAATTTAGAATACGATGGGATCTATTTCACAACATCTAGCAGACATATATTAACAAGGACTTTCTTAAAAAAATTAAGTACATCCTTTTCCATTTTAGTTTCAACATTTTTCTTGATAGGAGGGCTACCCAAAGGATAATGTGGTGGCTCGCTATACATTCTAAGATCATCATTAAATTTTCTTTTCCCTGTGTAAAAGCCTTTTTTGTTTTTTAAATCCCCATAGGCTCTTTGAAGTTTGATTTATTTTATTATTTTATTATTTTTCTTTTTCATCTGGTGTGAAGATAGTAGAGTGTTGTGAATATTTAGTAGGATGTAAAACAATTTTAGGGGAAATTGTTTCATTAGGTGATAAAATAGGATCAATATGATATATAACTACTTCAATTGGTGGTTTAGAAATTTCTCAGTGATATTTTCCATTAATTACAAAAGTTAGAACATCCTTTTTAGGATCTTGATTAATGTTTTCAACTTAGGGATTTTGAATTTTACTTTAACTTCTCAAGATTATTCCATTAAAATTTTCTCTTCCTTTTGGGTTAACTTGAGATTGAGATAGAAAATTAGTACTTCGTTGATTATATAATCTAATAATTTCAGTTTTACTCTAACCCATTTGTGTAACCATATTTTGTATCAACACATATTATTTCTAAGAAATATCGTGTTGTGTTTTAACCATGTCCTCAAGGTGTGAATCATTTATTTTATTTATTTATTGCTTCTGATTTTCTTGGTTCTGAAAATTTATGAATTTCCCTCCATCTTGATTTCCAAATTTATCATTATTATACCTTGGTTGTTGATTAAAGTTTTGGGTATGGAAATTCTTGCTCGATTGATCATTAGGTCTAAACCTATTGTTTGGTCGGTTTTTCTAGCCTTGATTGAAATTCTGATTTGATTAAAATTGCCATGGTTGGAAATTTTGGTCAGGGAATTATCTTTTTCAATTTTTCGGGAATGGTTTTCCCTGAAAAACCCCATTACAAAATTTCGATGCCTCAAGAAATTGTGGACAATGATGATTAAATTGATTAGTGGCAGAAAAAATGCAATAATACATCTAGATTAGGGAAAATGGTTCTAGTTGGCATTATGAATAAGCTGGGTTAGTCAATATCTACTTCGTCATGCTTGCAATTTCATTTAACAGGTTCTCAATAATGCAATTATTAGAATTGAAATTAGATACTTCCATAACCGATTTAACATGGATGAGGCCCCTTCTATCAAATTCTTTGGACTTTTGGGCCATATTAGAAATGATATTTCTTACCTCAATAGGATTTTTATCAACTAACACTTCTCCCATTGCATCATCGGTCATACTTCTATTCATCAAGACTATTACGTTATGAAATATTGAATTAAGAGTTGGTCATAGATACAGTGATGAGGAAAACTCCGACATAACTTCTTAAATATCTCACGATATTTTTATTAAGTCTCTCCATGGAGCTTCCTAATACAATAAATGTCGTTTATAAGTGAGGAATTCCTTGAAGTAGGGGAAACATTCAAGGAAGATTCTCCTAAGATAGTCCCAACTCCATAAAGAAGTAGATTGGGATTAATAAAATAACTCTTAAACTAGTCCATCAAAGGAAAAAGGGAAGGGTATGATCTTAATCTGGTCCTCATTAACCCCTTGATGTTTAATAGTAATACAGACTATGTGGAACTATGGAAAATGCTTATGAGGATCTTCTCCCGGTAGTCCATGAAATTTTGGTAAATGATGAATCATTATTGATCTATGCTTGAATATAGGTGCAATCTCATGATAGCATAACAAATTTTTATGGTTCTCAAGATTAGGAGTAGTGAGCTCCTTCAATGTTCTCCGATCGTCCATATTTTCTAAATTTTTTATGTTTTCTGGTTTGCTAAGGATAGTTTCTGGTGATTCAAATGTTAGAGTTTCAAATTTTTATGTTTTTCAATCTCTATTTTTTTGACTGTTTGATTTCACATATTGTAAGAATTTTTTATTTCTATTTTTGTAAGGTTATTTGACATACAAAAAACCAATTTTTTTAAAAAAAATTATATTTTTAAACAAATAGAAAATGTATTTTTTTATTTTTTTAACCCCTTAGCAGCCTCCCTGACAATGGTAATATTTCAATCAAGGCTTTTATTGTCCTTTGAAACCAAACTCAAATTCTATAACCTAAGTGTTGACCTCCTTGTTTTAATGATCACTGAATCATGCTTCTAATGTTATTAATAAGTTTCTTGTTTTTTGAAAGCTTCTTATAATCTAATATAGGTGATGAAAATTGCTAAATATGAGACACCACCAAGGATGACTCACCGCCAACCATGTCACATTGTCATCGTTTATGAGTCATCATCGACATGACACACCACAAGCATGGATAATTGGAAAATTACGGAAATTACTCACCGTCGAGATATCATACCGTCAGAACAGAATTTTGACAAAGTATGAGACACTGCCAACCTAACCTACCATCAGAGGAGTCACTACCAGCAAAGAAATTTGGCTAAGTGCAAAATGTCACACAACCAGCTTGGCATACGTCCAAAACACTATGAAAAAACATGTCATTTGTGACGGGAACAGGTATTCTGTTACAAATAAACCTCGGTGGTTTTTAGTAATGGTGACGGGTCCCATCGCAAAATGCCATTTTTAACCGTCACCCCTAATTAATAAGCATTTGTGACAGATCCCGTCAAGAATGTTATTATTTGTGACCGAAAACAAATCCCGCAGCAAATACTATGTTGGCAGATAGGTATATGTGACCGGCCCCGTCATAAATACCTTTTTAACTGCCACCCTTGATTAGTACGGGGTTAGTATTTGCGATGAGCCCGTCGCAAATGATCTAACCTATATATACCCCCATCAGTGTTTTTTCATTCCACACCTCTCTCAAATTCTCTCTCTCTGAACTCTCATATTTCACTCTAATTTTTTTTTCAAAGTTTAAAATTTCTAATTGGAGTGATTTTCAAGCCTTGCAGCGTACAAAAGATTATATTTTAATGTATTTATCTATTGTTTTTATTGTTTAGTTAACTCATTTAATTTTATTTTAGTTATAATTATTGTAAATTAATGACAATTAAATTAAATTAGAATTACATAGTTTTATTCTGCATTATTTATTTTTACAAATATGTTGTTTCATTAGTAATAAATACCAATAAATTGTAATAATAAGCGCTAATAATAAATAATTAATGTTAATTAGTAATAATCAGCGGTAATTAGTAATAAACATTAATAAATAGGAATAATTAGTAATAAATAAGATTAATTAAAAATAATTAAGAATAATTTGGAATAATGAGAAATAATTAGTGATAATTAGGAATAAATAGAAATAAATAGAAATATATAGTAATAATTCGGAATAATTATTAATAATTAGTAATAAATAAAAATAATTAGGAATAATTAGGAGTAATTAGAAATAATTTGTAATCAATGGGAATAAATTGTCATAAATAGGAATAATTAGTAATAAATAAGAATAAATATAAATAATTAGTAATAAATAAGAGTAAATTTGAATAATTAGTAATAAATATAAATAATTAGTAATAAATATGAATAATTAGTAATAAATAAAAATAAATAAGACTAATTAATAATAAATTGGATTAAATATGAATAATTAGTAATAATTATTAATAATTAGTAATAGTTCGTAATAATTATAAATAAATAGTTATAAATAAAAATAAATAGTAATAATTAGAAGAATTAGAAATAATTAGGAATAAATAGTAATAATTATTAATAATTAGTAATAATTAGTATTAATTAGTATTAATTTGCAATAATTAGTAATAATTTATAATAATTTGTAATAAATATAAATAAATAGAAACAATAGAAAGAAATTATAATAAATAGAAGTAATTTGTAATAATTAGGAAAAAATGGTAATAATCAGGAAAAATTAGTAATAATTATGAATAATTATGTAAAATTATAAATAATTAAGAATAAATAGTAATAAATAATAATAAATTATAGTAAATATTAATAAATAGTAATAATTAATAATAAATAGTAATATATTTGAGGAAACATGAATAAATATGAATGATTAGAAATAAATATGAATAATTAGTAACATTTAGTAATAAATATGAATAATTGGTAATAAATAGTAATAAATAATAATAAATAGGAATGGTTATGATTAATTATGAATAATTAGGAATAATTAGTAATAATTAGTAAAAAATAAGTAATAATTATGAATAATTAGCAATAATTAGTAATAAAAAACAATAATTAGAAATAAATATGAATAATTAAGAATAAATAGTAATAAGTAGAAATAATTATGAATAAATACTAATAATTAGGAATAATAAGGAATAATTATGAATAAATACCAATAATTAGAAATAAATACTAATAATTAGAAATAAATAGAAATAGATACAAATAATTAGTAATAAATAGAAATAAATACTAATAATTAGTAATAATTAGTAATAAAGGAGAATAATGAGTAATAAATTGGAATAATTATTAATATTAAGTAATAATTTGTAACAAATAGTAATAATTAGTAATCATTAGGAATAAATGGGAAAAATACGAATAAATGAGACTAATTAGAAATAAATAGGAATAATTATGAATAAATAGTAATAAATAGTAATAAATAGTAATAAATATTATAAATATGAATAAATACTAATAAATGGGAATAAAGAGGAATACATAGAAATAAATAGTAATAAATAGGAATAATTAGGAATAAATATGAATAATTAGGAATAAATAGGAAAAACTATGAATAATTAGTAATAATTAAGAATGATTTGGAATGATTAGGAATAATTAGTAATAAATATGAATAATTAGAAATGAATTGGAATGATTAGAAACAAAAATGAACAATTAGGTATATTTAGTAATAATTAGTAGAAATTTGTAATAAATATGAATAATGATTAATAAATATGAATAATTAGGAATAAATATTAATAAATGAGAATAATTAGTAATAAATAATAATAATTAGGAATAATTAGAAATAATTAAGAATAATTAGGAATAATTAGGAATAAATACTAATAATTATTAATAAATATGACTAATTAATAATAACTAGTAATAAATTGACATAATTAGTAATTAATAGGAATAATTAGGAATAAATAGTAATACTTTATAATAAATAAAAATAATTAGAAATAAATTGTAATAATTAAGAATAATTAGGAATAATTAGCTATAATTAGAAATAAAGGAATAAATGTGAATAATTAAAAATAATTAGGAGTAAATAGAAATAAATAGGAATAGTTAGGAATAAATAGTAATAAATAAGAATTAATAAGAATAAATTGTAATAAATAGGAATAAATAGTAATAAATAGGAATAAATATGAATTAATAGGAATAAATAGGAATAAGTAGGAATAAGAAGGAATAACTAGTAATAACTAAGAATAATTAGGAATTATTAGTAACAATTAGTAATAATTAATAATAATTGGTAATAATTAATAATAAATTGGAATAATTGAGAATAATTAGGAATAATTAGTAATAAATAGGAATTTATAGTAATAAATTGGATTAAATATGAATAATTAGTAATAATCAATAATAATTATTAATAAATAAGTGTAATTAGTAATAATTAGTAATAAATATTACTAAATAGTAATAATTAGTAATAATTCAAGATAATTAGGAATATATAGTAATAAAAAGCAATAAATTGTAATTAATTGTAAAAATTAGAAATAAATATGAATTAATATGAATAAATAGTAATAAATATGAATAATTAGCGATAAATAAGATTAAATAGTAATAAATTGAAATAATTAGTAATAAATAAGAATTATTAGTAATAATTAGTAATGAATATAAATAATTAATTATAAATAGTAATAAATAGTAATAAATATGAATAAATAGGAATAAATAGGAATAAATAAGAATAAATTTGAGTAAATAGGTATAAATATGAATAAATAGAAATAAATAGGAACAAATAGGAATAATTAGTAATAATTAGAAATAAATAGTAATAAATAGTAATAATTAGTAATAAATAGGAATAAATACAAATAATTAGAAATAAATAGGAATAATTATAAATAAATATGAATAAATAGTAATAAATAGGAAGAAATAGGAATGAATAAGAATAAATCATAATAAATCATAACAAATAATAATAAACAGTAATAAATAAGAATAAATAGAAATAAATATGAATAGATAGGAATAATTATTAATACTTAGGAATAATTATTAATAAATAGTAATAATTAGTAATAAATATGAATAATAAGTAATAATTAGGAATGATTAGGAATAATTAGAAATAATTAGGATCAATTGGGAATAAAGAGTAATAAATAGGACTAAATAGTAATAAATATGAATAAATACTAATAAAATATAGCAATTAGCGGTAATTAGTGATAATTAGTAGTAATTAAGAATACTTAGGAATAATTTACATTTTTTTATCATTTTTTCTTATATCAAATTATTTACTAGAAACTAATTATTTTATATTTTTAGACAAATATAGAACAAGGAAGTCAACAACAATCATTATTAGATGATCACACTTGGATAAATCCGTGTAGGAATCCTAATGGTTCTGATATAAATTCTGTATATATTAATGCTGTTGAAACTTATTTATCATATACATCATCAAAATTAGAATTTATTTCAGAAGGAAAAATTAAGTGTCCATGTAAAAAATGCGATCTGAGGACATTTGACAGATTTGAAAATGTTGGGGGTCATCTATTGGGTTTTGGTTTTCAAATTGATTATGTTTTTTGATATCAACATAGTGAATGTAGATCTAGAGAAGATACTAATAATTTGGTTCTAGATCCATCATAGTTTCAAAATATAGTACATGATGTGCAAGTTCGTCTTTATAACAAACTGAAACTTTGGATGATATTGATTTAACTCCTGAGTTGGAACTATGTCAATTTTATGAGTTGTTTAGGCCCGATGATGATTCGTTATATCCTGGCTGCAAGATAAGAAAATTTGAAGTGGTTGAAAAATTTATGACTATTAAGTCAGATAATGGAATGTCAAATAGCTATTTTGATCTAATATTCTCTTTAGTTTAATCACTATTACATGAAGGAAACGTGTTTCCAATAAATTTTTCTGAGAGCAGGAGGCTGGTTTGTAATCTGATTCTAGGTTATTAGAAGCTACATGCATGTTCAACTTATTATATCTTCTTTTATGGTGAAAAGAAGTCGTTGGATAGTTGTCCAACATGTAGACAATCGAGGCATAAAGAGGCTCAACTAGGGAATTCTAGATTGATTTCTAAAAAATTGTTGAGGAATTTATAGATTACACCTAGATTGTAGTGTTTATTTATGTCTCAGAACATAGCGGCATTTATGTCATGAAAAAACCTTATATTTCAACTAGTAAAATCTTAAATCATCCCTTTGATGGTGATTCCTAGATAAATTTGGACAAAGTACATCTGTCATTTTCTTCAGAAGCCCAAAATGTGCATTTGGGTCTTTCTACTGAGGGTTTATGTATATTTGGTTCTTACTATAGTCAATATTTATATTTTCCTATCTTTATAACTCTACAAAATTTACCTCCTTAGATGTTGGTCAAGGATACATTTTTCTTTTTGAGATTATTAATTCTAGGACATCCAAAAAAGAATATTGTTGTTGATTTGAAACCATTGATTAAAGAGTCAAATTTATTGCGGAGTAATGATGTTAGTACATATGATGTTACTTCGAAGCAAAATTTCATACTAAAATCTGCATTGATGTGGAAATTAGTGACTTCCCAGGATATGTCATGTTATTTGGATAGAATACACAAGGTCCAAAATCATGTTTGTACTGTGTGAGAGATATTAAAGCATTTATACTCATCAATGGAAGAAAACTTGTTTTTATAATATCATCATAGATTCATCCTAACCAATCATCCTTTTCGGAGGAAACATGGATGCAGGCGACCCGGTATGCCTTTAAGAAAGGATGAGTTATTGATATCGGCTCTCGATTGATTCTTAGGATATATTATGGTACCATTATAATGTTAGCGTGTAGCTCGATAAGAACTCATTGATAGTAATCATCATCTAATGCACAATTTCAAGAGCAACTGTGAGCTCTAGGTGAGATTATAAAGAGTATGCGTTGGGAGCATGAAGAGCTCTATCGATAGAAACAATAGTAGGAAGAGGAGATGCGTTGCTGGCAGGAGATGCAGTAGGAGGAGGAGATGGAGTACATGTGTCGTATGACTTGTGGCTTAGGGATGAAGTTCCTTCCACCATCTTCTCCAGCTCCTCCTCCTCCTCCCAATGGCCCTCCCCCTTATTGATGTATTTATTTTTAATGAAAAAAATCTGAATGTATTTTTTTCTATTATTATATATTTACATTTCAATATACTATGTTCTTTATATTGTTGTGAATATTGAATTTGTTATCATTGTTTTATTTTTTTATTTTATTTTTATTTTATTACTTCATTATTTATTTATTTTTTATTTTTTTATATTTTTATTAAAATTATTATTATTTATTATTATTTTTTTATTATTATTCATTTTATATTTTTTTCGAATATTGAGGTTTTTGTTATTTTATAATTTTTTATAATTTTATTATAATTTTTTATAATTTTGTTAATATTAATTTTAAAATTATTATTATTGTTATTATTATTATATTATTATAATAATAATAATATTATTATTTTAATATTTTATTATTATTATTATTATTATTTTATTCGATTTTATTAATATTAATTTTTTTACTTTTATAATGTTATTTGCGACGGGCCCACTACAATAAGTTTTCAAAAAAACTCAGAGACATTATTTGCGATGAGATAATTTACTGTTGAAAATGGTGTTTTTTTTGCGACGGTTCGTCGCAAATACTATATCTCAAATAAGTAAATTTCCTGTAGTGAAACAAGACACTATCAGCCTGAGACACCACAAGAACAAGACATCGCCAGACTATGAGTCACCATTCAAGACCCACCATCACTATTTGTTACTTTATATTTTTGAATTAAATACCTAACACCAATATTATAGAAGTTAATCCCAAAAATATTTTAATGATTGTCTCTTAAATTCTCAACGGAATGCATTAAATAATGTCTCAACCCCGAGTATGAGAATGTAGAATATATGGATGCTCATATGGAAACACATGCTATTATTGAAAAACTGAAGAAGACTACCCTCATACAGGGTGTGCGATGTGAAGTAGTAGAGGAAATGCACGAAAAGCTATTCATATATAGAGTCAAACTTTATTTCAAGAACGTACCTGGTACATCTTGATCTACTCGATTGATGAATCCAAAGCTCAATACACATTTTCTGACTTCTGCGGTCAAGAACATAAGTGTCCAAAATACTATATTTTACTGAAGTTCCAATTTCCCGACTCGAGATACATTTTCAAAACACTTTCAAGGATTCACGAGTTCCACTGTATAAAATACTGGGCTCCTCTATCCCTTCACACTTTTAGATTACTCAGTTTTTTTATTACTTTTTACATTATGAGTAGTGTGTGATACTCTGTTTATTTCAAAACACACCATCTTCAGCTATAACTAGAAGATACATAGATTTCTTCTTAACTTATTTTATACCCGTACTCCCACGAAAACTGTGTAAGAGGTCCTGCACGACCTGTTATATTTTGTACTCCCACAAATAATAGTGGAAGAGGCCATGTGTGGCCTGGAATGTTATAAACTATTGTAAAACCCGATCCAAGTTGTGGATCAAACAATTTATTTATATAAAATTCTTGGTAGCAAGTGATCATAAAGTTGAGAGGACTAAGTCATAGATTGAAACTGAACCTCTTTTATTCAAAATTATGTTGCATGTTTTTTTTGTTTTATTCTGAATCCATTATTTAAAATTGAAAATGGTTCTAAACTATAAAAAATAATAATACTTTGATTTCTATCTTTAATTAGTGTTTTTATAAGATTTTAATTAATTAAATTCATTTCAAAGTATTAATTAATATTGTATTTCATTTTTGTAAGAACCCGGTTATTATTTTTGAGGAACAGGTTTCTCCTTTTCTCTTTTCCTAAGTGTTTTTGAGAAAATAAGGAAATGGGGAAAAATCCCAATTTTTTGGAAGTACACGCCGTGTACTTCTGGCTGTCTGGGATGAGTACACGGGGCGTGTGGCCATATCGGTGATGAAGGGTGTAGAAATCGACTACACGCCTTGTAGTGGTCCTTTACACACCGTGTAGTCAGTCGGTAGGCGAACAGTAAGGTGGTGGCAAGGTGTGTGATAGAACCCGCCGTGTACTCAAGAAGACACGCCATGTAGTCATGTCGGCAGATGAACAGTGCCACACTGGCAGGAAACCTCCAGAGTAACAGTTAAAAAATGGGAAGTACACGCCGTGTACTTGGAAATACATGCCGTGTACTTTGTTTTTTTCACAGAAAATGGGCAGTAGCCTCCCATGTTCACAGGGAAGGCTTAGAACTAGAGGAAGGAGTGGGAGAGGGAGGCTGGAGCTTTGGAGATCCGCTGAGCGTATGTCAGGAATCATTTTTATGTGTCGTCGATCTCCCTGGAACTACACGGATGAGCTCTCCCTTCTCCTGGAGTATTTCTTACCAATTCTTTTTCATAAAGAAGTTATTTAAGTTTTAGAGAGTTTTCTTCTACATAAGATCTATGTCGTTCTTGGGTGTTTCTGTAATTGACGTTCACGTATATCATTCGTTGGAATTTAAGGTAGGTGGCTTGGTGTTTATTTTCCAACTTTCGTGCGTTTTTGTGTGTTTTTGAGCTACAAACCCATATTTGGGGTGTCGTGTGGCTGAGGTCGTGGATTTTTTTTTGATACCTAGAATTGTATAGGTGATTAAATAAAGTTGTAAACTATTGTTTAGGATCAGCGCTTGGATCCACGACCACCTCGTGGGTGCGTTCCTCTGTTTAGACATTTGTTCGGGATACCAGAGGGTATGCCATGTTTACGTTATGCATTAATTTTATCTTGAGAGAAATTGAATGTGAATGTTTATTTACATGTTGGGCATGGCTCAGTTACTTGCACCTGATAGAAGTTTTTTACTTATCCTGTGGGCATTTTTTTTCTTAGCTCGAGGGAAGTTGTTATCTTATCCTGAGGGAAACTTCTTCTGTGTCTGTGGGCAATAGACTATGTGCCTAAGGGAGACACTACGTACGCCTGAGGAAAAAATCTGTTTTTCCTGTGGGCAAGTACCTGTGGTTACGTTCTTGATTACCTGATGGTAAGGATTGAGTGTCTGTGGACACTGACTATTTACAAAGAAATTCACTATGGTGTTTTCTTATATTAAATGTATTAAATGAATAATTAAATGGAAATATAACTGGTAAGTTAGTTACTTTTGAGTACTGCTTAGTTTATTGCATTTTACTAACGCACACTATTGTTACAAATTTTCGCATAGTTGGGCATGGCCCTTTGGTGGGTTCCTACTGGGATTTATTTCTCACACCCTGTTTGGGTCATGATTTTCAGCCCAAACAGATTACGTTTCTATAGGTGTAGACAAGGGAAAGTGTCCCTATACAGGTACTTGATTTCTACTGAGGAGTATGGGAGCATGGAACAGGCTTAGGCTCGTGATGCTATCAGCAGTTTCGTTTTGTTTTGTTGTACTCTGTAGTTGTATTTTATTGATTTTGTAACATGTTCTGGATGTTTTCATAGAATTGAGTCCTGTTGCATTGTTATTTTTATACTGGTTGGTTATATCTACTAAAGTTGTTCATTTCTTTTATATACTGTTATTTCTTCCGCTATTGTTGTATGTTTATATTATATTCCGCTGCGCTACACTTTGAAAAATGAGGGCATAGTTTCCCCACTATCAGACCTTGGCCCTCACTGCTAGTCGGCAGCCTCTGGCATTTGGGGAAATGCTCTTGAGGTCACGCGGTGAACTGGTTTCGGGGTACCCGTTGAGTGGCACCCAGATCTGGGACGTTACAAAGTGGTATCAGAGAAAGGTTCTTTTCTTTGAATTACTATTTGCAGCCTTAGTCAGGGATAGGATGGGAATGGTAGTTGGTAATAAGTTGTGCCCAGGCGTAGCTAACCCGTGTACAGGGAAATGCCAATTTACCTCGTGTTTCAATTTTGATGATTTTGCAATTTACAGTTGATTTGATTTTCACCGTTGGGTGACACACTTGTATTGTGCTGTTTATATTTTATCTATGGGTTCTATTTAGTTGAAACCCGATGAGATGAGGGTATTCCATCTCATGCATCATCTAGGAACATGCTAGAAATCCCATGCCATGCATAGTTCCATGATTTGTAGGTGCATTAGAATTTTCATGTTGTTGTGATAGTTGTTGTGCTAGAAAATCATGCTGTTTTGATAGCTACTTTGATAAATACCTGCTATGTGATAGGTTATTATTGTATAAGTTTGTTAAAATAATGGATGTCAAACATTGGTTTTTGGGGATTATGGGTCCCCATTGACCGGAATTTGGTGGATCCTTAGTTGTTTCTTTTGTTATAACACATATAAGATGTTAAAATTTGATTCGTGGGGATTATGGGCCCTCACGGGTCAGAATTTGACACTTAGGTGTTGTTTTTTTGGTATTTTTTGGGTTCTGGGGAAGTTTCTGAGACATAATGTCCGGAAAACCTAGTATACACGCCGTGTAGTTATTCGAACAAGCCGTGTATGTTCTTCTGTTCGGGAAGAAAAAGAAAACTTTTTGAGTACACGTCATGTACCCTAAGCACATGCCGTATAGTCTCTTCCTGTGTCACAAACCGTGTGGGAGACGACACGGGGAAGGGAAATGCTTGGGGAAAACACACTGTGTAGCTTTTGTACATGTCATGTAGTGTTGACCCGGAGTCCGCCCATGTAACAAACAACACGGATGGAGGAGACCTTAATACATAGAGGTTGTGTCAATAAAGAAAAAGTCGTGTAGTCTGACCTGGGGACCCGACCATGTAACCAACAACACGGGTCGGTGTAATCCCTTAATGGACACGCCGTGTGTGTATAGAAAACGCCGTGTAGTGTGAGCCATGTTTCCATCCATGTAACTAACAACACGGGTCATCGAAGCTCGTCTAGTACACGTCGTGTACCTGTGGGACACGCCGTGTAGTCTTGTTCGAGGGCAGACCATGTGGTGTTAGCCATGTGGCTAGGGAAATGGGGTGGTGTACACGCCATGTGCTGGTGTAACACACTGTTTAGTGTCAAGCCAAGTAGTTGGTCGTGTCACAAATGACACGGGCAGTTAGAAATTACACCATACACGCCGTGTAGATGTTATACATGCCATGTAATTTTTGTTCAACAGGAGCCATGTGTCTTAGCCATATAGAAGGACCCGGGCAGGGGAAGAGAAGTCAAGTACATGTCGTGTAGTCAGTATACATGTTTTGTAGTTTTATTTTTAAAATCTTGAAATTCCATCTTCCTCTTGTTCCCTTTGTGGCTCCTTCGCTTTTTGTCTCTAATAATCGTGAATCTAAGGCATGTTTTGACCTTATAGAGTCATGCCACCGAGAAGACCACGTGTTGTTCTCCAGGAGAGCGGCAACGAGTATCCTCCAGAGATGGTGGGCCTTGGGTTACCAGTGGATCTTCTAGTAGATCCACATACAGCACCAGTCGTTATACCGGAAACAAGTGAGGATGCGCAGTTCTGTGAAGGCTTTATGCGGTTCATGCAGACCTTTCAGGGAGCACCGCCGGATACCACATCTATGGCTGAGCTGACATGTACCTTCCAGCAACAGCATCCGCCTACGTTCTCAGGGGATGGTAGACCATAGGCTGCAGAGTCTTGGTTGAGGTCTATGCAGACTATTTTTGAGCATCTTGAGACGCCTTCAGGGTGGACGGTCAAGCTCGTGAAATATATGTTGCGTGATTCCGCAAAGAGGTGGTGGGATGTTACCCCCCAGACAGAGCATAACAGAGAGATGGAATGGGAATATTTTTAGGCAGTATTCTATGACTTCTTCCTCCCAGAGACACTGAGGGTAGATAGGGCTCAAGAGTTCATGAATATAGAGCAGAACTCTATGTCAGTGATGGACAATTTTTCTCTCTTTACTGATCTTCAGTGTTTTTCACCCGTTCTGGTGGGTGATGAGACGTTGAGGGCCAGGCGCTTTGAGGATGGTCTCGGATATGACATATGGGCACTGTTGAATGTTTTCAGGTTTCCTTCAGTACATGATATTGTGAACTAGGCACTGATTACAGAGAGGAACCTGTGGGAAGCTAGTGGTGTGGGCCAGGGAGGTTCAGTACCAGTTTCTGTTACTATTTCTACTGGTAAGAGGAAGAGACAGATGAACTTCTCTCAGGGTGGCATTACTAGTCAGAAGAATGCTTCAGGTGGCCAGGTCATGTGCTACCAGTGGAGTAAAGTGGGGCACAAGAGACCGTAGTGTCCACGAGACCCAGTGGAGTGTCGAGCTTGCAGCAAGATGGGTCATCTACAGTGCTTTTGTAGGGCATTTCCACCAGTGTCTAGTGAGAGGGGTTCTGTGCAGACTCCACGCACGGGAGCACGACCAGTGGCTTCTTACCAGTCGGGGAATTGGAATATGTCAGGGCGTGTAGGAAGATATGGTGGTCATGGCCGTGGTAGCCAGACACTAGGATCGCAGAGGTAGCAAGGCGGCACAGCTCAAGGTAGCCAGGCTGTGTCGCTGGGCCATGACACTGGGTAGGCATATTCAGTGCAACAGACCCAACAAGAGTAGGATCCCAGACCTTCTACTGTCAGAGGTACTATTCAAGTAGCTTTTGTTTTATCTTCAGTACTTTTGATACAGGTGCTACGCATAGTTTCATATCTGTACCCGTTGTGGATAGCCTTGGGCTCTGTGTTTCTTCTTCTTCTGATATCATGATGCTAGACACTCTGTTTTGGACTAGAACGACATGTCTGCATCAGTGAAAGGAGTTCCCTCTTGAGGTTGTTGGGTGTCACTTTCTTTTCAAACTCTATGTCTTAGAGATGATATCTTATGACGTCATTCTCGGGATGGACTGGTTGGTTCCCTTTTGAACCTTTGTAGACTGCTATCATCGCAAGGTGCGTTTCACATCACCAGAAGGCGGAGAGTTTCTATACAAAGGTGAATGGGATGTTCTGGCGAGTCGAGCTGGACCAGAGCATCATGGGCGAGGTGGAGTCACAACCCTGATTTCTAGATTATATCTGGATGATCAGGGAACTTTTCAGACAGATTTCCCTCCAGTGGTTGATCGCTTCAGGGATGTCTTCCTGGACGACTTTTCAGGTTTACCTCCAGAGCGAGAGGTGGATTTCTCTATTGATCTTGTTCCAGGAGCAGCACCGGTGTCCATTCCTCCCTATAGGATGGCTACACTAGAGTTGAAATAGCCCAAGAGGCAGTTAGAGGAGTTACAGGAAAAGGGTTTTATCTAACTCAGTACTTCTCCTTGGGGTTCTCCAATATTTTTTGCAAAGAAGGTGGGCGGTACCCTTAGACTATGTGTGGATTATCGGAAGCTGAACTAGTTGACGATCAAGAACTGATATCCCTTGACGAGGATTGATGATATTTTTTATCAACTTCATGGGGAATGAGTGTTCTCGAAGATTGACTTGAGATCAGAATATCATCAGCTGTGAGTGAAACCATCAGATATACCACTTACAGCATTTTGGAGTAGATATGGTCTGTATGTGTACTTGGTTATCTCGTTCGGACTCACGAATGTGCCAGCAGTTTTCATGGCTCTGATGAATCGTGTCTTCCATCCTTATCAGGATTCTTTTGTGGTAGTATTCGTGGATGACATCTTAGTGTACTCTCACACTCGACACGACCACCCCACCCATCTTGAGATTGTATTGAGTACACTAAGAGAGCATCGACTATATGCTAAGCTCTCAAAGTGCCACTTTTGGATAGACCAGATTCACTTCCTGGGTCATATCATCTCAGAGGAAGGAGTTATAGTAGACCCAAAGAAGGTTAGAGCAGTAGTTTCTTGGGAGAAGCCTAAAAAGGTGTTTGAGATACGGAGTTTCTTAGGGATGGCCGGTTACTAAAGATGCTTCATACAGTACTTATCCTACTTAGCAGCGCCGTTAATGGGTCTGACTAAGAAGGGTGTGAAGTTCATTTGGACAGGAGCTTGCGAGACAGCCTTTCAGGACCTGAAGGGAAGGTTGACATCGGCACCAGTCCTGATACTTCCAGAGAAAGGGAAGATATATATACTTTACTGTGACACATCAGGTATTGGGCTGAGAGCAGTGTTGATGCAGGGTGATCGAGTTGTTGCTTACGGTTCTTGGCATTTGAGGCCACATGAGAGGAATTACCTGACGAATGATCTCGAGTTGGCTAGAGTTGTTCATGCGTTACGCTGTTGGAGACATTATCTAATGGGAGAGAATTTTGTGGTTTTCACTGACCTCAAGACCCTCAAATACATCTTTTCTAAGCGTGACTTGAACCTGGGATAGAGAAGGTTGGTCGAATACCTACAGTCCTTCAATTTTGATCTCACCAATACACCTAGTAAAGTTAATGCAATAGCTGATGCACTGAGCAGGAAGACTCAGATACAGGCTGTGTAGGAGGCCAGTGGTGAGTGGCAGCTTATTACTTTGTTCTCTGAGATGCATATGGACGTGCACGACAGTCAGGGGAAAACTTATCTTTAATCTTTAGCCGTGACTTATACCCTCCTATAAAGAGTGGGGATGAGACAACTATCTGATTCAGAAGGCCTTGTTCTACAAGAGTTGGTGGCAAGGGAGGACCCTCCTCCTGGTTTGACGATAGGTGATGATGAAATCCTGCATTTCCATTGACGAGTATGGGTTCCAGAGGATATACGCGAGGGGCTGATGCGGGAGTTTCATACATTAGCTTGGGCAGTTCATCCTGGGGTTACCAAGATGTACCGAGACTTGAGACATCAGTACCAGTGGCCGGGTATGAAGAGGGATGTAGATGGTTTTGTTACGAGGTGTTCCACCTGTCAGTAGGTGAAGTCGGATCATCAGAGACTACTCAGACTGTTGCAGCAGTTACCCATCCCAGAGTGGAAATGGGATAATGTCGCGATGGATTTCGGGACTGGTTTGCAAAGGTCACCTCGAGGCAATGATGATGTGTGGGTTGTTGTGGATAGACTCATGAAGGTAGATCTCTTATTGCCGATCAAGGAGACCTTTATAGTTGAAGAGATCGGAATGTTGTATATCTGAGAGATCGTACGTCTTCATGGGGTTCCTCATTCTATCGTTTCAGATAGGGTCACCCTCTTTACTTCTTGTTTCTGGAAAGGTTTTCAGAGGGCACTGGGTACACTGCTGCTTCTGAGCATGGCTTACCACCCTCAGACCGATGGCCAGTCAGAACGTACGATACAGGTGCTTGAGTACATGCTACGTGAATGCGTCCTAGACTTTGGAGGATCTTTGGAGAAGCACATACCCCTAGTTGAGTTTTCCTATAAAAATAGTTTTCAGGCAACTATCGAGATTGAACCTTACGAGGATTTATATAGTAGGCCATTCTGATCACCTATGTGCTGGTTAGAGGAAGGTGAGTCTGCTTTAATGGGACCACGTCTCGTGAAAAAGACTTATGAACATGTCCTGTTGATTAAGAAGTATATGGATACCATGCAGTCTCTTCATAAATATTATGTTGATCGCCACAGACAACTGTTGGAGTTCATGGTCAGGGAACATGTTTTCTTGGGTGTTTTGTCGAGCCTAGGACACAAGCGGATTAGGAGACAGGGTAAAATTTCACCGAGGTATGTGGGGCCATTTGAGATTCTGGAGAGAGTCAGGCCGGTTTCCTATTGGTTTCAGTTACCACAGAGGTATCGGGCCATGCACGACGTCTTCCATGTATCTCAGTTGCACTGCTATCATTCAGACCCGTCTCACATCTTTCAGCCAGAGGAGGTTGAGATTCATGTTGATGCATCCTTTGAGGAGCATCTGATTCGTATCGTTGATAGAATCACAAAGGTTCTCCGAGGCTGGTCAGTTCCTCTCATATGGGTGCAATGGCATCATGGCCAAGTGCAGGACAATACCTGGGAGCAGGAGACTGACATACGTGCTCAGTGGCCAGAGCTGTTCTGAACATTATCTTTGCCACCCTTGGAAGGGAAATTCGGGGACGAATTTCTTTAAGGGGGGAAGTTTGTAAGAACCCGGTTATAATGTTTGAGGTATGGGTTCTTATTTTCTCTTTTCCTGAACTATTTTTGAGGAAATAAGGAAATAGGAAAAAATCCCAATTTTTGGAAGTACACACCATGTACTTTTCCACACGTCGTGTACTTTTGGTCGCGTGGGATGAGTACACGGTTCGTGTGGCCATGTCGGCGATGAAGGGTGTAGAAACCGACTACACGCCATGTAGTGGTCCTTTACACACCGTGTAGTTAGTCGGTAGGCGAACAGTAAGGCGGTGGCCAGCTGTGTGACAGAACACACCGTGTACTCAAGAAGACATGTCGTGTAGTCATGTCGACAGATGAACAGTGCCACGCTGGTGGGAAACCTCCAGAGGAACAGTTAAAAAATGGGAATTACACGCCGTGTACTTGGAAATACACGCCATGTACTTTGTTTTTTTTCACTTAAAATGGGAAGTATTCTTCCCTGTTCACATGGAAGGCTTAGAACCGGAGGAAGGATCAGGAGAAGGAGGCCCAAGATTTGGAGATCCACCGAGCGCATGTCAAGAATCCATTTTTGGCACCTTCGGTCTCCCTGGAACCGCACGGGTGAGTTCTCACTTCTCCTGGAGTAGTTCTTACCAATTTTTTTCCATAAGGAAGTTATTTAAGTTTAAGAGAGTTTTCTTATAAGTCAGATCTACGTCGTTCTTGGGTGTTTCTGGAATCAACGTTCACATATTTTGTTCGTTGGCATTTAAGGTAGGTGGCTTGGTGTTTATTTTCTAACTATCGTGCGTTTTTGTGTGTTTTTGAGCTAAGAACCCATGTTTGGGGTGTCGTGTGGCTGAGGCCGTGGATTTTTTTTGATACCTAGAATTTTATAGGTGACTAAATAAAGTTGTAAACTATTGTTTGGGATCAGTACTTGGATCCAGGACCACCTCGTGGGTGCGTTCATCTGTTTAGCCGTTTGGCCAGGATACCTGAGGTTATTCCATGTTTACGTTATTAATTACTTTTACCTTGAGAGGAATTGAATGTGATTTTTTATTTACATGTTGGGAATGGCCCAGTTACTTGCGCCTGAGGGAAGTGTTTTACGTAGCCCGTGGGCCTTGTTTTTCTTAGCCCGAGGGAATTTGTTATCTTAGCCTGAGGGAAACTTCTTCCATGCTTGTGGGCAATAGACTCTGTGCTTGAGGGAAACACTACGTATGTCTGAGGTAAAATCTGTTTTGTCTGTGGGCAAGTACCTATGGTTTACGTTCGTGATTACCAGAGGGTAAGGATTGAGTGTCTGTGGACAGTGACTGTTTACTTAGAAATTCACTATGGTGTTTTATTATATTAAATGGATTAAATGAATAATTAAATGGAAATATAACTCTTAAGTTAGTTACTTTTGAGTACTTCTTAGTTTATTGCATTTTACTACTGCACACTGTTGTTTCATATTTTCACATAGTCAGGCAGGGGCTTTTGGTGGGTTCCTACTGGGATATATATCTCACACCCTGTTTTGGTCATGATTTTCAGCCCAAACAGATTACGTTTCCACAAGTGTAGATAAGGGAAAGGGTCCCTATACAGGTACTTGATTACTGCTAAGGAGTAGGGGAGCATGGGACTGTGCTTAGGCTCGTGATGCTACTAGTTGTTTTGTTTTGTTTTTTTTTACTCTATAGTTGTATTGTATTGATTGTGTAACATGTTCTGACTATTTTCATAGAATTGTGGCATGTTGCATCATTATTTTTATACTAGTTGGTTATATATACTATAGTTTTCTATTTCAGTTATATATTGTTATTGCTTTCGCTGTTGTTGTATGTTTATATTATATTCCACTATGCTACACATTGACAAATGAGGGCATAGTTTCCCCACTATCAGACCTGGGCCCTCGCTGCTAGTTAGCAACCTCTAGCATTTGGGGAAATGCGCTTGAGGTCACGTAGTGGACCGGGTTCGGGGCACCCATTGAGTGGAACCCAGATTCGGGATGTTACAATTTTATCCAACACCTAAACAATCTTTGAATAATTTTTTTGAACGATTGAAATTTATAATGATCTGTTATTTTGATTAAATGGTCCTTTTAAAATTTATGAGGGGAATCTATTTTAACTCATTTTTAATAGATCTTTTTATTGGGAACTTAATTCCCCCCTATTGAGTTACTCACTCTGACAAACATTTGGTATTAGAGGTGTAAGATTTGGTATCTATGTTTTCAAGGGATTTTTAATTGTTATTTGTATTAATCTTTAATGGTGTTAAATTTTGTTATTTCTTAATTTTTTTCTTTAAATAGATTTTAGATAAGAAGGTTATTCTACTAAAAATACTCCATTTTCAATGGTATCAATTATGCTCAATTAAAAATTAAAATGAAAATTCACATAGAGAGTATGGGTTTTGGAATTTGGACTGCTATAAAAGATAAATATGTTATCCATGCTACTATTATAAAGGATTTGGGATGATTCTGCTAATCTTTCTTACAATAATAATTCTAAATCGATGAATTCCCTTTACTTTGATTTAGTAGATGAATAATTTAAGATAAATTCTGCTTGAAAAACTACTTATGAAATTTGGTATACTTAATCTACTTCACATGATGGGACAAGTAATGTTAAGGAGATAAAACATAGCACATACACTATTATGTATGATAACTTTAAGATAAATCTTGATGAACCTATTTCTTGAAATTTACCTCAGGTTCAAAGAGATTGTGAACCCAATGAAATCACTTGGGAATCCTGTATCCGATAAGGAACATATCATGCGACTTATTAGATGTTTACATGAACTATAGAAAGGTACATCTATGTCAATTTGAGAGTTTTATGATATCGGCACGCTACTTTTCAAAGAATTTATTGGTAATCTACTGATGTATGAAGAAGAGTTAAAGGTCAACATAGAAGACAATGAAGTTCCAAAGAGGAAATCTGTAGTCTTTAAGATTACTGCATCTAAACAATAGTAAAAGGAGAAAGTTCAAGATTCTAGTTCAAGTGATAGTGAGTCACCACCTGATAGTGATGAGGAGATGGCCCACCTAGCCATGTGTTTTAAAAAAACTAAATAAATAATGATTTTTCTTCAGAAATACAAACTATTAAGGGAAATATGACTCTAAAGGCAATTGGAAAAGAGGTTGGAAGAATGATGACAATGAATTCACCTCCTATGAGTGAAAAAAGAAAAGAAATTTTATAGCATACTATCCAAATTTAAAGTACAAAAAATAAATATGATGACAAGGACTATAGGTAGATAAAGTAATGAAATAAATCTGGAGTGCTTCTAAGGATATCTCCTATGATTTTGACTCTACTACTGAAGAAAAATATGAAAAATCCCAAATGTGTTTTATGAAAGAAGTTAATAAGGTATGAATTGTATCATATGTACATATTTTTGATAATTATGATTTTTAGAATAATAGAGATGATATGACTAAGGAATAAATTCCGGAATACAATAGTGATATGGAAGATACTTTTAATGAACATAAGGATTAGTAAAAAGTTCTTAAATACAATATGCTTTATTTTCAAGCATTAAATTTGATCTATCTATTAAAAAGGAAAATAATGATCAAGTATTGAAATAGAATACTAAACATAAACATTCAAATGAGCATCAAATAATGACTTGTAAAAAATAACTAATGGTAGGGAAACTCTCACACATATTTTAATAAAGTAAGTTTCACCTAAATATGTTGCTAGTATAGGTTACCAACCTAGAAAAAGAAGAGTAATAAAAGGTACTTTTATACCTAATTCAAAACCTTAAAGTTATACTAGTACATATTTTTCTAAAGGTCCTAATAAAGTCTTTATTTTAAAAATTCTTCATTTTGTTTATGGGAAACCGATTAAACAAATATGGGTTCCTAAAGCATTAATTACTAATATCTCTGGACCCAAATAGATCTGGGTACAAAAAATATTTCTTGTATAAATTCTATTTTTTAGGAAAAATGTTTAAATACTTCTTTTATGAGTCTATAATATTTGAATAGTGGATGTTCAATACATATGATAAGAGATTATTCTTGCTTCAAAAGCCTCATTACGGTTGATGGTGGTCATGTTAGCTTTGGTGATAATGAAAAAGGTAAAATCATTAGCCTTGGCCAATTTGGTAACAACAATTTTGTTTTAAATTATAAAGAATTGCTTTTTGATGTTTGGAAATAGAACTTGATTATTATTTCACATTTATGTGTTGATTATTTTCATGTCAATTTTGAAAATATTTCAAGAAATGTTTATGATTATAAAAATGATTTATTTTTTACTACCTTAAGAATTTATAATGTTTATGCTATTTATCTGAACACTTTAATTTCTCAAAATGTTTCCTATTTGAGTGCTTTTCACAAATAATATAGGATTTAGCATAAAATATTAGTATAACGAAAAATACACTCACTTAGGAAGATTACTGGGAAAGGGTTATTCAAGGATCAACCCCACCTAGAGTTTCTAGATGACAAAGTCTGTAACCTCTTTCAAAAAGGGAAGAAAAAAAAGTTTCTTTTAAATTAATTAAATAACTTTCAACTTTTCAACATCATGGGTTGGATCATATGGATTTATTTGAACCATCTAGAGTTTAAATTCTAAATGGTAAGCAATATGTCTATGTTTTATTCGATGTATTTTCTAGGTATATTTGGGTGTTCTTTTTTATCTCACAAAAGTAAAGCCTATTTATATTTCATCAATTATGCTAGATCTATAGAGAACCTAAGTGGATGTAGAAATAAGACCTTAAGAACTGACCATGGATGTGAGTTTGAAAATAAAGATTTTGAATCTTTTTCTTCACAAAATATATACACTCATATCTTCTCTACTCCTAGGACCCCACAACAGAATGGATTTGTTGAAAGAATGAATAGAGCTATTCAAGAGATATCATGGACCATGTTAAATGAGTACTAATTTCCCATCTATTTTTGGGTAGAGGTTATGAATACATCCCACTACACATAAATAGAGTTTTAATTGGACCAATCTTAAAGAAGACATCTTATAAACATTAGAAAAATAGGAATCTTAAGGTTAATTACTTTATATTTTTTGATTTAAAATTCATTATTTTTCACAATAAATATAATCTTGAAAAATATTCCTCCAAAAGAGATGAAGGAATTTTCCTAGGTTATTCATTTTTCAGAAAATCCTATAGCGTTTTCAATAAAAATTCTAAAACTATGGGAGAATATGTTCATGTAAAATTTGATGAAACATAAGCACATAATCCCAAGAATTATTTATAAATTCATGAGGATGATTTATCAACTTTGAACTTAAATCATATACCTTCTGATTCTACTATTAAATATTCAAAAAAATCATCTAGTTATAAAGCATTTCCAGAGCTTCTTAGACCTGAAACTGTAGAAAATATTGAAGTTTCCAACCCTACTTTTTCTAGTTCTATTAGAAATATTAAGTTACACCCCTTATATGTTTTTGTAGGAAATATAGATAGAGGTACACATATAATATATTCTCTTAGAAATGAGGTTGGACATCAAGAATTATAATCTCAACTTGAACCAAATAACATCAATGAAGCTATCAATGATGTATTCATGGTGATAGAATCACAAGAATAATTGAATCAATTTGAAATAAAAAATGTGTGGGATCTTATAGATAGACCCAAGGAAAACATAACTATAGGCATTGAATATGTATTTAGAAAAAAGGTGGATGAGTTAGGGACGATAGTTAGAAACAAGACAAGACTTGTTTCATAAGGTTATAGTCAAGAATAATAAATAGACTATGAGGAAACTATTTCACTAGTAGCCGAACATGAATCCATTATAATTATACATTTATATAAAGCACATAAATATTTCAATAATTATAAAATGGATGTCAAGAGTTAATTATTGAATGGTTTTATAATTGAGGATTTTTTGTTGGTAACCCCCTTAGTTTTCAAAATTCCCATTTTCCAAATCAATTCTTCATATTAAATAAAGACTTATATGGTTTAAAACATGATCCTAGAGAATGGAATGATAGGAATAGTACTTTTCTTATTTGAAAAGGTTTTTCAAAAGGGATACTTTATCCTATCATTTTTATAAAATTATTTTCAAAATATGTTTTAGTTATTCAAATTTTGGAAGATGATATAATTTTTTGATCATAATGAAATTCTTTATATACTGATTTTTCTAAAATGATGAAAAATGAGTTTGAAATGTGTTTTATTAATGTACTTAAATTCTTTCTTAGTTTTCACATTTTTCAAAATAATAAAGCAGTCATTTTAAATCAAATTAAATATTCTAAATATATTTTAAAACATTTAAACCTGGATAGAAATAAGAGCAGCTACACTCTTATGAGTACCACCTGTAAGTTGGATCTTGATGAAATTAGGAAACCAGTGAATCAAACAAGTTACAGAGGTATGATTAGAAGACTTCTCAACATGACTTCTATCCATCTTGAAATAATATTTAGTGTGTGTATGTGTGTTCTCTTTCTAGCTAATCCAAAAGAGTCACACTTTGTTTTTGTCAAAAGAAATTTCAAATACGTTAAATATACTACCAAATTAGGATTATTTTACCCCAGAGGACAGGAATTTGATTTAGTAAGTTATTTAGATTCAAATTTTTGGTGGATATAAGTTAGATAGAAAAATTACCTCAAGAACATGTCACTTTATAGGCAAGTCTCGTGTTTCATAGTGTAGTAATAAACGAAATTTTGTTATATTGTCAATAACTAAAGATGAATAAAGAGCTACTGGTAGTTGTTATTAACATATTTTTTTTGGATGAAACACACTTTACGACCGCATAGATATCAATTCTGTAATTTCCCTTTAAAATATGATAACAATAGTGCTACAAATATTTCTAAGAGTCCAGGGTCACGTTCAAAAAATAAGCATATTGATGTCAGACATGAATTTTTGAGAGATAATTTTTAGAAAGGTAATATCACTATTTAATACAATGGTATAGAACCTCGATTAGTTGATATATTTTCAAAACCGTTAAATTATCAGAGAATTATTTACATCAAACATGAGATAGTAATGAATAATTTGGATTAAGTTTAATTTTATGAGAATAGAATGTTAGTCTTAACACACCATTTGGTACGAAAAACCATTGGGTTTGACACACCATTGGGTTTGATACACCGTTGGGTATGACCCACCATTGTGGTTGTCTCACTATTGTGGTTGTCTCACCATTGTGGTTGTCTCACTATTGTGTAATTCACACTGTTGGTTTTCCTGCCTTTGAAAATTTTTCATTTCTAAATTATTGAAATTCTAGTTCTTTATATTTACATTTATTTCATAACTCAATTTTGAATATATATCGATTTGATCATTTCCTAATTTTTAAATTCAATTTTTAAAGTATTATTTCGATTTTGATTTTCTGAATACCTAAACCCCAAATGATATAAAATAGAAATTTTTCTAATTAAAACACACCTATTTTATTGCACCTTTATTTCTTCTCAAGACCAGTGCGAATCTTCATCTCCCGACCTTCAAACCTTTAACCTTTCTCTCAGCCTTCGACTGAGCTTACCAGACCGATCCGCATGACAAGAGTGAATCATCCTTCTAAGTATTCACCATTTAAGTTGAGAACAACTAAGAAATAAAAGGGTGAGTTGAGTGTTCCTGCAATTATAGAAACAATTGACCCAGATATGTAAAGAAGATTTGTTGTAGCTGAAAATTAAGTTGAAGTAGAGTGGTTAGTATCAAGTATGTATTTGGTGCTCAATGTACTCCACAACTAAGGTTGGTTGGATTGTTCCTCTTCAAATAAGATACCATTCTATCCTAAGCTTATTTATGAGTTCCATCAGCATGTGGAGTTTTATTTTGAACAAGATAGTGATGACTGGATAAGAATTCATACCAAAGGACACATAATAGGATTTTTCTTCTATGAAATGGGCCGAATGTCTAAAAAAACACCATGAAGTAGTTTATGATGTTTATCAAGGAACCATTGCTGAAGAAAGTGAATTTTTTATTTATAATCAGTCACTATCAAGATTAAATAGTGATGGAATAACAATAAGAATAGTATATTATGAGTCATATGGGGAATGTAGAATATTGTTTAAATTTATTTAATATATGTTGTCCCAAAGGGATGTTGATTTTACCATATTAAGATATCAGTATGTCTACTTTCTTTTTCTGATGAAAAGAGGAAAAAAGATCCACTTATGTAGGTATCCTATAGTTCACTTGTTTGAAATTATCAAGCACACCTCATGATATAACTTCTTTATTTATCCCATGTTTATTTGAGTTATGATAAATGAAAAATTCCATGTTTTTGATGATCATGATCTAGTTGTAGACTAAAGTTGTTTTCATATCTCAAAATTGACTTGTTCAAGGATGAAGACCATCTAGAACCTTTGAAAAGATGAGTGGGTAGTATACAATGATAAACTCTATATTGGATTTCACCCTATAGACGAACCTTCAAGGCCAAAAGATCTTATTGATCCTAGTTTGGAACCATATGAGATAGTGGAGTATTTTGATGAGGAAGAAGAATTTGTTGCCTCCAGATTAGAGAAAGAATCTTATCCTATTGACGAGGGAAGTGATCAATATCTCTCTCATGACTGTCCACCTATTACTTATGGAGCTCCTAGTCCTCTTATGATACTTCCTAAAAGAGAAAAATTAGTAAGAATTAGTGAAGAAGAAACTGATGTTTTTAGATAGGAACAATTTAAATGAAGTTCAATATATAATAATGACAACGAGGAGCAAGGAGATGGTGATGAAAATAATAGTAATTATAGTGGAAATAAATATGACGTAAATGGTAATAATGGTGATGTTAAAAATGATGATGATTATTATTATTATGACTTTGATGGTTCAATTGGATGAATTAGAAGAAGAGATGTGGAAATACCTTCATATATGCTTACTTATATTGGGGTATCTATAGATAGACCCAATTTTCTAGTAGAGGTGGACCCAAATTTTAAGGAAAGGGATGAATCTGTAGTGGGGGAGAAATCTCTTGGTGTTGAGTTTGTTTCTTATGATAATACTATTTATGAGTCTACTGAGGTTGAGCATATGTTAGTGATTGTTGTTGTTGAGCAGCATGTAGATGAAAAAAATAAATAAAGAGATTATTTATATTGAACATGATGATGATGGTGATGTAAAATTAGTTGATGTATATTATTCTATTGATCCTTCTATTGATAGGAATTTGGAAGTGGGATCAGTGGATGTTTTCCATAAAGCTGATGTTCAGATGGAAAAAGAACGAGTTATTAATGAGTCTGTTGATACTGAAAAAAGTGAAGATGCTTAGAATATTGAGATCACTCCTGTTTTACATGATGGAGTAATACTTGTTGTTATTGAAAACTTTTTTGATAATAATTTAGAGAGATAGATTGACCCGATTTCAAAAGAATGAGGTATTTTCTCAAATGAATTTGTCATTCCACCAAAGGATGGTGGACATGATCTTCGAGATGATAGAGATCCTGAGGGATCAATGTCCATAAAATTAATGTTGCTGGACTATTAAAAAAATTACTTTTATTAGGGAACCTGAACCTACTACTCCAATCCCTACTATTCCAGTTTATTTAGTCAAAATAAGTGACTTAGATTCTTTTAGAGAAGAGATCTTGTCAGCTTATGACAATTTGTTGAAGTGTAAAGCACCAATCCTTACAGAGTTAAGTAAAAATGATGCCCAATATCTATTCGAATTGGTTATCAACTATATTCAAATAAATATTACGCATCACAACCAAGAGATTGAGATTTAGAATAAGAGGAAAAGTAATGAGTTGAAATCTATAAAATATATGCTTAAAGATTAAAAGTCTTCTTTTATAGATTATTTGTATAAAATATATAAAATTATTGAGAATGTATATTCAGATACTTATACCACTATTAAACCTCAAATTGATGCTAATATGATCAAAACCATGGTTAGAGAAAATGTTTTTTTTGTGACCTGTAGACCTTGAAGTGCATAACCTATCATTCCTTTAGAAATTTTGATGAAGTTTGAGCAGAGTATTGAACGTGGTCGCATGATGATTAGAAGTTATGCCAAGGAAATGAATTTATATAGAGATACAATTACCAAAACCATAAAATATTATCTTTTTATAATTTATAACATACATTCATGTATTCCAAATTCAAGGTTTTTGGCTGAGAATTTGAGGATTCTACCTGTTACCCAAGCCTTTCAGGAGAAAGTCAGACAGTTGAAGGAGATGACTCTAGTGCTAAATCAATTTATGGAAGAGAAATAAGATTTATTCAGTTCCATAGTGAGAGGAGGCCAGATAATAATTGATTTCATATACCTTATGAAACCATTTCTCTATGTACATGACACAACTACTGTGGCTCAAGAAGAAATTCCTATTACCATATAGGTATCTTTTGGACAAGGAGTTACCTTGGATCCAACTACACCTCTGCCTACCAAATTCTAACCCTTCCATCTTCCTCCAACACCTTCTATGAGGAAAATTATGTCGATTATTATTTGAGATCCTTGACCTCCTCATGGTATTTTTGGAATCCCAACTAGTGTTCCAACTACCTTCCCTAGAGCTCCTTCAGACCCTAGTTCACCTACTATCTCAAATCATAAGAAAGCTTAAGATAAAGAAAAATCACCGATGGTCCCCTCTTCTATGCCTTGACATTGTTGTTGGATTAGAATTCTTTTATTTTATGGGATGTATTTCTATGAAATGTTTTGTAATAACTTTTTTGAAGAAATATTCCTTTGAATCCTATTTCACGAATTTTTTTCTTTTGATATTACCTTTGATTCCATGAATTATTTACCTTTGATTCCATGATTTATGATTATCAAAATGGGGAAATAATATTTACCTCCTTGTTTTAATGATAACTAAATCATAATTCTAATGTTATTAATAAGTTTAATGATTTTTGTAATCATCATATAATCTGAGACATGTGATGAAAATTGCTATGTATGAGACACCGCCAAGGATGAATCACTGCCAACCATATCACACTACCAAGGATGACTCACCACCAACCATATCACACTGTCGTTGCTTATGAGTCCCCATTGAAACAACACATCGCCAACATGTAAAATTGGAAAAGTAATGAAATGACTCACCGTCAGGATGTCATACCATCAGAATGGAATTTTGACAAAATATGGGACACCACCAGCCTGACCTACCATTAGAGGAGTCACCACAAGAAGGATGATTCACCATCAGCTGAGTCACCACCAGTGTAGAAATATTTCTAAGTACAAAATCTCTAACTTCCAGCTTGACATATCATCAGAACGAGACACAGTCAGCCTGAGAAACTTATAGAACAAGACATTGTTAGACAATGACTCACTATTCATGACTCACCATCACTATTTCTTATTTATCTTTTGTATTAATTCTCTAACAGCTATATTAAGTAATTTAATTCCAAACATATTTTAAGGATTTTCTCATAAATTTTCGATAGAATGCAATAAATAATGTGACATACCTGAGTAGAGGATGAAAAATATATGGATTCCCACATGGATACTCATTCTACTACTAATAAAAGTGAATAATACTCCCCTTGTATAGGGTGTGATATGCGAAGATGTAGAGGAATTACATGAAAATATATTCACATACAGAGCCAAACCTTATTGCAAGAACTTACCTATTACATCATTCTCTACTCCACAAAGGAAGCCAAAGCTCAATATGCATTTGTTTTCTTCCTATTGTCAAGAAAAAATGTTTTCATGACACTCTTTTTTAGAAATGTTTCAAGAGCCCGAAATGAGATACATTATAAATTTTTTTCAAGGAGTCACGAGTTGGACTGCATAATAAAATGAGAATCTCTATTCCTTCATGCTTTTATATTTCTCGGTTTATTTATTTCTTTTTATATTTAAAATAGTGTGTGATAGTCTGTTTTTTGCAAAACACATTATCTCCTGCTATAACTAGAAGATACATAGATATCCTAACTTTATTTACCCATGTACCACCCAGAACACTATGGAAGAGGTCCTATGAAACCTGTTATATTTTGTATGCCCATAAATAATAGTGAAAGAGGTATTATGTGGTATAGAAAATTGTACACTGTTGAAAAAATTGATCTACATTATAGATAAATTTTTTTATTTATATAAACATCTTGGTGGAGGTGATCACTAAGTAAAGAGGACTATGTCTTAGTTTGATATTGAACCTCTAGTATTTAAAATTATTTTTCATGTTTTAATTTTTTTTATTTTTTTTATTTTGAATCTATTCATTAAAAATGAAAATTGTTTTAAACTATAAAAAAATTAATTATATTATAGTTAACCTTAATCAGTGTTTTTATAAGATTTTAATTAAGTAAATTTAATTCAAAGGATTATGTAATATTGTATATCATTTTTATCCGAGACCTAATCAATCTTCTAGGAAATATTTTTAAATATTGAAATTTATATTGATTTGTTTGTTTTGGTTAACTACAGTGTTTTTAAATTAAATACAGAATATATTTTAATACATTTTATACATAAATTTTTATTTGAAACTCAATTAATCCCCTTCGTGAGTTACTCACTCCGACCAACACTATGGACTACAAGACAACATCAACCAAGGATGTCTCATTGAAAAACTTCATTGTAGGAGTTATTTTTCCATGATTTAGTTTTTATTCCAATTTTATATTTATAATTATTTATGAGGTGATTTTTACTGCAATAAAAGAAAAAAATATAATTCCAAACAAAAAAAGGGGTTAAAATAGCGAAATAAATGTAAATGAAATAGAAAACATGATATTAAGATATTATAAAAATAGTGGGAATGGAAGGAAAAGTGTAGTGACCATGTCTATAAATCCTTGTGAATCATTCTCTCCTCATCATTTAAAAATATTTTCAAAATAATCAATCTCTCAATAAATGAATCATGGCATAAAACATGTATCTTTTATGGTTAAAAGATTAATGTAATCAATGACTAACATCTCAGTATCTGACTACCTTTTAGTAGGATCTGATCATCGTACTTGAAAATCATCAAGCACAATGCTAAAAATAATCACTCACTGTACTCACAATCCTTAATTGAGGATTTAGAAATTAAAATAAATAGATTCATCATCAAACTCTAACTCAACCTAAATTAACAAGCCACATTCTATGGACATTACATTCCAATAGGAGAAATATTGATCATGGAATAGAAGAAAAAAGATTAACTAGAAGGAAAATTGAACAGACACAAAACCCAATTAAAATTAAAAGTTCATTCATTTGGATAAATTTACAGTGATATTGATTTAATAAAACTATTAGTGAAATCAATATGAGAAATCACTAGTTTAGGCCACAAATGATTTAGACGGACATGATTGTGATTTGTAGAATTTCTTCAAACTTCATTCGTATTGGATGTGGCAGTAGTCCAGTAGAAAATACTCAACTTCCTGCTCCTTTCATTCTTCTCTTGAAAAGTTTGTATTATTTCTTCTCAGTAAAAGAAAATATAGCGTGTATAATTCTTACTTAGTCTTCCTTTTAAAATTTTCATTAGCTCATAAATTCCAATATTTAAATAAGTCCCATGACGGGAAAGTAGTACATTAAATTTTCTGATATTTTGTCACCAACATTATTCCTTTTAAAAAATAATTTACCAACTCCTACTAATTTCCTAGAAAAATTGATACCAAAGTCATACTTTTAACATCCACATTTTAGTCTCCAGTCTCCCTATATGCCATAAAAAATATTAAAAACTGGCCATGATAATATCATTTATTAATTGAAAACCATAATAAAATAATCATTCATAAATGAAAAACTAGTTCATCTTCATCGGTATATCTATATAGAAAATGTGAAGAAAGAAGAATCGATTGAAATATCCAGATCTAGCCTATCTTCTTCAGCTCAGTCATAACCTCGATTGAAATCTTTGACGTCCACAGACTGAATCTCATGTGGTGAAAGTATATCTCTCAATGGAATCAACCTCAAGTTATCTACAAATCAGATATAATTTTTTCAATCTTCATCTATCGAACTCAAATAATCCACATAACTATTATATTTGAGCTTCCATAGAATGATTGAAAACTCACAGGGCATTATTGGATCCTCATTCCTCATGGTTTGATCTTGGTGTTAACCATTTGGCTACATGAATAAAATTTTCTACCTGATTATCATCACAATTTGGGTATGCCACAACTGTTTTAAAAATCCATAGAATAAATGATGCATCCGAACACATGAAATTAATAAATATAAATTTCAACAAAAAAAATTAAAATCTATATCCATATGTTAAATAATAAAAAAAATATAAAAAATTAAATTAAATAAATTCAAACATATTTTTTTAAAATAATATATTATAAAAAGTAAACATAATTAAATTAAGTAACTAACTAATTAATTAATATAATTAAGAAGTGATAAAATTTATAAAATAATCATATTTTATTAATAATGATTATTAAATTAATTAAATTAAATAAGTTAATTTCTAAAATATAAATAATTAATTAAATAAATAAAAGAAAAAATTAAAATTAATTAACAAAAATAAAATAAAATGAATTAACAAAAAAAATATACATTGATGATAAACTTAATATTTTAAATGAACATTTAAAATTAAATAATAAAATAAAATTTTGAACAAAAATAATAATTAAAACATAAAAGTCATTAATTTAATAAAATAATTAAATTAATATAAAAATATTTAACAATTCATTAGATTAAAATAAAGTATAAAAGCATTACATGAAATCTCAATGTAGTTTTAAAATAAATAAATAAATAAAATCTCATAGTACGCACAAAAGTATTCCACTAGACATCACTTCAATAATTTAGCACAAGAGAAAGGTTTGTATGATAGTAAATGTTCAAGGAATATTTCAATTTGATTTTCCCCTTATGAAAGCAATATCCTGTATAAAAATAAACTAACACATAATCAAAACAATCAAATTAATAGTGGTAGAAATAATCTTTCAGTAATAATTTCAGAATGAAAATGTTCTTCAAGTTTCAACTCTTTTTAAATAATTTAATATCCAAAACAACAGCAGTAAGAAGAATATAAATGCCTAAGAATGAGAAGAATTTTAACAAATAACTTACCTAAATTATAATGATTATTCCTCCTCAATTGAATTTAAAGTTACAAAATATAATATTTGAAAAAGTCCATCTAGTTAGCTTGAAATATCCTAAAAATATAAATAAATAAACATTAGATTCCATAAAATTTCAACTTCTATAAAATAATACCATAGATAAAGAATATAAGGGGCTGAATCAGGTTTCTTCAACTTGTAGCTTCTCTAGATCATTTTAAATCATTAAACTTTTTACCTAATAAGCAAAAAGTGAACCCTATTAGATTTTTTTACGGTGAATAGTGGGAAAGTATCTTCCATCAAGCATAATTTATTCACTAAAAAGAAACACTATGAAATAAAAAGAAAAATCCTAACACTAAAAATGGTTAATACCTTTACCCACACTAATCTAAACAAAAAATGAAATAAGAAAGAAGAAACTTAATTTATTCAATGATATTCAGCTTCCAATAAAAGTAACTCTTCCACCAAAGGTTCATTTTTACCTTCTATAAAAAACTTGAGTTGATTCCCATTAACTATGTATAGAACATCATTCCTAGGGCCTTGAATCTGAAAAACAAAAAAAGGGAAAATGTGTGTTATAATAAAAGATCTATCCTATTTGGAATGAAATTTAAATGGGAAAATAATTTTCCTAGAATTTTAAAGTATCACATTATCACTAATCTGAAACTATTTATTCAAAATCATACTTCCTTGAAAAAATTGGGTTTCTATATAAAAATTATTACATTTTTAAAATAATTTTTCCTTATTTCCTCAAACTCTTACAAACAAAGATTCCTCTCCTTTCAATATTCAAACAGATTCAATGCTTATGACTTCATATCCCAAAAATTTTATACTCTACCTCCACGGGGAAAAAAATTATTCCAAGAAATATCCTATAAGGTGAAATCCCTATTTGATACGTATAGTTAGTCTTATACAACCAAAGAGAATCCTCAATCCTTAGGCTCCAATATTTTCAACTTGGGTTAACTATCTTATTAAGAATATTCTTAATCTATCTGTTTAAAACTTCATCACATGCATTCGTTTTAGGGTGATAGTGTGTAGACACTTTATGACTAACACTATCCATTTTCAGTAAAGCGTCCAAATTCCTGTTATAAAAATGAGTACCTTGGTATCTAAGAATAAATATGGGAATCTCAAATATACAAAATAGATTTCTCCTGAAAAACTAGGACACAAATCTTGAATCATATATTCTAGATGGAATATATTCAATTCATTCATAAATATATTCCACCATAAGAAGGATGTAAAAATAACCAAAGGAATTTCGAAAGGGCCCATAAAATTGATTCCCCAAACATAAAAGTAATCAAAAAAATAAAGGTTATTGTGGTATCTCATGTATTTGAGAAATGTTTCCATGGAATTGAAAAGTTTTACATGTCCTAAAAAACTCATGATAATATTAAAAAATGTTGGTAAAAATTTACATGAATTTAGAACATTTCTAGTCTTGTTTTTTGGACCAAATATTCCACAATAGATTAAACTATGACAAAATTTTAGA
The DNA here is from genome assembly GCA_963277665.1 of Viscum album. Classification (NCBI taxonomy): domain Eukaryota; kingdom Viridiplantae; phylum Streptophyta; class Magnoliopsida; order Santalales; family Viscaceae; genus Viscum; species Viscum album. Next base: position 689,271,383 of record OY728158.1, on the reverse strand, counting down.
AATGAAGAAATTTTGAAATTTGGGATACATATAAATACAATTTTATCACCACCCAAACACCATAAGGGTCATCCCAAACATATTCCCTTCACTCACAAGTAAATTTAGCAACTTGTTTCTTGAAAACCAGATGTGGAAAAATCTCAACTGCAAAATAATTCAAATTTTCTGAAAACCACGGACTCTTGTCAACGACCACAGAATAGAAATTTTCCCTAGGAAAAAAATTATTATAGTTTCAATTCATGAACAATATTTGAAAAATTTAGTAGGTATCCTTCTCAAATGATCATCCCGAGTGTTCTCAATTCATTTCCTATATTAGATCTCTATATCAAATTCATGGAGCAATAAGATCTATCTAACCATCCTGGGTTTTGATTCTATATTTTTGATGAGATATTAGATAGAATAATGAACAGTGACATCCAAAAATTTAGATCCTAAAATATAGATCCTAACTTATCAATTTAAAACATAGTATCTAACAACTCCTTTTCTATTTCAGAGTAATTGGATTAGGAAACATCTAGAGTCCTAGAAGCATAATAAATGACATGTGATTTCTTCTCCACACCTTTCCCAAGAACATCCCCTAAATATAATTCAGAAGCATCCATAATCATCCTAAAAGTAAATCCCAAATTAAGTGGTTGAATAATTAGTGATGACATTAGATTCTATTTTAGTTCATTAATGTCTTCCTTACACTTTTTATCGAAGATGAAATAATCTTCTTTTATAAGTAATCTCATCAAAAATCAAAGTAGTTTGTCTAATTTATTTTATGAGCCTCCTTCTTTATTGTCCTATTACCTTATTCATGTCAATTTTTTTATTCAAAATAAAAACATATCGGGCCTATGGAACAATGTATACAAGAGTGAAAGGCCCACAAGGGGATACCCAAAAAACAAAATGGGGATGTGGGGGCCTAATGTAATGGAAACTGAGGGAATCCCCTCTAATGGAATTTACCACCACTGGATTCAAGCTATCCAAATTATGAAAAAATATACCATTACGGCTTGGTGCGTTCACCGAGGACAAGTAGTTTGCGACTTTGTTTCCCTCCCACCATTTATGGGTCACCTTGATGTTTTCACCAAGGATTCTAGGACAATTTCTGATAGTATAATCAACCGACCAAGGGATCATCCCAAGGTCTTTGGGAGTCTTTTTTCAAAATCATCGGGTCTTTTTCTACCTCTTTGATATGAAAACCCCTCTGTCCACATATTTTGAGGCCAATTTGAATGGATAAAGCCTCTACTAGGAGAGTTATCCCCTGGCCCACCCAGATAGATAAATTCTAGTATACCGACCCAATTTTGTCATGAACAACCCCCCCCCCCCCATGAATCACTCCCGAAATGCATAATCCATCAAAGTTAAGCTTCATGACCCTCATAAGAGAGCACCATCAAGCCCAATTACCATACACAAGGCCACCACCAAGAGGAGAAGATAGGGGACCTGTATTGAAACACCTCAAGGATAGAGCATCCATCTATTTCCTTAATGCCCTCACCAATTCAATTAGAAGGTTTTTGTCTTAGTAATGATTACACAACCTTATGGGGCCACCCCATAATGTAACCACTTGTTCCTTGCCTCCCAAAACACCAACAACAATCATTAAAAATCACGGTGTGATCCATCCTCTCCATACTCCCACTTCTGGAGTTGTAATACTAGAATAATAGGAAAGGATGATCTACCATGGCTGATATAGAGACAATCATGAACACACAAAAGTACCCCCACACCTCAATAGCCCAATGACTAACAAATAAAAGGTGATCTGAACTCTCTTCTACATTCCTCCTACAGCACAAATATCTGGAAATGAGGTTGACACCGCACTGCTTGATGTTATCATCAATGGGAAGAGTTATGTTCCTAATCCTATAGGTGAGGAACTTATATTTTTTTGGTACTTTATTTTTCCAAATGACCTCATTCCATGCATAGAAAAGGCCCTTCTTGTTAATATTCTTATGGTAATCCTTCAATGTGAAATATCCATAGGGTGATGGGGTGAAAACACACCGATCAGGATCCAAAAACAGCTCGATGAGTTTAGCCTGGTCCTTATGGTCCCTATTCAGAAAAACATTGAGAAAATTAGGTTACAGACAGCCTTTTCGAAAAGAAATATATGTGGGAGGGCTTCCCGGGTAGCTGATGGCTGTCCCTCTCCAGTTGTGTTTCCAAAACTAGACATCGCCTTTACTAATGATCCGATGAGAGAGAAGCCAAAGTTCATTAATAATGGGGGAAATCTCTTCCCAAAGGGGAGAGTCATGGTCATCTGTTGAAATCATATCCCCAATGAAATTTTGTGCATGGGGAGTCCCCAAATTGTAAACTATTCAGGACCTCCCACGATAATTTTGAAAGCATCCCATAGAGGCTGTCCTTGAGGATTCAGACGCTGATCCCCCCATCTGTAGCCGGTTATGCCATCCTACTCCATGATACCTAGTGACTTTCCCCCTAAACCTTTGGTTCTCAAATGAAGTTTTATAGGATCCTATAGATGTTTGTAATGACTCCCTTCGGGACCCTTATGGTAGAGAGCATGTGGACCGGTGTGGCAAGTAACATACTGTTCCATAGAGAAATTCTACCTCTGAAGGATAAAATTTAATTCTTCCTATTGAGAACATGATATGTGATCCTATTTATAAGAGGGTCAAAATCACTAACATGAACTCTCCTTGATGAGAAGATAACCCCTAGATAGTGCATGGGGAAGCCCCCTTTTTTCATGTCCAAAGGTTGACCGATTGTGGAAACATGACTAGGGGACAGTTGCAGGATATATAGAAATATACATTTCTTCTGTTAATCCTCTAGCCGCTCCAATGGAAGTAATCTTCCAGAATACTATTCAATTCCATCAATGATCTACTTGAGGAATTCTTAAAAATAATCAACTCATCTGCAAACATTATATGGGACACTGATGGGGAGTTAGCTCTGTGCCGATAGGGGAGGATATCTCCATTACTGAGGCTATTATGAATAATGTGGTTTAGAACATCCTTGGAAATTATGAAGATACTCAAAAAAATAGTGTCCCCTTTCCAAAGGCCTCATGTTTCTTGAAAAAATCCGTAGTTCTACCACATAAAAGACACTTCCACCCATGAGGAACTGAAACAATAGAAAATGATGTTAGTATTCCAAATGGAAAGGCTCATACCTTGAAACACTTTTTTTATGATGCTCTATTCCATCCAATCATTGGATTTTATCATGTCGTGTTTGATGGATGTATTAGATCCATGGTATTTGTTTTTGATGCCCCTGATCATCTCATGGTCCAAGGTGATCGCCCCCTGTATGGACTTCCCCTTCACAAAATTGTATTGTTCCAAGGAGTCCCACTGAGGGAGATGAGCTTCGAGCTGAGACTTGATGATGTTGGCAAGGATCTTCTAAGGTACATTGCAGATACTCACTGGGTAGAACTATTGGATCGAGGTAGGGTTCTTAGACATGGAAATGAAAGCAACAATGGTGTCACAAGAAACAAAAGGCAACTGCCGCCCCCAAAATAAATATTATATAGAGACTATCATATACTCCTTCACTACCTCCCATGTTGCTTTGTAAAAAGAAGCGGGGAAACCATCTGGGAAGAACACGCTGTCATGATTGAGCTTCATCATGGCGTCCCACATCTCCTTCTCCAAAGAGAGGGCCTCAAGACGTTCATTTTCTTGAGAAGAAACATGATGTGGGATGACATAAAAACAAGTATCTGTTGAGCCCCAAGAACCCACTAAGCCACCGGTCGTTAGGACCATTATGGAGATCCCTCAAGTAAAAGTTGTACATACCCCCACAATGTCCCTATTTTCTTTAAAAGATCCATCCTCTAGAAAAATTTTCAGTTGATAAAATCTCTTCTTCCCATTTATTCATGCATGGATGTAAGATGTGTTGTTGTACCCCTCTCTTAGCGACTTGATTCTCCCATTATTCCTATAAAAATGTGTTTGTTTCATTAGAATGTCCTCCAGAGACTAATTCTTACCAATGAGGTCCATGAAAACCAGATTATTCCACTCTTGATCAAGACTCTGTTTGAGACAATCGACTTCCTGATAAATGGCCTCTGGTCCCTTCTTGGCGGAGGTAGATCCTGCAACCACAATTAAAGCCATCTGTGAGCCACCATAGTTTATAATGTACGTAATTCCAATTGTTCCACTTGGTAGGATTATCCCATGTATCACGAACCAGGTCATGGAAGGCTGTTTTCTATCCCAATGATGATTGTATCTAAAATGCTCATTGTGATTGTTCCTGGAAGAAAATTTTATCAGAAGAGGGGAGTTATCTGAAATTACGCACACCAGATAGTCCAATTTTGTGTTTTTATATGTGGAAATGACATGCATAATAACTAGAAACCAATCTAGGAGGCTCCATGTCTGGTGAGTCACCCACTGGTTATTGCGCCATGTAAACCTATCCCCAAAGTATCTAAGGTTCATGAGACCCTTTCAATCCATAAACTAAGTGAACTCCAATATGGATATTCAGTTGAAAGGACCTCTACGCTTTGTGTCACCCAGGTCAACAATCACATTAAAGTCACCCCCAAAAAACCATAGGGTATCGCCAAGATCGAAGGCATTGATATTATTCCATAGTGTCTCCCACTAATGAGGGTCATAACTTCCATATATAAAATAAGTGAGAAAAGAGTGGGAGTAGTGAGTTACCTTAACAGTGATGAGTTTTTCTCTTTCCTAAACCTGCATGACCTTGAAACTCATGTGCCATAAGATCCAAATATGTTGGTTGGAAGGGGTTGTATGCAAGAATCCATGCATTCTAGTTTTCTTAGAGAAATCAGGAATCCTAGATGGGTCCTTTTTATTCTCAAGAATACCAACCAACACAATATTGTGATCCTAACCTCTGAGGAAATGAAGTACGTTTGGATATGAGCTCCGAAGCTGTGGGAATTCCATATAAGCACCAGTATCATTGATAGAAAATTGTTATGGGACTAGCTCTAGAAATCATGGCCTTCTCAAAGTGGGAGGGAACCCTAACCTTTGGTTTCCTAGACAGAGACCTTGTACAAAACCCATTTTCCAAAGAAAGGCATACATTGGAAGGCTCGGTTGTCTTCAGATGCTGAGTAGTCTGCTTGCCCGTCCAACCTAGGGATGACTTTTAGACACTCCCTGCTTCATATGAAAATTGGGAACGCCAGGACATGTCCGTCATACCGAGAGATTCCGGAGAAGAAGAAATAAGGATCCCCTCCAGTGGAACACTCTTAGATTATGATGTCCCTATAGGTGGACCTATTTCACCCCCAAAATGTACCTCAGGACGACATGGGGTTGATAGGGTTGAGCGCTAAATGCCTGGAGAGATGTGGAGGGGAGCTATGAAGAGTGACCAGGAGTCAAAGCCTAGGAGAGTTGATGAGGTTAATAAGATAAGAGGATACATCACCAACCTGAACTTTGGGTGACTATCGTGGCACTTAGGGGACTATCTCCTGACATGGTACCTTAACACCTTCCATCCCCAATCCGGGATGCAGTACATGGTTAGGGGTAGAGCCAGGGGAAAAGGGAAATCATCTTGTGCCTACTCCTCCACCAGCACCACACCGGAAAGAACCACATCCATAGAAACAGTACTAGGAACAAGAGACTCAACATGTTGGGAATTACCATGCCACCCACCTTGATGAAAAATATTGAAAACCTGCAAGGAGTACTCTGCAGGAGATAGTGTGATAAAAAATTTGGGAACACAAGTTATGATATGTAAAGAATCAGAAAATTCCATGTAATTTGATTTTAATTATTTTGGATTATTATGAGTCTTCAAAAATTAACGACGCTCGATTTTGAGGCCCGGTGTGCCCAGAATGAATTTTTGAACCTTTTTTAAGGTACGCTCAGTAAATGCGCGAGTGGTATTTTCTATCTTTTGAACTGGTGCTCAGATTAAAAATTTGAGGGCACCATTGAATCTACAGCACCAGGATTTGCTTAAGGGAAGCTTCACTTTGACCATAATTGGTTGGGAGAAAATGTTATTATTTTGACTTTTTATAGAATATTAAAATAACATTTTAATTGTTATTTTATTTTCTTTTTATCCAATGAATGAGAGACGGTGGTAGGACTAGTGAATTGTCAATCCATTTAATGGCTGGACTCATCAACTACGTAACTCCACCATTGTGAATTAAAAGTGGTTCATTAATTAATTTAATGAACATCATTAATTTTTCAACATGTTACTCACCATTCCCCATCCTATTTAAATGGATCTAGGAATGGGTTTTTGGCATGACTTTTTCAAAGGAGGAAATTCTGGAGGAATTCTGTGGCAACATCCACCAACGGAGGACAGAAGCTCGGGTGGCAACGATCTGGGATCAAAAAACGCTGACAACTCCATCCAATGGTGATGCTCCTCCCATAGTAACTAAGACACCTCCAACAGATCTCGAGGTAGGGGGTTTATTGTTGAAATTTCATTTTATGAATTAAAATTTCTCCCTCTTATTATCATGTTAACGTGGAGGGCGCGGTCCAAATGAACAATTCCTAGAACCTTCGCCTCTTCATTTGTGTTGCGTTCTTCGGAGAAAAACTTCATCAATTTTGAAGAAAATGTGAGACAAAGGGTCACGCTATGACGGTGGAAGTCTGGGAGACTCATAGGTGTAGATGACACCAAGAACAGACCACCGGAGCACGTTTGGTGGCCTGCAGAAAGAACCACTGACACGCCATGCCGACGGTAGTTGACTGTGGACGGAGGAGACCCGCGGCTACCGGCCAAGAGCGGTGGGAAGGTGATGTGCCAACACACGTCATAGTGGCCAGAGGAGGCTGGAATGAGATGGCCGCGTAGGATAACATTTGTGTTCATAGGTGCTGCTGGTGGCACCAGCCGCAATAGGAGGGGGAGGTGTGGCCCCACGCCACGCCGAGTCAGCTGGAGACCGGTCGACCATCTAGCCGACCGTTGCACGCGGTGGGGAAGTGCCCCAACGGCTGGACAAAACGGCCCCATGTCCACAGGGCCAGCTGTAGAAATGGTCTACCATCAGGCGGATCGGGTCAGATGCGGGCCGACCGAATGGGCCAGACCCACCTAACGGGCCGAGCTGGACCCACGACCCAGCGGGCTAGCACATGTGGGCTGAGCCCCACCCCGCAGGACATGCCAACCGCATCCCGAGACCACGAACCAGTCGGTCTACCCCGACGGGCTTGACCCAATGAACTAGGCTGACCACTAATGGGTTGGACCCAGGTGGGGTCAAGTAGACCTCAGGACCCATTATGTCGGGCTGACCTGACCGAGTCGGACCAGGCCCAGACCCAACCGGCCCCCGAATAAAAAAATTAATGTAACTAACAAAACGGGTGTCCATTTGACATTTATTCAGTGGCATTGGGACCCCTTTTCTGAAGCGGTCCCTTTGTAATATTCTGGCGGGCCTGACCGGGCCTGGCCGGACTGAGGTGTGTTCACCCCCACTGCATAAAAAGCGGTGTAACTAACAAACCAGGTGTCTGGTCGACACGCCGTCTATGGCATGAGAACCCTTGTGAGAAGGAGGTCCTTTTGAGATACTATAAATAAGTTTTTATGGATTCTGATGTGTTACCTGGGTTATATCAGACTTGAATCCAACCAGGCCCTTTTTACAAAAGTGCCCATATCTCACAAACCGGGCGTCCGATCGACGTGTCGTCCATCACGTTGGGACCCCTATGATGGGGAGTGTAGAGACCCGAAGCTTTATGTACATGGACATTACCTTTCTTTTGCGGAGTACTTAATACATAACAAAAACAGACACACAAGGACCGTAATATTTTAGTGTCTTTGGAAACTCGGAGAAATAATCTTCTAATCGCGGTGAAAGATCTTCAACATCTCACATAAAGATCTTCCCCTTTTGTTTTCTTACCTAAAATATTTCTTTATATCCTGGGGAAAATAAAACATATAAAGGGTGAGCTCAAATTCTCAGTAAGGGTAAGCATATAGAACATAAAACAATCCTTAGACATTTTAATGTAAAAACATGAGCATAAAATCTAAATATCAAAATCTTGAGCAATGACATAAAACATGGCAGTACGTAAGGCATAAGTCATGAAGAAAAATTAATCATGATAAAATAGCATGGGAATAAAACATTTAATTGTGGAAAAACATTAAGCACATGATATGATTTCCATAGTATCCAAGGCATTGTTTCCAAGACCATCTTAGTAGACAAAGTCCCTTACAGAACAGGGTTTACATGTCGTTCCATCCCTATATTACTGAAAATGATTTACTTTCTGTTTCAGCCATGTCAATATCATGAGATATAAATTTTTACCCAATGCATTGGAGGGAGATATAGGTCTCACCCATCTCATAAATAAATCATTCTTTCGTGCGCCACAAAATTGTAAATCATACATCATAGCATAACCCGTGTAATAGAATGATATTCTTAAACATCATACCATAATAACATAATCCATATAAAAAAATGGATATAATTTCATCATAAGAAGAATCAATCCATGTAAATAATGGAGACATTATACTTGAAACATACACATATGAAATAATGTCATCTTAGATGGAAAATGGTTTTGATAAAACACTTGAACTGAATTCTTGAGGAAATTATCCTTTCTTCTTTAAAATCATTTTCTTTTCACAAAATTTCATTCATTTTTAAAAGAAAAGGATTTTGTTGAAAATAGTCATGAAATAGTTTGGATGAATATTCATGAAAATAAGGCTTTATAAAACCGTAAAAATTCTTTCATGACGTATAAGTTAAAAAAAACATTCTTCTCGTACTTTTGCCGGAAAAGTCAAAAAGTACCTCGTAAAAGAAAGATTCCATACACACCATGTAGTAAAAGAAAAAAATGGGTAAAAAGGACTTTAAACATACATGAAAACATTTTTAGAAATCAGAGGCATGGATGATAATTATAACCCCAGTAAATACTTACGAATAAACAATCTCAGATAAGAATGAGATTGGAATAATTATCCCTTATCTTAGGACCGATATGCTTCGTACGTATCCGAACCTCCTATATAATGATTTAAATAATGTAATTGAATAATTAAAGAATCATATTCATTTTTATGATATCATATATGATTTACTTATGACTTTACATTACCCGTTCTTTTGTAAATCCCATGTTAAAGTAACGTTTTGGGTAAAATCATCTTATTTATCGTACGTGTTTCCACTTGTTGTTCTTGATGTTATTATTACTTATATAATGATTTAAATACTTCTAGAATGTAAATAATGATTTATATATCATATATATTTATTATATATCCAGCATATACATGTATTTATAATAGTACATAACATATGGAGGTAAGAAATGAAATGCACCGTTTATGGAGACGGTAAGACGTACGTACGCATGAACGCTACATTCATTTCTATTTATTATTTTAATGGAATAGGTATATTATAATTCCAGTATAATATCATATATAATATCATTAACTCCATCTTTTATACAACCCACGTAAGGCATTAAAGAATCACATCACTTTGAGGGGGCATTAGTCTGCACTTCCTCAAATGAGATCATCATATTTACCCACTATGGAAACCATAAAGGCTTGATATAATTGTTAAGTAAAGAAGCATAAAGAAATAATAGACATAACATATATCATATATAAATATAGTGTCATCATAATGGCCACCATGGGAAGCGGTAGGAGAAAATTGAACAATCATCGTTTCGTGAGCCGTTAGTTTGTCATCCCCAGAAAAATTATATTCTTCATCCATTAGATGGAGGTGTGTGTATGTGTAGTTCGAATCCTTCTCATAACAACATCCTAGTATATTTAGGATACTGGTTTTGTTACAAAATAAAGGGTTAAAAAGAGTTACGGGGTTGGATAATTAGAATAAAAGAAAACAACTTAAGAGAAACTATTACCTTTAATTTGGGTAACTTCCTTTGGATTAAACCAAAATGACTTTTTGGAGTGCCTTCTGCCTAATGTAAGGCTTCAAGTGGGAGGATAGGGATGTATAGAGCTTAATTGGGCAGAGTTTGGATGAGCCAAATGGCTTGAGAGGTGTGTGGAATTTCATAGAATTGGTCCCCTTTTATAATGGAAAGGAGGGGCTCTTTAGGAAAGTGTGAAAACATTATTTTATTATAAACTTATCTTCAGTTTCAAAATGTCCAAAAATAATTAAAGATGAAGATAATAAGACTCATGGTCGAAATAAAATCATCTAATCAGAATTGGACATGTTTTGTATAATATTTTAATCTTTATAATCTAATTTATTTAAATCATTTATTAATGAGGTAAATACTGCATCATTATTGTGTCATAAATAATTTAATTTATATGATTTCTAAAAATTATAAAAAAATACCAAAATTTAGGACATCTTTTTATATTTCTAATGAATATTTATATTCAAAAATATAATTTATATATCTTCTTATAAAAATTAATTACTGAAAGATTTTTGTTAATGCCAATTTTGTCTTTACATTAAATTAATTAATCTAATGTGTCATTGTCTTTCATAAGTGGCTCCATGGGGTCCCAAAATCGACCCAAGATTGCCCAGGGTCGGCAATTACTCATCCAATAAGGTTAGGAAAAGGGTAAAGGTAATTTTGAATTATTATAATATTCTTTTAACCTTGAATTACCCTATTTACCTTTAACCGCAGTAAATAAAAATTACCATAGTTACTATTCATAATATAAAAAAATAAAAGTAACCTATTAACATAGTTTGGACCCACTGATTCCAAATATGGAATCCATTTTTCAAAATTCAAAACACAGAAGTTGCAGTAATTAATTTAAAATTAATCCCATTGTTAAGCAAATGAGTTTTAAAAGTTAAAACATTTCCAAAGATTGAAATGTTTTTATCTATGAATTCAATGTAAAATTAATGATAATGACATACATTATATTAAATGGTAAAAATATATTCTATTTATACTTTAAAAAAAATTAAATATTATAATTTTACCATATAAATTATTGCGATGAAAAAAGTTCTTTTTAATTAAAATATAGCGTCTTTTTACTATTCATCAAAATATGAAAGTTACCAGAATAATATGAAATATTTATCCAAAGTAAATTTTTATATACTGATTCCAAATAAGAATTTTATTTTGTCAAATTGAACTTATAAACATGTCAAAAACTAGATTTAAAATGGGTGCGCCATCAAAAGGTGGTAAAACTGCATTTTTTCAAAAATACTTCTTTTATCCGAAAAACTGATTTTCTTTTCATACCTCATTATAGAAAATTTTTACGGTGAATTATAATGTTATAAAATTCAAAATTCAGTTAATACTATTCGTAACGGCTAGTTTATAATATTATAATAATATATCGTTTTTTAGTGAAACCCGGTATTGCGTACTACACACGCTATCGAGGAAGGTCGTGATTGCGTGTATTGCAAGCCAAGTCAGGGTTGCGTGTTGTACAAGACTCCTTGGTTTTTTCATTATAACAGAATCCAACCATTTTTCATTTATACATTAAATATATATATATATGTATATACACTCAATGTTGCATAGAATGAATATTATCAAACGAACTTGAAATTGTGTGTAACACAATCTAAGAATAGTTTTGTGTATACTGAAAGCTAATACGGTGTTGTGTATAGAACAAGATAATCTTAGTGTAGCATGCAACAGAAGATATTAAATAAATTAAAAAGATTATATCTCATAAAATCTCGGAGTGTTACATTCTACCCCCTTAAAATGAATTTCGACCTCGAAATTCGTCGGGGTTATAAATGGTTTACTACTTGAAAGTTTCTTTAATAGAAAACCACATCATAAAAAGGAATAACAAAAGTTATCTATAAAAACTAAATTATGAAACGTATCGGTTACCCAAATTAACTAATCACTGGGTTTCCACGTAGGAGAACATAGGTGAAACATATGGATATGGAAGAGAAATCTAACCATCAAGTTCTGATGGAGAGTGGTAGAGAACATGGCTATGTAAAATCCAACAATCACAAAGCCATAAATTTGTGATGATCTAAGGTACCAACAGATTCATCAGATATGAGAGTACTAGGACAACATTTTTGGTTTTCAAGATCATTTCCCTAATGTTGATGATTTTTTGTATAAGGATAAATACTTACTTGATTTCAGTGTAAAATCATCATTTCTCATTCCATGAACAATTTCCACTTCATCTATTATTTAAAGATATGAAGTTGAATTTGACATTCTTGAAGTATTATAAGATCACGCGATAGAATTATAGGTCATTCCATCTGTGTCTATAACAATAAAAGGGGAGTATAAGATATTAAATATACCTAAGTCCATTTATGGTGAGGTTAATCAAACATGGTTCCAAAAATGAACTTATACTTCATCAATCATACCGCTTAATAAAATAAAACTAGTTTCTACTAACCAGGGACATCATGTAGGCCAGTGGTAGGTGATAAAGGCTCGTCGCACTTCAGTTGTGGGTTCAATTCCCACAGCCTTGTCCGACGTGATGGGTTGTCGCCCATTCTGCATGTTGTCCCTTTCCATAAGCTACACTATTATAAAATTCCATCAATAATATCGAAAAAAAGTTCTAGACTTAAACAATACTAACTTATGTCCAATATAATCCATTTCAATACTTCTTTCCAATCTTGTAGTATAAAGAAAACAATTACTAGAAATGTCATCTACCGAGCATGTGAATACCATCATTTATCCCTGATATATCTTGTTGATGACATTCCAATCATGTGAATACCTTAATCATGTATTTTCTTGAAAGATGAATACCCATTGAACCTTAGTGAAAACATGAATGCTGTAAAAAGTTAACTCTTTCCACATACAAACATCCCAAAATTTCTATATACTCAAACCATGATATCACTTTGTCCTTATTTTAGTCATGAGCTCATTAATACTATCAAACATCTCATTATCTCCTAATCCCTTCATTATGCACACATCATCTATTTTCCAAAAATATCTGAATAACCTTTCAAGGTTACCTGTACCATTCATCATATACTTTCAAAACTCAAGCAAAGGAAATAGTGTAACAATCCTTAGATTTTTCTTTATTCCATAGTACCATAGATTATTCTTGATAAACATACAATCATTACACTACCTTCTTAAACCACTGACTCAGCTTCATCATTTCTTTCATCGCATATATCATTTGTAGTCTCTTCATCATCATTAACATAAATACTACCCATACAACCATGCTGATTCTCTTCATGAGATTTTCCCTTAGAGAATTGGTTTGCATAATTCCCATACATTCCACATTTAAAACAGTTAACTGTTATTGATGTCTTACTAATACCATTATCCTTTTCCATGGTGTTAACTGAACCTTTTCCTTTACAATTACTAACTTTGTGTCCTTATTTTCCACACCCGAAGAATCTTACAGTTCCATTGAAACATTCTCCTTGATTCCTCTTCCCACATGACTTACATGAGGGAAATTGAACTTTATTTCTTCTATGATCATCATGAAACTCCATCTTTATCTTATTAGCTGAGTTAGGAAACTTACCAAAGATGAGATTATTAATCATATTATGAAATTGATGACTAGTCATAATAACTATGTTTTGCCTTCCAAATCCCATTTCATTTGCTTGATCATGAAGAATATCATTCCATTGTCCATCATATTTTCCATTATCGTGAATCTTCCTATTTCCAGCCATTTTCTAAAACCCAAAAAGAATAGTGTGAGAGGAAAAAATCATGATAGGTAAAACAACATAATAAAGGGGAGTAACTTCAATATCTAACATCTTAGGTTTAATTCTAAGATCGTTACCATAATTTTAGGTCTATAACCTATACTTATACTTAACCTTAGGGACATCCCTAGACATACCTTAGAAATATCTCTAGGGATCTCACTAAAGTTTTCACATCCTAGTTTCCAAAGGCTAACTAAACCTTTTCTCTGATACTAATTGTAGAGACCTGAAGCTTGACTTACATGGACATTACATTGCTTTTGTGGAATACTTAATACATAACAAAAACAGAAACACAAGGACCGTAATAGTTTATTGTCTTCGGAAACTTGGAAAAATAATCTTCTAATCGTGGTGAACAATCTTAAACATCTCCCATAAAGATCTTCCCCTTTTTTTTTATTACCTAAAATATTTCTTTATATCCTGGGGAAAATAAAACATATAAAGGGTGAGCTCAAATGCTCAGTAAGGGTAAGCATAGAGAACATAAAACAATCCTTAGATATTTGAATGTAAAAATATGAGCATAAAATCTAAACATCAAAATCTTGAGCAGAGACATAAAACATGGCAGTACCTAAGGCATAGATCATGAAGAAACATTAATAATGATAAAATAACATGGGAATAAAACATGTAATTGAGGAAAAACATCAATCACATGATATTATTTCTATAGTAGCCAAGGCATTTCTTCCAAGACCATCTTAGTAGACAAAGTCCCTTACTGAACCAGGTTTAGTTGTCGTTCCAACCCTATATTACTGAAGCAGATTTACTTTCTGTTTCAGCCATGTCTATCTCATGAGGTATAAATCTTTACCCAATGCATTGAAGGGAGATATAGGTCCCACCCATCTCATAATGAAATCATTCTTTCGTGTGCAACAAAATCATAAATCATACATCATAGCATAACCCATGTAATAGAATGGGATTCTTAAACATCATGCCATCATATCATAATAAATATAAAAAAATGGATATCATTTCCTAATAAGAAGAATCAATCCATGTAAATAATGGAGACATTTTACTTGAAACATACACATATGAAATAATGCCATCTTAGATGGAAAATGGTTTTGATAAAACACTTGAAATAAATTCTTGAGGAAAATATCCTTTCTTCATTAAAATCATTTTCCTTTCACAAAATTTCATGCATTTTTAAAATAAAATGATTTTTTTGAAAATAGTACTGAAATATTTTGGAGGAATCTTCATGAAAATAAGGCTTTATAAAACCGTAAAAATCCTTTCATGACGTATAAGTTAAAAAACATTCTTCTTGTACTTTTGCCGAAAAAGTCAATACCTCGTAAAAGAAAGTTTCCTTACACACCATGTAGTAAAAGTCAAAATGGGTAAAAAGGACTTTAAACTTACATGAAACCATTTTTAGAAATCAGGGACAAGGATTATAAATATAACCCCAGTAAATACTTACGAATAAATAATCTCAGATAAGAATGAGATTGGAATAATTATCCCTTACCTTAGGTCCGATATGATTCGTATGTATTTGAACCTCTTGTATATTGATTTAAATAATGTCATTGACTTATTAAAGAATCATATTCATTGTAATGATATCATATATGGTTTACTTATGAATTTATATTACCAGTTCTTTTGTAAATCCCATGTTAAAGCAACGTTTTGGGTAAAATCATCTTATTTATCGTACGTGTTTGGACTTGTTGTTATTGATGTTATTATTACTTATATCATGATTTACTTACTTACAGAATGTAAATCATGATTTATATATCATATATATTCATTATATATCCAGCATATACATGTATTTATAATAGTACATAACATATGGAGGTAAGAAATGAAATGCACCGTTGATGGAGACGGTAAGCCGTACGTACGCATGAACGCTACCTTCATTTCTATTTATTATTTTAATGGAATAGGTATATTATAATTACAGTATAATATCATATATAATATCATTAACTCCATCCTTTATACATCCCACATAAGTCATTAACGAATCACATTACTTTGAGGGGGCGGTAGTCTGCACTTCCTCAAATGAGATCATCGTATTTACCCACTATGGAAACCATAAAGGCTTGATATAATTGGGTAGTAAATAAGCATAAAGAAATCATAAACATAATATATAACATATATAAATAAAGTTCCATCATAATGGCCACCATGATAGGCAGTAGTAGAAAATCGAACAATCATCGTTTTGTGAGGCATTAGTTTTCCATCCACAGAAACATTATGTTCTTCATCCATTAGATGGAGGTGTGTGTAAGTGTAGTTAGAATCCTTATCCTAACAAAGTCCTAGTATATTTATGATACTGGTGTTGTTATAAAATAATGTATTAAAGAGAGTTTAGGGGTTGGAGAAGTAGAATAAAAGAAAAAAACTTAAGAGAAATTGTTACCTTTAATTTGGGTAACTTCCTTTGGATTGAACCAAAAGGACTTCTTGGAGTACCTTCTTCCTAATTTAAGGATTCCAGGGGAGGATATGGATGTAGAGAGATTAATTGGACAGAGTTTGGACGATCCAAATGGATTGAGAGGTGTGTGGAATTGCATAGAATTGGTCTTCTTTTATAATGGAGAGGGGGGCTCTTTAGGAAAGTGTGAAAACATTATTTTATTATAAACTTATCTTCGGTTTAAAAAGGTCCAAAATAATTAAATATGAAGAGAAGATGACTCATGGTCGAAATAAAATCATACAATCAGAATTGGACATGTTTTGGATTATATTTTAATCATTATAATCAAATTTATTTAAATCATTTATTAATGAGGTAAATACTGCATCATTATTGTGTCATAAATAATTTAATTTATTTGATGTCTAAAAATTATAAAGAAAAATACCAACATTTAGAATATTGGTTTAGCTTTCCAATGAATATTTATAGTCAAAATGATAATTTATATAGCCCCTTATAAAAATATATTACTAAAAGATATTTGTTAATGCCAATTTTGTCTTTACATTAAATTAATTAATCTCATGTGTCATTGTCTTTCATAAGTGGCTCCATGGAGTCCCAAAATCGACCCAAGGATTCCCATGGCCATACATTACTCATCCAATAAGGTTAGGACAAGTTTCAAGGTAATTTTTAAATATTATAATATTCTTTTAACCTTGAATAACCTTTTTTACCTTTAACCGCAGTAAATAAAAATTACCGTAGTTACTATTCATAATATCAAAAAAAATAAAAGTAACCTATTAACATAATTTGGACCCACTGATTCCAAATATGGAATCCATTTTTCAAAATTAAAAACATAGAAGTTGCAGTAATTAATTTAAAATTAATCCCGTTGTTAAGCAAATAGGTTTTAAAAGTTAAAACATTGCCAAAGATTGAAATGTTTTTACCTATGAATTCAATGTAAAATTAATGCTAATGAAATAAATTATATTAAATGGGAAAAATATATTCTATTTATACTTTAAAAAAAATTAAATATTATAATTTAACCATATAAATTATTGCGATGAAAAAAGTTGTTTTTAATTAAAATATAGCATATTTTTACTATTCATCAAAATATGAAAGTTACCAGAATAATATGAAAAATTTATCCAAAGTAAAATTTTATATCTTGATTCCAAATAAGAATTTTATTTTGTCAAATTAAACTTATAAACATTTCAAAAACTATATTTAAAATGGGTGCACCATCAAAAGTCGATAAAACTGCATTTTTTGAAAAATACTTCTTTTATCCGAAAAACTGATTTTGTTTTCATACCTCATTATAGAAAATGTGAAAGGTGAATTACAATGTTATAAAATAAAAAATTCAGTTAATACTATTCATAACGGCTAGTTTATAATATTATAATAATATATTGTTGTTTAGTGAAACCCGGTATTGTGTACTACACACGCTATCGAGGATGGTCGCGATTGCGTGTAATGCAAGCCAAGTCAGGGTTGCGTGTTGTGCAAGACTCCTTTTTTGTTTCGTTATAACAGAATCCAACCATTTTTCACTTATACATTGAATATATATATATATACAGTCAATGTTACGTAGAATGACTATTATCAAACGAACTTGAAATTGTGTGTAACACAATCTAAGAATAGTGTTGCGTATACTGCAAGATAATACGGTGTTGCGTATAGAACAAGATAATCTTGGTGTAGCGTAAAATAAAATATATGAATGAAATTAAAAAGAATATATCCCATAAAATCTTGGGGTGTTACAGGGAGGGCCCTTGGGTATGTTTTTTTCTTGAGTTCGTACCAGTTGAAATATGAACGATGGATTAAGGAGCAGAATCTTCCGATGTTGAGGCATGCTATGTTCGAGAATGTAGTGGCTGGTTGTGACATGAAGAAGAAAAGAGACCAATGCGTGTCAAAATAAGAAACTCCAGAGCGGGATGATATAGCTGTATGGATAATCATCCCTACCTCTATACCAGCGACGAATACGGGTCAACACCAGCGACCAATAGTGGTCATCACTAGTGACCAATATGGGTCAGCACCAATGACCAATACAGGTCAGCATCTAGCGACCAATACAGGTCAACATCTAACGACCAATACGGGCCAGCATATAGTTACCTATACAGGTCAGCAATAGAGTTAGTATGGATAGGATGGTCTAGATTTATGACTAGTTATCCCTATCCCAGTAACCTTGAAGTTATACCATTAGAGTGAGCTGTCTCTTTAGCTTGGTGCTTCAGGATTTAGATCATGATTGTGATATTACCTTTGTGGTATTTCATGTGATATTTTCATTTTTGGATAACTGAGAGTCCTTCGGGGGTCTTGGGGTCCCCTACTGAGTTGTTATACTCACCCCTGCATGGGCTCCGCCCACATGTGTGTGTCTGGTGTAGAATATTGATGCTTCTAGGAAGACCTTGGAGGTTTTGGACTTGGTGGAGCTTGGTGCGACAGGAGCATTCAAGATCCTCTTCTTCAACTTCAGACATATAGATACTACCTGCTAGATAGAGATCCAGGTCAGATGCGATAGCTTTTTACTCTGTTTTTAGTTTCTAAGGATTGTTTTCTGACCCACAATTTTTAGTTTACAATTTTACTTGTGGTTTTACTTTACTCTCATGATTATACCTTACTTCTGTTGGTTTTTTACTTCAGTTTCCATTTTTATGTGTGTAAAAATCTCTAAGGGAATGCCTTCCCTATTCAGGGAACGCCTTCATGTGGTAGTCATTAACCCCTGGCCTATGGAAGGTGGGATTGGGGTAGTCATGTGCGACCCCCATGGGATGGGTCATCAGAAAGTGGTATCAGAGGGTGGACGGTTCTACCAGAATAACTAAGAGTCTACTTTTAATGAGGCAATGGTGTAATGTGTCTTGAGTTTGGTTTTTAGAATAGGGAGTCTAGTGTCGGTACCGTGACCGATGTATCCATACACCAGGACCCTGAATTCTATTTTCCGACTTGGTACATAAAAACAGAAGTTGGTAGTGTTTTGAAAAGTTTTCTTGATATTTATTAGGTCATATCACCATGTAAAACTTTTTGACCATGGAACATCCATTTCTTATAGGATGCCTACACGAAGAGAGACACCCCTGGATTCCGATTAGAGATCGTGACAGTGGCCCATTGAGCGACAACGCATCAGTACATGCACCACTCACAGTGATGACACCTTAATGTGGTTTACCAGTAGCACCACCACCCGTTGAGTAGTAGATGCTAATAGTGGATCGTGTAATCCAGCTGAGCACATTTCATCAGTTTCATAGATAGAGGCCTCTATGTTATTGAGGCGATACGGACCCTCAGGCAGCCGAGGACTAGCTCAAGGTGGTAACGTGGGGTTTTTCTCTTAGTAGAGAAACTCTCCTAGTAGATGGAGATCTTGGCTGAGCCTTCTTCAGGGCTCAGAAATACGATGGTGGAGCTCAATGATCCAGGTGAATGAGGTGACAAACCTCACCTAGATATACATTGAGAGATTTTTTTATGGTGGAGTTCGTGCCAGTGACACTATGCCCTGTGCGTATTCAGGAGCTGCCGCATCTACAGCAGGGCATCCAGACTCTGGCTTAGTACTCGGTGAGATTTACTGACCTCTCCCGATACTCCACTAACATGGTATGAGAACCTTAAATTAGGGCCCAGACCTTTGATTAGGGAATTTGACAAGATATCAGAGCTGCGACAGTTTCTCTCTGCATCCTAACGCAGGCTGGGGTGCTATAGAGAGCTTTTCTAATGGAGATATTCCTTGCCAAGATGGCACCGATAGTGAGAGCCCCTACCAGATGATAGGTAGAAGAGTCATCTAAAGCTGGCATTAGACAGACAACCTGGAAGCCCAAGTAGGCTAGACCTTCTATAGGGATACCTGGGGACGTAGGATCAGATGTGTGAGGCTTAAGAGGCCGAGGGAGCCACCATTGAGGCATGATCTTTTTTTCTAGTGGGGGACAGGTTCACAGAGCTCGTGACTATTTGACTCCCCATGAGGATGATCGGAAGATGGTGGAGGGGCCACTGAGGCAGAGGCAGTGGCATGAGCATGAGCGTCAGCTAGGCGGCAGGTGAGGCAGGGGTGCCGGACGTGCAGTGGGAGGTGGTTGGGGTAACCAGACACTACCACCACCACCACCAGGAAGTCCAACACGAGCTTAGTAAGAAGGTGGATGGGTACATTCCCATTTACAGGTAGTAGAGGCTCATGATACTGACATCCCTAAGATGATACAAGGTACAATATGTATCTTCTCTACTTTAGCTATAGTTCTTATCGACACAGGTGCTAGCAATTCTTTCCTTGTTGCAGACTTAGTTGAGGACTCTACGATTCTGACTGAGCTTTTAGTTTGACCTTTTCATTTGGATACTCATATGGGAGGATATTTAGAGGTCACACATTGGTCTCAATGGTGTGATCTTACTCTTGGAGGAGAGAGATTCAGATGCGATCTTCTAGTTGTGGCGTTGAATCCCTACGACGTCATTCTAGGCGTGGAATGGCTGTCAGTAGTTCACACACAAATTGACTGCTTGAGATGTATAGTGAGATGTACACGTAGATGTGGAGGAAAGTTTTCCTTATTTGGTGAGAAGGACAATAGAGCAGTATGAGATGTACTTGCGCTCAGGAGGGTGCAGTCGATTACTTATCATCCAGCTTACATTACCTTCGACATGGTGGATGAGGAGAGCCCATTGTTTCAAGTGGTTGTGGACGAGTATGAGGACGTCTTTCCAGAAGATGTCCCATGACTACCTCTTCCTAGAGAGGTATACTTCCTAATTGACTTGTACCCAGGAACAACACCAATATCTACACCAGTATATTGGATGGCCCCTGTGGAGCTCCGAGAGCTAAGGGTATAGTTGGAGGACATATAGAGGAAGGGATTCAAAAGGCCCAATGTTTCTCCATGGGCATCCACAGTGTTGTTTTCCAAGAAGGAAGACAGAAGTTCAAAGCTATGTGTGGACTTCTAGTACCTAAACCAGGTGACTGTGAAGAAAAAGTATCCTCAACCGAGGATTGATAATCTATTTGATCATTTGAAAGGAGAAAAGTGGTTCTTGAAGATAGACCTCAGATCAGGAAATCACCAACTTTGTGTGTGGAGTGAAAACATCCCAAAGAAAGACATCATATATCGGTATGGACATTACAAATACCTAGTGATGTCATTTGGTGTGATGAAAACCCCTATACTATTTATGGGTCTCATGAATAGGATCTTCCAGCCATACCTCGATCACTTCGTGGTGGTCTTCATTGATGATATCTTCGTGTACTCGTGTCTGAGTAAGAGAACTTTGTACACTTGAGGATAGTTTTGGACACACTCTGGGGGAACCAGTTTTATGGGAAGCTCTCGAAGTGTTAGTTCTGGATACAGAAGGTCCACTTCATGGGACATGTCATCTCAGAGGATGGAGTGGTAGTGGATCTAGTGAAGATTGAGGCATTACTTGATTGGGAGCCACCAATGATTATTAATAAGGTGAAAAGATTCATTGGATTAACAGGCTACTATCGGAAGTTTGTACCCGATTTCTCATGAGTAGAAGAACCTATGACTGCCTTGACAAATAAGGGGAACCCCTTCCTATGGTTAGATACATGCAAACAGTGTTTTCAACAGCTAAGGCAGAGCTTGACCAGCGATCCCATCTTGAGGTTGCCGGAGGAGGGCACTGAATAAATGGTTTACTATGATGTATCAGGGACCATACTTGGTCGTTTCATGATTTAATATGGTGAAATGATTCCTTATGGCTCATAAAATATTAGGCCTCATGAGCCAAATTATACGACTCACGACTTGGAGTTGGCAGCAATAGTCTTTGCACTAAGGATGTGGCGACACTACTAGTAGGGTGAGTGGTTCATTGTTTACTCATACCATAAGTGTCATAGATATATATTCCCACAAAATGATCTAAATATGAGATAGTGGTGTCATCTATAGTTACTCAATGGTTGTGACTTTGAGATAGTATATACTCCTAGGAAGGGGAATGTAGTGGAAGAAACACTTAGATGGAGATCGAGTTCACAGCTACTTAATGAGGCTTCAGATAAGTTAGCTTCACTTCAGATATCCTAAGTGGATAGAGATGAGATAGTCTAAATCCATTCAATGGAAGTTTCCCCTCCACTCCTTTAGCGATTCAGGGAGGCACTACTCAGAGACAGCAGTTATGAGAATACACGTGCTCAGATATCCTCAGGCCATGCACTTTACAAATATTATGAAGGTGGGGAGCACGCTATAATTTTCAAAAGACATACAATTTTACCAGTGGTGCTACGATAGGAGGTGCTAAGGGAGTTCAATACACCCCCCTTGTCAGTACATCTAGATGTGATGATGATGTATCAGTACCTCTAGCATCAGTACTGGTGGCCAGGGATGAAGAAAGTTGTGGCAGAGACTGTTTCTAGATTCCTCACTTTCCAGCAAGTGAAGGTCGAGCATCAGGTACCAACAGGCTTGACCCAACCCCTTGAGATACAATAGTGGAATTTGGAAGGGATATCGATGGACTTTGTGATGGGGTTACCACAATATTCTAGAGGGAATGATACCATCTCGGTGATTTTTGACTGACTCACCAAGTCATCCCACTTCCTTGCTATTCGAGAGAAGAGTTTGGTAGAGAGATTGAGATGACTCTACATTCAAGAGATCGTGCGACTTCATGGGGAACCATCGAAGATAGTCTCCAACCATGATGGAAACTTCACATCCTCTTTGTGGGAAGGATTGTAGGAGGTTTTCAAGACTCAGCATTGTTTGAGAACAACTTTTCCCCCACAGAAAGATGGCCAGACTGAGTAGACCATCTAGACTATGGAGGTCACGCTTTGTTCATGTGTCCTAGATTTTGGTCGCAATTGGGAGGACCACCTACCCTTGGTGGAGTTCGTATACAACAATATTTATCACTCAACCATTTGTATGGCCCCTTTTGAGGCGTTGTATGGATGACCGTGAAGATCGCCCTGGTGCTAGATGGATCTAGGAGAGCCAACACTCATGGGCCCAGAGATGGTACAGACTACCACTGAGAAGGTACAGGTCATCCGAGAGTGGATGAAGACTGTACATAGCCGACAGAAGTCCTATGCCGATAGGCGATGGAGACCACTGGAGTTCAAGGAGGGGGACCACATATTCTTGTGTGTCTCCCCTCAATGGGGACTATAGAGATTTGTCTGAGGCATAAAACTCTCACCAAGGTTTATCAGACCATTCTTGATACTTTGGAGGATTGGAAAGCTAGAATACCACTTGGTACTGCCACCAAAGTTTGATAGGGTGCATGATGTCTTCCACGTATCCCAGCTGAGGAGAAACGTGCATGAACCATCTCACATCATCGACCATGGCGAGCTAGAGATTGATGATGGTGTGACTTTTGGGGAGTACCTAGTAGAGATAGAATATCAACAAGAGTAGATCCTTCGTGGGAAGTCAATAATTTTGGTGCACGTTCTATGGGAGCATGAGAATCTCCAAAAGAGCATATTGGAGCGAGAGGATCAAATGCGTGCCTAGTACCCCTCTTTGTTTGTGTAGCCTTGTTTTGTTTTGGGGATGTAAATCCCCAATGAGGGTATAATGTAAAGACTCGCAAAATTAAATATGTTTTTTTAATTATTTGGGATTATTATAAGTCTGAGAAAATTGACTGTGCATGATTCTGAGGCCTGGTGTGCCCAGAATGAATTTATGAACATTTTTTAAGTTATGTTCAATAAAGGAGCGGGTAGTATTTTCTATTTTTTGAACCGGTCCTCGGATTAAAAATATGAGGGAACATTTGAATCTACAACACTGGGATTCTCTTAAGGGAAGCATCACTTCGACCGTAGTTGGTTGGTAGAAAAAGTTAGTTAATGGACTTTTAAAAAAATAATAAAATAACATGTAATTGTTATTTTATTTTCTTTTTCTCCAATGGACCAGCGGTGGTGGTAGGACTATTGACTTTTAAAGACATTTAATGGCTTGACTCATCAACCGAGTAAATCCACCGTTTTGAATTAAAATAGGTTCATTAATTCATTAAAGTGTTACTCACCTTTCCCCTCCAATTTAAATGGATCTCGGGGTGAGGTTTTGGCACGAATTTTTCAAGTGAGGAAACTCTAACAGAATTTAGCAGCGACATCCACTGATGGAGGATGGATGCTCGGGGAGCAACGATCCGGGATCGAAAAATGCTGAAGACTCCATCCAACGTGGATTCTCCTCCTACCGCAACCTCGACACCTCTAATGGATCTCGAGGTAGGGGTTATTGTTGAATTTTTTTTGATGAATTTAAATTCCTCCTGCTTGTTATCATGTTAACACGGTGGGTGTTGGACAAACAAACAGGGATCATACCCTCTGCTGCTTCATTCGTGTTGCATTCTTCGGGAGTGGCCTTCCTCAATTTGGATGGCAATGCAAGACAGAGGGTCACGTATTGACGGCAGCAGTCCAGGAGACTCGTAAGCACAGATGACACCAAGAACAGACCACCGAAGCACGTCTGGTGGCCCACATAAATAACTGAAGGCACTTCATGTCGGCGGTAGCCGGAGGAGACCCACGGAAACCAGCTATGGGCAGTGAGAAGGAGGCACACCGTCTAACGCCACTATGGGTAGAGGAGGCCAGTTCGAGATGGCTGCGCGGGAGAAGGGCAGCGCCATTAGCGGTAGAATCCATAGCCAATGGGACAAGACATTTGGGCACAACACAACCCGGTGCCATGCCACATCAGCTGGAGACCGATGGGCCATCTAGCCAACTATTGCATGTAGCGGGGTAGTGCCCCACCGGCCGGGCGAAATACCCCTGTGTCCGCGAGGCTAGCTAGAGAAACAGTCCACCATCAGGCGGAGTGATCCGGGCCAAACCCATGGCCCAACGGGCCCGCAAACCAGCCATGCCAACCCCGATGGGCCGGACCCAGTGAACCGGGCTAACCCTTAATAGGCCGGACCCGGGTGGGGTCAGGTAAAACTTGTGACCCATTTTGTCGGGCTGACCTGATTGAGTCAAACTGAGCCCAAACCCAGTCAGCCCCTGAATAAAGAAACACCCATAATTGAAGAACTGGGCGTCTGCTTGAAAATCTGTCAGTGGAATTGGGACCCCTTTTTGGGAAGCATTCCCTTCGGAATATTCTAGCGGGCCCAACCGATCCGGACTGGACCGAGTTGCGATCACCCCCGCTTTACGGAAAGGGGTGTAACTAACAAACCAGGCGTATGATCGACACACCATATATTGAATTAGGACCATTGTGACAAGGCGGTCCTTTTGAGATACTGTAAGAGAGTTTTGATTGAGTTTTACATTTGAACTGGTTTAGATTAGGCTTGAATCCAACCGGGACCTTTTTATAAAAGTGTCCATATCTCAGAGACCGGGCATCCGATCAAGGCGTCGTTTGTCACATTGGGACCCCTATGATGGGGCGGTACTGTGGGAATGATTTTTGTGAGACTTAGTACTGGTTGAAATATGGATTATGGATTGAGGTGTAGAATCTTCTAGAGATCTGGTGTTTTACATGCGGGAATCCAGTGGCTGGATGTGACATGAAGAAGAAAAGTGACCAATATGGTTCATCGTCAGAAACTTCAGAGTGGGATGATCAAGTTGTATGACTAATCATACCTACCTCTATACCAATGACTAATACAGTTCAACACTAGTTACCAATACAGGTTAGCACCAGCGACCAGTGCGGGTCAACACCAGCGACCAATATGGGTCAGCACCATCAACAAATATGGTTCAGCATTTAGTGACCAATACAGGTCAACATCTAGAAACCAATACAGGTCAACATAGAGTGACCTATATGGGTCAGAAGTGGAGTTACTATGGATAAGATGATCATTCTTTATGATTGTTCATCCGTTTCCCAATAACTGTGAATTTATACTATTTGAGTGAGCAGTCTCTTTTTTCTTTGTGATTCATGATTTAGATAATGCTTGTGATACTACCTTTGTTGTATTTATTGTGATGTTTTCCTTTATGGATCACTAAGAGACCTTTGGGGGTCTTGGGGTCCCATAAAAAGTTGTTATACTCATCCCTGCACGGGCTCCTCCCACACGTGTTTGTCTGGTGCATACTACTGACGCTCCGAGGCATACTTTGGAGTTTTGGGACATAGTGGAGCTTGTTGAGATAGATGTAGTCGAGATATTAGTCTTTGACTTCATACATACAGCTACTACCCTCCAGGTATAGCTCTATGGAAAATGTGCCAGCTGTTTACTCTCTTTTCAGTTTCTAGGGATTGTATTCCAGCCTACTATTTTCATTTTACAATTGTACTTGTTATTGTAATTTCCTCTCGTGGGTTTACCTTACTTTTGTTGGTTGTTTAGTTATGTTTCCCTTTTTTAGTGTGTATATATATCTAAGGTAATGCCTTCCCTATTCGGGAAAAGACTCCAGGTGCTAGTCACCAACCCCTGGGTTATGGAATGTGGGCTTGGGGTAGTCACGTCCGGGCCCCATGGGATGGGTCGTGACATGAGACATATTGTTTCGAGCAAAAATACTCCTTCACCCTGAGAGCGAGCTTGTCTAGTACAAGATGATACTGGTCCATCTCAATGCACATGAGGTCCACCAAAGTGTTTGAACAGCTCCTGGTCCTAAAATTCGAGCACAGAAATCCTCTTAGAGAGTCTCTAATCATTTTGAGAAATCCTTCATTATGGAAAGGAAGATGGATCCCAAGAAGGTTGATCCAGAACACAATATCCAAAATTTCTCTCCCCCTGTGGATGTCCATGGACCACCGGGATAAACTAAAACTACAATGATCCATGGAGTGGTGGGCCAAGAACCACACATGAATGAAGTATTCCTTAGATGTGAAGATGAGGCAGAAGGAGATCTTATAGATCAAGGAGATCTGCACCAGGAGATGAATTCCCCAGGAGTCCATGAAGCACTGAAAGATAGAGAAATATAGCTTAAAGACCCCGAATCATGCTACCATCATCCATTTTAGACAATCCCTAGCTTCCAAAAAATCTGCCGTAGGCACATTCTTGAAGTTCTCGTTGCCCTCACGTGATGACTGAGGCTGATCCGAGGAAATATCTGGGAAGTAGGGTAGATGGGTAGTGGGCACACTGTAGAGAGAATCCCTAAAATAGTGAGGTAGGGGAAAAGGGAGAACCAGATCCGAGGGAGGGTAAAGGCCAACTAAGGGATCACATGGACTTAGCTTGTGGGAAGAAATAGTGGGCAAGGATACCGAAGCCCAAGGGCCAAGCCCGAAGCTGGGAGGATTCGAAAATGAGGGGAGGGATAAAGAACCAGGGTGAAGGGTAGATGGAACCGAGGGAAATGATGAATCCCAGGCAGTAGAAACCATAACAGGAAAAGAAGTTTGAATGCACCACGGTGTGTGTGGCACGTTCTCCAAGCCGTTTGAGAGATACATTCTACGAATTATGAACCTCATTTAAAATCCACTATGACCAAGAAAATATCTAATATCCTTCATAGTATTAGGAAAAGGAAGTGAAGGGATGATGTGAACCACAGACTTTTCCACCCAAATTTCATTCATAGACAATTCATGACCAAGAAAAATTCCACTTTCAACCATTAAATGGAATTTTTCAAAGTTCATGACAAGGTTATTTTCAATACACACTCTAAGAACAACTCTTAATTTCCTCAGAATATCTAAAAATATTTACCATACATGGTAAATTAGGCCATAAAAACATCCATGAATTCATCAAGAAACTCATAAAAATTTATAATCATTAATTTTTGGAGGGTGAAAGGACCACTGTATAGTCTAAATGGAATTCACCGATATGCTAAGGTACCTAAATGGAATGTAATTTTTTTATCCTTATCTTATGGAAATATGTGAATCTAGAAGTATCTAAAAGAACTATCTAGGAATCAATAATGGGATTGACAGGCTAACCTTTCAAGGATTTGATCAAGATATAGAAAGGGAAAGTGGTATTTCCAAGTCACTATGTTCATACTTTTATAATCAATTAATACCCTCCACTTGTTGGGAAACCTAGTAGGCACTAACTCTCTGATTTCATTTTTAACAACTATGACCAATCATTTTTTAATTTTTTTTTTGATATGGACATACCCATTGACAATTATAAATTGGGTAAATTATTCCCACAACCAATAAGGCTTTCACCATTTTATTAACCACTTCTACAATGGTAGAGTTAAATATACTTTGAAATTGTCTAATAGATTTTCAAATATCGTCTAGAAGAATCATATGCATCCACACTGAAGGACTAATACCTGGTAAATCATAAAAAAACCAGCCTATGGACTTTTTATTCTTCTTTAGACCCTCTAAATGTTGGGTTTCTTTCTCCCTAGAAACCTCACATACAATTATCAAAGGGAATTTTTTTTATCATATAAGTATAAATATTATAAAATTTCAGGTAAAGGTTTGAGTTCAAGTATGGGTGGGTTTTCCTATTTAGAAAAATCAGGTTTTATGCGTTATTTTAGTTCATTTTAAACCAATTAAACATCCCTAAGTATATTGGAATTACAAACTCCAAGACTAGAAGTGCATTTATTTTATACCAGAAAATATTTTTTATCATCACAAGAATTTTTAGATTCAAGTTCATAGATATTGGGTGCCTTTTTAGGATATATTATTCATAATCTAAGTTAATTTCATCTCAATATAAATAAATTTCATCCATTTTTATTCAATTTCAAATATAAAATAATAATTTTCAGTAGTGGTACATGTTTCAAAAGCTTCAAAACATCCTCATCATTTTCAGTATTTCTTTATCTTTATAATTTTCATGTTCTTAAATTCCAAAATAGCATACAATTTGAAAAAATATAGATTAAATTTAAAATTCATCACTATAATAGATTTTATATTTTTCAGATTCAAAAACTTCTTTAGCAAATAAGGGGATATTTTCCTGAGAATGTTTATTTTATAAATAATTTATGGATGGTTATCTTGAATACAATCAAGAAAAACTATGTGTAAAACTACTCAATCATGTTAAATTGGTGTTTATAATGGTCTTCCATAGGGTGATTAATTGATTCAAAGATACAAAAATTTACCATATTTCTACCAAACACTGAAGGAAAAGTACCTTTATAAACATTTATCATCTCTTTAGCAGTTTCTAAAAATGAAATTACTGAACTTAATAGTGCATGTGAACAAAATTGACCATATTCCATGTCTACCATATAAAAATTGGCAGTGATGAACAAATATTTCACCCTTACAAACAAATTTTAAATAACTCTAGCTGGTATAGCTAAGCTCCTATTAGCTAGCTGGATGATAATTCCGAATTTCATGAGCTCTCTAACCCGCCTAAATGAAAATATAGAATGTTTAATCATGTTTATGGAGGATCCCAAGTCTAGTAATACATCTTCAAACTGATGATTACCAATGACACATGTGATAGAAAACATACATGGTTTGTTGCATTTAATAGGGAGAGGGTGTGGAATCATGGAAGAAACTTTTCTTCCCAAATTAACATTCTCACCTCACTTTATTCTCCTTTTTTGAGTAAAAATATCATTATGAAATTTATAATACCATGGGATATATTTCATAGAATCTAAAAAATGGATATTAACTTGGAGTTTCCTAAAATTTTGACGTACTTCCTTGTCTCTTTCAGTTTCAACATTTTTCTTGATAGGGAGGCTACCCAAAGGATAAGGCAGTAACTCCCCATAAATTATATTATCATAATAAAATTTTATTCCCTATTTAATATCCTATTATGTCTCTAAAATCCCTTTAGGATCTTTAAATTTGGATTTCATTCTTTTGATTTTATTTTTCTTGTTCAATCAGTGTGTGGATAGTATGTTTTTGTGATGATTCAATGGGCTCTAAAATAATTTCAGAATAAGTTTTCATTAGGTGATAAAATATTTTCAACATGATATTTAAAAACATTAAGAGGTGGTTTTGAAACTTCTCTATGATATTTTACATTAATTATAGAAGTTGGAACATCCTTTTTTGGTTCTTCTTCAATGTTTTCATCTTGGGATTTTAAATTTCAGTTCCAATTCCTAAGATTACTGTATTAACTCTTTCTCTTCCTCTTGGGATAAATTTAGATTGGGATAATTTTTTTTTCACTTATTTAATTATTTAATCTACTAATTTCAATTTCCATTTAACCCATTTTTGTAACCATATTTTTTAGAAATACTTTTTTATGCTAAGAAATATAGTGTTAATTTTTAACCATTCATTAAATGTGTGAATAATCTCTTTCATTACTTTGTTTCTTTTTATTTTCTTAGTTATGAAAATTTATGAAATTACATCTAGTTTTATTTCCAAATTGATCCCAATTGTACCTATAATGCTGATTAAATATTTGGTGGTGGGGGGGAATTACAGTTTTTTTATCATTAGGCCTAAACCTATTGTTTTATTGGTTTTTTCATAATTGATTAAAAATTTGATTTGATTGAAATTTCCTAGGTTGGAAAATATGGTAGGGGATTAACTGTTTTGATTATTCTGGAATGGTTTTATAGAAGAAAACCCCATCAAAAGATTCATAAATTTCAATAAATTATTGAAATTTATCATTAAAATGATCAGTGGAAGAACAAATGTCACAATTCATCTGAACAGGATAAACTAGTTATAGTTGTCATTATGAAGGAGTAGAGTTAATCAACATTTACTTTATTGTTCTTTTGTTTTCACTTAACTGATTCTCAATATTACTATTATCATAATTGAAAGTAGAGACTTCCATAGATAGCTTAATATGGATAAGGACCCTAGTATTTAATTGTTGTGAATTTCAGGACATATAATAAATGATATTTATAGCATCGATAAGAGTTCTAAAAACTAACACTCCTCCCGTAGTAGCATCAATCATACTTCTATCAATAAAGACTAACCCCTCATAAAAACATTGATTTAAGAGTTGATCAGAGATCTGGTGATGAAGAAAACTCGAATATAACTTCTTAAATATCTCCTTGTATTCATGTTATGTATCCCCTTAAAGATTCTTAATACCACAAATGTATTTTCTTTTTGATGAAATCCTATAAGTAGGAAAACAATTCAAGGATGATTCACTTAAGTTTTTGAAAACTCCGTATTGAATTAGATTGGGAGATATAAAACCACACTTAGGGAATCCATCTTGGAAAAAATGAATGTCTCTTATCTTAATCTAGTCCTCATTAACCCCTTCAGTTTTCATGGTTCTACAGACCATGTGGAAATATTTTAGATTCTTATGATGATATTCAATAAATAGTATATAGAATATGGTAAATGATGAATCACTCTTGATCCAAGATCAAAACCAAGAGTGATCTCAGGATGGACCATGAAATGTTTATGGTTCTTAAGGCTAGGATAAGTGAGATCCTTTAGTGTTCTATGATCAGCCATATTTTAAAAATTTTGTATGTTTTCTGGTTTGGCGAGGATAGTTTATAGTGATTCAAAAGTTGGGTTTTCAATTATTTTAATATTTCCAATTTCTATATATATATTTTTTTGACTGTAAGATTTCATAGATTGTAAGAATTTTCTATTTCTAAAATTCCAAGGATTTTGGAAATACAAATATTTTTTTAACAAAAGTTGTTAAATTTGTTTATTATTATACTTTTAAACAAACATAAAAAAACTTTCCCTTCTAAACCCCATGTAAACTTCCATAGAAATGATTCCAACTGAATAAAGGCTTTTTTTCATTTTAAACCTAAATAAAATTTTATAAACTAGGGACCATAATACATCAGTGACCAAGGTTATCTCCCAGAGAGACTTCCCCAAAGGATTAATTGTTTCATGGTTTATTTTATTTTCCACTTTTATATTTTTAATTATTTATCAGGCAATTACTACTTATTCCAAAGAAACAACATTAGTTCTAAATGAAAAGAGGTTAAAATAGAAAAATAAACACAAAATAAATAACAAGAATAATAGTAATGGATTATGAAAATAGTGGGAATGGTAAGAAAAGAGCAGTGTACTAGTCTAGTAATCCTCTTGGGTCATCTTCTTTTTATGGTTTAAAAATATTTGGAAACTAATAAATCTCTTGATATATGAAACATTATAAAAAAATATGTATCTATTTTAGTTAAAATAAAAATGTAATCAATAACTAAGATCTAAAAAACTGACTACCTTTTAGTAGGACTAAATCATTATACTTGACGATCTCTGAGCATAATGATAAAGATAACCAATCACTGAACTCACAATCCTCAATCAAGAATTGAAAATTTTAAACAAAGAGAGTCATATCCAAAATCCAACTCAACCTAAATTAACATGCAACATTTTATACTCATTAAAATCTCATCAGAGAAATATTGATCATGAAATAGAAGAACAAATATTAACTAGAAGACAAACTGAATAAACATTAAAAATTAATCAAAATTAAAATTTCATTCAGTCGGTGAAACTAATAGGAAAATTGATGTAATAAAATTTAGAGTGAAAACACCACAATAAATCATTAGTTTTAGAGACAAATGATTTATCCAAACATGATTATAAGGCATAGAATGTATTAAAATTTCATCCACATTGGAAATGGAAGAATTCATGAAAAAAATACTCGTCTTCCCACTCATGTCGTTCTACATAAGAAAAGTCTATGTGAGTTCTGCTAGCCAAAAGAAAATTTAGTTTGTTGGGTTCTTACTGAGTCCCCCTTTTTATTTTTCCTCTAGATAATATAATCCATTCTCTACATATATACCATGAAATCTAATTAGTAAATTAAATTTTATGTTATTCTTTCACCACCACTATTCCCTTAGAAATATTTCTCAACTAACTACTGATAATTGCATAGAAAAATGATTTCTAAAACTGGAATTAAAAAAACATGTGTCAGTATCCTATCTCCCCATGTGTCTTTAACAACTCAAAATGTTTAAAAACTGGACATGATAATCTTCCGTATGTCTTCACAACCACACTAAAATAATATTTCTCAAATGAAAAAATCAACATTTTCAATCAAGAAGCATAGGAAATGCATAGAAACAAAAATTGGTTATTCATTAAAAAACCATTCTTACGTTCATCTTCCAGATTTAGTATCAATACAACTAAGCTCGTCTTGGGTATCATTCCCTACTTTCATCAATAATTTTAGTACCTAAGTATTGGAACAAGGTTCAACTACTAACAAAATCAACAAACCCAAAATTACAAACATCTAAACTTGACTACAGGTTCATCATCATCATTTTCACACACTATCGACCAGTAAAGAAGTGATCTTACATGGTGTATCTTCATAATCAATAAAATCAACCTCAAATATTTTATATTTTAGATTCCCTAATTTGAAGTAGGATCAAAAATGCACAAGGATTTAGTGGATTCTCATCCATATTGGTTCAAGCTTAGGTGTATCTATTTGTTGAAAATTGAGGCTCTGATTGTCTTCATTGTAAAATAATCAGGTACATGGTATTTCACATATCAGAAAACATGGATACATGATTAGTTATACACCTAGGATATGTGAAATTCTTCCAGAAAAAATGGATATGTGGTCTCCAATAAATGAATTTGTATACATAGTGTTATAGCCATTTTTCTACATTGCCTAAATTGCCTACATGATTATCTTTACAATTTTGGTGCACTTTAACTATTTCAAAAATACATAGAATAAATGATTAATCCAAATACATGAAATTACTAAATAAATATTTCAAAAAAAAATAAATTAAAAACTAACTGAACATGTAAATAATTAAAATAACATCAGAACAATTAAATTAAATAAATTAAAACCTATTAGTTTTGTTTAAACAATAGATGATTAAAAATTAACATTGATAAATTAATTAACTGACTAATTAATTAACATAATAAAGAAATAATAAAATGTATAAATGAATTATAATTTATTTTTACTAAATATTAATGTATTTAAAAAAATTAAACAACTGATAATCTAAAATTATTTAATTAAATATAAAAAACAAGGAAAAGATTAAAATGAATTAACAATAAAATAAGGATGCCAGGCTTAATATTTTAAAAACATATTTAAAATTTATAATCATAATAATGTTTCAAAACATTGATAATTAAATAATTAAATTCATTAATAAAGAAAATAATATCATTAAATTAGTATAAAACATAGAATTAAGGTTTTAATTTTTTATATAACAATTTATCAACAAAAGTAAATTATTCAATTAAAAAATTATTTTAACAATTAAAAAATGATTGAATTAAAGTTATTATGTGAATCAATTGTATCAAAATACAACCACATAATCTTCTAACTTAATGAAATTGTATGAATACACATAAGAGAAGTGGAGAGGCTACATGGAACAACACTATCAATTGTATCTGATCATGATAAGAATGTCACCTCAATTTTCTGGAAAAGTATCCAAAAATATCTGAAGACATTATTGTACTTTAGTATGGCCTATCACCCTCATACAAATTGTTAATCTGATTTTACATTCCATACACTTGAGAATATGTTGATTTCCTTCTGAATATACATCAAATTTGGCTTGTATTAACATTTTACATTAGTCAAGTTATCATAAAACAATGTATTTCACTCTATAAAAAATATAGGCCCTAACAAATCCATTTATAAAAAATATATAAAAATCTAATGATTTTAGAAAATGTTTCAGATAACTAACTATTTAAACCCAATCTTGTAGAATAAACGATAGAGTTGGTTTATACAATTTAGAAACACACCCATACATGAAAAAGTTTGTAGAAGATATATGATAATAACCGTCAATGAAACCAAGAGTATTATGTTGGAGACAAATCAGTCCTTCATATATGCCCATGGTAGATATTAAAGACATTTGTGGATAAGGGAAAACTAATTCCTAAGTATATTTTCCAAATTTAGATTCTTCATCAATTCATAATTATGTCCTATGGACTATACTTCCCACCAAACCTATCTCAAGAATATGATACATTCTACATGTCCCTCTTGAGAAATTATAAACCATATCCATCACATGTACTAAATATAAAGGTTGTATAGTTGGATAATGATCTTTCTTAGGAGGAGTATCTGGGAAATATCTTTGACCATAGAAACAATGTTCTACACAATAAGAATACTCACCTAGTTAATGTTCTTTGGTAGTACCATATATATATGTGGAAGTAACGTGGGAAATAGAAGAAGTAATAATGCAAAAGAACCTGCAATTTTCTTCACTATAGATTTCTAAATTTAATTTCAAGGGTAAATTTTTTTAAGGGGGAAAGAATTTAATGGACCTAAATTCCTTTTATTTGTAAAATAACTCAGGTTTCACAATAATTAATTTGTTGTGTTTTATAATTGAAGCACATAGAAATAATATTAAATTTCATAGGAACATTAGACGTTATAAAATAATATGTACTATTATATAAAATAATTAAACAAGGGGATAAACATTTAAGAATAGTGTAATCACTAAGTAAATTATCATAGATGGTATTAAAGGATGGATCCTTACTCACCCAAAAATGAATTTTGGTCTCCCTCTATAACCTCTATGGTGGTATTTCATCACATACACTTCTGTTCATTTATTTGACCTTAGTGGGATGGTCTCTTTTTCTGTGGTGTCTAGGAGGATGGTTATTCTATGGATCATGGATCCTCATTGTGGAATATTCATGTTCAATTTCTGTCTTGTACTGTTGATTCATCATCGTCTAGATTCTCTTACCATACCACTTATTCTAATATGAGCCTCATATCCTCCGATTTCAGGAGGGTGGTGGTTTTGTAAATCCTGATTCTGTGGAATTTCTAGAGGTTCAGCGTTGGTGGGTTTTCGAACTACTCTGCTTTAAATATGGTTTTGTATAGATTCAGGCACCCTCGTTGTTTATTTTGTTGCTGTGATCTTAGGGAAGGGGGATTCTTGGAGGATGATATTGACTTTAGGACACACAAGAGTTGAGGTTTGGGGCTGGCCTTGGTTTGGAACATCGAGGATTTATCCAATATGATTTCGGTGGGTGTTACTGGGTGCTTGGTGTGGATATGATTCTGATTCGGAAGACATGGGTGATGGTGTTCTGGAGGTATCTGGGTGACATTTATCACAATCATGATTTAATTTTTCTTTCTATATTTATTACATGTTCTTCTACTATATTTTTCACTACTCTTTGGGGCCGTTTATTAGTTTTGTTTAAGATTCCTACTCAATCATTGGTTCTAGTCTAGTTGCATTTTGTGTGGTACAACATTTTGCAGGTGTCGTTGGGTGGGTGACCTCAAAAAAGGGATGGGTGTCTTAACTCCCATCATTAGCTACATATCCTATTTTTTTTATGCATATATGGGAACCCTACTTTTTTCTTCTTGTATAGAGTGGTCTATCTGGTTTTATGTTGCATGAGGATGACATTGCAGTGAGTTCCTTGCTACTGTTTTGGGTGGCTACTTGAAAGTGGGATTGGTGTGCTAACACATATCTTCCAGTCCCCCCCCCCACATTTCAGTGTTGGTTGGAGGGGTTATCCTCTAGGTTTTGTTGACCAGCATGACACAAATTCGTGTTGGGGGGGTGGCTCATCACCTCTTAACGAATCTCTTATTTCATTTTATGGTTGGGGGTGAGTCTTTTACTGATGTTTGTTTTCATATTTTATTTCTTTAGATCATTTGGGACCATGTGAAACCTTCAGGTCATCTTTCTTAATGGATTCTATGCCACTATCTTGTATGTGTTTCTTTTCTACCCAGTTTTCAAAAGTGGTTTGTTTGTTTTATGTTCAATAAAGGGGGGTTGTCCCTGAACCGTAAAAATGATATAAAATTTATCTTATGTTGAATTCCCCCATAAAGATCACTCTTATAAAAACTATAAAAATAAATACAAGCCTTAATAATATTATAAATGTTATCAAGGGAATTGTAGCAACCCTATAAGTGAAACAATAAATTATGAGGTATGATAATAGTGGAGTATATATAGGGTGTAAAGGGATATTTGACAGTTTGGGTCCAATCATTACATGATCGTTGTAATGTGAATGTTATATGACCATTCAAATTTAATAATACCCAATATATTTTTAAAATAAAAATTTAAATTTAAATTCAAAATTATAATATATATAATTTTAATATGGTATTATATGTCCACATAATCTTCATGAGTCAATATGTATGATATTATAAAAATCAAAATTCATTAAAGTTAATAAATAATGTGGCACCCTTTAAACATTCTATTTTATAAAAAATAAATAACATTTATTATGAATAATGATCTCTTATAATTATGAAATTATTTTCATAAAATAAAAAATATTTTAAATCTGCAGGTAGAAATTAGTTTATGGTAATTTTTTTAGATTTTCTAAAATACTTTATTTTTTTGTGATTTGTAAAAAAAATTCAGTTTTGGGTATTGGGAATGTTTTCTGGATTCATAAATATTCAAAAATTATTTAATAATTTATATAAGTGAAAACATGAAAAAATAAATAATTTTATGAATGTAATGTATTTAAATGAATAAAAATGATTTTCAAAACCTATAAAATAACTTTTCAAAGCATAAAATGTAAATTAATGTTTTGAAAAACAATATTTTGTGAGTAAATTATATTTACATGCCCAAAATAATATTTTAAATTGTATTTCAATTCTATTATGAACAAAGTTCAACAACCATGAATTAAATTTCCAAAACCATTAACAATATCTACAGGCACACCAATAGTTTTCCATTTTTCACAACAAAGATTTCCAAGTCCTATAATTAAAAATTAATAAACAATTATTCAAGCTTTTATAAAAATACACACCTCTCCAACCAATTTCATTCACTCTTAATCTCATGAGCACATCCTACTCCCACTTAGTCTCTCATTAACTCTTTTTGTGAAGCCCCCAGGATCTCAAGGAATCTTCGCTCTATATGTAGGAAGAAATATTTAAGGTATGAGAATCTATTCATCTTTAGTTTCATTCAAGTTCATCATTTTTAGTATGATTTCGTATTTTCAAATTTATTTTTTATAAATTAAGAGTCATTTAATTATTTTCAAAATTTGTTTCTATTAATAATGGATATTCATTCTCTCCAATTAAACCCATTCTATTAACCACTTTTTATACATGTTATGCTGTCGAGGTCATTCTTTGATTTTCGATGCCGCCAACATTCATTATGAATACTAAACACTATTTTCATTCAAATAAATTCATATAATTTTAATTTTATTACATTTATCTGGGGTTTTCATATATGAGACATATATTCCCCTCTCTTATGTTGAAAATTTTTAAAGTCCAATTCCTTTAACCTGTTATGAACTCAATGATTATATGAAACATTTTTTAATTTACAGAGGTTATTAATGAAATGATTTCTTATGATACATTATATTTTTATCATAAATAAATTTAGAAATATTAATAGTGTTCCTTGATAGAACTACAATTCATTGGGTAATGTTTTTATCTGATGATATACCACATATGGTGCACTAGTAGTTATCTGAACACACTATGTTTTTGTTTCTTAGTAATGATCCTCAATATATGCTTTTGTTTTCATGTTTTATGTTGTTTCCACATTCCTTATATTCCATAATATTATGATACCATATTTCTCATTCCATGATTCTATTATATTATTCTATTTTATGTTTTAATGACAAGATTTTTGTCTTCAATGTATCATTCTTACAGTGATTTGTCCCTTACTGGGATTTTAGATCACCCCTTTTTAATATTTATTACCCAATATATCCTATAAAATATTTAAAGATCATTGGGATATAGGAGGAAATGATTATTTTTAAATAGATATGTTATAGTTTTTTAAAGATGGTTATATTTATCCATCTAATATTATAAAGAAACTAGACCTCTAGATCCTTGTATTCTATTTTATGGAACTCTATGTTCAAAAATCATGGTATGAAATTTGTAATGTGATTCATAATTTTATATAATGACAAAATTTCATAGCCTTATTCGCAAATTATCTATAAAAAATTACATCCCAAAAACCTCATTAATTTTTTTAGGAGTTGGTATTCGAGATTTACTTCCAACCTATTTTTTCACCTTATCTGATTTTAAAGGGGACTCATTTGAGGGACCAATATTTTTATAATGTTTTACATCCACTAAAAATGTAGTTGTTGGTTCTTTTCTATTTTTATTTTTTCATCCCTATAAAAGTTTTTATTTTAAACCTATTTTATATATGAAAAAAATTAACATAATTATTAATTTCAGAAATGGATGATATATTTACATTTAGAGATACTATATATTCATCATCAAATGATCTCATAGTATAATGTTCATCAGTTTTTGGTATTTTTTTCCCAAGATTCACCCTAAAAACAATTTATTACAGGTTTAATTTTTCTAATATCCTATAAATTCCTAGATTGAGTTACTTCCATAATTTAAATTATAACATCATGTTTTTTATAATTTCCTTTTAAATATGTTTTTATCATCCTCTATTTTTATCTCGACTTCACTAGCCTTTTTGATTTTATCAAATTCATTATCAATCATTTTTTTATTTTCTTGAAGAAAATAGTCAACCTCTATTATCATATATCATTTAACCTCAATTATATAGTTCTATAATGTTGATACTTCTTCACAAACATGGTTAAATTCTTATATCCTTTTCATGACATCTTCATTCTATTTATTTTCTTTCAGTAGATCCACTTCAAATAACAAGATATATTATCCAATTTCAAAATTACTTTTTCTTTTAGAATCTATTTTATTAGTAAGATTTTTTCATTAGAATATATTTTTGTCTAAGGACTTATCCTTAATTTCCAATTCCTTTTTGAAGTGATTGACTACGTTTTTCAATTCTTTATGAGATCCAAAATTAACAACAATAAGATAATAATGTAATAATTTTAGGATTTATTTAAATCAAGTGCATAAATCAACATATAAATTTGCAAAAATATCTTGAGAAATATGATCCTCGGCACTTATTCTTTATTAATCAGAAGAACTATTCTAACAAGAATTTCTATGTACCTCTTCTTTTATGAAAAAATTCGAGGAACCTGATGTAGAACTGTTATCTATCTTCCCTTTATTTCACATATCATATAATTATTCAATATTGAAATTAGTCAAATATCATCATGATTGTATAAAGTTAAAGTTATATTTTCTTCCTTTTTGAAAAGGAGTGAGGGATTATTTTTCTTTCTCAAATCCTTATAAAGATCATAATTTTTGTTAATGTTGTATTTGTTGCCATTGTGTGTGTCTATTTTCATCAAATAATATAACTATATTTAATTTATATATTTAGTTTTTCCAAGCTTAGTGATGATTGTATTGATGTGCCCAAGAAATTTTCTGTGTTGCATCAAGAAGCTTGGACGTTGTTGGTGATTTGAAGGTTACCCATCCATGAGAAGTTCAAATGTCATATCAATGTTTTAGATGAATTGTTGATGCTTGTATGGTTCTTAAAAATTCATTTAAAGGTATTCTATGTCATGATTGGACAATTATATGTTTAAACCCGATGATTAATGAAATGGTACTGATTTCTTTAAGGACATGTGATAATGTGTGGAACATTTTCTAGAACATCACCAGTTCACTTATTTTAAAGATATGGATTATAATGAAAATATTTATTCTCATAAGGAAATTTTAATATCATTAAAATATTTATTTGAACTATAAAATTAGAAGATGAAGAAAAAAATAAGAATTAATTTTTTCATAGGATGAGGGGTATTTGGATGGAGTCATTTAAGTTGGAATTGGAATACCCAGTATTTAGTAATTAATCCTGAAGATCTTTGTAAAAAACATAATAGCCGACCCACTAGCTAGAAGAAGGACCCATGTGTATCCACTGCTGAGGTTTGAACTAGGGCCGACTATAGCCAACTTGTATGGAAGTGTGTAGGTTCCAGTAAAGCATATGAAGCATAAAGAATACACCACCATTCGAGGTACCATGGCACCAGAAGGTCGACACTGGTAGGTGATGGTGGGGATTCAGGAGCGGACCTCAGTTTTTACTTTTGGCCATCTACAACCATGGATTAACTTATTAATCATCCCATGATCTTGGCGTAAAGCGACATGGGAGGGTATCTGACCACATACATTATTACCATGTCACAAAATATGAAAATAATATTATCCAAATGATCTTATTCATCATGGTCACTCAATCAAAGCCTATGTCATCTTCAACATCTAAGAACTCACTATATATACAGAGATCCCGATAATAAAGGATCAATTTCACATGAAATATCTGATGTGTTTCTATCTCCAGTGATTGATACCAGCTTGGAAAATATAGATAATGAGTCATACCGATATCACATGCCACTATTGGGAAATTGGTCTATACCAATGGACCTATACAAATGGTTTTAAAAAACCATTGGTACAGGTTGTCATATGCCAATGGTTTAGTATAAATCTTGGGATATGCAGTTTATCTGAAGCCCGTCCCAATGGTTTTTTAAAACCATTGAGATTGATAACAATATATCAATGGTTTTTTAAAACCATTAGTATAGATATATCTATACCGATGGTTTTAAAAAACCCTTGGGTTGTGTTTTCTACACCAGGATAGCCCACACGGGATCCCTCCTCCAATCACATTTACATCCAAGACCCTAACAACATTTAGTGTTCCATTTTCTTCCTCACCCATGATGAACTCTCATTTGTTACTATTTTAATTCCATTCTTCTTTAATATTAAAGCAGTGACTTCCAAATCATTCATCCCTTCTATCAACCATTAATTTCATTTTTATTATAGTTCTAAAACAAAACTTTAGATTCTTTTTTTACACATTTACTTTATTGTAATATGTATAAATCTTCTTGGGTGTTATTGAAACAATGGTTTTCTATACTTATACTGAATGATAATTTATTAACTTTCTACTTGTTCATTATTTATTTATATTGTTTTCTACATGGACTAATTTGATATGTATTATTATAGTTTATCAGTTCATTATTTTTTTTTATCTCAATCCCTTTATGGGACTTTTTTAATGATGGGATTCTCGCTATAATAATAAGCCTCCCTTTTTTATATGTGGTACCTAATTTGACTCTCTTGGGTAATTTTGTAACTTATCATTTTTTATTTTCAATTTTTCATTGACATGTTCTATGAGAGAAAAATAATCTTTAATATAATATAAGTGTTTTCTTCTTGAGTAATAAATCGATATGTTGACTAATAGTGCACTAGTGAGTCGAACTATAGTAATTTCATGTGAAAATATAGAATTGTGTTGGCCTTTTCAAATAAATTAAATTCATATTACTAGTTGGTATTTATTTTTAGAAAAGATTTTTGCTAGTTATTAATTGGTTATCAACTCTTGATAGAGATCCCTAACACTTTAAAAGTGGCTTTGTTATCCTATAACAAAAACATAAGTCCAGAAGAACATTACAAGGAACCCAACTAAAATGTAGCACCTTAGAATAATTTTATTCATTTCAATCATGTTATCATTACTGATTTAACTTTCTTAACATTTTATCTCATTCACACATTTCTCACACTTTCAAATTGTGTCCCATGATTTGTGTCATAAACATTTTTTATTTAGTTTTTCCACTATTTTGTACTTTTCATATAGTTTATCACCTCAATCAAACATTCACTCATCGTCACACACACTTACCCAAATATTTTCTGTTACCATACTTATCCTGAATCCCACTTCCACTTGAAATATTTAAATTTATGTTATACAGAAGCATTTGGTATAGCATGTTAAAACTTCATAGTTAAATGTAAGAACATTCATACTAATCATTACAATTCCTATTGACTGCATACTATAATGGAGAAAGAATATTGAAATTCCATATTCAAACTACATATTAGTTTTATTGAACTATAACATAATAGTATGATTGGTAATTCATTTTATATATAAATTGGTTGTTAAACATTCCATAGAACCATTGGAAATCTTGAAAACAGCTATTAAATTCACCATAAATAGGGTATATACAGAATTCTAGATAGCTCATTCTACAGTCATGCGAGATGATTAGTAAATCTTAGAAGCATTCACTTTATCATCCCTTATTATTAGAAAGCACTAAATATGGATTTATATGACCTAACTTTATAATTTATGTGTACTACAGAAGATTCTTACCTATAAATAGTAATATATTATACGTGAATTTATAGAATAAGAATAAAATAAGTTCAAAAGTGAATAGAATAATAG
The DNA here is from genome assembly GCA_963277665.1 of Viscum album. Classification (NCBI taxonomy): domain Eukaryota; kingdom Viridiplantae; phylum Streptophyta; class Magnoliopsida; order Santalales; family Viscaceae; genus Viscum; species Viscum album. The sequence goes on along the minus strand of OY728158.1, from coordinate 689,227,709 downwards.
AAAAAATAAAAAACATAAATTATAAATACAATTTTGTGTAGTATTATGTATTGTTATTAATAATTGTTATAATGGAATTTAATATCATGGTTTTATATTTATATTATTTTGTAATATATATAATATTTTTTGTATTTTATATTATAATTCTCATATAGAATAGTGTGTTAGTTATGGTTTCATATAAAGTGAACAATTCCCATTTCCTTAAATATATTTTCGATTTAACTATAATATTAATTAATTTCTTTTATGATATGACTTATATAATTTTTTAATAGAATGAGTAGAAGTTGGATTTATGAAACTAATTAGATCTCAAGCAATTTTTAGAACAAGTTGGTGATATTTTTATCTTTTTCATTTAACAATGATTGAAAAGGTGGTCATATACACTACTCATGTTATAATTTTGTTGTAAGACCTTAGTTAACTTGTGAAGATGTTTCCTACCATATAACAAAATATAGTTTTAAAAAACATACTATGTTTGGTATTACAATGGAGAGAATATGAAATCTAAAAATTTTCCTGATCTGAATGGTAGGGATGGATTTGACAATTTATTGGATGACTTATTTATGTTTATTATTCCTCATGAGAAAGAAAGGATGCCAAACCAAGATGACTTCTATGCGAGAACACATGATGTATATAATGAAAATGATTTTGTTGAAAAGGTGAAAAAATTGAATGATACTGCCATGACTCTAGTGTATCAGCAATGTAGTAAAATGAAAAAGTTGGAATTTTTAATCTTTCTGTTTTAGGGGAATTCCATTTATGGGTTTTCTAAAATATCCATTGATATATTCTTACCTTTCTGAAGTATTTACTTTCAGATTATGTAGATATCACCTCAAACCATTATATGTCATGTAAGTTAGTTAACAATCTTGGTGTTTCTAAAAATAAAATTCATGATTGCTTGAAAGATTGTAGCTTATTTTGGTAGGAAATTGTTGAACAAAATGATTGTATAAAATGTGGCATATCTTTATGGAATAAAAATCATAATGGGACACAATATCATGTTCCATAGAAAGTAACATGACACTTTATAGTAATTCACAAGCTCCATAATATTTTCATATCCGATGAAATATCAATAAATATGTGATGGAATAATACCATGAGAAAGTAGGATAATGATGATTTAATTCATCATAAATATGGATTATCATAAAAAAAATCTGATGCTCGATATTCGGATTTTTCAGTTGACATTCATAATGTGAGATTGGATCTATCATGGGATAGTTTTAATCTGTTTGGGTAGATGCTTACTTCACACAACACATGGATGGTTTTAATACACATTTATTACCTTCCTCAAAAGATGTTTTTGAAAAAACCATTAAATTTAATGAGTATACACTTATGTGGACCTTATGATTCTAGAAATGATATAGATGTACACATGATAACATTAATAAAAGAGTTGAATTATCTTTAGAATGTGGGTGTGTTCACATATGATTATTAAATGAATGAAACATTTCAAATACATGATGCAATTATGTGGATGATAACTTATTATCTATCTTATGTAATGTTGTTTACCGAGTCCACAATGGGAAAACATTTATACCCTAATTTGATGATGAATAAATGGTCTAGAAGAATTAATTATCATTTTAGTTTTACTTTTATGGGAAATATTGTATTCTTTATAATGGATCATCCATATAGGAATAGTCACGAAGGATTAAAAATACCATGGAGACCAAAAATCCACCTCATCATATGTATGTAACACATGTGCTTAAGTAATTGCAAGATATCAATTTTTCATTCGATAATGGTTAGATGAAATAAAAAAAGCAGAAAAATGTTTCCCCTAAAACCAATTAAAATTGGAAGATGAAAAGTGTCTTATTTTCATTGCCTTATTATTAAACCAATTTTTTACGTTATTCCTTACATGTAATTCACATTGAAAAAAATATTTGAAACATTACTATCAATTCTTCTAAATCTCAATAGAAAGACAAAAGATTATTTATGACCTCGGTGTGACTTAGTGGATTGGGGTATCCAAACGGAATTTCATCATGTGTGTATCAGTGAAAATAAAGGGAAAGATAAGTGTTCATATAATATGATTCTACTGTAGAAAAAATCAATTTCTATAAGTACTAGTGACTACTAAAGTTTCAGATTTCTATTCAAGAAACATATCAAAGTGGTTTCATTGAAGATAATTGAAGTTGAAATATTTTAAGACTCGTGATTATCACATCCTTATCATGAGTTGATTCCAATAACAATCTATTGTCTACATTCTAATAATGTAAGGGTTACATTTATTTGATTGTTCCAATTTTATAGAGATATTTGTTCTAATAAGTTTTTCAAGTATTTCTTGCAAAAAATGTAGGATGAGGGACTATTAATTTTTCATGAGTTAGGTAAATTATTTCCACCATGACTTTTCACAAGCATGTTTCATCTTACAGTCCATATTCTAACCAAAATACTTCTTTCAGGACATGTTGATTTTCTTTGGTCGTATCCAACTAAAACAAATATGTACACATTGAATTCTTATGTCCAGAAGAGAATCGTCCTGAAGGTGATATCATGTAAGGTTAATTAGCTCAATAATGTATGGATTTCTATTCAATATATTTTTATTATGTGACTATTAGAAGGAAAAAACCAATGAGAAATGAAGAAGGTAAGTATGAGAAAATTGAAACTAATTTTCCATAACATCCCCAAACATGGGGAATTATTTTTTCATATATATTGAATATATTAATACTCGAAGAGACGAATATGGAACATCACACATTTTTATTAACTATGATTTTTTTGATGAATATATCAAGTAAGTAAATTAAACAAGTATATGTTATCTAATATCATGTAATTGTACACATCTGTTAAACTATTTCTATTTTTTCTGCTAGGAACACAAATAATTATAAATATAAATTATCATTATTTATCTTTCATAAGGATATATACTTCCACAGAAAAGTGATTTCTTCTTGGTTTAAATTTAAAGTAGAAGTATTATTATAATAAATTAATAAAATAAATATTTATTTAATTTTAATATTCATTTATATTTCAGGTTTTGATTTTTCTTATTGACTATATCTTTAAGGAAATAATAGATTTGGGTTTTGGTCTTAATTTATTGGTTCTTGATGCAAATAAATTATGATCAATGGGTAAATATTTATTATCACTAAATGAGAAATGAACATAAGATCACAACATGGTGATTTTATGGTAACTGCAAAAATAGATAGTTATACTAGTGAATAAGAAATTATACATGGATTTGAAAATATATCTTATTATGGAGTCATTAAGAAAATACTAATATTTAATTATTACTATCATGATTCAGTCACTATTATGAAATTAAAGTGATTTTATATGATGACGAGTCATGAAACATTAATTTATGATTTTCTATTTCGAGTTATTTACATGACTCACACTCTTTCTACTAATGAGCCATATATACTGGCATCAATGGAGAAACAAATTTTTTATGTCAAAAATCATCAACAACCATAATTTTGTGTAATGATTGAAGTAGTACCAAGAAATATTTTCTTATGATGGTGATGATGAAATACACCATCACTACCCACATTGGACCAGATAAATTTATTACTTATGATGACTCCATTAGTTCAATTTTCAGAGTTTGTTGTGAACGTGAAGTTATGGTGGGAAATATATAAAATCATCCATCTATGTTCTCAGTTCTTTTGGTTTAGATCAACATGGGTTGTTCAAGTTGGTAATATTAAAATTGATATAATATTTATTACAAATAATTTTTATCCAAATTATCCATAATGTGAATTTTCAATATATACTGGTTATAGTTTTCTTTGAGTTTAATATTCTAATATGGAATTGAACTATATAAAACCAAACAAACTAAACAAAATTGAAATAATTCTATTAAAATAGAACAATAAGATGAATATAATTGAAATATATTAAATTATGATGTTATTTAATTATTAATAACTTTTTTATACTCCCTTTAGTAAATATCACATAAAAGTGCTTAATTGGTGTGAGATACTCATGTTTTAATACTAAATATAATTTTTTAGAATTATTTGAAGTAGTCTAATTGAGTCAGTTTACTATTTTAATTATAAATATCAACCGGATTATTTAAATTTAATGGTTCTTGTTTTTTTAGGACTCCTTTTTCAATTTCTAACATATCATGAGAAGTAATCATTGTTGAATTCTTCCATTTGAAAGGTCATATGGACCACACAAGAAGGCTCACAGAATATGTGAAGAAAATGGACTAGCCATGAAGATTGAATTACTGGGCTCAATATATAAGTCCAAAATAATTTATTTTACAACAAAAGTCAAGGGACAATACCATTCATATTGGTTAACAATTTTAATACCTAACTCCACAACAAATGGGCCCAAATGATTCAATTAAGTCCATCCCACCATTCTGTCTAGGATATGAAATCCACACAAAAAATATGACTTTTCTCCTAGTCTAGATATCCATTCAAGGTAATATGTTTCATTTTAAATTATAATATATAGGCGTCCTACTTTTTTGAAGAATGTGTTCGGATTGGAGTTCATCTTTCTATTCAAAAATCCATTCAGATTTTTTCCCTGAAAAAGTATTGATTAAAATGGACAAATTAAAATTGTTTAATAAAACTGCCATAACGTTTGATAATTATGTCCAATGGATGAAAAATTTTCATAGTAGACATAGGATATCCATATATAAAATTTTTAAGAATAATAGTTCTCCACATTCATCTGTCTATTTTATTATATTGTCTATGAAAGTGGAGGGGCATATTTGGAATGAAAACAGTCTACCTCTTTGGGCTATAAATATAACCCCCTCTTCTCTATGCATAGAGTTGGCATATCAGAAAATAGGATCATATATTGGCACGACCAAAGCCTTTATAAAGGATTTTTAGGACCTTCCATAATCATGTTTTCACTTCAGATAATCTTCCTCCTCTCTTTTGTTTCATTTACTTTTGTGTTTTCTTTCTTTCTAACCTCATAAGTTTTTGTGTAGTAATTATATTTTAATTCATTTTCCTTTATCATTTTCTCTTTTGATCATCCACACTATTTTTTTAAATATTAATTATCTTTTAAAATAGTTTATATCAAGTTGAAACCTCTTTTTTTAATTTTCTTCCTCATTCAATCGAAATTCCATTTTTAATTATCAACATCGTTTGTGTGTGTGTGTTCGGAGCACTACACTTTTCTTATCCCTTTATTTTCCTTATTTTCATAATTCATAATAATAAAAATTTCAACCATATTATTAACCAAACCAGTGGATGAGTGAATCTACCATTTTTTTGAGTTATAATTTGGAAATGTTAAGTGATTGATAGGTTTTTCTCGATGAATATTGTAGGAATTAACATTGTGTATGTTAAACTTAAATTCTAACGAATTAATGAAATATTTTTCTTAACTTATTGATTGCATGGATTATTGTAACAATAAATTCACTACCCTAAACATGTAATTATTAATATTAGAACCCTATGTTATTTTAAATTTTGGATTAAATCCTTAACACTTGGGAATTCCAATCAACATCATCTTGTGAAGTGAGTGTTAATTTAATGTAACATAAAAGAAAAGCTCAAGGATACCACAAGCTTAACCCCATAATGATGAACTCACCCCAATATTTACTGAATTGTTAAATAAATTTAAATCAATTAATAATTTAAATTAAGATATGAAAAAATACCCCAATCAAAATACAATCAACTAAAAATAATCAACTATTAAAAAGTTTCATCACCGAGGATTCGACCCGAGTGCTTCTATACACATTAACAGAGCACCAGAACCATGAACGGTCAATAGGAGACAATTGGCCACACTTCCAATGGTATTGTTGCTAGGGATGGTTCATTAAGTAGTCATTATTTCTTGGGTATTGTAAAAAAATTAAAAAACATTAAAAAAAATTGAAGAAAAACACAAAGAAAAACATGCCTTCTCATAAAAATCATAAAAGAAAAAACAAAAAAAACCATCTTCCCCATCATTAAAAATATTCTCTAAATACCCTATAGGCTCCCAAAAAATCCCTCAGGTTTTGTTGACCCTGAAATAGAGTTAACTCTTCTGTAACTTAGTATGAACATAAGATATAATCAAATAATTAAAGAAACAATCCTTATACAACCAATTAAATTAGATATGGATAATCCTAGGGATCAAACACTTAAAGACCTTGCTGCCCCTGATATGAATTACCATCCCCTGGGAATTCAATATACAAATTTAGAGGATTAATTAAAAATCCAATCATGTTTGATTAATCTTCATCCACATTTCCATGGGCTAGCTAGTGAGGATCTACATATTCATATTAAAGAGTTAAAAGTGGTGTTCTCTACCATGAAGCCTCAAGGGTTTTCTGAAGAATAAATAAAACTTTGATCATTCCCTTTATCTCTATCTAAAACTTCTAAGTCATGGATTTATACCCCCTCCTAGTTCTATAACAACATTTAATGACATGGAATGACAATAAACGACTCTTCTAAGAAAAATTATTTCCTGCTTCTCGTAATTATTCTACATGAAAGGAAATAAGTGGTATTCATCAATTCAAAAATGAATCACTCCATGAGTATTGGGAGAGGTTTAAAAATCTGGTTGAAACCTATCCACACAACCAAATCCCAGACCAACTCTTGATCCAATACTTCTATGAGGGGTTATTTTCTATGGAGAGAAATCTCATTGATTCCCCAAGTGGCGGTGCTCTTTTTGATAAAACTCTTACAGCTGCAACCTATCTCATAATCAACATGGCTGAAAACCTGCAAAAATTCCATAATCGTGCACATGATCAAGTCCAAAAGAATCAACCCATAGAGCCTAATAAGATGACTGAGTGGATGAGTGAACATATAGGTCTTGTGAGACAATAAGCAGTGGATACCAAATCCCCAACCTCATATTCTCCACAATCTCTATTCCTTGTATCTATCAAGAAGTTTGGAATCTATAGCTCTCTATCTCATAAAACTGACACATGTCCAAAACTTCAAGAGGACCCATTTGATTCATCTGGACCAACGGAGCTCAATGCAACAAATACTCAACCGAACCCCAACACTCAACAATCAGGTCAGTTTGTTAGAAACTTCAACCAACCCCACTCCAAGCCCTTCTCTTCTACCTATAACCCTAGCATGAGATATGGGAATCCCACTTCTCACCCCCCTTGATTTTCTCATGAAAATCCAAACCAATTCCAATATGTCCTAGGTGGTGGTAACTTACATCAACCTTATCCTTATGTACCTCAACCTCAAAGGAACATGCCTCCTCTTGGATTCCACTATCCCAGTGAGAATTCCTAATTCCCATACCAATACAATTGCTTTCCCAAGAAAAAAATCAAGTTAATCCCAATCCAAGAAAAGCATCTTCTTCCAAGAAACCATGGGAAAGTGCAGTGTAAGATCTTTCCTCCTTAACCTGTTCTTGCCTTAAAAATATTGAAACCCAAATTCGTCAACTCGAATCCCACCAGAGACAACAACAACAATCAAATTCTTCCCAACTCCTAAATCAACCATTACCCAACCCCAAGGGTCATGTAAGTGAAATTTCACATAGATTGGGAAATAAAACTTCTATTCCTCATGATTATTCCTCTAATACCTTTTAAATGTTGACCTAGAAAATGAAAAGAAAAAGAAATTTATAAAGGAACCTAAGCCATTCCATCACCTCCTTCTATTCCACTTAGGAACCAAATTCATTTTCCTCAATCCTTTTCAAAGTAAAGGATGTTATTTGATCCCGATATTGAAATGATCGACAAGTTTAGACATGTTTAATTGAACATTATCCTCTTAGATTTCATAAAAAAATTTCTAAGTACACCCAATTGTATAATGAATTGTGGACCCATAAGAGAAAACTTAGGACCTTAGAAAATGTTTCTACCCAGAAGTCTATTCCCATAATGTTCCAAGATCCAGGGACCTTTATAGTTCCATGAAAAATAGGAAGTTCCATCTTCGATGACTCACTCATAGAACAATGAGGCAAAATTAACATCATGCCCAAATCCATCTTCACTACCTTAGTCTAAGTCACTAACATCCAACAGGTGTTGTGGTCCAGTTAGCCAATCGAAGCACTGCTGGTTCTTAGAGAATAATTGAGGATGTCCTTGTCTGAGCCAATGATCTTATCTTCCTAGCTGACTTCTATGTCCTTGACATGGAATATGAGACCTCTCCTTTCCAATCTCCTATGATTCTTGTAGGACCTTTCCTCATGACATCTAAACCCAAATTTATGTATATGATGTCATCTTATTCATGTAATTTGGTGACAAAATGATCATGTTTAATATTTTTCAATCCATGCGACACCCATCATAGAATAAATTGGTATTCTCTATCTATGCTTCTAAAAGTATCTCTTAGAGTGTGTTGAATCCCAATCCATCATGTTCTTCTTGTTTTAATAACAGAGGATTTTGTGAATATTGCATCCTCATCAACAAATTCATAAATAGAGAAGTATATGTTTACATTACAAATGAAAATCCCATTGATCTAAGGGATCTTGAAAATTTTTTGGAATCCCATATCACCTCTTCCCTATATGGTTACCAATTGGATGGTACTGAGAAAACAAGCATGTTTATTTTTTGGTTCAAATCAGATTATCCAACATTAATCATTTCCTATCCATGATTTTGAAAATTTTGTTATATGTGAGGAGATCCCTGAACCAATGTGTTTATATTGTCATGATGACAATGATGTTTGTGATATTAGTTCCCTAATTAATAAAGTGATCACTAATGAGATTGTAATTGACCATTATTTGGAAAATAACATTGATATAAAGGATATTGAAAATTTTATTAATTCTTATGACTCCACTTATCCTCATTATTGTACATCATTAAGTGATTAAATAACTATGTTTAAAACATATAGGATATCATACATTGATTTCATATTATCTGCAGTTTACATAAATTCACCATCATAATTGAAACATCTTCTTGAACATCCAAGCCTAGAAAACCAACAGTTAGTGGGTTTTATAATACCTCAAGTTGAAGACCAAAGTGAGGATAGTCATATTCTCCTTCCACCCCCATTTAATTTAAAGAACAACATAAAGGAATGAGATAAATTATTCAATGAAAAATCAGGCATCCCAAAGAATATATTTCTCTTGGAATCACATTGGAGATGAGAAAATATGGTGTCCACCATCAAACTATAGGTAGTTGAAAGAATCAATCTAGCGGTTGAAAAAATAAATGCAGTGTTACTTGGTTAGGAAACCAAGTTTTATTTTACATTTATGAAAATCTAATTCATTTTTAGTTTTTTATTAATTAAATAATTACATTTTTACTCTCTTTTAGGTAATAGAAATTTACCAATGCATCACAAAATAGTACAGACATGCCCCCAGAACCACATCATCTTCCATTAGATTCCCAACTTCTACAGTTGATCCACCATTTTATGGAGACAGAGACCCACCAAATCCAAACCAAGGCGAACCACTATCCCTTTAACCCCCTCTCCCACTATTTTCTTACTCTCTCTCTATATCTATCTATTCTCCCTGTTACTCACTCATTCTGATTTTTTACCACTTTCCTCATCAAACTTTTATTACACATTCCCTTTTTTGTAGATTTTCCTTTATAAAAAACTAAAATAACTAAAAAAAATAAAAAACATGAAAAAAGAGTAATAATTACTCACTATTTAGTTTTAATGTTTTTCCAACCATTTTGGGGAGTCAAAAGACATGTTTTCATCTCAAAAATTTTGTATTTTCATCATAATTTTGGATAAGGAATGTTGTTTCAAATCCAAAAAATTTTGAATGCTCAGTTTTATATTTGGAAAATGTTTCTTCCCCATCCATGAGGAACAAAATTATATTTCATGACAAGGCCACCTATGACCATATTTTCATTTTGTGTGTTTTCCACCCCCGATTGTGAGTCTTGAGTTTATGAACCTTTGAATTTATTTTCCTACTTTGGTGTTATTGAATATGATAGAGGATTTTTTTGAACCACATGAGAATCACAAAAGAAAAATAGCCTCCCATTAACCTTACACCAATGTTCCTTTTGAAAGACCCTTTAAGCCTAGGAAAACTTTTTCTTTGATAGCCACATTACAGGACCAATACCTTGTCCCACCCAATATCTACATAGAATTACATTTCATTATTTATTTAAATTTAAGTGGGGGGAAAGTATTTTATTTTGAGTACCATTTATTTGGTTTTTAATGTGTTGTAATATGCTTAAGGACATGCATCCATTTTAGTGTGGGGGAGATGTTTTCATTGTGTGATTTTGGGGAATGTATTTTTATTTATGTAATTTTGTAAATGTTATTTACAAGTGTAGAAAAAAATATTGAATAAAATAAAAAAAACAAAAAATGGGTTGTGTCTTGGGTAGGTCAAAAATCACTCTCTGCAAACCTTTGATCTTGTTATAACTATTACAATTAATTTAGTCAGGATATCAAACATTGGTTAGGATATGAGTGTGATATTTGTTTCAAGTTCAACATTCAAAAAAATTAAAATGAAGAAGAAGAAGAAAAGAAAAAAAATGAACACTTGAATTATTTATTATTATGTCATTGGGAGATGTTTTGTGTTTTATAAATATTGTATCTTCTAAACCCCTTAAAATTTTCTTCCTCCTTTGTGTATTTCTTCACACAATCATTCCCTTACAAATATGTTTTTTCATTTCCTTCCATGTTTCATTTCAAAAAAAATTCTGTTGTTTTACCCATGCTGATGTTTTACCCCTCATCCCCTCTCTCTTGGACATTATATTCCTACCGTCCCATAGCCACAGAAAAACCACTTCAAAATAACTCTTGATTATTATTCCCTTTAGGATAGGGAATGGAATCTAAGAGTTCTTTAAAACTATATGTTTTTTACCTTTTGTTGGGGAATGAGTGAACCTCCATAAATAAATGTTTATCATCATGAGAGGAGTGATATTTGAGTGCCCAAATTTTCCATTTCTAAATGTGAGCTTGAAAAATGAATTATTTTTGGAAAAATGTTTCAGTAAAATTTTTTGGTGTAATTCAATATGGATGAGTGAAGTTTTCTAAACCTCCCCTAATTGGGGAAACAAAATTTTAATATTTGTTGGTGAGTGAGAATGATTTAGTTATGTTTTCATAATTATTTTACATGAGGAAATGAACAATACTAAGTGTGGGGGAGTTTATTTTATTCATTTATTCATAACGTCTTGTACACTACATTTATTAAATTTCACATAAAAGTGCTTAATTGGTGTGAGATACCCAAGTTTTAATACTAAATATAATTTTTGAATAGTATGTGAAGTAGTCCAATTGATTCAGTTTACTATTTTAATTATAAATGTCACTCTGATTATTAAAATTTCATGGTTTTTGTTTTTTAGGATTCCTTATTCAATTTCCAACATATCATTAGGAGGAATCATTTTCCAGGTCTTCTATTTGAAGGGCCATATGAACCACACAAAAAAGCCCACAGAATCTGTGAAGAAAATGGAACAGCCCTAAATATTTAATTACTAGACTCAATTTAGGAGTTAAAAATAATTTTTTCTAAATCTAAAGTTAGGGTAAAATACCATTAATATTGGGTAAAAATATTAAAGGCCAAATCTATAACAAAGGCGTCCAAATTGTTCAATCAATTCCAACTCACCATTCTTTCCAGGAAATGAAATCAGCACACAAGACATGACTTTTCTCCTGATATAGACATCCATTCAAGATGATATTTTCCATTGTGAAAGGAATGATATATGTTGCTTAATGTTTTTAATAAAGTGTTTATATTTGAGTGCATCTTTCTTATCAAAAAACCATTCACATTTTGTCCTTGAAGAAGTCTGGATTGAAATGGAGAGATTAAAATTGTTTAATCAAACCACCATAACTTTGGATCAATAAGTCCAATGTCCGCCAAATTTTCATAGTAGATAGAGGAGATCCATATATACAAACGTTAATAATAATTTTTCTCTATAATTTTCTTTATAATTTATCAAATTGGCTATGATATTATAGGGTAATATTTGTAATGAATACAGTCTACCTCCTTAGGATATAAATACATCCCCTTCTTCTTTTTGCAAGTATTTGGAATTTTAGAATAGATGACCAAAAATTTTCAAGACCAAGAACTTTCAATACTCTTTGAAGGATCTTCCATACTCAATTTTTTACTTGAAAGAATCCTCCTCCTCTCTTTGTTTTCATTTACATTTGAGTTCTTCTTTGTTTTTAATATCATAAGTGTTTGTGTAGTAATTCTGTTTTAATGCATATTACTTTATCAATTTATCTTTTGATCAACCCCACCCCCCCATTTTTTAAATATTAATTATCTTAAAATAGTTTAAATAAAGTTGATACCCCTTTCCTTCACTCAATTCCTCATTCAATCGATTTTTTAAATTATCATCACCATTTTTGTGTGTGTTCAGTGCACTACTCAACTATTATCCCTTTATTTTCCTTCTTTTTATAATTCATCATCATAAAAATTAGGACATGATTATTAACTAAACCAATGGATGGGTAAATCTATAATTGGAGTGATTTATAATTTGGGGATGTTATGTGATTGAGAGCTTCTAGTCGATGAATATTCTTTGAGTTAACATTTTATGTTAAAATTAAAATTGTCCTGGATTACTAACATATTTTGCTTCAAATATGGAAAACATGGATTATTGACACCATAAATACACTACCATAAACAATTAATAATTGATATTATAACCCTATGTTATTTTAAGGCTTGGATTAAATCCTTAACACTTGGGAATTCCAATCAATGTCTTCTTGTGAAGTGAGTGTTAATTTAATGCAATATATAGAAAATCTCAAGGATATCACAAGCTTAACTCTCTAATGATGAACTCACTCCAATAATTATTAAATTGTTTAATAAATCTAATGGAATAAATCATTGCAATTAGTCTCTAAAAACAAAACCCCGAATCAAAATACAATCAACTAAAAACAATAAACTATTAAAAAGTATCATCATTGAGGATTTGACCAGAGTGCTAGTATACACATTAACAGAGCACAGGGACCTTGAATGGTTGATTAGAGATAGTAATACATGCTTAAAACTAATTATAATGAAAATAAAAACAATTGAAAAAATGAATTAACCAAGAAAATGTCAAAATGGCTAAACCCAAAATATGAACCAAATGAGGCAACCCAAAATGGACAAATGACCCAATCAATCGACCAAAATGAGCCAAATGACCTAACCAAAACTAAATTGTATTGGATTAAAAATATAATAAAACTATATCATAAGCATGATAATCATGAGAATTAAAATGTATTGGTTTTCCTATGACACATATTTTATGTTTTGACCTTCTTAGCACTAAATATAATATGATTCAATTATATCACTATGTATCCTTAATTTGGTTTGAAAAGTTTTATTAATTCATTGTTTCATGTAATGTATTCATTAATATTTGGATTAGTTATGAATTTATAATTAATATTTTATTTCAAACGATGAAAATGAAAAAAATTGAAGAGATATGAAGGAAGAGGACACCAAACAATAATTGCCACATGAGAGAGATGGGTGTTCCTCCTCTGGTGCCTATTTTGAGTATTTTATTTCAAATATATATCAATAACATATAATATAAATTGATTTATTTTTTTAACTTATAATCACGTTCAACCACCCAGGATATCATTATTCTATGAAAAACCTAGTGGTATAGGTTCTTAGCTAGATGATGTGAAGGGGTGGTACTAGAGCTATGTGCACCACTCATCATACCTGATCATACCATGTCCCTTTATCAGATATACCATCAAGTAGTCTTTCTGATCACAGAGTCTTATTAGAGGCAGTCATGATATTTAGGTTGCCTATAATTTCACCACTATTTTCATCTGATCCTCCACATCTTTCATTCACTACTCCTATGATAGCTCTTACTCCCCATTCGTATGATACTTTTCCATAGAAGTTTATGCCGAATTATTTTCCTTATACTTTCTTCTCCCCAAGATTATATATTCAAGATCCTTGTACTTCTAACCCAACACATTTTGTGCTTCATGAGAAGATATTGAATCCCATTTCTAATCTATAGGTTAAAAATATTTTAGAGCCTAAGGATCCAATGGTACCTACTGATCAGACCGGTTAATGTATATTTAGATAACCCTAATTTTTTTTACCATAATTAATATTCATTATAGTATGTATTGATCACTACTGGAAAAGAAGGTTATACCAATGGTTTATAACCGTTGGTATAGGCTGGAAAACCGTTGGTATAGCCTATACAAACGGTTTTCCAAACCGTTGGCTAGTAAGCCGTCAGGAAAGCCTTATACCAACAGTTTGATCTAAACTGTTGGTATATTGGTTATATAAATTTCACACAATGTATACCAATGGTTACAAACCATTGGTACTGCATTTTTGGAACTACTATACCAACGGTTTTAAACCGTTGGTAAAGTGGTTTTCCTGAAAATTTATACCAACGGTTTAGAACTGTTGGTATTGTGTTTTCCAGCAACACCTATACCAACCATTATAAACCGTTGGTATTGCCATATCACCTATACCAACAGTTTAAAACCATTGGTATAGTGTTTTTCAAGAATTTCAGAACACCTTTACCAACGGTTTAAAACAGTTGGTATAGTCTTTTTCAAGAATTCCATAAGCCTTATACCAACGGTTATAAACCGTTGGTATTGAGTTTTTCCAGAACTGCAGCCCAGCAGCCCCCTCCCTCCAGTAGCCCCTCCACTATACACCTGCATAAATAAAATCACAAAAACCACATACAGACTTTAAATAGTATAAAAAACACCTAAAATAGGACAAAAAACACATAAAATCATCAAACTCTTCCAACCACGTCATGTACTACAATTCCTTATTTCAATCTTTATAAGACAACAATCATCTAGTAGTAATTCACCACACCCCTGCACAACCCCCAACCAGCATAGCCCTCACCTCCCCATCAAATTATAATAGGCCTAATAGTATGAGAAATACCTATTAGTGTTGAATAAGAGTTTGAAATTGGCTCATATCCCTTTTTTTTATCCTAGATTTGGGTATATAATGATTTGTGATTAATTTTGCATTAAACATGTATTGTTTATAATATATGGTGAAAAGGTATTTTCTTAGTAGTCTCGTCACTTATGAACCCGTGAGTGAAACTACCCAACTCATGAAAAAGAGTTTGCAATTATTGTTGATAAGTGTAAATTTCAGTTGTATTCACTTTAAATGATGTCCTTTTCAAACAAAAGAAAGACACTTTTAGTGGTACCAGCCACATCGTCCCTCGTATTGAGGCGGGGTTGACTCGTACACATCAAAAATGACCCATGGATCGTTTTCCTAAAGTTTCAATAGAATCTGAATGCGTTTGGTCGGCTTTCCGTATGCCGGTAGTTGTTTTCACTTAAAATCCTGTCCATTTCAAATAAAAGTGAGATAGTTTGAGTGATACCGGCCACACCGTGACTCAGATTGAGGCGGGGTTGACTCGTACACGACACAAATGACCAATGGATACTTGTCCTAAAGTATCAACAGAATCTGAAAGCGTTCAGTCTGTTTCCCGTATGTCAGTTGTTGTTTTTACTTAAACTGTTGTCCATTTCAAAGAAAAGTGAGACACTTTGAGTGGTGCCGGCCACACCGCGCCTCGGATTGAGGCGGAGTTGAATCTTAAACATCAAAAATGACCCATGGATCGTTTTCCTAAAGTATCAACACAATCCAAATGTGTTTGGTCAGTTTTCCGTATGTCGTTAATTTTAATTAAAAGCGCATCCATTTTAAACAGAAGAAAGACACTTTTAGTGGTACCGGCCACACCGACCATTGGATTGAGCCGGGGTTAACTCATACAAGTCACAAATGACCCATGGATTGTTTTCCTAAAGTATCAACACAATACAATTGTGTTAGGTTGGTTTTTTATATGTCGTTTATTTTAATTAAAAGCGCATCCATTTTAAATAGAAGAAAGACACTTTTAGTGGTATTGGCCACACCGGCCCTCAGATTGAGGCGGGGTTGACTTGTAAACATCACAAATGACCCATGGATCATTTTCCTAAAGTTTCAACAGAATCCGAATGTGTTTGGTCAGTTTTCCGTATGCCGGTAATTGTTTTCACTTAAAATCCTGTCCATTTCAAATGAAAGTGAGACAGTTTGAGTGGTACCGGCCACACCATGCCTCAAATTGAGGCGGGTCTGACTCGTACATGACAAAAATGACCCATGGATACTTTTCCTAAATTATCAATAGAATATGAATGCGTTTGGTCCATTTCCTGTATGCCAGTTATTGTTTTTACTTAAACTGTTGTCCATTTCAAAGAAAAGTGAGACACTTTGAGTGGTGCCGGTCACACCGCACCTTGGATTGAGGAGGGGTTGACTCATAAACGTCACAAATGACCCATGGATCGTTTTCCTAAAGTATAAACACAATACGAATGTGTTTGGTCAGTTTTCCGTATGTCATTTATTTTAATTAAAAGCGCATCCATTTTAAATAGAAAAAGACACTTTTAGTGGTATTGGCCACACCGGCCCTCGGATTGTGGCGGGGTTGACTTGTACACGTCAAAAATGACCCATGGATCATTTTCCTAAAGATTCAATAGAATCCGAATTCATTTGGTTGATTTTTCGTATGCCGATAGTTGTTTTCACTTAAAATCCTGTCCATTTCAAATAAAAGTGAGACAGTTTGAGTGGTACCGACCACACTATGCCTCAGATTGAGGCGGGGTTGACTCATACATGATCCAAATGACCCATTGATACTTGTCCTAAAGTATCAACAGAATCCGAATGCATTTGGTCCATTTCCCGTATGTCAGTTGTTGTTTTTACTTAAACTGTTGTCCATTTCAAAGAAAGGTGAGACACTTTGAGTGGTGCCGGCTACACCGCGCCTCGGATTGAAGAGGGGTTGACTCGTACACGTCACAAATGACCCATGGATCGTTTTCCTAATGTATCAACACAATCCGAATGCTTTTGATCGGTTTTCCGTATGTTGTTTATTTTAATTAAAATCGCATCCATTTTAAAAAGAAGAAAGACACTTTTAGTGGTACCGGCCACACCAGCCCTCAGATTGAGGCAGGGTTGACTCATACATGTCAAAAATGAAAAATGTATCATTTTACTAAAGTTTCAACAGAATCCAAATGCGTTTGATCGGCTTTCCGTATGCCGGTAGTTGTTTTCACTTAAAATCCTGTCCATTTCAAATAAAAGTGAGACAGTTTGAGTGGTACCGGCCACACCGTGCCTCAGATTGAGGCAGGGATGACTCGAACATGACAAAAATGACCCATGGATACTTTTCCTAAAGTATCAACAGAATCCGAATGCGTTTGGTCCATTTCCCGTATGTCAGTTGTTGTTTTTACTTAAACTGTTGTCCATTTCAAAGAAAAGTGAGACACTTTGAGGGGTGCCGGTCACACCGCGCCTCGTATTGAGGCGGGGTTGACTCTTACATGTCCAAAATGACCCATGGATCATTTTATTAATGTATCAAAAGAATTTTAATGTGTTTGGTCAGTTTTCTGTATGTCGTTTATTTTAATTAAAAGCGCATCCATTTTAAACAGAAGAAAGACACTTTTAGTGGTATCGGCCACACCGGACCTCGGATTGAGGCGGGGTTGACTCATACACGTCACAAATGACCCATGGATCATTTTCCTAAAGCTTCAACAGAATCCGAATGCGTTTGGTTGGTTTTCCATATGCTGGTAGTTGTTTTCACTTAAAATCATGTCCATTTCAAATAAAAGTGAGACAGTTTGAGTGGTACCGGCCACACCGTGCCTCAGATTGAGGAGGCGTTGACTCTTACATGACACAAATGACCCATGGATACTTTTCCTAAAGTATCAACAGAATCCAAATGCGTTTGGTCCATTTCCCGTATGTCAGTTTTTGTTTTTACTTAAACTGTTGTCCATTTCAAAGAAAAGTGAGACACTTTGAGTGGTGTCGGCCACACCGTGCCTCGGATTGAGGTGGGGTTGACTCGTACATGTCACAAATAACCCATGGATTGTTTTCCTAAAGTATCAACACAATCTGAATGCGTTTGGTCGGTTTTCCGTATGTCGTTTATTTTAATTAAAAGCGCATCCATTTTAAATAGAAGAAAGACACTTTTGTCGTACCGGCCTCACCGGCCCTCGGGTTGAGGCGGGGTTGACTCGTACACGTCAAAAATGACCCATGGATCGTTTTCCTAAAGTATCAACACAATCCGAATGCGTTTGGTTGATTTTCCGTATGTCGTTTATTTTAATTAAAAGCGCATCCATTTTAAACAGAGGAAAGACACTTTTAGTGGTACCGGCCACACTGGACCTCAGATTGAGGCCGAGTTGACTCGTACAAATCAAAAATGACCCATGGATCGTTTTACTAATGTTTCAACAGAATCAAAATGCGTTTGGTCAGTTTTTCGTATGCCGGTAGTTGTTTTCACTTAAAATCCTGTCCATTTCAAATAAAAGTGAGACAGTTTAAGTGGTACCGGCCACACCGTATCTCAGATTGAGACGGAGTTGACTCGTACATGACAAAAATGACCCATGGATACTTTTTCTAAATTATCAACAGAATACGAATGCGTTTGATCCATTTACTGTATGTCAGTTGTTGTTTTTACTTAAAGTGTTGTCCATTTCAAAGAAAAGTGATACACTTTGAGTGGTGTCGGCCACACCGTGCCTCGGATTTTGGCGGGGTTGACTCGTACACATCACAAATTACCCATGGATCGTTTTCCTAAAGTATCAACTCAATCCGAATGCATTTGGTAGGTTTTCCGTATTTCATTTATTTTAATTAAAAGTGCATCTATTTTAAACAGAAGAAAGACACTTTTAGTGGTACCGGCCACACCGGCCCTCGGATTGAGGTGGGGTTGACTCGTACATGTCACAAATGACCCATGGATCATTTTCCTAAAGTTTCAATAGAATTAGAATCCATTTTTAGTGCACTCTAATCCACCAACCATAAACTAAAAGTGCTATCAATAATTGATATTAAGGGTGAAATATAAACTCTTCATATTTTTCATATTATATATGCAAAATTTTCACATAATACAATATAAACATTTCTCAAAATTACTCAATTTAATACATATAAATATTAAAAGTAATTGGATTTTTTTTTGTAAATTATATTCCCAATCAATGAAAATATATAAAATAGAGAATAAAAATGTTAAAAATAATTTTTTTAACCAAAGAAATTAACCAATATTTTATTATCATTAAAATCCATTTATCAAAATCAAAAAGACACACACTTATTTATATTTTTTAACCAAGGGAATTCATCACCTAATAAATCATTTTCCACCTCAAAAACCCTCATTTTATTATTTTTAAAATGAACCCCCAATATTACCCATGGATCTAAAACACATAATTTTTCATGTCATGTCCTTAGGCCCTAAATCTTACTTATGGATGACCATATGTCCTTAGTCCCTAGAACACCCATGACCCGACCTGACCCGATCCGGCCCATGGACACCCATAATTTTGAGTGACTATTTTTGAATATTAAGATGACCATATTAACTTATCAAACCAGATATCATACATGGAATCACAGTACTAAGGAATAATAAAGGTCTAGGTAGTAGACTAATCATACAATAAGAATCAAGTGCAAAAAAGAGATCTGATAACAAAATCCCTATGAAGCAGAGGAAAACCCCGAAGTGGAAAACAGGGTTCAAAAATAATGAGTTATACATAATTCAAAAATGAAATGGATCAATCTTCCCCTGATCACCATCACCATCACCACTATCATCATCGGCCTCATCCTCGCCTCCATCTCTATCCTTGTCATCATCCTCGTCATCGTCCCCATGCTCATCATCGGCCTCAACCTCGTCCTCGGCCCCATCCTCACCCTCAGCCCCATCCTCACCCTCGACCCCATCCTCACCCTCGTCCTCATCCTTATCCCCGCCCTCATCCTCTTTAGAATCCTCGTCATCGCCAGGAACGTCATGATCTTGATCGCCACTAGAGCTGTTGCCTAGTGAATTGGATAATGCACCCATCGACGACATAAATGTCTGACAAGCCGCACTAGCCTCTGGTGGAAGTGATGAAGATAAAGCTTTCATCAGTTTCATAAATTCTTTGTCCCTCATTTGAACATGTACTTCCAACTCTGTGACCCTTTTATCAGACTTTCTTTCATCCTCCTTGACCTGTTCCAACTCAGTCTTACTAGAATAGATACCTGCAGAGGACCAATACCTCGTCAGGACTATATTCTTACCAGGTCGGCAGCGTACTCGACCAGAGTGCTTCTCTCCCAAAACCTGATATAAATGATCGTGTGGCCCAAAATTGTCAGGCTCCTGGGCATCAAGAGCCTCTAAAGAAGCCTGTTAAAAGTATTTATAGATTAATAAATTTAGAAATAGATATTAAACTTTGAAATAAACAAATTAAAACTTACAATGTTTTCTTGTGTTGATTCATTTACCGCAGTTCCATATTTTTTTCTTCTATTCGAGAAAAGAAATTTTTCTCAAGGGATACATCCTTCAATATTCAATTTGTGCTTATGTAATTACATTGAAACAATATAAAGTGCAAGTATAATCATATATTCAATATTTAATAAATCACATAATTTAAGTAGGAAATAATAAAAAGGGAAAGTCCTAAAGAAAAATTATAAAAAACTATATCGTACCAGCTGCCTCTCATGATCTGACATAGTTGTGCACCCCAAAGTGTGGAGGTATTGCTTTGAATCAATGTTTTTTTGTTTTTTTCAGAAGATTCCAAAATAATGCTTAATAATAAATAAGATTATATTAATTCATAATATGAAAACTCTGATTTAAATACCTCAAATGAGATTAATACCTTAAATTTGGCAGTCACCCAATGGGTAATCATTTGGCGATATTTCTCTATCAAGCAGTCATCCACGATAGTTAATGTCTCTAAATTCGTTCCCACTCTATCACACCAGCCAACATATAGTTCATGCTTATAAGCTCTCCAAATCTCTCCCAACTCTTTTAAACGTGCTGGTCGTGCACCTTCGCCATCATGGAAGGTAAACCGAAGCTGAAACCCAATAGAATAGTTCATATAAATACAAAAAATAATACATTAAATCCAATAGATTTTTTACCCATATTTGTGCCCACGCATTATCTTTGACTTCGTGTAGCAGTTGTCTCCAAGAGAGAGGGCTGACCGGAATGATATCGGAGTATTTGGCTAGCATCGCCAAAAAACCCCAACATTCCTGCCTAGATTTCTCAATAATTTTTCCATCAACATTATATTCAATCGTCAACTGTGTCTGGCGGTTCCATACCGCACGCAAGCAAGTACACCCCCTCCCCCACCTCCTATCTGTAGATGAATCTATTATTAAAGAAATATAATATCAGTACAAGTTATAATAAAATAAATTTTGGTATAAAAATTTGATAGAGTCAGATAAATATACCTGTGGTAGTTGGATCAATGGGCATCACTGGATGTGCAGAAGCTGAAGGAATATCCTGTATAGGTGGAGTGTCCCTCAGTGTACTCTCCTTAGCCGCATACTATGTCGCATCAGGAGTCGAAGAAGGTGGAATATAATAGCTCGTAGATAATGAACCAGAAGCAAAAGATGATGGCATAGACTTCTGTCTAACTAGTAGTGTAAACATCGGAGGTCTAAATATCCCGTGTGTCCCTGGAGACACACCAGGATCCAAATGGGTTGAAGAACATACGTTTGTGGCGGTGGATCGTCTAACTCTCGCCCCATGAGGCCTCGTACCACCGGCCTCAGTACCGGGCCCACTAGATGATCGTCCATCTCTGACACCACCCCCCCTCCTACCACCAGCCACTCTACTGGGAGCAATATCAGGCTCCTCTTCAGATATATATCGTCTAGGGGGTCGATCCAGAAAAAAAGTTTAACACATAAGTAAACACATGATATTATAAGTTATTGAAGTATTTATATTTGAAATAAAATACTCACAACAGAGATGAGTGGAGGAACACTGATCTGTATCATGCGACGATTATTATCTTTCATCTTTTTCAGTCACCTCTCTTCAATAAGTGTCATTTCCTGCAATGAAAACAAATATGGAAATAATTAAAAACAGATTACTAATGTGTAACCCAAAAAAATAGAAAAATCATTCTGATAAAAAAACATAACGTAAAAGAAGATTTATGATGGTTTGAAGGTAAGTACTAGGATACACACTCTGAATGATGTAGGTGAAACATGTAGGTGAGAACATGACTATATGATACTATATATTTCCCACCACAACTTCAGGTTCACAATCAACTCTGACAATTGAGTTATTGGCATCATCATAAGTAATAAACGGATTGCTTCCAATTGCAGTAGGGATAGTGTCAACTTCATCATCCCCATCATCAAAAACATTTCCATTATTTACTTCAATAATTACACCAAATTTAGGATGACGATGATCTTTGACATAAAAAACATGTTTCACCATTGATGCTAATACATATGATTCATCGGTGGCAAGAGTGCGAGTCATGTCAATAACTCAAAATCCACAATCATCAATAAAGGTGCCTTGCCTCGTCATTGAATCAAACCATTGACATTTCATCATCGTGACTCGACCATGTGAGTAATAATCCAAAATTATTATTTTCTCCACAACTCCATAATAAGCAACATTTTCAGAACGAGGTCTAGTATCCGATGAACTGGAATAACAGTCTGTTGTGGCAGTTAGCATAACACCATTATACTGTGTTCTCATGTTTCATGCTCGTTCAGTGATAATAAATTTGTATCCATTGATCACAAGTGATTTACAAGCACGAACCATGGTATTAGGACCAAAAGCCAAAGCTCTTGTTTCTTCAGAAACAGAGTCTACAGGCAAACTCGATACCTGAAATATAAACAAATTGTAAACTTAATTAAATATTATTTTTATTTAGTTATTATAGAAATATTTTTACCTTCAATTTCAACCAAGCAGAAAAACCTTCGCTATGCAAAGTCTCTTTCCTTCTCAAAGATAAAGAACGATGATTTCTATATATCAATTCTTTATGTTCTCTGTAGATAAAAATAATAATAGTTTAACAAATATTTAACATTACAAGAGATAAGATAAGAGATACATGTACAATTTACTTACTTGATATACTCATCGAACAAATCACAATTGAACAACATTGTGCGATGTGCCATCTCTCTATATTCAAGGCTTAATGTCGTCAATGTATATGATCCCGGAATTCCTCCTATCTGAGGAAGTGATGGAAAAATAGGTTCAATTTTCCCATACTGTTCTTCTTCATTTCTCATTGGTCTGTTTATTCTCGTAGTAAGATCAGACCAATACATTACGCAGAAATCCATACATTCTTGAGCCAAGTAACCGTTCACAATAGAACCTTCAGGATAATTCCTATTCCGAACATTTGATTTCAATGTTCACATGTTTCTTTCAGTTGGATACATCCAACGGAAAGAAAAGGGTCCTCCAAGAAGTATTTCTGTTGGAAGATGGATAGTCAGATGCAACATGCATGTAAAAAATGATGGAGGGAATATGTTCTCTAACTTGCACAAAATTAATGGTGTCCCTGCCAATAGTTTTTGCAAGAAGGATTTGGATATCCTCTTAGCACAAAGTTCTATAAACAAATAACACAACCTAATAACTGAGACTCTAACATTATTGGACAAGAGATGACGGATTTCTATTAGAATCAACTCATGCAAAAGGACGTGATAGTCATGAGTCTTCAAATATTTCAGCTTCAACTCTTTTCGGTTGACCCGTTTTGATATATTGATTGAAAAGACATCAGGAACTTTAATAGTCTCTAGCACTTCCAGAAATTGATTTTTTTCAGTAGATATCATCACATAAGAAGCACATGGAACTTGCCATTTATTTTCACTGATACAGACAGGATGCAATTCTGGTCTGATCCCCCAATCTACCAAGTCACGCCGAGATCGTAAATCATCTTTTGTCTTCCCCTTGACATTTAGAAGAATCAAAAGCAACATTTCACATATATTCTTTTCAATGTGCATTACGCCTAAGCAATGACGTAACAAGTTGGTTGACCAATACGAAAACTCAAAGAATATACTTTTCATCTTCCAATTGTAACAGGTATCATTGGAAACATTTCTCCCCTTTCTAGATTTCATTACACCCTTCCCAAATAAATAACTGAAATCTTTCAATTCATTAAGCACATCAGTTCCAGACATATGCTGAGGTGGATCATCATTCTCCATGGTATTGTCAAATCTTCGACGATTGTTTCTATATGGATGGTTCATTGGAAAGAATCGTCGATGTCCCATAAAACTAAAACTACGATGATATTTCAGTCTTCTCGATCGAGTATTCTTCATACAAATAGGACATGACAATTTTCCTTTAGTGCTCCATCCAGACATCATTGCATAAGCAGGAAAATCATTGATCATCCACATAAGCGCATCACGCATCTGAAATATGTCTTTCGAACATGCATCATATGTGGGATAACCCACATCACAAAGAAGTTTCAACTCTTTTATTAAAGGTTTCATGTATACATCTATATCATTGTTGGGATCAAAAGGGCCAGATATCAGTATACTCAAGAAAGTGTAAGGTTTTTTCATACACAACCAAGGGGGAAGGTTATAAATGTGTATGAAAACAGGCCATGTCTTGTGCGAAGTAAGAATATTCCCAAATGGATTAAAACCGTCACATGAATGACCCAGTCTCACATTATGCACGCCAGCTGCAAATTCAGGATATTTAACATCAAATCTCTGCCATACAAATCCATCTGTAGGGTGAACCAACTCTTCATTATTATTTTTTCTCTCGGTGTCATGCCATCGTATTTTTACGTACATTTCATCATATATGAAAAGGTTCTATAATCTGGGTATCAATGGAAAGTGCCACATTACTTTTTGTGGCACACGAGATGGTGATCCATCATCTTTTGGCTTCCATTGGGAGGTTACACATTTGATACAATCATTTCTTTCAGCAGTTTCCTCCCAAAATAAGCTGTAATCATTCGAGCAAGCATGAATATTTTTTGACAATCCAAGTTCATCAACTAAATTCCATTCCATATAGTGGTTTGAGGGAATATCTGCATCATCTGGAAGTAAGTCCTTCAAGAAGGTAAGAATTTAATCAATTGCAGTATTTGAAATCCCATACATAGTTTTCCCATGAAACAATCGGATTAAAAATTCTAACTTTTTCATTTTACCACATTGCCGATATATTGGAGTCGTCGCAGCATCATTCAATTTTTTCACCCTATCAACATCATCATTTTCATTGGACGCATCATGTGTGCTTGTATCGAAATCTTGTTGGATGGACATCCTTTCCTTCTCATGATGCCGAATAAATGGAAACCGATCATATATCAAACTCTCCAATTCAGTCTTATCATTTGGATCGTCAACATTTTGAGATTCCATTTTCTCTCCATTGTGATACCACACATAATAGTTTGTTTGGAAACCATATTTGGTTATATGATAGCTAACTGCATCACGACTCAACCAAGGTCTACTAACACAATCAGAACATGGGCAGTGTATGCGACCACTATCTGAATCCTTGTCAAAAGAAAAATCTAGAAAGCTATTCAAATTATTTTGAAAATCGGTTGAAATCTTTTCAGTTTCGTACATCCAACTTCTGTCCATTCTGTAAAAAATTGAAATAATTCATTTCAAAGAAATTCAATAATATTGAAGTTTAATCAAAAAAATATTTAGCTAAATGGCAATTGTTTACTTTATATAAAATCATAACGGACACATTACTCTATATGAGAATCATATTAAGAAATACAACAAAATACAGTGTATATAAGAAAATAAGATACATAATTTCTAATGCCTATATTCAAGGATTTCCCAGTTAGATATTGGAAGTGGATCATGGAATACATAATCCTTAAGGATCATGTTGGGAGTACATGAGTTTTATACTTTAAATTCTTCAGGGAGATCAGGATGAGGAGTAGAATAAGGATCATTGGAGTGGCGGGATTGTCAAAGGGGGTGCGGGGTGTCCAGGGGGGTGCGGGGTGTCTAGGGGTGGTGGGGCCGTACGGGGGGTCAGAGGTGTCCAGGGGGTCGAGGGGTGTCTAGGGGGGTCAGGGTGTCTAGGTGGGCGGGTTGTCCGCGGGGGTGGTTAGGCTGTCGAATGGGGTAGGGGGAGTCCAGGGGGTGGGTGGGGCTGTCCGGGGGGTATAGGGTGTCCAGGGGGTGGGCTGTCCAAGGAGGTGAGCGGGCTATCCGGGGGGGCTGTCCAAGGAGGTTAGCGGGCTGTCTGGGGGGTACTGGGTGTCCAAGGGGGGTGCGGGGTGTCCAGGGGGTGGGCGAGATGTCCAAGGAGGTGAGCAGGGTGTCTAGGGGCTGGGTCTGGCTGTCCGGGGGGGGGGGGGGGGTACAGGGTGTCCAGGGGCGGGTTGTCCAAGGAGGTGAGAGGGTTGTCCGGGGGGAGGGGGGTATAGGGTGTCCATGGGGGGTGTGAGGTGTCCAGGGGGGTGTGGGGTGTCTAGGAGGTGGTGGGGCCATCCGGGGGGTCGGAGGTGTCTAGGGGGTCGGGGGGTGTCTAGGGGGGTTGGGGTGTCCAGGTGGGCGGGCTGTCCGCGGGGGTGGTCAGGCTGTCCAATGGGGTAGGGGGAGTCCAGGGGGTGGGCGGGCTGTCCAAGGAGGTGAGTGGGGTGTCCAGGGGGTGGGTGGGGCTGTCCGGGGGGGGTACAGGGTGTCTAGGGGGTGGACGGGCTTCCCATGGGGTGTACGGGGTGTCCAGGGGGTGGGCGGGCAGCCCATGTGGGTAGAGGGGCTGTCTAGGGGGGTGGGAGGGCTATCCAGGGGGTGGGCGGGCTGTCCACGGGGGTGGTCGGGCAGTCCACGGGGGTGGCGGAGTTGTCCAGTGGGGTCGGGGGTGTCAAGGGGGTGGGGGGGGGGGGGGGCTGTCCACAGGGGGTGGTCGGGCTGTCCACGGTTGATTCATTTGATGACATAGTATAGGTATATTTATATGAAAAAAATACCCCCACAATAATCATGCAAACCTGTCATCAGTCTAAACCCCTAAAACACATAAAATAAGCTAGTATGGACATTTACTATAATATTTAACACCATAAGAATAAAAATACACTCTAAATATAGTTTGAGATTATATAATGGTGTGTGTGAAAAAAATGATATTAAATCAATTTAAATGAATATGGAACAAATGAGGGTTTACAATACACTAAGAGTACCTAAAACAATCCAAAACCACTATAGTGCCACATATTTAACATCATGAAATAGGACCTGGAAATCTTACCTACGTCTTTACTGATGACCACCTAATTGGAACACTCTATTTATGGTTCTTGAACACAAGGAACAAACTATGTTTGGTATCTACCAACTCAATCACCCCTTTGTAGATCATAATCATGTTTCCCCTTATACTAAAATGGTCTCACTGGAAGCTAATTATAATGCTGGTCCTAAACCATTCTTTCTCCACAAAACAATGATCAAAGAATCATTGGACACATCTTAATGACGATACAAGCTCATCACATAAACACATCAAAACAGAAACAAAAACATATAGGATGGGTCTAAATCAAAAACATAATTAGATAAATTTCAATAAAAAATAAGGTACCAGTTAATAAGGTCCCTTAAACACATCAACATAAACACATCAAAATAAAAAACACATAAACAAAAACATATAGGATGGGTCTAAAACAAAAACATATAGGTTAAATCAAAATAGAAACAAAAACATAAACACATCAATATCAAATCTAAAAACTGACATATTAGATAAATTTCAACAAAAATAAGGTTCCAGTTAATAAAATAACTAATGTAGGATGTGTATTATAAGATTTGGAAGTATATTCAACACCTTGGATGGGATAGAGGAAGGGGAAGCTGAAGGAGATCGAAGATCGCTAAACTGGTCCGGACTAAGGAGCTCCAAAATCGCTTGCTGCTCCCGTTTAGGGTACTGTATCACGAATGAGGGGAGGATTGGCCGCTGGCAATTTGGGGGAAAGTTGTGCCAACATTTTTTAAAACCGTTGGTATATACCTTCAGGTAACACCAATACCAATGGTTCTTTAGAATCGTTGGGAAAACCCTCCCCCAACCACACCTATACCAATAGTTCTTTAGAACCGTTGGGAAAAACCTCCCCCAACCACACCTATACCAACGGTTGTTTAGAACTGTTGGAAAAAACCTCCCCCCAACCACACCTATACCAATGGTTCAATGAGAACCGTTAGTAATAATCCCCTAAACACATCAATACCAATGGTTCTAGTGAACCGTTGGTAAAAGCTTCCCTAAACCACCCTTTACCAACGGTTTTATAAAATCGTTGGTACGTAAGTGTGGGGAAAACCCCACATTCTAGTAGTGGATATAATATTTTTTTTTCCTTTCATAGCTTGGATTTCCACTAAGCAGAGTGGGAGAACACGCATGCGATAGGTGTGGAACCACTGTACATAGCTGATGATTGAGTTCAATGAGGATAATAAAATGATTAGAAAAATAGGGTAATAATGTAAGAGTTTTATAGATATGATTTCCAAATTTTGTAACACCATTTCCATTATGCCACTCTCCTAGATGCAGATTACTAATTAATTAAAGAACAACACTTAAATGGAAATATGGTTAATAAAATTTAATGGATTTAATGTTATATTATTATTGTAATTATATAAATTAATATTTTGGTGTTAGCTTTGTTATAATTTTCCTAACGATGAGGCTGGGAGGACAGTATGGCTCAAGGAATTAGGTGAGTTGTGGATAACATATAATCATGAGTTATATAGTGGCTAGATTCCTAGATTTGATATGAATTTAGAGGCCATACCTATCATAAATGATTTCCTTTTAGCACATTATTGTGAAATAATTACTTATTGAAAAAATATCAAGTTTAACGTATTAATAATATTTGAGGTCATTAATGGAATTTTACAATTTTTTTCATTAATAATTTGTTTTTTATTATTTAAAATTATTTTTAGGAAGAATATGAAATAAATGAATAAAATTTTATATGAAATACCTTCACACTTTGTGGCTAGCTATTATTCCAAAACAAGAAATAATGTAGGCTTGACACTCGTTTATAATATTTCTATTTAAATAAATTATCAAAATAAAATTTCTTCAATTGTAAATTATATATATTAATTATATTTTTTTATAAAACCCATATTGATGTACATGTTAATTTATGAACATTACAATATATTGATGAGAAAAAATAGATTTAATAGTTTATTTATTGCCTCGATTAAATTTTTTTATTTTTTTATTAAAAATAAGCATAGAATACTCAATATTTTTCATGGTTTTTCTTCAAAATTTTGGTTATGTGCCAAATGTTTTCTTATTTAAAAATAATGTGTGTGAACTAAGGAATAATTTAAAACTAAAGAAAACTAGAAACCGAATTTGGGTTGGGATGTTTTGATAATTTGGAATCCAATGATGATGAATTTACCTAAACATGTAACATTCAATTGTTGCGAAGTGATTAAGAACTAAAATTCATAGATTTTATTTGTAAATTGACTAAGTATATCTCCTATTATTTCACATAACATATCTATTTACTGAAGCTTCAAAAATATGGAGAGGTTTTAAGATTATTTGGAAATTGATATAAAATTATGATTTTAGTTGTTAAAATGTTTTATAATATTTTCTCTGATGATGTATAGGGGAATATGGTTGAGTCCAGTGACCCCTAAAAAGAAAATGCATCAATTTCCCTGTATATGTAAAAATAAATTCCATTTTATAAAACAATTGTATAAATACAACTGATGTGGGTAAATGGGTATGTTTAACTAGAAGTAAAATCATCAAATCCATTCCACCATAGCACATAGTTTGTATACCCTCTCCTAACCCTAAGCCGTAACATAACAAATCACCATACCCACAAAACTCCTCACTTCAAGCACCAAATCAGAAACTCACCTAATAGAGATAGTGGGGTGCTCAAAACCTTAAATGTGAATATGAAATTTCAAGAAGAACCTCACCCTCCACATAGATCCCATCCAAGTCCAATTTGAACAAATCCAACAACAATTCCTCTTCTAAGAACCACCTC
The DNA here is from genome assembly GCA_963277665.1 of Viscum album. Classification (NCBI taxonomy): domain Eukaryota; kingdom Viridiplantae; phylum Streptophyta; class Magnoliopsida; order Santalales; family Viscaceae; genus Viscum; species Viscum album. The sequence continues at coordinate 689,197,323 of OY728158.1, read as the reverse complement.
ACATGAATCCAGAAACTTAGATGGTTTATTTATACAAATTCATAACCATTATATTTGATACCATTATTTTCATTATGCGATAACAACTACCTTGATCTAGTATGATGCATGTATTCCTAAACTAACTTACTCACTTTATAATCAGTATATATTCTATTCATCATCTATGAACTATAAGGATGAAGAAAATTAATTAGGCCTTAATCCCAGTACTATGAAAATCACTACATGACACTTTCTCATTCCCTACCATCTCTAAATACCTTTATCACACCAAAAAATATTCCCACTAACTTGGGTGTAATCATATCATAGAATACATCATCACCATTCCTGCTAATCCTTGGGTTCTAAACGAAATGCCTGAGTGAGTACAATATGTCCAACTAACTCCAATATAGAAGATCGCCTAACCTATTCCAATTCTATTGATTACCAAGACCTACCAATTTCCTTCATCATACTAAATAGGTAGTCCTTATACACCTATTTTTAAGGTTTCATGAATTAATAAAGCATTTAAATATCCATGTCAAACTCTTCCTAAACATCTTATCAAGATAATTCCATCATATGAAGTTATCAAATCAAAACCATAATTTTTAAAATTAAAATGATTAATATATACAAATTTTATTTATTTATAAAAAAGGTATTCACTTCAATTAATTATGTAATTCTTACATAAACCTATATGAAACACATATTGAATTCCAAAAAATTAATCATACTCTATACCACAATACCCAAACACACCACTCTAGGGCTCATCACCTTGAGTTTATTAATTAATAATTTAATCATCAATTTTAAATCGTATAACTAGTCCTTAACCATTATTAATTTCTATCAGCACCCATTTAATTATGTCATTTGACACAAGAATTAACAAAACATCTTTGTAACTCAAAGGTGGGACTAAGAAATTTGTAGAAAATTATTGGATGTAATTCCTTACATTCCAACAATGAACATTGTCGAAATTTCTATATTAAACCCTTATTAAAAAAACTTCTCATGCTCATTTAATAACTCACTATCTACCTTAAAACTTACACATGATTTATTCACACATACCACTCTTAATCTCAAGTTTTAATTAAATTCCAGTAGTGCAGAAAAGTTATTCAACCAAAATAATAAATTAGATAATGTAAAATTCCTTTTACATGTAAACATGATGCATGATGATTTAAAAAAATCATTATATATCATTAATAATCACTCACCATAAAAAAGAACTTTTAATATAAAAAATTCTAAGACAGTAATATGAGTGATGGGTCCTGAAAATTTAGAAATGGGAACTCAAATACTCCCAATAAATTTGGAAAAGGAAGGAAATAAAATTCAATGATGATTTGAATAATAGTATCAATAAAGATAGATTTAGAAAAGGAACAGTCAGACTACGAAGAGAAACATCCTTCACAGACTAACACTCTGCAAGGTAGTCCACTTCACAAAGCACCCATGAACTGACCAGTTTGCGAGACAGAGATGATGACACCAGACCCCCACAAATGCTACTGTTCATCATATGGAGGTGGAGATATTCACCTTAAATACCATTTTCCATGGACTCAGATGGTTTTTGGATGAGGCGAAGCTAATTGAGTCCTTTAAATGATGTCATTCGTGCGACTGAGTCGGTGATCTGCACCTCTACGAACCACAACCTCGTGGGCCTCTATTAACCAAGTCATCCGCAGGCTGGGTGTTTCTTCCTTGGGCTTCCACAAAATGCATTGTGCAACCCACCGATCTAGCTACTCTACCCCTCTATTAAAATATAACAAGGGGATCCAAGAAAGCACTAGATTAAGTAATTTTGGAGGAAATCAATCTATGAAAGAACACAAGAAGAGTGTACCACAAATAAAAGACTTTTCCAACGATTCCCTATAGATATAAGCTTCTGTATAGCATAAATTGGGAAAATGTAATAATAATTTGTAGACTAAGAACCCCAATTCCCCCGATGATGAATTTACCATGAAGCGAAAGAATAATTACCTTCATTAAAATTGATACCCCATGTAGAAAAACGCAATATGGGTGGAACCCTTCACCCCATAGTGAATCACTATGCAGATAGAACTTATTTTCATGTAGAGAATTGCTAAGTGGGTGGAACTGGGTTCTGTGTAGTAAAATTCTATATGAACAAAACATGTCCCTACATAGAAAAATTCTACGCAGACTGCACCTAGACCCGCATACCATCAAGGTATGAGAAAAACTCCCTAACCCGCATAGCAATGTGCTATGTAGAGAAAACCCAATCCCGCATAAGAAAATGGAACATGGAATGGGGCATTCACAGGAATGCCACCCTATGGCTCCAATCATTTCCTTCTGTTTCCATCACATCATCTATAGAACCTCCACTATCTATTCCAATGACATTAGGATAAAGCCTCTTCGGAAGCCAATATACTTTTATGATAAAACCATCGGGCACACCAGCATTCCCTTTTGATTTTACATACCCACTGTAAGTAGAGACATGTTGATTATCCCTATAGTAGGTAGGACCCCCAGAATGGACATAAGTTTACATTCCAATGTTAATGCGGGGTTTCACCTTGGGTTACTCACATGTACCACCCCATTTCAATAAATAATAGAAATGATCATCCCTGGTGTTTACCTTCCAAAATAATTGAGATACTTCCCTCCTAAAATCGAGCATCAAAGGGAACTCCCATTGATGTAAGCCCCTAGGCTTTCTTGGAGGTGATGACTCTCTTCCCCCTCTTCACCTCTTCACCTTGGCCTCTTCTAACATCGTCCTCCTCCTTTTCAATTGGCAAATAAGAAAAAGTGCGTGACTCGTCGGATCTACTACTTCCTCTTGTTTATCACACCGATCATGAAACACGTTGTCTTATAGATAAGTGGTGATCATGGATTTTTCATGATTCACCCTCCAATAAACCATGAGGACTATGATTCATTCAATGAACATGATATGTAGGATTCCTCTTTAATTTTTTACCTCAAATGAGCCTTCTCCCTATATATTATCCCCAATTCTGCCTCCTTAAATGGGAATCTTACATGTGTAAGCCCTGAACATTCCATAACTAAGTGGATATTGATCCCTAACCAACTGGGATACTTAAGAAAACTCCATGAGGTTCAACTTTTATACTTAAATTATCTTTTCCATTCCATAATTATCACATAGGTTCAACCTTTTCCTCACTGCATAACGTTAAACTGCATGGGTTTCTGAACTACATGGGCTTTGATCCCTAACTCATTGGGGCACATAGGAAGCCTCATTGAGGTCCAAACTTGAAACCCCATATCACCTTAATGATCTCCAAGCCACACCCTCATTAGGGTCATTTCCAACTAGGAGACTGTATTTCTCATGGGTACCTCGATCTACTCTGGTATAAGTGATACACCATCCTTGTCCATGTAATCTTTCCCCTTTGTTCTATTTTTGCATGACATTAAACTAAATGGATGGGTCCTTGTCACATGACATTAAAAGGTGATGTGTCCAGTAAAAAGACAACAATCTATGTGGGTTCTGATTCATCTTATGAGGATATGTAGGAAGCCTATTTTATGGGTTTCATCTGAACATCCAAACAATTCCCCCTATATGATGGTAAACTCAAGGGAATCGTCCCATATGGATGAAAGCCTACATTGCCTTAAAGAACATCCAAATCATCTCTGATCTATCCATACAAAAAAATTAATGAGGAACTCTGGATCCATACATGTATCTTCATTGATGGAGAACCTAGGATACATACAGAGGATTCCAGATCCATGCATACCTCTGATTGATCTTACTACCCTATAGATATGCCACTGTTACATTCTTGGGAATGAACCAAGGATTCATGAAGATATGAATATAGATAAAATCTATAAGAGAGTCCTAGAATAGGAAACATTTCTCCTCAAAATGTGAGATGATCCCAAGTTCCCATCCTCTCAACAAATGCGAGTTCTCAAAGTGTTATTTTCCAAATCATCCAATGAGAATCATCCTTTGGAATTTAGGTCCATAAATCATGGATACGAGAGTCGTTGGGTGTTTCTGGATCTGAAAACAAACTCGTTTGGAGACCATAGAAGATGTTATAACTAACACCAGTGATTGCACACCAATTAACCTCCTGTAATCTCACTAGTGGGACATAACCCCCATCATGACCAAAAAATTGAAAAACATAACCTCTTCATCCAAAAAAGACCTAAAAATGATTAACCTAACATGAATCCTTAAACAAAGTGGCAGTGTTACCCCGACATGGGAACCTTTATAATAACATATAATGGGTTACTATCAGTCATTAAATTTTATTTCCTCCCACATGAAAAAAATGGTAAACCCAACATGAATCATTAACCCAGGTGGCATTATTACCCCATTCAACCCCCCTTCACATAAAAAAACTACACTGGAAATAAAAAGAAATAGGTCCTAGTAAAATCATCATTTATGAATGTGATCAGGAGATGTTGTTGTAATGAGGTTTTGTTGTATCCACTTATTAGATATATTGTAAGAAAATCATCATGCTTCGTTCAATAAAAAGGAATCTCAGCATTTTTATCAAGCATGCATGTTAGTGAATGCACGGGTGGCCAAGTCCTCAATGAAGAACATGACCCCGTTGCCCACCCAAGGCCTTCATCACTGGGTTTGAAATTCATTGACCAAGGCGTAACATCAAAATGGTACTCTTCCCACCCTGGAGGTAGTAAGGAAGGCCTTCCAGGCCATGAAACCTCTCCAACTACCTACTCATCAGGGGTCGATGACCTAGAACTATGTATCCCCTCTAGGCATCTCCAATTTTTTCAAGATCATATCCCTAAAACATGACAAAAAGCACCTCATTTATCTTAGGGATGCAAGTAAATTCATCATCGATGACCTCTTACTACCTAAACAGGGGACTCACTCAATGAAACCTACCAGAAGATATCCCTCCTAATTCCATACGGCCCTGTATCCTCATGCTAAAGAGGAATGAATTCTATGAACCCTTGTGGAAGTCCAACAGACCCAGGTCCATCGAGTAGCCTGCCTAGGGTGACAATCGAACCACCAAGAATAATTCATTACCCTAGTCCCTATTGAATAATCCCTCCATGAAAATACGATGGTGACTAGTGAACAGACACATATCACTGCTCATCCTTATGCATCCCACCATGGAAATATAGTGGCACATTGTGAGTAGGCACAAATTCTTGATCATTCCCATGAGTCCCACTACATAATCAGGGAATAAAATTATGGGTAGATAAAAATTTATATCGATGCATAAGAATCCTTCCATCCAAATAGGATAAAAACCAGCTACAAGAGGACACACATTCCTTATGACACATCAATCCCACCATCTAAATATGTTGGAAAACTATGGGTAGTCAAACAACTTTGATAATATATATGATTCCCACTAGTCAAATATGGGGGATATCAATAGGAAAATTAAAATTCATGTCTACCAATATGAATCCTGTTAGTAAAATACTGTGGAAACCAAATATAATCAGAGTAAAATTCCAATGGATTCATACCAAGCCCATGAGGAAATTACAATGACAAATGAGCAGATGCAAATTGTTGTTCACAAATAGAAATCCCACTAGCCAAATACGGTGGAGACCGAAGAGAATATCTAGTGTCTCCTAGTGAAATATTAGGTGTAGACTCATTCTTCTACTCTAACAAAGGAGAACCGTCAGTAGCCACTAGCAACACATGGAGGACCGGTGCAGGCACAAATTCCTGTGATGATATTGGAATGGGCATACATACCCGTCCCAATGAAAGATGTATCAAAAAAATCATGGAAATGATGGAGGACTAGACAACAATTTTTGTTCATATCCTCATATCTTATCAAGATGTAATCTCCTATACAGAAATAGTAAATAGTTGGTCTCACAACCATGTCTCCCCAAGTGGGGTGAACCATCCCCAAAATATGGTTGTCACGCCAGAGTATACTTGCATACCTAGTCCAGTGTGGGAGGGACCTTGGACATATCCCATGATACAAGGACAACCTGATAAGGAACAAATAACTATTGCAACTGGGGAACACCATTCTACCATGTTGGCCTCTCTAGGTCAGATATATATCCCTATAAAAACACAAGATGAAAATTGGTGTATCTCAGCAGCATCACAATAACCACTTGAATAGGGACCCATATATGAAGGTTATTACCAGTAGCAGGCGACCCTAGTCATTGGAAAGTGATTGGTCAAAAAGGAAACATGTCAAAGGAAATTGGAAAATGAAGAGCACATTCATGATCCTTCTCTACTAGAAGATGGAGTAATTGTGGCCCAACAATACTTATCAATCTAGGCTTAGTATCCTGCCGATCCCTTAAAAAATTATGGAATTTGCAGTAGCAGTTGTGAAGGTCCTCCCTGTATCTTTGTTACCAACAACTCTGAAGGCCCTCCTCAGAGCACCAAGGGGGTCTTACTTCATGGGAATGAAATGATCGATCATGGGAGCCTATCTCTTAATGGGTGTCATGGTATCCCTCCCCTTGATTAGAATATTAAACAATAAGGTCATCCCCTTGCTGTCTTCTACCCTAGTGGTCCTCCCCATGGTATACATCGTATATATTATTCTCCCTACGGTCGGACAACAAGACATGATGGTAGTCCTTGCCACCATGAAAGTCACTATGAAGGCCCTCCCTGCAGTGACATCAAGCAATGAGTACATCCTACCCTCATTGAAGTACATCATAAAGGTCCTCCCCAGGATGCACACTATAGATATTCTTCCTACAGCTGGATATCCAGCAATGATGGTAATTCTTTCCACGATATCCATCACTGCGAAGGCCCTCCCCGTAATGACAACAAGCAGCAAGAAGGTCCTTCCCCTTTCTTTGGTCTACCTTGAAGGTCCTCCGTAGGGTGTGCGCCATGGAAAATATCTCTACGGTTAGACACCAATCCATAGTGGGGGTCCTCTAAACCATGAGAAGGGATGAAAAGTTCCTCCCTACAGTTAAAATTCAAACTGGTAAGAAGGTCCTCCCCTCACTGGATCAAATGTGAGAAAGCTCTCATATTCATAGGTTCTTGGAAGTATAGGGTCAAATTCACTAGATACTCTATTAATGAAAAGTGAAAAACTCTCTCAACAAGAAGATGGAATAGGGACATGATCATATTCTGATCCACCCCCACCTTCTTCAAATATCAATGAGTCTCCCACTAGCGCTGCTACTTGGGAAGAAATCACTGTAAAGTGTTCATGTTGGGAAGACCAAGAAAAGGAGTCTCTGGAGAAATATCAAAATAATGTGTTGCTCATGAGAAGACAGATATCCCTATATGACATACCAATTATGTTTTAGCCTACATCCACTTCTCGGTTCAACATACTAATGGAGTTATTGTAAGAATACATGCATAACATTTATATCAATATTTGGAAAAATCTCTGCCAATTAAAAGAAAAATGCCTACCCTATGATGGGTATATAGACCATTTTAATATATTCTGAGATCTTCTCCATTAAATTGACATAGATTCTATTATTTCTATAAAATGATCACAATCAGATAGTTGGAGGAAATATCTTGAATTGATATGCCTCCATGTACTACAAAAATTGTGTTTCATTATCAACAATGCCCCTTCTAGAGTTCATACCCGAGAATGGGGAGAGCATGGAGCTTTGAACTTCACCCCATGCCCTATATAGTAGTACCCACTTGAAGTGAAATTCTATAATGTCATCATCGCAAGATAGAAATTAAATGAATTCCCCTTTTAGGATAGGTGGAATCCTCAAAAAGAATTTTCCTTGAGTAAGTCTCAAAATCGTTTGGCCCGATAAGAGTGAACCATTGAAAAGATCCTGAACCAGGTGAACAAGAAATTTAGTAGGCCTCTCATTTGTGGGAGGCAAATCAACATGCATTTATAATATCCTTAAAACCCAATAAATCCCTTGCAGATCTGGAACCATATCTGGATCACTAGTTTGTGGGAATGTGTGAGATTAAGAAAGAGGAAACACTAGCAGCACTTGTTGTAATATGGGACAAGCTCCAGCCCGTATGGTTGGGGGAATTTTTAACTAAAAATTCCATTGTAAGATAAAAAAATTCGGGCCAGGGAATCATGATAAAGGAACAGAAGAAACCCCAGCCCGCAGGGCTTGGGTCATTTTTACCATAACCACCCACCCAATGGGAGTCATTCTTTTCTCACCTTGGGAGGATGAAAAATAGAGAGTTCACCTATCACGTATCATCTCATGATCCATTTCCCCAATAAGGGAGGTGTATGGAAATATTACATCATAGCTCCCTCTGAGTTACTCTTCTCTACGAAACCTGAAATGATTTCAAGAGCGGGAGGAGAAGATCGACTATAGGATGCAAGAAGCACCCCTACCATTAAACACCTGACACGCCACTCACAATGTGTCATGAATCTCTTAATGTCATGGATGTCAGTCCCACGGACCACACTGAAGATTATATAAATTCAGAAGAATGAGGGGAGGATAGTTCCTCCCAGAACCCAATCCACACCCATCCTGATGGTATGAACACTCAAAATCAAAGGGTTGTCGTAAACTTGGGTTCTCCCTTGGACAACCCTTCATTAACTCCACCATAAATCACTAATAGGGATGAGAATAAAAATAAGGTCCCATAAAACCCAACTTATATTCCAAATGAGAATGAGTCCCTAACACTCAAGGAAAGATTCACTTGGTATGGGGAAGAAATGATGGAGTTGAGGTGATTAAATGTTGAGCTTCTCTGGGAATGTCATCCAACTGGATATGTCCCACATGTAGAGCTTCAACATACACTCCCAAAAGGCATTCCTCGGCCCCATGAGCTCATCTTGGAAAATGAATCAAGGCTATAGTTCTTGTCCTGGACAACATCGGGGTCCTCAGTCTACCTGAATTTGATTCCAAAAAAATACTATGGTTTATCTCCATTAAGGAAATAACCAGAACAGATCCAAGATAATCCATAAAAGATACCCCAGCTAGGTATCCCCATAATGTACCAAAAATACCAATACTAACAAATTTGCTCCCTGTTTCATGGGCCCATGCTCAGGTACCACATGACACACATCAAGAGCTCATGAATACCATCGAGTCATTGACAGCTCGATTGGAATCCATGGAAGGATGGTAAACTCGGATACACCTAGAACTGAAACCATAAACCTACTAGGTAAGAAATGTCCCACTGCAACCAAATTTCAGGAACCCCATATTTCCTGTGTTCAATGGCTAAGGTGACCCAAAACATTATCTGATTCACTACTCATCCTATTGTGATCCCACGATGGGAACCCCATATAAATAAGAAGAAGTGAAACTCGGGTGCATCATACAAACCCTACAAGGTTTAGCCTTTATGTGGTACAATATTTTTTCAACTTATTTTATCATAGGATGGGAGCATCTCTGATGACGGTTCCTTTTTTAGTTCAGATCGACGTTGCCAAAAATGATAGTTAGTAACCTCATGAACTAAAAACAGTAGGATAATGAAATATTTTCAGACTTCATTTCCCTATGAAAATAATATGACATACTCCTTGAACTGGACACTTCCCCAAGATGAGATGCTTCCTAGGTGTATCGACAATCACTATAATGAGCTACGAACACCACTCATCCCAGTGAAGTATATGAGTGAATTTTAAGATTTATCTACTATTTATTGAAGGATAGAAGACTCCATATAATAGAATAATATCATTTTCTGGGTATCCCTATCGATCCTAGGAAAAATATGGGGAAGGGATGAAGTGACATCCGTTAAACTTAAGAAACCTTTGATACCAGCTCCATCTCCCTAAGCCTCACCAAATCATGCAGACCCCCCTGGATGCCAACAGCCACCCCCACCTTGACAAAATGAGCAGAGGGGGGTTAGGAAAAATAAATTCAAGGAACTAAAGATAATTTTTTACTCATTTTTAAATGACCAAGTCCATGGAAATTTTATAGCCTCCATGAATAGAAACGCGATCCTTCTACTAGATCCAAAGAGGGCCAAGGAAGTAGGTATCAATGACCGGCCAAATTATTGTGCCTTCCACTATATATTGAGACATACCATCCAAGAATTCTTCATATTCAATAAACTCCTACAAAAAGTGATATATTTTGGACATTTCAAGCTCAGACCACCGCCAAAACAAGTAGAGTATATTTCCAACACTTAACTTTGTGAAGGGGAGTGTGGAGAAAAGTTTTTAGCAAGAAATAGTATAAGTTAAATAGTTGGATGACTCAAAAAATTGTCATCTGAGATGATGGAATACTCCAAGAGCAGTTAAAGTGACAGATTATGACCCCAATAGCTCCCAACTAAAAAAACCAATATTCTCCACCCCAAAATCCTCTAAGGGTTGACCATCCAAAAAGAAGCATGACACGGAAGGCAGAGAGAAAGTGCAAGAAATTGAACCTGAAAAATGACCAAAGTTTGATTTGACCTTCTTAGATTTAATGCCATCAGATATGAAAGCACGGGCTTTTCCCCTCCAATTGGATCCACCAGAAACATATGATGAGGATGATTCCCCATCAAAAGATGTGTATATATTTAGCTCCATTAATTTCATCCACTTAAATGGACCCCTTCTCTGTCGATGAGTATAGTTGCGAACATGAATCCCTACACCCAATTGGGGGGCCGGAGGTAGAGGCCACAGAATCTAGGGATATAAAGGGAGACATAAGAGCAAAAAAAGTCAGGATTATGGTAGAAACTCATATAAAACCATAAATATTATGTAGAATCATGGAAAAGAACCCCAAAGGACCAAACACGAATGGGGAAATTCCCCCACACCTACAAGAAGCCACCCCAGTCCAATATTTTTTGGAATATCCATCATAAGGAGAACAAGTGACTTATTTACCTGGGCATGGTGGCAGAACTATGTAGCCTAATCCAAAAAGGATAGAATCTCTTCCATCTCCACTCTCAAGGGCCGACCCATCATCAATAAATGCTTGTGCATCAAAAGTGCCTGTGAAAGAGCATCCCCATGTTGTGAAATGAAAAACATTATATCAGAAATATGATATCCTGAAGCAGTTATCCTTAGTACTAGACTTTTTATCAATCATGGATACACTGAATATATTAGTAGATCTCATGGAATAGCTTATACAATCTTTAATAAGTCCTTAAGAGTTTGATGCTGAAGTGGTCATCGCTTAAGTATATCAGACATAGACCTACCCAGCAGAATGCCATGTAGTTATCTCCTTCACAGATTGATATGAAGATACCATCATGAAAGGGTACATCAAACCCTTATATGCGTCTGGAAGGATGAAAGATGTCGATATCTGAAAATTATTTGTTATTAATGGCTTTGGAGTGAATCTCATCCCATTGTGAACACTTCTTCAACTGGGATGAATTTAGGATTACTAGACGCCTTGCACCACAACTCTATTGGGCTATGAAAAAAGTGAACAAAAGCTGTTATTCCAAATTATTCTCAAAACCCAGTTTGGAGATCTTTTAGTAATATCAAATTTTCTAGTGGTTTGAAAAAACACGTCTTTTAACATCTTTCTAAGAAGTCCCTACCTGCATCAACATGCGATGATTCCCTCATTACATAACCAGTGCGTCAAATATTTCATTAATGGTTAGAGAGGGATGTTAAACAATGATAAGTCCCCATTCAAATACCATGAGCCACGCTATATTGATGTGGGATTCTATGACCAGAAATGGAAACAACCCTCATTTTCTAGAACTTATTAGGTTGTCGCCCCAAACAGTTTGGAAATAGTGCCTACCGACCCCTTCAAGCTACTAGATGAGGAATACATACTGACCATAAATAAAATCAAGTTCATAAATCCAAATTTGGATGCATATTTATCAATCATCATGATTTCATTCATGGATGCTGATCCCAAAAATGTTGAAAAGCCCACTGGTTCGCAAGATAATGGTGAGTGCTAGGATAGAAATACCCTTGAACCATCCTCTGAGCTCAAAGTATTTTGTGCCTCACTAAAGAAAGTAGAATATGAATAATGAACCTTTATTTCCTTTACTCCATACCCTATTTAACATTCCCTACCATCATCCAGGTCAGGAGGAGTCACTCTATCCCCTAGGGGTCAAGATCTTGACTCTTCTCCTGACTCTAAGAAACTCATTTCAAGGATTTTTTCCCCATAAAAAGACTAATATGTGAAAAATGAAGAAGAGGAGAAAGTAGAAGAAGAACTTAGGGATGCCTCTATAGCATTTGGGGAAGGTTTATTTACCACCATTGATGAAATCAAAAAAATAAACTTGGGAACGAAAGAGGACCCGCGACCATCTTTGATTAGTGAAACCATGTCTTCCGAAGAGAAAGAGGTATACACCTCCTTCCAAAATAAGAATCAATTTTTTTCTTGGAACTATATAGAGATTATAGGCCTCGATAATGAGGTGAACACTGACCACCATGGTCCTCCAGAAGACCATCGTGGCTACTAGAAGGTTTCCAGAAGAACTCACCTGATACATGATTCCAAAATAGAGGTCGAAGTTGAATAGATCATCATAGAAAACATCATTAGGGAAGTTCAATATACCATCTGGATGTACAATATAGTTCCCATCGAAAAGAATAATGGGAAAATTAGAGTTTTCATTTATTTTAGAGATCTCAACCAGTATTATTAGAAAGAATACTTCTCAGTCCCGATCACAAAAATGATAATCAATGAAACCACCAAATTCCAGACCCTCTCCTTCATGGATGACTATTTAGGTTACAACAAAATCTGAATGGGCCATAAAGGTGATGAGTAAACTGAATTTAGGGACCCCAGGGAGTATTTTTCTATAGGGTAATACCCTTTGGTTTGAAGATCGCTGACAAAACATATCAATACGCCATGCATCGTATATTCAAGACCTTCATGGGAAATTTCATTGAATGCTATGTTGATGACCGAGTAGTTAAATCATGATAGTGTGATGACTACAAATCAGATCTTGGAATGGTATTTAACAAATTGTGACAACAGAACTTGAAAATGAACCCCTTGAAATCTTCTTTCAGTATTACCTCCTAGAAATTCCTTGGATTTATCATACTCTATCATGGAATTGAAGTTTACCCTGATAAGAAAAAGGATATCCTATGTATGTCACCTTCTTGAAACCTCACAGAGTTGAGAGGACTTCAATGACATTTAGCCTACGTTAGTCGCTTCATATCCAACCATACAGGTAAATGTTTTCCTTTTACCGGGTTTATGAAGAAGGGGGTCACATAACAATAGAATAATGATTTCCCAGATGCATTATAAAATATTTAGAAATATCTCTTAAGCTCACCAGAGCTAATTTCTCCCATCAAAGAATGACTACTCATTTTCTCTGTGACAGCTCTAGTGAAATCCTTGGGTTCCTTCCTTGCATAGAAGAATGATACTGGCAGTGTAAAAAAACATTATTATCTCAGTAGAACCATTATCGACACTGATACTCGTTATTCAAATATCAAGAAAAGCTTCATATCCCTAATCATTGGGGTCAAAAAACTGAGGTATTATCTACCGCACCATGAGATCAATTTTATCTCTCATAGAAACCTGCTCATGTATATCCTCATCCATCCAATGATGACTGGACACCTATCACGGTGGGAAGTCATCTTACAGTAGTTCAATGTACTCTTTGTACCCCAAAATAGCCATCAAATTCTAGGTGTTAGGAGATTTCATAATCGAACACCCCTCGATATAAATGACTCTTTTGGATGTTGAATTACCCTATGAACATGTTTTTTTCTATAAAAGAAGACTCCCAAGCATGGGATATGCATTTAGATGGTGCACCTAGAAGTTCTACAGGAAAAATGATGGAAGACCCTAAGCTCAACAATGTGGGGCTGGGAGTCATACTCATATATCCAGAAAAGTAAGTCTCTCCTTACTTATTCCTATTATCAGAGGGGTGCACAAATAATGAAATAGAGTATCAGGCTCACATTTTTTGCCTAGCTTTTGCACTTCAAGGACAAGAATAATGCTTACTCATCAAGAAATTTAATGGTGACTATGCTATTAAGAAAGAGGAGTCGATCCCTTTATTAGACCACATCCAAGAACAACTGCTAGAGTTGCCTTTGGAACCAATATTAACTCATGTTCTCCATTCACAAAATACACATGCCAATGTATTAGCCAATGCTTCCACATCTCTAGATAACCCAGACCAAAATGAGACAGTAATCAGCATTGACCATATTTATATGTTCTTACCATTTGATGGAGAAAATCAATGATATTAGTCCCCTCACTAAGATATATGTTCCTACCACCAGTTGGATGAATCTTATTGCGAACTATGTCCAAAAAGGAGAACTCCCACCAAATAAGACTGGGAGGTAAAAAATCTGGAGATAGGATGTCAATTTACTTCTGTACAATGGCACTAACCAAAGAAAATATCCTTTGAAAGAGGGGACTTGACAGGGTTATTCTTAGGTGCATTGATGAAGAAGAGACCATTATTGTTATGAAAGAAGTGCATGATAGAACTTGTGGTGTGCATCAACAAGGATCCAATATCCCCTATAAAATTTGATGGCTTGGATAGTATTAGTCCACTATGAAGAAGGAATGTGCTAAATTCATCAAGAAGTTCAATTCTTTTCAGTTTCATGCCAATTTCATCCAAAAAACCCTGGAATTACTTCACACTGCCAAGTACTCCTGGTCATTTTCCATATGGGGAATGGACGTCATGGGACCCTATCCTCCCGCTACAGCTAAATAATTAAAGTATATTCTCACAAAAACTAACTTTTTTCCAAATTGATAGAAGTTTCACCCCTCAAAGAATTCGAAGTAAGAATTATTGTTAGCATTGTGAAAGCCAACATCATCGCCAGATTTGGTGTCCCTCATATAATATTAATGGAAATAGACACTAATTTCTTCTCAACTGGGTTGGAAAAATTACACCATGGGTATGGTATCAAGACTAATCCTAAATCACACTACCATGTAGTGAAAAAAGGATAGATAAAGGCCTTTAACAAGACTCTATACAATATAAACAAAAAAATTGTAGATAAGAACAAGAAATCATGGATAGATAGGCTCCTCCATGCTTTTTGGGGTTATCGGACCTCGACTCACACCACCACTCAAACAACCCCATATTTTTTGGTATATAGGATAGAAGTGGTTCTAATAATTGAAGTAAAAAACCATCGCTTTTTGTTTCCATCTATGATCAACTATCCACGAATGAGAAGTCCCAAAAATATCTTGATGAGTTAGAGAGACTGGATGATAAAATATTGCACACCATGCACCATTTGGAAATTTTCCAAAACAAGATTTCATTAAACTCCGAATAAAAGGTTCACCTTCGGTCCTTCCTAGAAGGATAAATGTTGATATTCCTCAAAACCTTGATGATACCTAAAAAGAAACCTCTAAAACTAGAACCAAAATGGTAAGAACCATATTTAATACATAAGGTCCAGTCTAATGAATCTTATTCCTTGATTTAAATGGATGTACAGATTAATAAAATTCCTACCAATGAAATGTTATTGAATAAATATTTCAATTAACTGAAACAAATCAACTTCACTGCACAACGCTAAACTACATGACAAAAACCTCCTAATTACATGATTCTAAACTATAAGATAAAACAGGTCTTTTCTTTTATATCATGTGTTTTGTCATCCCTACAAAATGACATTAAACTGTATAAGGATCATTTCCTTACAACAAATTATTTGTTGCACATGATTCAGATTTGTGTGGGAGAAAGAAAAAATGCCCACGTTCAAATGTGCAAGCTAGATCCACATGGAAACTCTCTTCACGGAACTACATACAAATTGATTCCCATCTATCAATGGGATACTTAGAGATTCTTTGTTCCAAAATCTTGGTCCAGCCTCCAAATGATACAAAATGCCTCCATTATACCCTTTACTATCTATGCAGCACAAGATAAACCAGTGTTATTCCTTATTTCTCACAACTATGATAGCTTACATGAGTTTAGGAATGGTGGTAAGGGATTTCCCCAACACGTACAAAGAGTAAAGGTACATGAAAGGCCCATTAACTCAAAAGGATAGAGAAAAATTTCCCCTACTTGAGTATGAATTATACCCATATAGGGATTTTATTCTAGAACTACATGTGGTTTTATTTCATCCCTCACAGGATATATAGTGACATCCAGATTCTATATCCTGACCCAATAACCATTCAAAAAAAATTCCCCATCTCCAAGTGTATGGACCAAGCCAATGCGGGGAGACCAGTTTTCTAGAACTGTGTATGGATTGATTCCCACCCTCATAAGATATGTAGTGATTCCCGGATCCTACATCATGTCCTATCCACCACCAATAAAAAAATTCCCATTTCCCTACATACGAGTCAGACTGATGGATCACCTTTCTTTCAGAACTATGTGTGGATTGATTCCTACCCTTGAAGGATACGTAGTGATGCCCAAATTCCACATCCTGGTCTAGCTTCCATCCAAAAAAATTCCCCTTCTCTGCATATAAGTTAGACTATGTGAAAGGAAATTCATATAACAACATCCAATTATTTTCCCAGTGAGAGGTGTAGTGGCACTCGAGTCTTCAATTCTAGGCCCATCTGTAACCAAAGTCAAAAAAGTAAAATTCCCTCGCCTTAGGTAACCTCATCCCTATGTGGTAGGAATAAACCATTGCTATCCTTTATTTATCACACTAATCATAGCTCATGTTGGATTATGAGTTGTGGTATGGGGATTCTATACATAGCCAAGGCACATCAATTTGCAGGAAGGTCACCATGGTCCTAGTAATATGACCCAGGAAGGGCATACCAGATGTTTTTCTATCATAATAGGTACTCAAAATCCTGATCGAATGATGTTAAACAACATAATTCTTCAATAAATGTGTTTGGATTTATTCCTAGTATAATGAGATATATTGTGATGATCAAACCTTGTTCCCGGGTCTGGCAACATAAATCACAAAAAATGAAAAGGCCCCCAATCTCTTACACGTAAATGAAAACGTCTGTAGGAGCTTACAAAACTTTTAATCCTAAAACAATGATTTATCAAACAATCATTCCCCCTACATATGAGTCATATCTATGTAAGGTATTCTATATTTTACAAATAATCATGGTCTTGACATTCCCTAAATACCCAAACATCCCTTCCATCCATAAAATTTCTTTCTTCAAGGGATTTTAGATCATTATAAACCTTCCTGGCCATCAGAAATGGATGGTTAGTGTCTTAAGTACACTTTTATTTAACATTGTACATAATACCCAGATGGATCTACATAAGAGTCCCAAAAAATGGTATGTCAACCAAAGTCAAATTCATCCTTAGGAGAGGCCTTTCCTACATCCGTACACCCAATGGATCCCACGCCCCATATCATCTATCCTGATCCATGTTCCCCTATAGTCATGGTTTAAAATTTCTCCCTCACTCACATCTAGGGTTTGTCATAATATATCAACCTGATTATCCCATACTCATGGTTTCTATAAAAATTTTCCCCTGTAACATAACATTAAACTATGCTACCAACATCCCAGCAACATGACGTTAAACTGTGTTGCCAATGTCCTTACCACAAGATGTTAAACTGCATAGCCAACATCCTCACTTCATGATGGTAAACTACATGGTCCATCTAGAATTACATATAGATTTATTCCTATCCACACATGATACATAGTGATGCACATATTTTCATCCTAGGCCATCCACCCCAAAGAAAAAAATGCCCCCCCCCCTTGTGTATAGACCAAACCTACACTAGGAGAATAATTTCAAGGTGCACAAATATTCAAAATCAGGGATAGATCTAGCAACAGGATCAAAATTCCCACACTACGTATGAGTAAGATCTACATAAAGAAGTTTTTAACTCCATGGGTGACTACATATGGAATGTTTCCAACATGTCCTGATATATCCTTTATATCCATCAAACATCATGCTTCGAGTAATTTCAAATCTTCACAAACTTCCCTAACCATAAAAAATAGAGGTTCAGTGTCCTGAATACAGCTTTGTGTGACTGTACACACAATGAACCGATGGCTCTAAATATGTTTCCCACAAAAGTGGCGCTTTGACCAAAAGAAAACTCCCCCCTTGGGAGGGGACTTTCCTACCTCTGAATTCCCAAAAACTTCCAATACCCACATCATTCCTCCTAATTAAAGATCCCTCAGAGATAGAGTTTACAATTTCCTCTCTAATCATGTCTTGGAGGTGTCATAACATCCCGACCCAATTATCAACTAATAAATTAGGGCTTTTATATCAACATCCTAATCACATGACATTAAAACTGCATGATGAATGATGCCCAATGTTCTCTTTTGGGGCCAAATAGATCAAAACATATCTCCCCCATGTCCCTATGCATGTGAAGAATCCATAAAGGAAAGTCTAATATGAGCCCCATCTTGTTCGTGTGCTCATATACAAGACAAAAATACCCTATTTATATGTGTGATTTAGATCTGCATATGAGAAAACCATAAGAGAACTTTGTACATATTGAAACCTATTGTCATAAGGATACATAGTGACACCTGAATCCCATAAGTCAGGATGTGAAATAAACATTTCCCTTATTTCCCTTACATGTATCAGATTGTAATAATGAAACCTATGCACACTTGTGTAGGGGAAACAATATTAATCCATTATTAAAAAAATTGACATTAAATTCCCTCCTTCGTGTTTAGGTACCCACTTTTTCAAAAACAATTATCCATTTATAGAAAGTTATGAATCTCTATAATCATCCTTGACAATCAGAAATGGAAGGTTGGTGTCATGGGGACACCTTTTCTTGACTATGCACATAATTCCTCAAAATGTTTTCATAAGTTTCCCCAAAATTCCATTCAACCAAAGGAAAATTAATTCTTAAGAGAGGGTTCTCCTACCTATGTATGCCTCTATGACGTTTAATCCCCACCTCACCCCTTAGTTTTTCAAACCCCATGGATTACAATATAAATCATTTCTCCAAATTCATGTCTGAAAATAACAGAACATTCTTGGTCAGATGACATGTTCCTATCGTGGGGTGTGACAAAAACAAATATTACCTAGGTTAAAATGCAGTAGAGTGGATTACCTAGGTTGTCTCCAGAGAGGAGTGCACAACAATTAAGCTGTCACCTTAAAATAGAAAGAAGTGAGGTTGTTTCTAGAAATTGTTTGATTTAGAAAATATAAGAAAGAAACTAAATAAAGTTAAGTAATTAAGTGAAAGTTTTGAAAAAAATTGACAAATTATGTGATCTAAATCAGTGATATGAAATGGTGATCAGGTTAGGGTCAGTTTTCCAATTGTAATTCTGTCATTGTTCATTTTACCCAATTCTCCTTTGCTAAATTGTTAAGAGTGAGAATCCACAATCGTTTCTTCTCACTCCATTGGTCAATTAAAAATGTGAGAATAAAAATTACTAAAATATTAGGTTGGTCTATTCTCCTTCCAATGTGTAGTAGAGTTGTAGAAAATACCCCCAATTATCTTAGGCAATTCCCAATTGGGTCTTGTTTATCCCAAGTAATCAAGAACATTCACTACTCCTCACACACGTACCGGTGATCACCGAGTACTACACCACTAAATCCCGGTCTATTCCATTGTTTATAAACCAGAACCTAGTGTAGGGAGATATTGATCATTGACCAAATATAAATTAACAATAGAACCTAAAATCAGATACAATTGTACATGATAATAAAAACTGTTATAAGAAATTGAAACAGATTCGCATAAGAGAAAAGAGGATTTTAAAACATTAATAGAAGCAACTCATGAAATACAATATGGAAAAACTCTCCTTCCCCAATAACACAGAATTTTAGCCCACCATGGTAAGGGTAATTGTGAATAAGGGGAAAGAAGAATTCATTACAAAACTAAGAAGAACAAAAGAGAGAAAAGAAAGAACATAAATTTGATCCTCCAGAATCTGTCCTCCAAGAGTTTTCCTATTTTATGCCCACCAGCCGGCCGAAACTCACTGAGGTCCCTTCTTATAGAATGTTGGAAATGAAGTTTTATATCGACCCTTAAAATTTAAGAGTCATTGGACAGGTGTAAAGAAATATATGTCCGATTAAATGACCATTACCTTTCTGGCCGCTAAACACTGTTTCACCCACTCCATTTGGACGCGCCAAAGGGATGCATTAATGAGCTCAATAATTTATGAAATTTAATGTGAGCCGTCATTTGGAAGCCCTATGTCGACACCAGCTGAAATCACCTCATTATATGGTCGGATGAAGGAGATATTGCATATTTAATGAAGTGGGTTCCATTCTGCCTTCCAAACTGATTTCTCAACTTGATTGAATTTTCTGCACCACTGGGTTTCTAATTGGTTCTTGGTCCAGAAGGAACATTTTAATCCCACAAGTATATAAATCCTAAAAAAAATATTCACTTCAATTGGACCCATATTATAAAAGTTATTCCTGAAAAATAGGAGCTATATAAAACTGACAATTTTACAGAATTACCCCATTTTCACATTTAAGCCCAAAATACACTAAAAACACATAAATGATGCAAATACACTCACATTGAATAATTGGGAGGGATTAAATCATTGAAAAACATATAAATAATAATTAAACTATTAACTCTATCAATTCCCCCACACTTATCACTTGGACTCCTGGGCAAGTTAGAATCAAAATAAAATCAAAGTAAATTCAAAACACATATCCATGAGATCCACCAATTTGAAAACAAGAAACAAAATATATCATGCCTCCTCAAAATATATTATTTCATGTTCTTAATTTAGGATCATTCAATAAGTTTACTCTTCATTTCTCCTCCCATGCACACAAAACACTTACCTAACTTTTATTATCTCTCATTACAGAAATCTCAATTTTTTAGCAATGTCTTTCTCATCCAAACTCATACAAGGGTCACCATAGGCTTGATAAATTCCTACCTCTCCACCCTATGTGAGTCAAAGACATATGTTTATCATGAGGACTTGTTAAGGTTTTTCTGTGGGTTTCGGTTGGTAGGATTTATATGTGAATGATTCTGAGGCAGAATGAGAGGGCTTGGCTCTTTTTGAAGCAAAACTGCATTAATCTAAATTTCACAAAAGTATGGTCTCCTCTTCACTCCCCTTAGTAGAAAATAAGCTCCTTCTCCATGGAATATCAAGGAATGTTCCCATAGTTCATCATTTCAGCAGCAATAATTTCAATCTTCTCAAATATAATATTTCTTGAAAGCTCCAGAAAAGGCACAGCTTCCTTTTTATATTAGAAGCTCCAGAAAGGCACAGCTTCTCTCATCATGAAAGCTCCAGAAAAGGCACAGCTTTCAGCAGAATGATTTTTTTTTTGCAGCAATAACATCTCTTCAACATTTTTTCCCAAAGCATCCCCAAATAAGGTAGTACAATACAAGACATCTTCCCCCCACACTTATGTTCAAATAGATCATGCAATTTTACTTCAAGAGCAAGTTGGATAGGGAAAATTGGATTGTAATGTGGCTAACCTAATAGGCTGTTCATGGCTTCTATGGGCTACAAGGATTAAATGTTCAAGGTAGGCCATTATGAAAGGGATTATCTTGAAAAGGCGGCTTTCAAACCAAAGAAATGCCTCAATCATTTAAAACACAAGTACCTCAAACTCTCAAGTTTTGACAGGAATAAATCAAATTTTTGTTAAATCAAGCTTGATTTGGTTCTCTCAAGAAGTGAGGTGAATGTAAAGAATATAAAAATAATAGGTTTAGAAGCCTCACGGGAATGTGATTTCAAATATAAAGATAGTGATATGTGGCATGGTATTCAAAAAACAAAGTATTTTTCATGAAATTCCCAAATAATTGAACTTGAAACAATTTCATTTTCAGCATTCATTTAAGCTCAGTTTGAAGGAATAAATTATTTCACTCATGGAGATGGGTTTCAAAAATATCAATGATAATCATTTCAGCTCAAAAGTTTCAAAAACACACAAAAATTGAAAAATAAACACAAAATTTTTTAAACACTCACATGTTTTTTTAAAACAAATAGGATAACAAACAACACATAAAAATCCTACACTACAAAGGTTCCCTCCCCCACACTTAAATGATGTAGTGTCCAAAATGCATTCAAATGTATTTAACATGTAAGAATATTGGAAATTGAATCACAAAAATCATGAAAATATAAAGTAGAGGTACGACCTGATGGAGTTTATTGATAAACAGGTTGGAGGAGTGTGATCTCCTCCATTGGCTCTGATGGCATGGTCCCAAGGAATTTCTTCAATCTGTGCCCATTAACAGTGAATGGATCCTTCACTCCATCCTTCACAATTTGCACAGAACCAAAAGGATATACATGAGTAACTATAAATGGACCATCCCACTTGGAACGAAGTTTACCTGGAATCAGCTTGAGTCTTGAATTGAATAACAACACTTTGTCTCCTAGATGGAAGTCCTTTGGTTGGATCAGTTTTTCGTGAGCCACTCTTGTTCTCTCTTTGTAAATCCAGGAATTTTCAAATGCTTCCCTTCTAATTTCTTCCAGCTCTTGTAACTGCAATCTTCTTTCTTTCCCAGCACTTTCAAGATCCAAATTCATCTTCCTCACAGCCCAATATGCCTTGTGTTCCAATTCCACAGGTAGGTGACAACTTTTCCCATAAATCAGCCTATATGGACTCATTCCAATTGGGGTTTTGTAGGCTGTCCTATAATCCCATAATGTGTCTTCAAACTTTTAGATCCAATCCTTCCTATTTGGATTAATAGTCTTTTCCAAAATTCCTTTTATTTCCTTATTGGACACTTCAGCTTGCCCATTAGTCTGTGGATGATAGGGAGTTGATGTTTTATGATGCACCCCATACCTTTTCAACAAAGCCGCCATTATCCAATTACAAAAGTGATTCCCTTGATCACTAATGATGGCTCTAGGAACTCCAAACCTACAAAATATGTTAGCCCTGAAAAAATCACAAACAACTTTAGCATCGTCTGTTCTGGTGGCTTTTGCTTCCACCCGTTTGGAAACATAATCAACAGAAAGAAGAATATAAGAATTTCCAAATGACATTGGGAAAGGTCTAATAAAATATATCCCCCAAACTTCAAATATTTCACAAAAATTAAGTGGCTTTTGGGGCATTTCTTGTCTCTTTGAAATATTTCCTGTAAACTGACATTTTTCACACCGTTTACAAAATTCATGAGAATCTTTGAAAAGTGTTGGCCAATAAAGTCCAGATTCTAAAACCTTTCTTGAAGTTATTTGAGGTCCAAAGTGGCCTCCACAAGCTAATGTGTGACAAAACCTAAAGACTGGTTCAATTTCATTTTTAGGAAAACATCTTTTGATCATTTGGTCATTGCAAATCTTCCAAATAAATGGATCATCCCAGATGTAATATTTAGATTCAGATTTCAATTTGTGAATTTGGTGAGAATTTAAATGAGATGGGACCTGAGATGTTACCAGATAATTGACCATGTTAGCATACCAAGGTACTTCTCCTTCAATCAAGTACAACTGCTCTCCTGGAAGGGGATCATTTAGTGGTTCAGTGTCTGGAATCTCAACTTCAGCAGTGTTGGGTAGTCTACTTAAGTGATCAGCAACTTGGTTCTCAGATCCCTTATTATCTTTGAATTCTATGTTGAACTCCTGTAGTAGTAGTATCCATCTCACTAGCCTTGGTTTTGCTTCAGCCTTCATCATCAAGTACCTAAGAGCTGCATGATTAGAAAACACAATGACTTTAGTTCCAAGTAGATACGATCTAAATCTTTCTAAAGAAAAAACAACTATTAAAAACTCTTTTTATGTTATTGTGTAGTTGAATTGGGAAGCATCTAAGGTTTTCGAGTCATATGCAATGACTTTTGGCCTGCCCTCAATTCACTGAGAAAGGACAGCTCCAACTGCTTGGTTTGAAGCATCACAAAGTAGCTCAAATGGTTCTTCCCAATTTGGTGGCTGCATCGCTGGTGGTGTAATCAATTTCTTCTTCAACTCATCAAATGCTTCCCTACATGAACCGTTGAAATCAAAATCAGCATCTTTCAAAATTAATCTAGAGAGAGGGAGAGAAATCTTACTGAAATCTTTTATAAACCTCCTATAGAATCCTGCATGTCCTAAAAATGATCTAATATGTTTCACAAAAGTTGGGTAAGGCAAAGAATTTATCACTTCAATTTTTGATTTATCAACCTCAATGCCTTTCTTTGAAATGACATGCCCAAGGACAATTCCTCTCTGAACCATAAAATGACACTTTTCAAAATTCAAAACAAGGTTTTTTTCAATACAAGTTTTCAAAACTTTTTCCGTATTTTTCAAACAATGGTCAAACGAATTTCCAAAAACTGTGAAGTCATCCAAGAAAACCTCCAAGCAATCTTCAATGTGATCAGAAAATATACTTACCATACACCTATGAAAAGTACCTAGAGCATTACACAATCCAAATGGCATTCTTTTGTATGCAAAAGTACTGAAAGGACAAGTAATGGTAGTCTTCTCTTGATCCTCGGGGGCAATGGGTACCTGAAAATAACCTGGAAATCCATCCAAAAAGCAATAATGAGTTCTCCCTGCCAATCTCTCTAACATCTGGTCAATAAACGGGATAGAGAAATGATCTTTTCGAGTGACCTGATTTCGCTTCCTAAAATCGATGCATATTCTCTAGCTATTCTGAATTCTCACAGGGACTAATTCATTCTTTTCCTCCCCCACAATGGTTAGGCTAGTTTTCTTTGGGACTACATGGATGGGGCTAACCCATTTTGAATCTGATATGGGATAGATGATCCCAACTTCTAATAACTTCTCAATCTATTTTTTCAAAACCTCCATCAGAGTAGGGTTCAGCCTCCTTTGGGGTTGTCTGACAGGTTTGGAATCTCCCTCAAGAAAAATTCTATGTGATCAAATTTTTGGGTTTATTCCTGGGATATCACCTAAGCTCCATCCTATTGCTTGGACATTCTCTCTCAAAAGCTCAATCAATGATTTTTCTTGAGTTTTAGATAGATTATTAGCAATTATTACTGGTAATTTCTCCCCCTCCATAAGGTAAACATATTTTAAATCAGTGGGGAGTGGTTTTAATTCTAGATCAGGAGGATGCTCAAGAGATGAAACTAAATTGAGGTTCTCCACTTCCAATGGTTTGATATCCTGCACACAATAAATCATATCATCTTCATCATCATTTAACAAATTATCAAAGAAATCATATTTTACCTCTTCTTCCAACAGGAAATCAGAATCTCCAAGAGTTTGGGAATCCATATGTTCAGTGGTATCTTTAATGGAAAAATTCCCTCCTAATGATAAAAATTCATGAAACATACCTGATTCTTCAATTGGTTCTATGTCATATTCATGGGAGAGTATGAAGAGTGAATGATCATCAGATGGGTGCCTCATGGATTCAAAAATATTGAAGTGGACGGTGCTGTCTCCAAACTCCATGGTAAGTGTCCCTTCATGGACATTGATAATGGTTTTGGCCGTCTTTAAGAATGGTATCCCCAAAATGATGGGTGAGTGTGATGGGATCCTATCATCTTCCATATTCAACACATAAAAGTCAGCAGGGAATAAAAGATCTTTGACTTCTACCAGGACATCCTCCATAACTCCTGGTGGGAATACTGTGGATCTATTTGCAAGCTGGACCACCACTCTTGTGGGCTTCAAGTCTCCCATCTGCAAAGAAGTATATATTGAGTGAGGAAATACATTAATTGATGCACCTAAATCGCACAAAGAATTAGAAAAATTTAATGAACCAATGGTGCATGGAATAGAAAACGTCCCTGGATCTTGACATTTGGTTGGAAATTGTGGTGTGATAAGGGCTGAGACGCTTCTTCCCAAATTGATCCTCTCATTCCCTTGAATTGTCCTTTTCTTGGTTCAAAGATCCTTCAAAAACATAGCATACTTTGGAATTTGTTTGAGTGCTTCAAGAAAAGGTATGTTGATTTCCACTTTCTGAAAGGTGTCCAGAATTTCTTTTTGAAGTGCATCTTCTTGTAACCTCTTTGATTCAATCATCCTTGATGGAAATGGTGGTGGTATATCTTTATTCTCCCTTTTTTGCCTTTTAAATGGTGTTTCTTGTTTCTTCCTTCTTGTCCTATCATTATCATCCTCCTCTTTCTTATCTTCTTCCCGATGCATTTTCATATAATTTTCATCATTTCTAACTTCATTCTCACCCATATTAGTTTTTCTTGTTTCAGGTTCAATGGTGGATGGTGGTTGGAGTTCTTTTACACTTCTTGTAGTTATAATACTAACATTCTCTTTTGGGTTTGGGATTGTTTGGGAAGGGAGTTTACCAGGATTCTTGGTCAGAAAGTCCATGAGACTTTCAAAATTATTGGACAAATCATTAACAGAGTCTTTCAGTCCTTCAAACTCAGATTTTTGTTGGTTTTGAATTGGAGGTTGTGCACTAGTGGATGGTTGCTCATAGGGTCTTTGGATATTGGTTGGTTTTTGGTAAGAAGGCTGGTTATAAGATGGTTTTTGTTGAAATGGTGGAGGGTTCTGGAATTGATTCTGGAATGGGGGTTGGTTTTGAAACTGATTTTGGTACGGGGGCCTAGCTTGATTCTATTGATTTCCAAATCCATATTGGACTTGGTTAGGCTCTCTCCATCCTTGATTTTTTTGGAACTGCCTTGGCTAAAAGGCTGCTACACATGTTTCCATTCCCTGTATTTCAGAACATTGGTCAGAAAAATGATCAGGTGATGAGCATAAACCACATACCTTAGCTGGTGCTTGTTGGTCACTAACTTACTTCAAGGCCATCTGCCTCACCAAACTAGTAAGCTCTTCAATCTTAGTTTCTAATAAGGGTGATGGATGAGAAGTGCATACCTCATGAATACCTCTTGTTCCAATACCTCTTGTTCCAAATTGCTGCGAGTTTTGGGAAATCTTCTCAATCAAGCCCTTGGATTCTTCTGGTGACTTGTCAATCAAGACACCTCCAGATGATGCATCAAGAAGGTTTCTGTCATTTTACAGTAGTCCTTGATAGAAGAAGACAAGAAAGTGGTGTTCCTCAATGGCTTGATGTGGAAAGCTGGAACATAGCTTCTTAAATCTCTCCCAATACTCGTAAAGGGTTTCTCCAGATGATTGTCGTATGGCGTAGATTTCCTTACGAATGGCTGTGCTTCTAGAGGTGGGGAAGAATCTTTGCATAAAAAATCTTACCAGGTCATTCCATTCATGTACGTCTTCTGGTTGTAGGCCGCACAACCATTCTTTAGCAGCTCCATCCAATGAAAACGGAAATGCCTTCCACTTTACCTGCTCCTCGGTAATTCCACGGGGTCTGAAAGTTGAGAAAACATGTGTGAACACTTTAATGTGTTTGTTTGGATGTTCACCTGCCAAACCATGAAACTTTGGAAGTAAAGGAATTATATTAGGTTTCATTTCCAAATAATTTTGTAACACTGGCATGACAAGTTGATTGTTTTGATTAAGGAATTGTGGTGCACAGAGGTCTCTAAGTGTTTGCTTTTGATTTTCAGCCATGATGACAGGATCAGAGTGAACACTTGAAGTTTCACTTGAGTATGCAAGGGGAACTTCCTCAAATTCAGATTCAAAATTAATGTTTCTAAGTCTATTCAACAAGGTTATTTCAATTTCAGGATCTATGGGTAAAGGTTTATTTTTTGAGGTTCGAGTCATTCAATTTTGAAGAGAAAAGATGAAAAGAGAGAAAAGAAAAGAAAAGAAATGTTGGCACTACCTCCCCGGCAACGGCGCCAAGTTTTGACACCTTCCTGTCGTGGGGTGTGACAAAAACAAATATTATCTAGGTTAAAATGCAGTAGAGTGGATTACATAGGTTGTCTCCAGAGAGGAGTGCACAACAATTAAGCTGTCACCTTAAAATAGAAAGAAGTGAGGTTGTTTTTAAAAATTGTTTGATTTAGAAAATATAAGAAAGAAACTAAATAAATTAAAGTAATTAAGTGAAAGTTTTGAAACAAATTGACAAATGATGTGATCTAAATCAGTGATATGAAATGGTGATCAGGTTAGGGTCAGTTTTCCAATTGTAATTCTATCATTGTTCATTTTACCCAATTCTCCTCTGCTAAATCGTTAAGAGTGAGAGTCCACAATCGTTTCTTCTCACTCCATTGGTCAATTAAAAATGTGAGAATAAACCTTACTAAAATATTAGGTTAGTTTACTCTCCTTCCAATGTGTAATAGAGTTGTAGAAAATACCCCCAATTATCTTAGGCAATTCCCAATCGGGTCTTGTTTATCCCAAGTAATCAAGAACATTCACTACTCCTCACACACGTACCGGTGATCACCGAGTACTACACCACTAAATCCCGGTCTATTACATTGTTTATAAACTAGAACCTAGTGGAGGGAGATATTGCTCATTGACCAAATATAAATGAACAACATAATCTAAAATCAGATACAATCGTACATGATAATAAAAACTATTATAAGAAATTGAAACAGATTCGCAGAAGAGAAAAGAGGATTTTAAAACATTAATAGAAGGAACTCATGAAATACAATATGTAAAACCTCTCCTTCCCCAATCACACAGAATTTTACCCCACCATGGTAAGGGTAATTGTGACTAAGGGGAAAGAAGAATTCATTACAAAACTAAGAAGAACAAAAGAGAGAAAAGAAAGAACAGAAATTTGATCCTCCAGAATCTTTCCTCCAGATGTGTGCCTATGTTCTGCCCACCAGCCGGCCGAAACTCACTGAGGTCCCTTATTATAGAATTTTGGAAATGAAGTTTTCCATCGACCCTTAAGATTTGAGAGTCATTGGACAGGTGTAAAGAAAGATATGGCCTAATCAATGACCATTACTTTTCTGGCCTCCAAACACTGTTTCACCCACTCCATTTGGACGTGCCAAAAAGATGCATTAATGAGCTCAATAATTTATGAAATTTAATTTGAGCCGTCCTTTGGAAGTACTTTGTCGACACCAGCTGGAATCACCTCATTCTAAGGTCGGATGAAGGAGATATGGCATATTTAAGGAAGTGGGGTCCATTCTGCCTTCCAAACTGATTTCTCAACTTGATTGAATTTTCTGCACCATTGGGTTTCTAATTGGGTCTTGGTCCAGAAGGAACATTTTAATCCCACAAGTATAGGAATACTAAAAAAAAGATTCACTTCAATTGGACCCATATTATAAAAGTTATTCCCGAAAAATAGAAGTTGTATAAAACTGACAATTTTACAGAATTACCCCATTTTCACATTTAAGCCCAAAATACACTAAAAACACATAAATGATGAAAATACACTCACATTGAATAATTGGGAGGGATTAAATCATTGAAAAAAATATAAATAATAATTAAAATATTAACTCTATCATCATACCACCATGAAGAAGGATTAACATTTTACTCCCTTGGTCAGAGAAAAATTATTTTCAATCCTAAATCTCAAATGTCCTAGCTGTACAATGCTAAACAATACCATGATTCAACCCTCATTTTCACAAGTTAAATATGTTTAGGGGTATCCTCTCATTCACAATCAAAAAAAAATAAATGACCTCATACTTTTCAGATACCTTTCTTTTGACCAGCTACCCCTGGTGGTATTGAGGAATCCAAATTTCTATAAAATAACCCAGCCATTAGAAATGGAGAGTCAGTGTCCTGTGGAAACCTTTATTTCACTATATGCACAAAACCCTTGAAGTTCTGCATATGTTTCCCAAAAAAGGGCATGTCAACCGGAGAGAAATTTGTCCTTAGGAGAAGATTTTCCTATTCCCATATTCTACATGGCTCCCATACCCCATATGATGCATCTTGTCCCAGAATCATAAAAAATAGGGTCAAGAAAAATCCATCATTCATGTCTGAAAACTTTCAGGGAATCCAATGTGAATATGTCTTATCAAAGATTCACATCACAAATTCATATACAATGGTGTTCAACCTAAATCATTAATAATGGTCAAATCAGTTTTATCTTTAACATCAGTGATGGTAGTCTAGCTTGCAAGACTTAAATTACCCACAGAAAGATACATGAAAATCGCAAGGTTGAAAACCCACAAAGGTCACCATGGGTAAATGTTGAGTATAAGATCACTAGACCAACAAATCACATGGTTTAGGAAAAATATAAATCAGTTAAAATATTAAAAGGGACACAAATCTTGTTAGATCAAAAACCTAAAAAGGCAGCCAAAGTAAAAGTCATGTTATACCTACTAAGACCACAACATAATAGGTTTAGGAAGAAATTAGGGTTATAAAAACAAAAACAAACATAAATATTGTTGGGTATTTCATGTGACCCTATAAATATTCAAGAGGTTCTCATTAAGTCACTTTTTCTTCTGTAAAAATTAGATCCTGCTTCAATTATTTCAATTTAATTATCATGTATTTTGATTCAGATTGACATCTGGTTGAAATTATTGTTTAAAATGTGGTTGACTATAATTTATGGACATTGCAGGTAGAGAAAAAAGAAAAGTATGAAGAGAAGGAAATTTTTCATTCTAATAAAATTGTAATGAGGGAACAACCAAAATCTGGAGTTTCTCTATGATGTCAAAAAAAAGATACCACAAGACCATCCAAATGATTACAATGAAGACCAACGGGCTCTTTTTTGAAGATCAATAATAGTCTAACATAGTTCATTAAGGTATTTTTCTAAAGTGACCTTCTATTCAGATTCATCTTCAACCTCCAGACGCACTCATCTCATAATGTCCTTGATTTCTTTCCCATTATGTTTAATGGATTCAAAATTGCTACTTATCAAGGAAAGTTGTGCCTTTAGTTTGGACACATTAGCCTCACATTTCCGCAAATCATCTGTTTGGGAGATCACTTGGTCACAGAATGTATCCTTCTCAGACGTTAAGTGGTGTATCTCTTTATTAATATCCCTAAAGGTATTTTTTGATGATTTGAAGCATTGAAATAAGAAAGTATGCCTTCACAAGTGGCTAAATCCTCTCAGGTTATAAATATTTGGTATGAAAGAAGGTGCAGGTGTTAGTAGTCAATGCTGCCTAAACCCAAGTTGATAAATAGAGACCAGAGTGTGTCCTCCTCATCAACAAATTCTGGCAGAGGAGCTTCAGTGGAAATAGTATAGATTTGACGCCATCCCCATATCTACAAAACTCTACGTATCCTAAGGGAATTGGAACCCTAGTTTTTCTCCTCTACTATAATAGGTATATAGTCAGAGAATGATATCATAATAGATGGAACCACCCTATGTTGAGTTACCCATGTTGGGGAGCCTTCCCACTCTATAGATGGTTCGATCTCCATATCCAAGCATGAGGGATGCGACATGGCTTCAGTAATGTTTGGTGATGATCCTCTTGGGACTGCCTAAGTAGGGTTGCCAACAACATTGACTAATGATAAGGGATCTAAATTACTATCTATAAATATAGGGTACATAAATGAAGTCCCCTCTGAACGCATGCGATGGTGGAAATAGTTCCTCCTCATAGAAAGAATAGGGTTGATGATACAACTTGTATGGGATTAGAGGTAGTTAGTGGACTCTGAACTCATTGAGTCAATCTTTCCAATACCATGTCAGGATAGATGGTCACCCATAGATGGTAATACTCCAACAATACGTGATTGGAATCCAATATGGGATGAATAAGGACATGTATTCTAGAGTCCTTCCACATCATGATCAACCATAATTGGTGAAGGATTATCAGATTAGATTACCTCTTGACCTGGGTGGCCAGATTTGATGTGACTTGCTCTAGGCATCTAAATTTTGTGGCGAACCTGTAAGGAGTATACAGTTCACAGATGATTACTCTATCAATACTGGTGGTCAATATTCCATCATGTAGTGAAATCACATAATAAATTTCTTCCAAAGAACCACTCCCATCATCCACCATTTCCCCATGAGTTATGGTGTAAGGTGTAAAGGAAAAGAAAGGAAAACTGATCAAAAATTGGATCATGTTGTCGACATCCAAAGTTTTGGGATGGACTGCAGCAATTTTGAGAAAATTTGGGAAAAAGTATGAATGAGGAACCATCAGAGTATGTAGATACTCATAGTAGGGGAGATTCTCTTCTATATAACCATATAAAATTTAAATAGCCTACTCAGATGATGCAGAGTCCTCTGTTCCCATATCTTCCCCAATATCTTATAAATTTGGGCATGGGTAGGGATGGCTAAATTGATAGGTTTTCCCTCTACCAACATGGATCCCATAATTAATGTATAAACTTGAACATCAGTATAGACATCTTGAGAAGGGAAAATCCTCCTGCTTATGAATATGGAAAAGAAACCTTCCAATATTAGTTTAGGAGATACATCAGTCCGTACCTCATAACCCTAGGTGGTGTATTGACTCTCTTCAAGGGTAGCACTGTAAGCACCCAGGATGAGCTGCGACTGCTAGGTTGGATGAATTTGGATATGGAGAACTCTTGGACTTGGCCCATTCACCTGAAAGAATAGTCATGTCCAACCCTCAAACAAAAATAAGTGAGTGACCGTGAAGAGGCTAACCAAGTAGCATCTCTACCATGATCAATAATTTCCCCACCAACAGGGATACTTGTTCGACATTCCTCAAAGTGTTTGACGCAGAAAAAAATTCATCGTACCTGTTTCTGAGGATGGGGAGTCCCCCTATCTAGTAGATATCACACATATTTATCCCCACTTCACCAAGAGTCTGGTGGAATATGTTAGTGCTCAAACACTAGTGGTTGAGCAACTTAGGTAATATCTCATCTAACAAGTAAATAGAATATTAGAATACCCACACTTTTTGTTATAGGTTGATAGCTTCTAGTGGACCAAGGGATTTTATGTAGTTCTGATGGACCTAGAACTCTGAAGCCCACTCATTGGAAAGGAACTCTCTAGACCAAAATAATCATTTGGAGCTCCACCATTCACTAGGATTATTCCATAGAAGGTTGGTGATGGATGAGTAGTCACAGACAACTGATTCTAATGATGTGTTTTGGATACGATGGTTAATCTGCATCCATATAGAGACATTCAAGATAAATATATCCTCTTTACTCGAAGAATTTATGATCTCCCCTATGGTAGAGACATTTTCTTGATCACACCCATGAGACACCTCAATAAGAACAATAAGGATGCTCCATTCAATCATCAGAGAAAGGTAATCATTTAGAGTATGATGTTTTAAAGTGGAGAATGAATAGATAACAGGTACGCAATAAGTTCATGTTAAAGGAGATCTTTCATATTACTCACTTGATAAGTGATTCGAGATTAAAGATTGGCAACAATATTCTTGAATATATCCCCCATTCTCCTAATTTTATCCCTTGAGGGTAGAGGAAGAGCTATTGTGTTCCTATAATGAACATGAACAAGTTAGCCTTCCAAAATTGGAAAAAGACTGAAGAAAAGATAGCATATCAATGTCCCCACATACGAATGGTCCATCGGGATTATGTTATGTGAACAAATAGTTTATGGAAGTCTTGAGGAGTGCTTGCACGTAAATCATTGGCTATAAAACCATTAGTCGGTGGAATGATCAGCCCGCAAATCAGGTACCAAAACCTCACTATGAAGAAATATGAACTCACTGTTTATGTATTTTTAAAATTGGTTAATATATTTGAAGTTTAGTCTATAGATGAAGATGGGTGCAAAGGGTCTGTGGTATGTGGGAGAAAGCTTGTGATAGAAATTCATGGGAGTGATTTGTTCGCTGAGAAAAGTGGTACCAGAAAAATTACCTGGTCCATTTTCTACATCATAATAGCCACCTCTTCATCCCGATCAGATCCCTTATACTGCAAACTAACTTATTTTAGGACCATTTTCTACATTAGAATATCATCCTCTTCATCCCTATCAGATCCCATTATGATGGGGGGAATTTTATGGGTATTGAAAATTTGGAATAGAGAAGTAAAATTCTCCCAATAAATTTAGAAAATGAAGGAAAATGAACCAATTGATGATTTGAAGAAGAATGTTGAAGAAGCCAGTAAATTTGGAAAAGAAACATCCCAATCGTGAAGTGAAACATCCTTCATGGACTATCTCTACACATGGTGGTCCTCTTATGAAACAACCTATGAAATAACTAGTTTGTGGGATGGAGATGATGTCATCGTGCCAACATTAAAACTGTCATTTGTGAGATAGAGGTGGAGAAATTCTCCACGCGTACCATTTTTCGCATACTCAGATGGTTCGTGGGCGAGGTGCAGCCAATGGCATCATTCACGGGACTAAATAGGTGATCTTCACCTCTGAGAATCACAACCATGTGGGCCTCTATTGATTGAGTCGTCTACGGACAGGGTGTTTCTTCCTTGGCCTTCTGCAAAAGACGTCGTGCGACCCACTAATCCAGCTCCTCTACCCCTCTATAAATTTACTCCAAGAGGAGCTAAGAAGGCACCAAATTGATTATTTTTTTAGGTGATCAATCGAAAACACCATAGATGAAGAGAGTACCGCAAAATAAGGACCTTTTTTATGATTACTTTCTGGTATAACCCACTGCATATCCTAAAAGGAGAAAATAAAATAATAATTGGAAGACCACAAACCCAACGCCCCTCACGGATGAGTTTCTTATGAAGAGAAAGACTAATTCCCCTCCATAAAATAAGCATCCCGCGTAGGAAAACACCATGAATGTGGAACCCTGCACCGCATAGTGAATCTCTATGCAGATGGAACACAGCTCCGCGTAGCGAATTGCTATGCGGACAGAACTTTGCACTGCATAGCATAACGCTGTGCGGACAGAGCTTAGATCTACGAATAAAAATGCTACGTGGACCGTACCCTGGCCCCCATACCATCACTGTACATGGAAAACTCCCTCACCCATATAGAAATGTTTTATCAAGAGGAAAACCCATCCTATATGAGAAAATTGTAAGTAGAATGGGGTATTCACAAGCATCCCACCCTCTGACTCCAATCATTTCCTTCCTTTCCTAGAGCATCATCCACATCCCCTCCATTATCCAGTCCAATGGAATTAGGATAAATCCTCTCCTAATTCCACTAGACTTGTATGATAAAACTATTAGGTGCACAATCATGCCCTTTTAGGTTTACATACCCATGGTAAGGGGAGACATATTGATTATCCCCGTAGTAGGGAGGATCCCCAGAATGGCCATTAGTTTACATTCCTAGGGAAATGTGGGGTCCATCCTTGGGGTACTAACATGTACCTCCCTATTATGGGTAAAAATAAATAGGATCATAATTTTGTTTCCATTATATAAGGAACAAGATATCCCCCCTGAAATCAACCCTCAAAGGGGACTCCCTCTGAGATAATACCCTAGACTTTCTTACAGGAGGTGATGCTCTTCCCCTTCTTCACCTCTTCACCCCATCCTCTTAGGCTATCCTCTTCCTCCTTTTCCATCAGTGGGGAATGGAAATTGTGTGATTCATTGAATTTATAGCTTACCCTTGTTTCTAACCCCATGCTTGACTCACATGGTCTTAAGGATAAGTGGAGATCATGGATTCCACATGATTCACCCACCAATATACTATGAGAACTCTGATTCCTACAATGACCATGATATGTAGGATTTCTGTTTAAGTACTAAGATCAAATGGGCCCTATCCCAAGACATAGTCCCTAATCATTCCCCCTTAAATAGGCAGCTTCCAGGAAAAATCGCTAACCATTCCAGAACTAAGTGGACATTGATTCCCAACCAACTAGGATACATTGGAAAACTCCTTGAGGTTTAAGCCTGATACTTTGCTTATCATTTCCATTCTATCATTCTCACATCAGTTCACCCTCATCCTCAACACCTGATGTTAAAGTACATGGGTTCTAGAACTACGTGATCTTTGATCCCCAACTAAATAGAGCACACATGAAGCCTTCTTGAGGTCCAAACTCGACACCCCAAATCACTATAATGTTTTCTGGGCCACATCCCCAATAAGCTAATATCCAACTTGGAGATCGTATTTCTTTTGGGTACCTTAGACCACTTAGAAATAAGTTCCACACCTTCCTTGGAAAGGTAATATTTTCCTGTGTAACCTTGATGCACGACATTAAACTGAATGGATGTGTCTTTATTACAATACATTAAAAGGTGATGTGTCCTGTAAAGTGAAACTGAACTACATGGGTTCTGATTCCTCTCATGAGGATACATATGAATCACATTTTATGGGTTCAATCCCAACCTAGAAACAATTCATGTCCCCCTTAGATGACAGTGAACTCTAGAGAGCCAACCCATATGGTTCAAAGACCACATTTTCATGGAGAAAATCCAAATAATATCTGATCTTTCCATACGAGGATAACATTAGTGAAGAACTCCAGATAAATACTAGTGTCTTTATTGAGGGATAATCATGGATGCATAATTTTAGATCAATGAATACCTCTGCTTGATTTTAATACCCCATGGATATTCTGAGGACACTTTCTTGGGGATGAACCAAGTATTTAATAAAATTTGAGCATGGCTTAAATATATAAGAGAGTCGTTGAATAGGAAATAATTCCACTAAAATGGTTAGATGATTTTGAGTTCCCATCCACTCGACCAATGTGAGTTCGAAATGTTTCATTGACCAAATCATTCAATGAATTCCTGCCTTTGGAATGTAGGTCCATGAATCAAAGATATCAAGGTTTTTGGGTGTTTCGGGCTCTTCAAACAGACCCGTTGGAGTCCATTGAATATGTTATAACTGACTCCACTGATTGCACACCAATAAACCCCCTGTAATCATGTTAGACCATATCCCTCATCGGGACAAAAAAATAGAAAATCATAAAATCTTCATCTAAAAATGTTTTAGTTTTATAAATTCAAAAACGAATACCTTTATCACCATTAAATATAATTCCATAAATTTACCACTTTAAGTCACATGGAATGATTATTAAATACTAGATAATAAAATTTTAACAACATAATTTTAACAAAATAAAACATCATAAATTTTTTTATTTAATATAGGGTCTCTATTAATATTCTTATATAAGAATTAGAAATAATCGATAGTAGTTGGGGACAATTCGAGAGGGATTGGTTAGAGGAAAATTCTTCCAAATAAAACTTTGAATGAAAAAATATTAGATTCAGAATCAAATCGCTTGATGAAAAATGATGAAAATGCTTTCGAAAATATAATCTCCCAAGAACTAAACTAGATACCCTGTCCATGACCACCAAGTACTTAGAGGAAATCCAAATAATCCCCCTTTAATGTCTCCACCACTATTAACCCAGCACCCCGCATTGGGTACTCGGTGATTTTTGTCTAGTTTTTTCCAGAATCAACCACCACCAACCCCTCCTTTGAAGCCTTTATTATAATCTAAACCCCCAATAACAACTCAAAATAGATTCAAAATAAATTAAAATACATAAAAATTAGAATAGTTTCACACTACATACCTACTCATTCAGTTAAAGAGTAGATTGAATTTATTATCATCCTAGATATCAGCTGACCTAACATCATAATATCATAGAAATATCCCACCTACTAATCTATGATTCCAAATCACTTTAAAAAATAAAAATTCTAGAAATATAAAAACTATTAGAATACATAACAAACATGAACGCCACAAATAAGGGAATGAAAAATAAAATAAATAAATACAACACCAACCACAACAATCCCAAACAAAAATCTTGGTAACTACTCCCTTATATCCAAGAAATTTGTTTCAAAACAATTAACCCTTTTAAATAAGACTTAATACATTTGAAATACTTTATGTTACATGAAACAAAACCTTGACAAACATAGTAATAATACTTAGTATTTTCACTAATGGGGAAAATAATTATTTTTAACACAAGTCAACAGAGACACCTATTTTTTAATAGGACTTTAGAATTATCTTAAAAACACATCATTCTATGTTAAATAAAGTTTTAGATTTACCATCCTATGAAAAAACACACTTCACAAAACATAGATAACCATTGATCAAAAATTGAGAGACATAAAAAGCCTCATAACATTCATACTAAAGATTTAACATTACAAAACAAGGAAAAATATAAAACTAACATGCCTCAATACACCTAAAATGGATCAAATCTATGGATTATATCCACACAATAGCTCTAGAATATTTCTACACACCCTTATTCCATGGGAAGTGAGATTCATAACCCAATGCATTCATTTTAATCCTAGCTTATTTTCTTTAAGATTTTTTATACTATCAACTATCTATACAAGGAGAATAAAATCCTTCTCAAATGTATAAGAGAACTCAACCAAGGAACCTTATCAAAGTGTTATTGTTGCATCATCAATCATCTTTATGCCACTTATAAGGAATCCAATGAGGTTATCACAAATCTCATGAATTATATCAAAAACATTAGAAAAATTACATAATCCAAGGGAATATATTATTTATCTTTACATATATTTCAATCATAACCCAACGATCACCACTACAAGGACATAAATAAAAGATCATCCCCCACCTTTCAGGAAACCCAGAACCAGGTTTCAATTCAAAATATCAGCAAGGTCTCATCATTCATCAAAATTTAGAAGAAAAATCATAACACTAGAAAAAAAGAAATATCAATTTACGAACAACACACCTTCAACCAGTACATGAAATTAAAAAATAGGTATAAACATATCCAAACACTATTAGTAATTCCAAAAACATAAATAAATTATAAAACATTAACAATTTATTAAACAAAAGTGGCTAGTAAATAATACATCATTAGTGTGCCACAAACTTATGATGTTCTTTATTTCAAATAATGGTATGAATCATTTATAAAGAAAATTTCATTTCATTTTATCCTAATAGAATTTCCATTACATACCCTTTGATTGGAAAGCTATTTTTATTTTACTTTATGTATAATGTTAAATGAAATGGCTAAATCATTATAGATTATATCTTAAAGGTAAAATTTCTAGTGGGTCATCAACTAATGTTTCCCTCCAAAAGACATTAAATATAGATCACTTTACAGAGTTATTAATTACACATTCCAAAAAACATTAACGTTATTATATTCTTAATATAAATGGATATATTTTTTATTTATAATTTATGAAACCCACCTAGCATCTTCTTATACCATACTTACATATAACAAGACTCAATGTTTGAAGGGGATTAAAGTTGAATTTTAAAACCCTTGTAAAAACTATTTCTCTAGATGTGATTTGGATATGTCAAGGAAAGTGTGTTTTTTTACTTACACATATATTATTTTCTACTATAATTTAACTACAAGTGGTTAGTTCTTTGTAAATTTTAATAAAAACATACTATAAAAAATTCAAACTGGGTGCATAATGGTTTTTTTGAGTTCATCATTTGAAACAAAAAACAAAAAAATCCAATAGAAAATAAAATAAAGTGTTAGGGAAAGAATTAATCAGGGTTCATACCTCATATTTTGCTTCTTTGGATCTTTCATTTAATGAAAAATAACTATTTTTTCTTATAATTTACATTTACTTGTGTTCATTTTCAGTTTTACTATAATAAAATGGTTTATTCTAGTGACATTGGATATTGGCGTATTTATTAATGTAAAATATCCTCTATAACTGCCAATGATTTAGGTAAATCATGCCACATATTTTTCATCCACTTGTTGATATTTGTTCTTAGATGATGATATACTTTATATATTGATAAAAATTACACTATGTTAACTACATCTTAGAAATAGAAAATATTTTTTTTGAAAGTCATCTTAACTACTGAGTTCTTTAGATTTGTTGGTTACTGTTATAGGAATTTTTAATGATCAATTTGTCAAAAAATATTTGAAATTCCATTTTATATATTCATTTTGACTGTGAGATGCATGGATCCATACATTTTGTATTTTGGTTTCTGATATTTAATGTCATTGTATAGGGAGGTACTAAATATTTAAGGATGTATGCCTTAAGAAAAAAAAATTTCTTGAGAAGAAGGAAGAAAGATGGAATCATAGTAAACGAATGGACACGATAGTATATTGTAAGGTTTACTTTGTTAATTTCAAAACATAATATCTATTTTGTAACTTAATAGTTCATTTATATTTTGAAGAATGTTCTTTGGAAGACCTTGTTGAATAGGAATTTAACAACATTGGTCCAAACTATATTTTTCTTAAGGTATTAGGATATGAGAACCATGGGAATGTGTGTTGTTGACTAGGGAAGTGTATTATCCCCACTATATATTAGCCCACATTAGGTGCAAGTTATGGTAGCATTGAGTTGAAAACAGCTCAATAAGAGAAATCACAGGCTCATATCAAGGCCTAAAAGGCCACACAAATGGTAATGTATGAGTGTGAACAGAATTGAAATTCCAATGGTGAATTTTTGAAATTTAAGGTTGTCTTATGTTCTTCACTTACACTGGACACCATCATGGCTTGTAATACATGTATGTCGATGATGCGTATATCATATGGTGCACCAGGAGATGGTCCTAGTGGTGGTCAAGATGATGAAATTCCTAGTGATGGTCGATATGATAACTTTCCTGGAGATAGTGATGCTGAGGATATGGATGATGGTGAAGATTATGGTGAGGATTATCATGAACCATGTCGGGGTACCATGAAACCCAACACCCTACCTGATCCGTGGAATGGACTCAAGGAAATTCCTAATCCCCACAGGCTAGAAACAAGTACTTGGGTATCAACAATACAACTTTGGAATGATTTCACCAATGTAAATAGTCATAGAAAACCAACTACAATAAAAAATCAAAACTGAACATTCATAACCAAACATGGAATAAAAACTTTCATATTCAAGGTTTACAATATTTAATCCAAACAAAAATACCTACAAAAAAATAGAATAATAAACTATAACAAAACACCATGCAACAAGAGAAGCATTGTCCTTAAGCCACCACCACAAAACCTGTAAATGGAAAACCACTGGAATCACAATCCGCCGTCTCCAAACATCTTTCCTTTACATGAGTCCAACATAATAAAGTCTACTTACACCCAAATTTTTAAGTAGGGTTTGATCCAAAGCCTAGTAATATTCCACCCAATAAATAGATTACATTCTATAAGAATTATAAGATAAATAAACATTCATGTTGTATAAAAGAGAAACATGAAACATTTTTATGGAAAACACTTTAATGAAAAACCATGATATATTTTAATTTAACCAACAAAGTGTACCATATGATGACGGTGAGTATGATATCCCAAGAGAGAACTAATTCATGAGATATTCATATATGCACTAGATAAGATATGGATACAAGTGATATCATATCTCAGTGAAACGTGGTATAATATCTATATCTATTTTCATCTTCGTGCATAAGACAATAGAGAAGAGAAACATTCAAATTTCTAGTGGTTTCCAATCATTATAAATATTTAGTTACTGTTTTAATTGTCAATCCTGTTAGGTGAAATCAGGACAAAACCACCTCTAAATCACTAGCATACTAGTCCTAGTTCACCCACTTGTTACCTAGGATTACCTTATGATCAATTCATATTCCACATACCATACAAATCACTACTCTCACATAAACAATCCAAATAATATAAATCTTCTTGATAAATCACAATTTCCAAAACCAAAACCACATTAAAATCTAGACACACACCAAAACCTTTTCAAAATATGTTTCACATCACTTTGACATTTTCATCAAACACCCTTAAGGCATAAAACATGGAATCACATATGAATTGAACATGGAATATAAAACATTTCTATGGAAAACCCATTTTTCAATACACACGCACCATGAATAATTTTAAAAACACTATTATAAACTAATAGAAAATACATATAACATAATTTAAGAATCAAGGAAAGCATATAAAATCCTCAAATAATGTTTAAGAATGGAACCACCTACCTTGAGTGAAGAAACTTATGGAATTCCGTGAAAAAATTTAAATTCACCTCAATATAAATATATAAAAGCAATATCTAACCTTAAAATTTTGGATTAAAACTTAATAAACAATATTTTATAATAAAAATGACTCCCAACCTATTGGACAAGTGTAACCCCAAAGAAGAAGGGAAGAAACCCTAGAAGAGAGGGTTAAACTAAGATAGGAGGAGACTAACTTGAGAAATATTGATGTAATCTCACAAAAACACGTAAAAATTAAGATCCAAGGAGGCCAAGGGAGGGTGGTGGGGCCCCTAGCGTTGAAAATCTAAAATGAGGAGAAACTTGGGTGTTTTGGGGTTAAATCCAGGGGTAAATCCACATTTTAATGACCCAGATAGGCCGCACGATTAGTCCCCATGGTATTAAAACCAAGCAGAAACCGTGTAGTTTCCACTGGCTACCCAGGGAATGTCTCATGGTTTTAAAGACCATGTGCCAACCGTGCAGTTGGGCATTGTTCAAAAAATGACACACTGGTGCAAAATTTCCTTACTAAGGTTCACTGTTTAGTTTAACATTGAACTGAATGAGCACCACATTCTACCAAGGATCAGTTTCTATTTTTCACAAGAAAAATTGAAATCCCAAACAAAAAAATATAGAGAAAAAATAAATACAAAAATACCTCAAAAGGAAATCATGGGTGTGAAAATTCTCCCCACTATGAAAACTTTCCACCCCAGAAAAGTTAATTCAAAGCTTGATCAGAGAATAAAAATAGATACTCTTTCTCAAGCCAAGACTTATTCTCCCAAGTATCATTTTCATATTTCCAATGAACACAGAAAAAAATAGTGTTCCATAAAATAACCTTCTCTAAGGAATCTACAATCCATATTGGCCACCGAAACACAGGCAAGTCAGGCTCCAAATCTAACATTCCCAATTCAATACATGATATTGATCTGGGATACACTTATTCAACATGGAGACATGAAACACATCCTGAATTTATGTCAACAAAAAAAGAAAAAATTACATAAATTATACCTTTCCAACCTGCTATATGATATCGAATGTTCCAACATACTTAGAGGTTAGCTTTCCTTGCTTTCCCAAAGGGTGATGACGCAAGGAAGGTACTACATTCAAGAACACCCAGTCACCCACTAAAAACTCAAGATCTCAACATCTATGATCATAATAAGACATATGGAGACCCTGATCTATCAATAACTAATACCTGATTATGTTGACCTTCATAGATGTCTCTTTCACTAATCTTGGTCCCAATAATGATGTCTCACCTACCTCAACCCAACACAAATCAGAACGACACAACCAACCATAGAGTGACTCAAAGGGAGACATTATGTTTAAGGATTGGTAACTGTTCTTATAGAGAAATTTGAACAATCCCAAATTTCTATACCATGACCTACTAAAATCCAGGACACATTCAGAGAGCATGTCCTCTAGAATTTGATTTTCCCGCTATGTCTAACCAGCCATCCGAGGAAGGCATGTTGTGCTCATATTCACCTGTGACCCCAATGACATTTAAAGGACATACCAAAATTGAGTGGTAAAGAGGGGGTCTCTATATCAGATGATTACTGATGACACACCATGAAGCCTCACTACCTCATGAACATTAATCCTCCAAGATCATACACCTTTGCTGATTCCCTCATCAAAATGAAATTTTATGATTTGGTCAGATGTCGGTTCACTACCCATATAGAATTATTCCTCCAAGGTGTATAAATAAATCTAGTAGTAAATTTCAGGTTGGTCTCACCCCACTTCATGGTAAGAATGGGTAGCGGATGAATAAAACCCGAGGGCCTTTGGTGATCTACGTTCACCTTCTCTAATGTATAACACTACTATACGAATTTATCTATATCCAACCTCATACCCAGCCACCATAACTGCTGAAGAACATCATAATACAATTTGGTAGCACCTGGATGAACATCCCATTAAGACTGGTGGTTATCCTACATCACCACCTTTCTCAATGACAACAACATGATTGAGCGTATCTTAAAGTACAAGACTCCCTTAGGAGAAAACAAACAATCATAAGGTGTCTCCCCTCCATGAAGAAACATCATAGTTTACTGGAATAATTCATCACTAGGATGATCCTACTGAATTAACTCTAGAAGAATATCCAAGTGAATACTATCCATAAACACACTTACATTGTGCCCTGTTGACTCTAACTGCAACTAGAAATAAGACCATCAACTTCCACTCATCAATGGACTTCCTCAAATCTTGTAACAAAATTTTTTTGCTCAATTAATCTACCACAAAATTTTCTTTTCTTGGGGTATAAACTATATCGACATCAAACCCTTAT
This sequence comes from Viscum album, assembly GCA_963277665.1. Taxonomy (NCBI): domain Eukaryota; kingdom Viridiplantae; phylum Streptophyta; class Magnoliopsida; order Santalales; family Viscaceae; genus Viscum; species Viscum album. The sequence continues at coordinate 689,152,902 of OY728158.1, read as the reverse complement.
AAGTACTCCACCCAATGACACTACCTCTTGTTCAAATCTTCTTGGTAGAAAATGTAGGCTAATCTCTTATAATAAGTGCTAACACAAATTTCTCCCCCAAGAGATAGTGGCACCATGTTTTTAAATCATGCATAAACACTATTAACTCCAATTCATGGGTTGGAAAGTTATTTTTGTGTGGTTGAAGTTAGTGAGAGATATTTTCCACCACATGATCACTCTTCACAAGAACACTCCTAAGAACCATACCAGAATCATGACAAAAAACAACATATCCCTTTCCAAATTCTAGAATTATCATCACATGAGTGCTATCAAACCACCACTTGAGATCCTTGAAGGATGTTTTGAATTTTGGGATCCATTTTAACTTCACCCTTTTTTGGGTAAGGGAGATCATGGGAGAAGAAAGCTGAGAGAAGTCCCAAACAAACCGCATGTAATAACTTTCCAGGCCCAAAATTCTTCTACTTTCAGGCACATTCCTTGTCTACTCCCATGACATAACTACACTAATCTTTTTGGGGTCCACCAAAACCCCTTGTTCTGAGTTCACATGGCTCAGAAACTTTACCTCTCTAATAAAAAATGTGAACATTGAAAGTTTAATATGAAGGTGATGGTCCCAAAGAGTGCCCAATACAATCCAAAAATATCTCTCATCCTCCTGCTTAGATTCAAAATAAACATGGATGTCATCCAAAAATACAATGAAAAAATAACTGAGATGCTAGTGGAAACCATATTCATAAGCACTATGAATACTTCTAGATAATACATCAATCTTAAAGGAATGGATAAATAATAAAAATGGTCATACCTACTTCATAAATCTATTTATGGGGCATTCTCCTTGTTCAGCCTCACATGGTGGTAACCATAATGAAAATATATCTTGGATAACCACCTTTCCTCCATTATCTAGTCAAAAAAGTCATCACTTCAGGGAAAAGGGACATTTATTCATGATGGTTTCTTTGTTCAACTTCTAATAATCAATACACAAATGGAGAGATCCATTGGAATTTTAACAAACAAGTCTGGGCGGCCCAAGGATAGATTCTTGGGAGAATGAATCCTTTAGATTACAAATCATTTAATAATGAATTTAATTCCCTCAACTCAGTGGAGTCCATACGGTATGAGGGAAGAGATATCAACTCTATTATCGACACCAAATATATAAGGAAAATCATATCCTACTTCCATGGAATTCCAGAAAAGTCACCTAGAAATGCCTCTAGAAATGACTCCCCCATAGTAGGTAATCCACCCTTAAGAATACCACCACATTCTCCAGTACGAGCGGTGATAACTGAAAAACACGATTACCCATCTTTGAAATCGGAGGTCCAACACAACCCGACCGAGGATCCCGTTCTCTAGGAAAGACCTGGGTACTTCCATTAGGTTCCGCAAAACCCACCCACCTCCTATAGAAATCAATTTGTGCCTAAAAGCACACCATCCAATCCATGTCGAGGATTTAATCAAGTAGGTCCATATCTAAGACTAGGAAATCCCATTCCATCTCGAACCTGAAATGGTGAGTGCACATGAAGGACACCTAAGACCCTTCTCTCACTTCTTACCAAGTAGCATTACTAACTCCATCACATAATACATGAGCTCAAAAGAAAAATTCAGAAGTTTCAAAATGCGGTTAGAGATAAATGAAACAGAAGAATCGGTATCAAATAAAACAGCAACTATAAATAATGAAATGAAAAAACGTACATAAAATTTTTGAAGTCCCTACATCTGGTTCTACTGGTACATGATCCACTACATGAAGATGCTTTATCTCGTCCTAGTCCTGAGAATGACCCTTATCATGTGGCTCTTACCTAAACTGAATTTTTCTAGAAAAATATCTTGCCCTGCCACCGCGACCACCGAACTGATATCCCACTATCATGGAAAACTTTGACTGGACTGACATCCCCCAAGAAGACACAAATCCTACTCCACTCTCATAAGAACATGTGGCTATATAGAATTTATTCCAGTGCCCCATCTCTCTGCATCGATTATATGATTTGGGAGGACATGTGCACATAGGTCATATGTGACCTACCTTCCCACATTGATGGCGCACAACCAAACCAACACTAGTATCCAAAAATGATGACTGTCAGGAAAGATGTCCTGAGCTACCACCTCCCTTATCCACCTTCTCACCTTCTTCCTCTTTTTCTTAGATGAACTGCCACTAACCATTTTTGAAATTGGTCCAATAGAAGTTGACTTGACCTTGTGGCCAATCTACCCCATACAAGCACAATCAACCACTTCAGATTAGGTTTTTAGCTTAAACAATAATACTGAAGAATAAATATCTATCCCCAACCCCCTCTAAAACCTCTACGCCTTCATCTTCTCATTGGAAATGATTTAGGGTGAATACCAAACTAGCTCAGTAATGAGGTTGGAATAATTAATTATGAATTGGTCCCCTTGAACAAGATCCATAAATTCCTAGGATCCAACATAGTCCAAGACCTTAAGATAGTATTGATCATTGAAAACAGTCTTGAAGTCCTTCTGATTCATCTACTCATGCTTTCTAGTTTGGACCACTTAGTCCCACCAAATTTGACTGGGACCTTCTAGAAAGATCGAAGCGCATTTCACTCTAACTTCCTCTTGAGTATCAAGAAATTAAAACATATGCTAAATATTTTAAAGCCACTTGTCTTATTCCTAAGGTTTAGTGAAACCTTGGAAGGAAGGAAAATTGTTCTTAAAGAACTCATAAGCTTTATCTTTCCTAGGACCTAGTTCAACTTCTCTAACCTTAGAAATGCTAGAGCCCACTCCTTGTATGAGGTCTTGGACATCTCGAACCACCACTTCCACTAATCTATACTCAATTGTTGAGGGAGAACTCTCTATAGCAGCTTCCCACGGCTGCACATGAAGTCTCAGTGAAGGCATATTGCTACAAGAAGCAATAATCACAAATGAACCATTAATACCCCTATTATGATTTTTTCATCAATAAAAACAAATACAAACATTCCATAAATCCAAAAAAAAAAGAAACCCATCACAATGACATAAAAATGTAACCAATACACCTCCACCTGGTTTCCACATGTAGTCTGCAACCTGCACATCTCACCGGGAGGAGAAGTCAAATAGAAATCCCAAAATTCCATAGAGACTCAATATCTGTCACGAGGTGTGTTGACTAGGCATGCTAATCGTAACTATAACCTCAAGACCCAAAAATACTAGCTCTAGTATATCTAGACTCTTCTCAAATTACATGACCCAAAAATAGATAACTATTTTTGATACGATTTTTTCATGAACCAGGTCCGGGTTTGATGAAACCTAACACCCGACTCATTCCATGGCCTGGCCTGAAGGGTGTTCCCAATCCCCATGTGTTGGCAATAAGTACCTATGAATCAACAATACAATTTGGTAATGATTCCCCCAATGTAAATAGTCATAAACAACCATCTATAATAAAAAAAATGAGCATTCATAACCAATCCTGACATAACAAATTTTAGATTCAAGGTTTTCAACATTTAAAAAAAAGGGATAAAACAAAAAGGGAACAACCAACTATCCAAAAAACACCATGAAACAAGAGAAGAATAATCCTCAAGCTAACCACCACAACACCTACAAAGGGTAAACCAATAGCACCATGAACCACCATCTCCAAACATCTTGAATTTACATGAGTCAAACATAACCAAGTATACTTACACCAAAATGTGTATGTAGGGTGTGAGCTAAATCCCAATAAGATTCCAACCAAAAAATAGATTCCATGCTATAAACACTATAAGATAAATAAACATGAAAGCCTTATAAAATAGAAACATGAAACATTTTTATGGAATACATTTTAAAGGAAAAAAATGATTTCATTTAAAATAACCATCAAAATGTATCATATTATGATGGTGAGTATGATATCCCAAGAGGGAACTAAGTCACAGGATATCCCTATAGGAAATAACAAAGAGTGGGACACTAGAGACATCGTGTGAAACATGGTATAGTAACTAGAACTATCCATGTCCTTGTGCATGATCCACTAGAGGGGAGAGACATCCAAAGTTATAGTAGTCCCCAATGATCATAAAAATTTAGTAAGTATTGTACTCGGCAATCTCGGTAGGTGAAACTAGGCCAAATACACTTCTGAATCACTAGTATAATAGTCCTAGTCTTCCCACCTAGTTACCTAGGACTCCCTTATGCTCAATCCACATTCCACATTCCATACAAATCACTATTCTCACCTACATAATCCAAACAATATAAATATTCTTGATAAATCATCATTTCCACAACCCAAACCACTTTTAAATCAATACTCACACCAAAACCTTTTCAAAATATGTTTCACATCACTTACACATTTTATCAAACACCGTTTAATCATAAAATTAGTAATCACATATAAATTGAACATGTAATATAACACATTTCCATTGAATAAACATTTTTCAACACTCACCCACCATGAATAATTTTAAAAACACATTTATCACCTCATATACAATAAACATAACATAATAAATAAGAAAGATATGTATATAAAATCATCAATTAATGTTTAAGCATGAAACCACCTGCTATGAGTGAAGAATCATCTATAATCTAGTGCAACACTTCAACCACACCTCAATTGAACTCAATAGAGGAAATATCAAACTTTAAACACAAATATTAAACCCTATTAAACAATATTAAACCATAAAAGTGAATCCTAACCTTTTATAAATGTGTAATACCAAATAATATGGTAGGAAACCCAAGAATAGAGGGACAAACCAACAGCAGATGATACTAACTTGAGAAATCATGAATTAATCGCACCAAAACCACCTCCAAAATGAAGATCCAAGAATTACAAGGGAGGGAGGTGAGGTTCCTAGGGATAAAAATACCGAATGTAGAGGAAATTGTTTTTTTGTGAGTTAAATATGAAGGGGAGGGTAAAATCCCCATTTTAATGATCTAGACATGTCACACGGTTAGTCTGCATGGTCCACTATCTACCTAGGGCATGTCTCATTGTTAGTCACATAGTTTGACAAAATGTGTGACAACCATGATATTTAGTGCATGATTTACTGTTAATGGTTCATGTTTTCACCTAACCATGCATAGACCGTGCACAGACTATACGCCACCTACAGCTAAGAAAATATTTTTTATTTTTCTCAAGAAACTCATGGAAATAACAAAGGGAAAAATATTGACTTTAAATAAATAGAAAAATACCTCAAAATGAAGTAACAAGTTTGAAAAGGATGATGAGGAGGAGGATGATGGTGATGATGGTGATGATGAAGATGATGATGATATTGGTTGTTATGAGAGAGAGATTGATCCTTTAAATTTATTACTAATATTTATTACAGGTGATGTTTGATGATTATATGTGAATGAATATATGTGATGTTTTAAATGTTTGTTATCACTTGTTGAATGCATTGATTATTTTCTTGTGTTATCATTATTTTATATTGGTTGGTGATGTTTTCTACAACTATTTGGTGATTTTTATAGGTAATTGGTCAAGGTGGGGTCGCTATAACTTGGGAAGGTATAACTAGTCTATACCAACAACTTCACAAAAAAAATTTGTATGTTTTTCAGTGAGGAAAGGATATTCCAATAGTTCATAAACCATTGGTATATAGATTTTCCCACAGTTTTTCCAACTATTAGAAATGACCTATTTCAATGATTTTTTCAGAACCATTGGTAAAATGAAATTCCAGCAATATGATACCAGTAGTTTTCTATAAACTGTTGGTATATGACTAAACCCACACCAAATAACCCAATAGTTTAAGGAAACATTCTTATAACATATAACAATATTTCTAAGATCTATACTAACAGTTTAAAACTATTGGTATAGGGTAAAAATCCTGTAGTTCATGAAACTTCATTTTACATGAATTCTTGTATTCGAAGAACAAAATTCTACCAAATATGATATGAATATATTGTGTTTTGTTCATACCTTCATAGATGTCCTCATGATTTAAAATAATAAATCACATGATCATCATCACATGCACGTGATGAATTATTCACATAATAAGTGACTCCAAGAATCTTACTGTCATATGAACCATGTGGAGTGTTTGAATAGAAAATATATTTTGGTGTTTTGTAATACATCTGACATTGAATATTTTGGGATTTTTTGAATGGAGATTGACAATGAATTATTATTGGAACATAGGTGGTGCAATACTCTTATAAAAAGATATCTCTGGAGATAGAATATTCTTCTTGAAAATATTGTGAGATATCATTTTTCATAGAAAAACACATCATCCGATTGAATCCTCCATGAATAATTTTTCATAAAGAAGATATTGTGTGATCCTCATAGTCTTGTAAAGAAGAATATGTGAAACTAAATTGAGTTCACAAGACATATCCTCACTCATCTATTGTGAAAAGAAAGTTCCCATGAGTCATTAATAGGATTTTATAAATGTAGAAGAAGAGACTATTCTTTTGCATAAGTTGTCTGAATATTAAGATCCCATGAATTATTAATTTCATGAGGCTATTCTATGATTTTTTTTCATGAGGATGATGAAACACACATACTTTATCAAATGATAAGTGCCAAAAACCCTAAAATTACTATGTACAGAACCCTATGTGAAGAAGTACACAATGGTATTGAAAAATCTGCTAATAAAAATAATAACAAGGCTAAACAGTGTGTGTGTGTGCTCACATAAAAGAAAAGTTCAACATGTAATTTTTCTTGTGAAGAAAACTTGGGCTAACCCATGCATGAAATACTATGTATGCATGACGAATTATGAATATGAATACACAATTAAATAATTTTCATGTATATGAAATGATAATGTGTTGTGATATCTTTTATAACATAATATTGAAAGTATAGAATAATTTAGTATCAAATTTTTTTGATTCGCTAATAAAATCAATAGGTGAACTCATACAATCACAATTTTTGATCATATGTATCAAGGAAAGAGAATATGAGAATTTTAGTCAACAAAAACTTTATATCTTTATGAATAAAGTTTCAAAAGAGGTATCCATTTGATTTCTTCATTTTTAAGATAGCCCTTGTGATTTCTGTGTTTGTGGAACACATTTTGTAACTAAATTTTTAGTAATTTGATCAGAGTTTATTGGTGCATACTAAAAAATACATTTCCACTATTTGTTACAACTTCTAGTGGGGAAGGTCGATATCTCGTAACCTTTTTCATCAAAGTTAAATCTATTATTTTACCTGATCGGTGCTACGAGAATGAGTTCATGTCCATTCCCTTTATCATGTTTTTCTTGATAATAAAAGTTAATCAATGTGAATGTGGGATTATAACCACTATACACCTTGGATGTAGTCTCCCATACTATAAGTGAACCTCATAGAAATCCTATTTTAATCCGTGTTTATTTATTTTATGTATATTCTTTATAAATACTTGTAAAGTTAATTATAGATCCATTTACCAAACAAGTAACAAAGGCATAAATAAGGGGATAAAAGTTTTAGATTGATAAAAAATCATCCCACACTGATTCACCACCATTAATGTGTTCATCCCAAAGAGATCCTAATAATTGGTATCAGAGCCACAGGTTCAAATATAGGATTGAATTATTTTTCTTGGTACTTATATAATATTATATATATCTCTTATCTATTTTGAATGGATTGAATACTTGGATAAGTAATATATATTGTAGATCAGAACTCAATATTAACGAAGAACTTGATGAAAAAAAATAAGAAATAATTTATAAAGATGAAGAATACATCCCTCTTCTACAAAGAGTATGTTAAATTATTTTCCCAATTCATTATTACTGGTCAATAAATGACACTAATTGGATTTAAGGATCCTGTACTATAATCTACTACCAAGGAAATGTAAAACTTTTTTACCTCAAATGTTGATGAAGAGGTATCAGATATGTTTTTCAAAATCCCAACATAAGATACAAGAAAAAATATTGATGATCATTCCATAGACAATGAAAATTATATTGTTTGGTGGAATACCTTATGAGAAGAAATCACCCATATAGAAGAAGAAACCCTAAAAAAATAGAGTTTATTGGCACAAATGGTGATGGGATGTGTTGATCCCACTAAATAATGTAATTTTAAAGTGATTTGATTAAGAATATTTGATATGGTTCTATTATTTCACACTTCTCCACATATCTTTTGGTCAATTATATGAGTTTTATTTAGTTAATTGATCTTTTTAATTGAGAATTTTCATGTTTGGATAAAATCTGTTATAATTTTATTTTTATTGAATTTTATAATTGAAATTTATATTTCTAGAAGCTGAATAGTTTCAAGATAATGGATTTAAAATTTAACCATGGAAATTTTGAAAACTAATAGAGTTCTTGGGAAAAAATTGATAGCAATTGAAAATTACTATACAGGAAATAAAAATAAGAGTAGAACTTCTATGCCCATTTTTTATGATCTTTCATCTAGATCATCTACATGTTGGTGGTTTCATAGAATTATCTTGAAGCCAAATTCCCCGGTACCAAATTTACCACTGAAGGATGTCGAAGAAACCACTCCCTACCTATATTGATTACAAGTTATTTTTTTCATGGATTATTTTCATGGGACTATAGATTTCAATGAAGATAAATCGTTTTCTGCCTTTGTTGATATGTGGGGTCCCTATTTAAAGTATGATGCAACCTGAGCACTACTTGGGACTACAGTCAAAATTTCTGCAACATGATCTAAGCCAATAATGAGACCATATATCCTAGTTCTAATTGATTCCACTCCTTTAATATTCACTGGATACTATTGTTGAAGGATATAGGTTTCTATTTAAATGGATGATCATTGAGGGCACAAATTTAAAACTTGAGAAATCATAAATTATTAAGAAGATTTCAAGAGAGAGCTGCAATACCTCTGGTATACTATGAATCAAATTAGATAGTATAATTATATAAGAGGGGTCAAAATGGTATTTTGGACTAGTCAGAGATGTGGGTAATCGTGTATGTCAAGTGAAACTCTTACACCGATAAAGGATATGCACACATTTGGCTATGTGAAGCTCAAAAACCGGCATTAATATTCGGCTATATAGCCCAATCGTCTATGTGAAGGGGTTTGTCTATGTCAAAAACACATATGTCAAGGGAATCATCCATGTCACGAAAATAAACTTTGTTATGGGAAATGACTATGTAAAAGGAATCGACTATGTAGATATTTCCCTACATCGACAAATAGCTACGTTGATCAAATTCTGCTACATGGATAAATGGATGCATTAAAAGAAATAGATACATGGGAAATGACCAAATGTGAAATCATGTATGTCAATAAAAATGGATACTTATATCAAATAACATATGATGATCCAATTGGTCATGTGTCCAAATCAGATATGCTGCTCAAGTAGATGAGAGTCTTATTCACTAGCCTACTAGAAGTCCTTCCATTCAAACTTACATGAGTCAGCCAATAATAGTTTTGATCAGGTAGGTGAGAGTTTATATACTACTGTCAGAAAGTAGTTATTTAAAAAAATAAAGAATTAGTGAAAAATACATATGAGATAGAGACGAAAAAGGATATAGGGAGTAGTAATCATGGGTATATTTTGAAGGTAGAGAAAACTCAACACAAATGATATTGAATAAAAACTATCACAATTTTGTAATTATTTTGAATACCTTGTGAGGGTTTTCATTGTGTTTTTTAGTTTTCTTTTGATTCTCTACTTCTTAATCACTCTTCAAATATATAGAATTTATTTTTTGAGATGGTGGGGTAAATCTATCATGGGGAACAAGGTTGAGTTGGTATGCATTTTTACTGCACCCAAGTTTTATAAGCTGTGGGAGTCCAACCTTTTCTCGATGGTCAAGCAATTTATGACCTTAAATATCTCGAACTCAATGATATTTATTTCATTTATTTATATATTTAATAAATTTTCATTTTATAGTCCATCTGAGAAGAGGGTACATTGCACAGGGGTGGGCCATCAGGTAATCTAAACTACTGGGTAAAGACATATTTAGCTGAGAAGATGAAGACTGATTTCACCTATAGACTAGACTCTCGAGAGAACTGAACAACCAATTTTCTGGGTCCTTCCATAACTGAAAATAATGGAGAGAAAATAAATTAAAAGGAAACACCTATAAAAATAATCTATCCCTTCAAATGATTTCCCCAACTCTAGTTTTTGAAATTCTTCATTTGCTGAGTTCTCTTTTCTTTCCCTATATCCTTAATCATTTTTCTATTCCCTACTCACCAATCTTCACTCCATCAGCTTCATCACCACTATTTCACTAACTTTTCCACCCTTTTTGTTTTTATTATTTTGTTTCTTTTATATTGTTTTACACAACACACATTCTATGGAATTCTTTAATTGTGGATCAACCCCTAATCCCCACCACAATGTTATTAAGTAGCATCTATAAATAATTAATTTTCCAAGTCCAAGTGAAGAATGAGGCCTCACGACCAAATTTTTGTGTCATTTTCTAGTGAAGGGCATGTGTGACCAAGAAGTAAACAAAAAAAATCAACAATTTCTATAGTTTTATAATGGGTATGAATGAAAAATAGGACATCATATGACGAACTAGAGTAAATGAACCCTTAAATTAATAAACATATTAGTTATTTTAAAATCATGAAAAAATCCTCTATTAGAAATCCAAAGGAAAACTTGGTCAATTAAAAAAATTATCAACGGCGAGGAAAGAATTGACCTTTGTCCAATTGGAAATGGAGTGGATAGAGTGAGGCTTAGAGAGTTTCAAGTTCCCACCATGAAAAATAATTATTCATGAATTAGGTAGACCCAAAGATACAAAATTTATGAGATTAATAAATCCATCCTCTCTATGGTTTCATAGTATCATAGATTACCTAAGGAGGATTCACTATGTTTCATTAGGGATTTTTATAGAACTATGTAGTAGTCACCACTTAGAGGATTAAGTGAGGTGGAATTAAAGTTGTGAGTTTTTCTATTTTTTCTAAAAATTAATGAAAAGGTTTGGTTATAATGGTTAGATGAAGACATCTTTGATACACATGAACATATATACAATTCATTTGTTATGAAGTTTTACCCAAAGTGAATTATTTTTGAATTTAGGAATAGATTTTCCAGTTTTTTATAAAAATAAAGTGAATTATTCCCTGGAGCTTGAGATTGGTTCAAAAGGCTTCTTAGAGTGTTACTAAAATATCAATGTACACCCCAATTCCACATTGATACCATCTATAAAAATATTACATTGTATCATCAAACCTTAGTTGACTACTAATCAGAAAGAGATTTCTTTGAAAAAATAGATGAATAGTTCATGAATATTTTCAATAATTTAGCACATAATTCCCAACACAAATGTTCTATTAGGAGAACCATTATTAGCAGGGAAACCACTTCCACCTATCAATCTAAATCACAATCTACTGAAGTTTACAATAAAAAATCTCAATACACTCTCAGGGAGTAGTGTCTTCAATATGGGATGTTTGTCCATTCACAGTTTCACTACACAAAATTTGATATACAAACTCACGTCCTTGTAAAGGATAACTATTTTATTTATGATTATAGGATATAACTCTCAGTAGATCCTTTCTCAAATAAATATAATCAATGATATTAACAGAATCCCAACCTATATTATAGGGAACACCGAGTGCCATGACCTCTTGTTCACCCTTCTTGTCATTGAATTAGATAGGATTCCCAACTACAACCAAGGGTTGAGACTTCAAGTTAACAAGATGAATTTAACGAGATGTTACAACAAATGATTTTTCAGTTTGATAGAAAAAAGAGAATGGCGATTTTGATAAGGAATATTAATATTCTAGGCTTAAAAACCTAGAGGTTCAAGTTTGATAGTTAATTAGAAATTCATGGGTTAGAGACAAAGGGAAGTTACTTGGAACCACTGTGTTTAATCCAAAGTGAATGTCATGGTATTTACCACTAGTAGTGATCTCCAAACTCACGATGAATTCCAAACAGATCAAAAATTAGAACCTAATGAAAATCCCATTGAACCGGTTGACCAAAATTTTGAATCTAACCAATCTAGAAATTTGGATATCCATACCAAAATTTAGTTACAACCTATTCTACCTACTAAAAAATCATAGGAGGAAGACCTAAAAACTAAGACCACTAAAAGAAAGAAGAATATTTTAGAGAAATCTGAGAGGATTCATATAAGAGTGAGTAATTTTTCCCCAACAATATCATTATCTCAAAGGATAAAGAAAGAAAATTAGGATTCTAATTAGTTAAAATTTATGAAGGTTGTCAAGAAACTGAATGTCAATATCTATTTTCATGAATCTACCATTCAAATCACTTATTATCTAAAATTAGTCAAAAAATTGAAGTAAGAAAACCTTGGAATAGTTTATAACCAATAACTTCATTGAGGAGTGTAGTGCAGTCCTACAAAATATGATACCTCCTAAACAACAAGATCCAGGGATCTTTTTTATTCCTTGAACTTTCGGTGATAGGGTTTCCTAGTTTAACTGACTGTGTGATTTTTTTTGTGAGTATCAATTTGATTCTCTTGTCCTTGTTCAATAAATTAAGTCTAGGAGTTCCATAACCCACTCAAATTGTTTTCTAGCTTTCAGATCAATCTATTACCCACCTAGTTGGTAGGGTATATTAATTTCTTATTAGAGGGGGTGATCTATTTTTCCCTCTAACATTCTTATATTAGATATCTAATGTGACCAAGTAATTCTTTTTATTCTGGGAAGACACTTTCTTGGAACTGGGGGGATTTCCTTGATGTTTCAAAAAGAAAATTGATTTACTACATTGTTGACAAAAGGGAGGAATTTAATGTTTTCAAAAAGACTAATGACCAATTCTGATAAAATATCATACGAAGAGATGATCTTTTAAACGTCAATGAAATTGTATTCAAGGAGGAATAAGAGTTTTTAATAATGCTTAAATAAATCAATAATACCCCAGATTTACCTTTATGAACTTGTATGGGAGTTAGTTCGGAAAAATATGAGGATCCCTTAGATGAATTTGAATTTGAAATGCTATGCCAGTTAGATGAATTTGTTGAAGACTATATTTTGATCTCAGTTGAGGAACATTCATCTAGATACAGTTATCCTAATACTATTGCTGATGTAGAAGAAGTTCTTTACACTTCATTTTTTAGGAGACAACATGATGACCTCAGACCCCTCATACCTCATCATATTCATTCAAGCCAAGTCCCTCCCACTTTGGAGGTCAAACCTCTACTGATTCATGTGATATATATTTTTTTGGGAAAAGGATCATCCTTAATAGTCATCATTTATTCTACACTAGAGGTATGTTAAGAGGATACACTTCTTGATCTTATGTGTAAGTTTAAATATATTATTAGATGGACTATTTATGATATCAATGGTATCATTTCATCATTTTCCATTCACAAAATTCCCATTGAACCAGACTATCATCTAAAGGTGGAAGACTAGAGATGAATCAACCCAAACATAAAGGAATTTGTCTAAGAAGAAGTGATTTGACTACTTGATGTGGGAATAATATTTCTTATTTCATATTTCCCATCAGTAAACCCTGATCAGGTATTCCCTAAGAAGAGTGGAGTCATCATGAAGACTTAAGAGAGTAATGAACATATTAAAATTATAATAGTGAACAAATGAATATTCTTCATAGAATACATAAAACATAACTCTACTACCAAAAAAGATAATTTCAATGTTATTTTTAGATAAAATCTTAGAGAGGATGGCTTTTAATTTATTTTTATGATTTTTAGATTTTTTTTGTGGATACAATCTAAATCCCATTAAACATGATGATTAAAATAAAACCCCATTAACCTGTCTATTTAGTAAATTTTCTATCTAATAGATTCCTTTAGGTTTTTGTGCTTCTCCTACTACTTTTCAATGGGGTATGATGGATATTTTTATTATTATTGAGATTACTATAGAAGTGTTCATGGATGAAATCTTTATTTTGGGTTCTAACTTTGATTTTTTTTTAAAAATCTTGAATCTTATTTAAAAATACATGAAAAGATAAATCTTGCTTTGAATTGGAAAAAATGTCACTTCATGGTAACTGAAGGAATTTTTTTGGGTAACAAGGTTTCCAAGAAGGATGATACATCTAAAATTGACTCCATTCAAAATATTTCACTACATGATAATGTAAATGGTATTAGAATTTCTTTAATATATGATAATTTTTATAGGAGATTAATCAAATAATTCTCTCGGATTACTAAATAAACTTACTACCTTCTTGTTAAATAAAAACCATTACTATTTAATGGAATGTTCATGAATTATTTTAATTTTCATAAGAAAAACATCACATATTCACTAATTATCACTACCCAATACCAGTGGATCCATTTTTAAATAATGTGTGATACTAGTGACATTTTAGTCAGAGGTTTTTTTCGGCCAATGTAACGATATGAAGATGTATTCTGTCTCTTATTATAGAATGTTTCTTGATTAGGATTAAAAGTGTTATAATATTATATATAAGAAACTTTTAATAGTGTTTTTTCCTTATAAAATATTGTGTAGAATCTAATTAGATCCAAATTCATTGTTTTAATTGATCATTATTCCCTTATGTATCTTTTTTCTATTAAGTAAACTAAGTTTCCATTGATGATATGGGTTTTATTACTTAAATAATTTGATTTAGATTCCAAGGATTAGCATGTTCCTACAAAATTCATGGAAGATCATTTTCTAGGCTACCCAATACTTTAAATGAATACCCAATGGAGATAAAATATTTTTTTCTAGATGAAAAGTTTTCATTATTCCTCCAAAGAGAGATCCATGGTTTGATGAATTTTTTAAATATCTTTTTGCTGAAAATATACCTAAAATTTATTCTCATATCCATTGGAAGAAGTTTATTTTGGTTAGTTAATTTTTTTGGATAACCCTTTTTTATTTAAAAGGTTTTCTGATGGCATAGTACAGTGATTTGTTCGTGATGTAGAAATGTTTCCTATTCTAGAGAGTTTTCATTCATTTTTAGGGGGAGTACATCATTGTAGTTTGAGAATTGTTCAAAAGGTTATACAATCTAGATTTTGCTGGTCTACACTATTTAATGATGACTGAATTCTATTTGTAGGCTGTGATAAATTCCAATGACTCGGTAATTTGGGATGGAATCAAAATCCACCCCATAAGGTAATTTTGGAAGTTGAAATCATTGATTTATGGGGAATGGACCTCATGAGCCCATTTCTTCCCACAGATGGAAATTAATATATTTTGGTTGTAGTTTATTATGTTCCAACGTAGGTTAAGTCAATTGATATTTCAAATAATCAAGCTATTAGTCTGATCAAGTCTATCAAAAAGAATATTTTCCCCTAATTTGGAGTGACAAAGGATTTTATCACTAACAAAAAGAATCAATTTACGAACTACAAGTTCAAGTTTTTGAAGGAAAAGTATTTTTGTTCACACAATATTGGTACACCATATCATTCAATATATAGTGGTCAAGATTATGTCTCTAATAGGTAGTTGGAACATACCATAGATAATATTGTCTATAGCTTATGGAATGATTGAACCTTGAAGTTATGTGAAGCACTATTGGCTTATCATACTACTTTCAAAACACCAATTGGTATGTCTCTATATCAGCTTCTCTTTGTAAAGGATTTTCACTTACCAATGAAGCTGCAACATAAATATTTTTGGGTATTTAAATCATAGAATATTTATTTAAAATATGTTAGGGAAAGATAACTACTTTAATTAAGAGAGTTGGATGAAATCCATATAGAACATTATGAAAATGTCAGGATCCATAAAGAAAGGACAAAACATTTTCATAATTCCATAATTTAAAATAAGAACTTACATGTGGGGAACAAGGTTATTCTCTTAAATTATATTCTAAATTTATTTCTTGGTCATCTTTGATCCAATTTTTATGGCCCATTCACAATTTTAAGAGTGTCGGTAAATGGAGAAGTGGAGTTAATTATATATAATAGCCCACCATTTATAGACAATACAAAAAGAGTAAAGCACTAATTTTAGGGAAACCAAAGGATGTATATTCCATCATATATTTTCAAGATTCAATAATTGTAAATTTCCAACTAAAGAAACTAAACTCAGTGCTTTATGGGATTTGACCAATGTTTTCTAGTTTTTTATTTGTTTTTTATTATTTTATTCTTCATTTTGTTATTGAATTCTACTAAATTATGGATTCAATTTTTGTAAAAGGTGAAATTTTTTCATAGGGTCTATCTATATCTAGGAGGTTGGATTTATTCTTTAGATGATCTCTGAGAATATTATCTCATTTTAGGGCAATTTGGGTCATACTTTTGCCCATTTATTTCTTATTTTCGCTAGAAACTAAGTATGTTGTAACCCACTTTTTTTCTAAAAAAACTAAACTATCTATTTTTTATCATTCTTGATCTTAAATCACATGAGAGTTTTTTTATTTACATTATAACAATGAAAATAATGGAATTTCAATCCCAATGTTGTTTTTGAAACTAATTGATAGTATGGAAATGGTATTTTTTGATCTCTCATGCAACCCTCGTTTTATTCTTTTCACATTCAATTTTTATATCTCTTTTGATTATTATTATTTCTCACTTTAAGATTCAATATTAGATACCATGTTAGTTTTTAAGTGTGGGGAAAGGAGACTTTGTCTTGTACTTTAGTTATGCTTCAATTATTCCACATTAAAACACCACACCAATGTTTTTTTCAATATCCCTATTCTTTTGAGAAATTCAAATAAATTTTTGTTTGTGAAAATATAAATTTTTGGTGCCTCATAGTTCAACTAAAAAAACCACAAAGAGTTTTCCCTTGGAATAAATTCATTGAACTTTTAGAGGACTTCCTTGAATCTTAAGTTTTAGTGATTGAGTGATTATTGAGTGTTTTCATAAACTATTTTCATCAAAATATTTCTTAATAACATGGTAAATAATGGTTCATAGGATAGACACATGTGTAATTTTTATTATAACTTCCAGAATATTAAAACTGAATTAGAAATTAGATAATTAGTTGGGGTAACAATAAACACCTTAAGGAGCCAACCTTATCCAAAAGTATTATAAATTCTTTGAATCTAGAGTAAAATTGTAAATTGGGATCGCATAGTGAGTATATAAGAAAAGGGTACATGATTTCTTTATATAAATAAAGCCAAATCAATAAGTTCTCTACACTATTCATTGAAAATATTCATGGATGGAAAAAATTAGAATAATGTGAACTTGTCAAAAATGAACTTAGGATAGAGGGGGGAATATTTTACCCAAATGAACACGAGGAAAATTTATTTATAAGAAAATATTTTGAGTTGTCTCAATGCAGTGTGAAGTAAAATCATGGTTTTAGTAACCTAGGGGATAGTAAAAAAAATTTCCTTTATTTATAATTGTAATTCCACTTGGGTATCTCTTTTCTTTTATCCTAGAAATGGAATTTGAGTTTGTGTTGAAGTTGGGAAAAATGATAAACTCACATAAGGCACATGAAAATATATTATAATGGATGATTTTGTGATCTCCTTTGTGGGGTGAAATTTATTGACAATAAAAAAAATTTAATGAACTATTTAAAATATTGAATTGCTCAGGGGAATAATGTTTTATGTGTGGTGGAGATTGATGTGGTACTATTATTTCACACTTTTCCACATCACTCTTAGTTAATTATATGAGTTCTAAATGTTTAATGGAGATTTTAATGTATAATTTTAATGTTTGTAGAAAACCTTTTAGAATTTTATATTTATAGGATTTTATAATGAAAATGTCTATTTTGGGTTTCTAAATTGTTCTTCACAACTGTAGTTAGAATTTAACCATGGACGTTGTGTAAACTTATTTAATTCTTGGGATAAAATTTATAATAGTTGGAAATATATTTATATGTAATAGAAATAAGAGAAGAACTACTACATTTATGTGTTAATATCTTTCATCTGGATCGTCTTCATGTTGGAAATTTCTTAGGAACATCTTAAATTTCAGTTCCCCAGAGGTGAATTTGCAGCTGAGGGATTATGATACCACCACTCCCGGCTGGTCTTGAATTATAAATGTAGATTTTTTTGGCCGGTAATAAAAGGCCGATAGATTCAGACTAGCATTAAGCCTATAACACCTTTTTTGATGTCGGGGTCCGCATTTGATGTAAGTTGCGACCTGATCTATACTTAGGACTATGCTAAAATGTGATGCAACATGATATGAGACACTGAAGATACCGCATCTCATAGTTATAGTCAATTTTTGTTCTCCCATATTCACTAGACACCATTTTTTAATTTTGGAGGTTTCTGTGAAAATGGATGATCCTATAGGTAGCATATTTCATGTTAAACTGAAGAATATCTTACTAATAAGAGTTCATTCTTGGGATATAGTGCCTTTGGTATGAGATAATTCGAATTCAGTGGTAGAATTTCAGAATAAGTGTGAAATCTGTTCTGAGGGTTATTTTGGGGTGTGGGGAACCACATAGGTCTGGTGACGTGATTTAGATACATCTAAAACACCTAAATCAAGGGAACTAGATACATTAAAGGGAATTATATATGTCAAGGGAAATGACTATGTCAAAGGAATTTTCTATATAGATATTTACCTATGCCGAAAAACAGTTACACCGATCAGAATTAGATATGGTGAAAAAAGACTATGTTAGCTCAAATGGATACATGGGAAATGACTACATGGGAAATCAAAAAAATCAATAAAAATAGATATGTTGACCAAATTGATAACATCGATCCAATTGGTTACGTATCCAAATTGGAAACGTCACTCATTTATATGAGAGTCCTATTTTTTGTCCAGCTAGAACTCATACCATTCAAATATGAATGACGTGGAAAAAATAGTCTTGATGAGGTAGGTGATAGTTGGTATGATATTGTTAGGAAGAATTTGTTATGAGGAATTAATAACTGAGGAAAAAAAATATGATATAGGGAAAAAAAAATAATATATAGAGGATAAATCATGGGTAGAGTTGGAAGGTAGATAACACTCATGGAGAATGACGGGGAAGACATAGTAACATAAAATTTATAATTATTTTGAATCCCTTGTGATGGTTTTCTTTTTATTTTTAGTTTGATTTTGATTCTATATTTCTTAAACACTCTTAAAATGTATTGATTTTTTTTCTATATGGTCAGATAAATATTTTATGGGGAAGAAGGTTGAGTTAGTTGGAGTTTTTACTTCACCCAAGCGGTTGAAGATTTAGGAGTCCACCCTTTTCTCTTTAGTTGAGTAATTTATGACCCTCAACTATCTAAACTCAGTGAGAGAAGTTTCAGTTGTTTTTTCCATTAATAATTTATCACCTGGTGTCCATATAAGAAGAGACCAGACCACACCGGGGTCTGACACCAGGTTTCCTAAACATGTTTGTAATGAGTTCTATATTGAAGAAGCTGAAGCATCCTTTCACCTACAGATTGGAGTCTCGAGAGAACTGACCAGAAATGATTCCTAGTCATGTAGTGACTAACCTTGAATAAAATAAAATAAAATAAAATAAATAAACTAACAAAATGAGCTATAAAACCAACTAGTTCCAACTCCTCTATTCCTTTTAGTTCCCCATTTTCTATATTATCTTTTCTTTCCCTCTTTCCTTTGACCTTTTTCTATTCCCTACTCCTTAGTATTCATTCCTTTAGCTTCATCACCACCATTTCACCCACT
Source organism: Viscum album (assembly GCA_963277665.1). Lineage (NCBI taxonomy): Eukaryota > Viridiplantae > Streptophyta > Magnoliopsida > Santalales > Viscaceae > Viscum > Viscum album. The sequence goes on along the minus strand of OY728158.1, from coordinate 689,133,084 downwards.
TTTATACCCTTGTTATTTTTATGATTTTGTTTCTTTTACATGTTTGTATACAACACACCTTCTACAAAAGTACTTCCATGTCTACCCTTACTCACAACTTCCCTATTATAATGTAAGCATTTTAAATAAATAATTTTTTTCGGCCTAGTGATGACTGATGCCTCATTACCAAGATTGAAGAATCATTATCTAGAGTTAAGAAGGATGGTTTAGAAGCAATCTTGTAGAAAGATGAATCCATTGAGAATTTTAATGAAAAGTTCCACTCATTATAAGATAACAAGGAGAACAATATTTATGTCAAAACTATTCAATTTTAAATCAAGGAAAACATGATCATGGATCTTGACACCATATTACATGAGAAGAACAAAATTCATGATGATGAAGTTATAAATATAAATAAATAAAGTGAAGATAGATTGGATTTAATGAAGGATGATAGATTCATCTTAAATATTAAATTTCTTGAACTTGGAGTCAAACATGGAAATCTTGAAAATGTTTGAGCTTATTCTTCACAATAAGATGAAAGAAGAGATATTAATTTAAAATCTACAACCACACAATATTATTAAGATTTTTATTATCCTAAAATACCTCTATCTACTGAAAATAATATATTGAAATCATCTAATTTTCAATATCATTAGGTCTATAAGGAAATGATATCATCCATCTCATTCAATAAAGTATCTAATAATTCAAGATCTATGAATAGTGTGCGTTCAAAATCAAAACCTGTAGAAAATTTAGATAAATAAAGGTGTGATTACCACTATGTCTGTATTGAATAAACATAACCATATAAGGAATTGTTCCCCTAAAAAATCCTAAAATAAAAATTAAATAAATAGAATTAGTAAGAAACCTAATCTATCCAGACTGTTATCCAAAAGAGATCAATAATTTTTATCTAATAGTGGTAATGTAAAATATTTTTTCATAGTGCATCTCATTGTTGGTTTAATTTGAAAGTGTCTTCCAATGAAAGGGTTTCTTCATTAAGGGGGATACAATAATTTAATAAGGAAAGAGAACCTCAGAAGGGGAAGAGTATACCTATTAAAAATAGAATTGAAATTTTTAATAACCATGGTGGTATTTGAATTTAAATTGGTCCCAGTGAAGTGTTATACAAGTAAAAATTATTAAAACATACAACTAAATAATTTAGATGAAAATACCACATCTCAAGACTGAAGATAATCCTACCTTGGTAAATAATTAGGATAAAATATTTATGGACAAAATTCCTAAGGAGTTTACAAGGAAGTAAAGAAGGTCATCCTTCAGTGAAAATCATACAAATATTGATGATAAAAAAATAGACCTAGGTAGATCAAGAAAGGTAATACACCAAAAGGAATAAGCTAATTAATTTTTGGGAGAAAAGGTCACAACACTAATTACTATAATAAAGCCATGGATATCATGATAAATACAATCATGCTAAGGAAAAAAATGTGATACCGATACAATAAAAAAATAAATGAAAAAAGTGGTAAATATCGCACATAAGAATGCATGTGGATCTACCAAACATATTGTGAAAATTCCAAATGATATACTAGTATTTAACCTAGCTGATTTTGATAGATAAAGTAAAATACACGATGAGAAAGATAAAGAATATTCTAAATAGAAATAGAATATTTCACGTGAAGAAATAAAATTTCATGAGTGGTTATCAATGATTGATGACCATATAATCCCATAAGTACTATTTATAAGTTTCAAGAAGGCTAGAAATATCTAAGATAAGTGTGCATTCATATTGGTAGCCTACTAAGATATGTGGAAGAAGAATCAGGAAGAACCTGATGAAGAATGTTCCTTGATGACCAGGGTGAAAAATAAATAAATAAAAAGTTTTTGCAAAAGAAATAAAAGATACCCTGCTGCCTAAGACTACTAAGAAATAAAGAAGAGTAATAATGGGGAGTGAGCCATCACAAGGAATTGGAATGAAAAGGTTTTTATAGATGATAGGAAATTCTCAGCCTTGTTTCTCTCACTGAGAAGAATAGGAGATCCACCTTATTCCCATATAATTTGTGTTTGTTAATTATATTGGGATTTGTTGGTGATGCACATACTCAGGGTAAAAACTGATTATAAGAAATCATATTTTTATATCTATAAGCTCTAATATTAATTCCAAGATTTATGTAAGTCACAATCTAGGATTGATCTTTCTATTTAAATCTTTAATATTATTTGTTGTTAAAGAATCAAATATAAACCTTGATCAATATGATCAATATATTATATCTACTTAATAAATTTTAATTCACCATCATTTATAAGAGAGAAACAATTGACATTAATTTCAATTATAATTCCTAAGAATGATTGATTAAAATATCCATCCTGATGAGGTGAAGTTGTAGATCATCCCTTCAGTGGGAGTATCCAAAGAAGTTTCTATAGTCTTATATATCATCTAAAATATGATATCTCTGGAGGGTACTTGTTTCTAAATTCATTAAAAAGGTATTTGTTCTTACTCTCACATCCCTATAAAAAAATTTAAAATAATATTAGGTCTTCAGTGAGAGAAATTAAGTGAATTAATGACCAGAACAAAACTACCTTGAAAATTTTATAGGATATAATAAACACTATTTGGCATGTATACTTGAATATTTTTAATCTGTGTGTTTATATGAGTGAAGGATTTTAGGTTGAAAATTCCTTGATAATATTTTGTCAACAAGGGGTATCAAACAATCTGTTGGTATCAACCAATTACTATCGACCTGAAAATAGTTTAACAATCTCTGTATAATGATACAAGTTGAGAAATTTCATTTGGTATCATATTATTAATTGAAAATGGACAACATCAATGTATAAATTGGACCCTTGTGTTTTCTATATTTATTTTTACCAAGTATAATTAGAGTTAAAAATTAATGGATCATTGTTTAAGAAAATAATGATATCATACCCTCTTAGATTGTTTGCATTTTTTATCAATAAGGGGGATTTAAGAAAATGAAAAAATCAAGGAGAAATGAGGAGAGAAGAAAGAAACCATATGTTTAAATGTGATCACAATGGATAACCATATTGAAATACCATTATCTATTAGAATTAGAAACAAATAAAAAGGGAGAGATCGAAGAACCTAATTTTTGTTTGTGTTGTATTTGTTGTCAATGATTGTTTCAATTTATCTTGAAGAAAAGTACTGTCTTAGAAGAAGGTATTTTGGGTTCTCATGTTAATTAATGATTTGATTGATGTTCCCATGAAATATTTTTCATTGCAGAAGGAATCTTGGAAGTTTTTGGAGATTTTAAGGATACACATCCATGTGAAGTTCAAAGGACATATCAATGATTTGTTTGAAATGGTGATGCTTAGAGAATTATTATATATTTATTTAAAGGCATTGTATGTCAGGCTTGAATAATTATCTATTTAACTCAAGTATTGATGAACTAATATTCATTTTTTCAAGAACCTATGCTCATGTGTTTCAAATTTTCTACAAAATCATAAGGTTACTAATTTTAATGATACATAAGATCATGAAAATATTTATTTTCATAATGATATTAAAAAATCTGGATAATATTTATTTACATAAGATAGGTTGAAGTATAATAAAAAAAATATTACACTAATACCATGCATGACGAATATTTGGATGAACGGATTTAAGTTGGAATTATAATATGAATTGTTTAGTAAGTATTCCTGAGGGGATTTATTAAGAATATATACTCACCAACCAACTAGATATCCACATGACCCATGTTTAGCAACTACTGATGTGGGAACGAGGGCCAAACACATCCAACTAGTATAATAGCCTCTAGGTGCCCGAAAATCACATTGAGTAGAGTGGTGGAACCACCATGTACGGTGGCATGATAAAGAAGGTTTGACATAAGTTGATTCTAACAAGGGTTTTGGAGAGTACCACGATAATCGCTTCTATCTAACAAGATACATGAATTAACCTATTAAGAAACCCATGATAAAGGCATAAACCGATGTGTGAAGGGATATGAATGTAAAAAAATTATTATGTTAAAATGATTTGAAACATCAACCATACTTTTTTTCATCACAATCATTCGATAAAATCATACACTGTCTTCAACTTATAATCACCCTCTATGTATATGAAGATCCTAATAACACTTGTTTGATGATGCATGCTACATATGATGTTCATCCATATATGGTGATCGATTTAACTCAGAATACAAAGATAAAAATTCATACCATTATCATGAATGAAACTTCAGGTTTCATGCATGGTAATATTAAAGGGACATAATTCTACTGATAATGATACAAAGATAATGTGTGTTCTTTGTACTAGTGAGTATGAGATTATAATTTAAAATAATGAAGCATGTTATATCAATTATATGAATTTAAGAATTTCTTCACATAATAAGTGGCTCTATGAATCTAAAAATCATATGAACCGTGTGAAGTATTTTAATAGTTGAGAAATTTTGGTGTTTTTTAACACCTATGACACGACATATTTTATTGATTTTTGAATAATGATTGAAAGATAATAATTATAAATATTTATTTTGGGAAATATGTCTATAAATGGAGATCTACCAAGACCAAGGATACTATTGGAATGTATTGATAGCTCTAGGTTTTCTATAGAAAAAATAGAGCATATGGATGAATCCTTCACACATCCCTTTTTCATGAATAGGAGGTTTCTCAAGCCTCCTATTATCATGAATAATGATGTAAAAAACTCTTTTTTGCTAACAAGAAATATGTGAACTCCTTTATTCCATGAAGAGTGTTCCTGAAAGAATTTAATATGCCTTCATGAAAGTATAATAAGAGCTTAGACTTATTCAAAATTTGCGTGATGCTTAAGATCTTGTGAATAATTTCTTCTGTAAATCTATTCTATGCTTGGTTTTCAAAAAGAATAAGAAATCCAAGTACTCAAATGAAGAAGAAGTGGCACATGTCATAACAATATTTCTTACATAACCCTACATGAAGAAGTATACACTAGTATTGAACAATATGTAAACAGGAATAACAACACGGCAAAAAAATGTGTGTGTATGTGCACCCATAGCAAATAAGTTCCATATATACTGATCTATGTGAAGAAAACATGAGTTAATTCTTGATTGGAATAATGTGTATGTATACAACATTATGAATGTGCATGCATTATTCAATATTTCTTTATCCACATGAAATAATATTGTGTTGTGAAATCTTGAAAAACATAATATTAAAAGTATTGTGTAATTCAATTTCACAGATATTTTATGTACCAAGAAAATTAAGAGGTTAATTGATAACATCAAAATTGATGATATGATATATCAAGAAAAGAGAATCTAAGAATTCCAGTCTACAAAATTTTAAAATATTTGCAAATTGAGTTGAATAAGAGGGAGCCTATTGATTACTAGATTTTTTAGAAATCCCTTTTCATTATTCTGTTTGAGGGGGCAATTAGATTATTGTATTTTGATGAATCTTATCAAATTTTATTGTTGTTTACTAAAGAAAATGTTTCTTATATTACTAATCACTTCAAGAGGGATAAGCTAATATCATATAACATTGTTCTTCAAAGTTATCTATTGAATTTTACTTGGTAGGTTCCTAAAGAATGAGTTCAAGGTCCCTTTCTCATGATTCTCATGATATTAAAAGTTAATCTATATGCATGAGGGATAATAACCAACATACATTGAGGATGTAGTCATCCATATTAGAGGAAAAATTTATGAAAATAATGGTGTTATTTATGTTTATTTTTTTTATGTACATGCATTCTAACTATAGGTTAAAGAAAAAATACATTCACTTACTATATAAGTAAAACTGGTATAAATAAAGGAATAAAAATTTTAGATTAATAAATAGTCATCCCATACAGATTCACCCCATCAGTGTGTTCTTCCCAAATTGATCCAAACCCCTTATTCCTAATATTCTTTTTTATATTGGGAGAGGTATAAATTAGATGAGTAGATGATAAAATTAATATAAGTTTACACTTCATATTTCTTATATAAGATAAACTCAATTGTTTTTGAAATAAAGGATAATCCAAAATTGGTGTTGTTTTAGAACTAATACCAATTGTTGGGGTCACATAGGGATGTTCCCAACATAGAGAGGGGGTGAATCAGTGTTGATATACATTTACTTTAATTTTCCTTTTTTATCTATTTGAATCTATTAAAATATTTAGTGACACGACCTCTATTTCTTTATTTATACTTCACTTAGTATACATATATAGAATAGAAATGAAATATAAGTTAACAATAGGGTTTTTTGATGAGGTTCACCTCCATAAGGATGACTACATCCATGATATATCATAATTATAATCCAACATGCATAAATTTATTCTTTTTATCAAAATAAGTATAGTAAATTGTATAAAATTGAACCTGTTTTCCATGCCCAGACTAGGTACAAATCAAGGAATGAATTTATATTTTGTAAATCCTTATAGATTTCAATATTTGGCTTACCCCTTGTAAAGATAGTTAAAAATACAACACCTATGTCCCTTCTTTACAATATGAATGATCTCCTTACTCAAATTTAGTAACCATGTGTACTACCTAATTTTCATCCATGCTTATAAAATATATTTATTTTATAGGTTAAAATTTAAACCTTCCTAGTTTGGGTATAGTATGATAAAGAATAGTTGAAATCATATCCTTCATTATTTATTCTCTAGAATATAGGAAGGATATTTTATTTGTGGAATTAGATCACTTATAATTCTTAATTGCACTATAAATAGACCTTCATGAAACATTGTAATTTTCTATCTCTATTTCCATGAAACCTCAAGTAATCAACTAGAAGAGTATGGTCCCTACCCTTTCTTCCGTTCTTTTTTACTTACAGAATTTTTGCAAGTACACATAGATGAAATCCTCAACAATTTTTTTCTCTTTTTTTTCCGTCTCATATTTATTCACATTATTTTATTAATATATTTCCTCATGATTCAAAAATTTTGGACCTCTTCAAGTATATAACATGAATTATATTTCTTATTCAATATTCTAGATGACTCTCAATTTTCACAAACTACTTCATTTTTGAAGATTCTATTTAATTTCCATGAATTATTGAAATCTAATAATTTAAATTTATATTTCGTAAAAACATCTTGAAATGATTCCATATATCCATATAAATAATACATACTACTATCATGGTTACATATCCTAATTTTAAAAGGTGGAGTTATCCTTAATCATTAAGTAGTGTTGTGGAAAGATATTCACCATGTTTTTCACCTACTACTCATTTATTTTCACCAATCATGAAACTGTTTGAATCTAGGTTATCTCATTGCCTCATGATATTTCTATATTTAGTAAATAGTGAATATTTTTAACTTTTATTATCATCGAACATAGAATTCATTTGAATAGTCATTATTCAATGTCATAAATAATTGTCATATGATAACTTATAATGATCGAATTTATGAATTTTAAATTCATATTATAAATAAAATACAATATCATTTAATAAATTTATATAAACATCTTGTCCATATGGTCATATCAACCTTTTCTAACACAAAAATATAATTTATAATTTTGATTATTCCACCACATTTCTCATATATAATTTATAATCTCACCAAAATCATCAATATTAAGTGGTCACAATTTCATTAATATTTGTAAACACTATTCCCACCACGTTTTCTAGAACATCTCATCCTCCAAAAATATTTCTCATTTCTCATTCACTCTTTCCATATAATACACTTATTAGAGTAACCTACAATTTTTAAATGAATCTTGAAGTATAGAACTCACCATATCTACAACTAGCTATAATCATGATGTGATTCTAGTCATTAGGTTTCTTTAAAAATAAGAACATTGTATATAATCTTCTGATTTCGTCCACATTCTTCCAAATTTTTCTTATTCTAGAAACTCATATTTACTTATCATAACATCTAGTTTTTCTATTTCCCTTATGAAGGTCTTTATGACCTTAATGTATCCTTATTAGTTTCCAATATACCTTAACATCAGTCCTTAATTCCAATATTACCTTAGCATATCTTCCACACTTCTATATTACCTTACCGTAGGTTGGTGATAACCTTTATGTAGAAAGTGATGTTAGAAAACAAACTTAATGAATATTTTACAAATTCACCATTTTATTTTTGTAGATTTTAGTTTACCTTAACATATCATTTTAAAAATTAAGGTAAATTTATGTATGTGTAGAGTTGTTAGATTAATTTCATGTAGAACCATGTTTACCCTTCAATAGATATAAAATTACATATACCGAGGTTGTAAAGAAACATTACACGAGTCTGGAGGAATATTATACCTATTCCAAAATGGTTATTCCTTTTATATAGCTCATTACAATTTAAAAATACCTTTATATAGTTGGAGATACCCATACAAAGCCATTATAATTTAAGTTTCATATTTTTATAGCTTCTTAAGTTGTCTAAATTTATTCATTCTTCCTCAAGAATCATAAAAACTTAATTAACATATATTGTGTATTTCTTATCAGTTCAAAAATTAAACCCCTTTCAAACATTGTAATTAACTTCCAATAGATATAGAATTCACCATTCACCTCAGTAAATGGAGCAATATATTATTCTAGAAATTATACTTCAAATAGATATGACATACCACACTACATATTTAACCAGCTTCAGAACATCCAATTATCATCCATGCTACCATAAATCTCGTCTACTTTACCCATGATACAAGGGTATAATTAAATTTATACATTGAGTGTTTTCTAACAACATCACTTCACACCATTTCTAAATCCAAATGTAAATTATCAAACATCATGTAAAATTCACAATGCATTATATTTTATAATACCTTTTTTGGGAACTAAACCCTTCTTCTCAACATGCATAAAAACAAATTTATTTTTCATATATATTCTTACATCAATACATATTAACAATAATAAAAAAATGGTCTCAACAGTTGTGAGAGGGGAGCCTAATACATAGGGGTTTCGGCCCCTCCTTTGTGAGTCACATCACATCACGACCCAAAGGAGTTTCACTGCGATGATGTTTGGATGAGGGGAAACACATTTGTTTGGGGTGGGTGAACCATGAACCATATGGGATATTACAAGTTCTTTATTAGTGAAGGATAATGGTGTTATTACACTTATGGTGACACAATAACTGAACTGTATCCATGTGTTTTCTAAAATGGAATACAAATCCATTACCGGTCTTCCCCTTTACGATTTAGGTCAATGAAGATGTATGTAAATGACCATTTCGGTTGGATCCTATCTTAATACTACTCAATCCCACTTGATGGGAGGCTTTTATGATTTTGTTTTTAACATGGATTGTATTATGATTTACCTCTTCAATCTATTTTCCTATTTTCATTTTATTTTTGATAATTTTTTATATTTTTATGTTAAGGATTTTTTGATGATTCCACTAGAGTGTGGTGGAATCATCCCAATTTTGATTGGGAATTTTCATGACATGGATAGAGTGGATATCAGAAAGATAAAAGAATGAGGTTTCATGTGGTTTTAGTGATTATTTGATTCCATTTGAGTTCTTTGTTGATTATTCTACATTTAATTAAATTAAACAATTAATTATAAATTATTATAATTATTTATTAGGGATATGTGTCTTGAGATAAGAGATAAGTTGTTAATGTTCTCCTAAAGCGGCATAGGTGGTACTGGTCAAGGTGTTGTGGAGATTGAGGAGGATGGTAACTTTATATTGACATAGTTGGTTCCTTTAATACAAAACCATATGCTTTTTTATACACGAGTGTCCGTAATTTCATTTTTTCCCAGGACTGGGTAAAGGGATAGAGTCCAACATCATCCTAGGGAAAGATAAATTGTTTAAATTAAGCCTCCTAGACATGGTTTAAGTGATTATTTGAAAATTGGATATATTTTTAATTCCATGAGATTATGTCATCAAGTTAATAATGTTTTGGTTGAGTTTGAGTGAGATAAAGGAGGGTCTTAGGATAGTAGAGAAGACTCAAATATCCCAGGGGTTTTCCAAGAGATAGTTTGAATGGAATGAGGGGATTATGCACTGGGAAATAGATGAAGATGGACTTATATCTCATTATTTGTAACTAGAACTATCTTTTAAGGGTGGATTGGGATTTGGTGAAAAAAATGAGAAATATGACACCCCATTGAATAAAGTTGTTTTTATTAGAGATGGGTTTCTATTATGTTATTGGATTTAGAAATGTATTTAAGAGGATTTTTGAATGGATGATTATAGATCAAGGAAAGTTTTAGAGGGATTTTCATGGGGTTTACTAAAGGGTTTTAAGAAATATAACATTGGACAATCCTTAGATGGTAGGATTGGGTGGTCAGTGGGATTTTAATAGTGTTTTGGACTAGCCTCATGAGGATTATGATAGATTAAGACTATGTGCTTAGTGAAAATCATGGCGTGTGTATATTTATTAGTGCCTCTATGTAAATATCAAGAGGTGTATGATGATCCAAATGGACATTATATGGGTGATGTGATAATGTTGAACACTTTAGTCCATATTAATATATGAATAAGTGGGTAATGGGGAGGTCATCATGTATGGCTAGATGGATAAGGATTTATGTTGTGGGTAAGGCTAGGTCTCAAGTATCTCAATTACTTGTGAAAAGATATTGATCTTGTGGGACTGGGTTTTTTCTCAATTTTCATAGTATATATGAACCCATCATTTAGGATAGGTGTTTTATGAAGTTTAAATCAACCTTGGTAGAGAATGTTGAACCCCAATGTTTGACATGTTACTTCTCTTAAGTGGGGTTGGTTTTTGATTTATTACCACATCTCCTATAAGGATTTATAGTGTGTAATATCAATTAACTTACTCCTTTAAGGGGATTTGGGTTGGGATATATTTAATTAGAGCTTCATGATAAGGGAATTGTTTGGGATATCATTAGTGCCCCATTACCCAACAATAATTGGTTGGATACTTTAGTGTGGCCTTATCTAAGGGGATTATCTTGAGTACATGAAGAAAAATCTATAATTATACTTTGAGTATAGGTCATACCTAGTGAATCAAGATGAATGGATTAAAAAAAATTAATATTGGTTTGATGGGTTTTTTCGGTGGAATGGCTAGAAAATGATGCCCCAACATATATGTTTATAGTAATGGTGTGAGGTGGACTTCCAATGCTGGCTGAAGCATGTATGTTCCTATATAATGGTGTCTTGGTTGACACACTAATCCATAACATGCATGTTATTTTTTTCATTTATTTCCCTCATGTATACCCAAATATATTTCTATATATTATGAACACTTGGTAATATCCTACTTATATCTATTTCTCACACCCTGTATGTATTCATTGGTACATGTCTAGACCATTTTCTTCTTTTATCTTGATCATGGGTAATACAGTGGATAGGGAGGGGATATCTCGATGGGGTATTGGATACCTAAATTAGGTGAGGCTTTGGGATGATAGTAGATCCTATTTTATATTATTGTTTCCATTTATTTTCATATATGTGATCATCCTGGTGGGTGATCAGTTGATGTATGACTATACGCTTCTACATTCCACTTGTGATAACACAATTATTATTTATATAATATCATATACTATAATTAATATTTTGTTCATTATTGGTTATTTATATTATTATTAAAATTTAATTTAGTATCATAGTCTTCCCCAATGTATAGTTTAGGCCCTCCCTACTAGTAGAAAGTCACTGGAATATAGGGAGGCACGCGTTATGGCATAATGTTTTTTAGCTCAAACAATGATCTAGGACTGTGTGTTATGGTGATGTACACAATACAAGAAAGTGGTCTTGATGAATTTTTTTATTCCTTTCCATAATTATTCAAAAGAATAATATTTTTTCTAGATAAAAGATTCCATATATATCATTTTTTATTTTCTCTTATTTCTAAAATTGAAATATACACAGTCAAAATATATTTGATATGATATCATTTTATTTTTTATCCCATTGAAGAAATATGATACCTTTAAATTTAAAATAATTTATATATTAAGTATACAATAATTAAAATATTTATCTTCATAAAATAATTGATTTTCTAAAACTAAAATTTTCACCACTAAAATTACTTATTGAAACCAAGATCCAAAAAACCCTAAGATAGTGGTGAAATAATCCGTTCACCTACACATTACTTATTGATATTTTATATATTTTTATCTGGCAAAAAGTTATAAAAATAATTAATGTATTTATGCATTACATCCTAATACATAAAATAAAATGCATGGACTTAGCTATTTTATATGATTAATGCAATTAGCTATATATGATGTTCCAGAACATGATGACGTATTGGTGTTCCAATATCACTGGCATGAAACTATGATTAAAATGTTTTATTCCTATTAAATTTTATGAATAGGGGATATTACTCATGGTTTTTATAAAGAAACAACTATTGTTTATTTTGAAAAACAAGATGTCATGTTGTAGGAAAATTGAAGGTGGAGAAAAGACACTTTCCTCGTATTCATTCAGTACAATAAATCCATCCATTATTCATAGATTTGGGATCCCATTTCTATTCCATCAATGAATAATACTTTTGTTTTATCAATATAGTCCCTAGAAAATAGATACAGGTATGATATCACCAATCTATGGTTTCCTATAAATAAAATAATGAAATTTTAAAGGTGAATAAAAACATGAATCATTACCTTTGATTATATAAGAACAACACACAAGGATTTGTGAAAATTGTCCTCTTGAAGAAATTTGATCACCAAAATCACCTATATTGATCTAATGGTTCTATATAAGAGAAGGAAGAGTAATTAAAACTGATGGGGGTGGTATAATTAAAAGTAATGTATATAACTGCATAAAGTTATTACATGAATGAAAATTTCATGTCGAGATTCTTTGAGATATCCACATAAACTAAAATTAAAGGTGCCTTAATTTTATATTTATTGAAACCCATTCATAGTATAAATCATTTTTTACATCATTAATGTATTTAAACTGATTTCTATAAAATCTTCGTAGGTGAACCACCTTTTGTAACTAGATTCGAGTACCAATTTGATATCCTCATTCAAAAACTTTTAAGAATATAATCCAAAATATATATAGATTAATTAAAAAAATAGTATATGAAATTTACCTCAAATCAATGGGTTTCTCATTCCCCCCACCATTAGGTATACCATCCTCAGAAAGCATGATGCTATCAATATTTTGGAATATTTTTATACACTCCTCTATCAAAGGATTATATCATTTCCATGTATCATCCTGTATCTGAAAATGTTTCTATAAGACTTACACCATTGATATCCATGTTCCACACAAAAAAATTTCTTCCCTACTAAGAATATGAATTGAGGTGTGAATAAATACCACATAATCTTCCATTGTCACCAGATCCCAACTAATCACATCAACGGTACTATGTTGGTACTTTATAAATGTGATACAAGTAAGAAATTATAAACCGAATTGAATATCGATGGTATAGATAACCCATAATATACATCACCAATCCATTTAGAAACTTCAAAAGGGAATTCATACTGATGATTCCACATTCCCTTATTACACAAATGAAGATTCACCGTCCTCATAGAAACATACAAAAATATATGGTTTTCTACATCAAAGGATAAATCTTGGTGATGATGATCCACAATAGAGTTTTGATGGCTACGGACCATCCCCATACATTTCTAGGTCATATGTATCTTTTCAATTATATCACACACACAACATGGCCCAATTAATGATATTTCACAATTCTTAAACCAAAAAAGTGGAGTATTTCTTGGATGATAATAAAATGATTAATATAGGGAATTACGTATCTTGTCTCAGTAACTTTTGTTATAAGATAAATCCACTCAATGGAAATGGTCATCCCATGAACCAATAAATTACATTACACAAACTCCGAGAATATCCTCAAATGTTTGAATTGTATACTCTAACTTTCTATCCATTTGGGAATGATATGTTATAATTCTAGTAAACTTGGTTCCAAGTTTCTATTTTAAGGATTGGAAAAACTCTGAGGTGAATCTAAGGTATCAGTTAGTGATAATAGAAACTATAACCCCATTAAAAATTCCTACTTCTTAGAGATATAGATTTTCCATTTCATTTATTGTATTCTTCTCCCAAATTAGAATTAAGTTTGATGATTTTGTGATCCAATATAGAATCAACGAAATGGTATTATGCTTCTGAATCACTCTTGGTAGACCAGTGATGATGTTCATTGTAATCTAATCTCATTTACATAATGGCATAGGATATATATGTAACATGATAGCTAGGAGTTTATCTTTTCCCTTCTATTGTTCACAAGTGAGACATATCAAATTATATTCAAAAAACATTCTTTATATACCTGGCCACTAAAATGATCATCTGTTAACCTCTACATTTTATTAGACCCAGCTGGATTGCCCATTTCAACTGGTGGTAATAAAAAAGAAATTGAACTTTGTAACATTGAAGAACTATGATATAATTGAAAAAGTTTTACACTGAATTTTCATACAATTTTCATCCATCCATAGTCTCCATACCATTGAGGTTCATCATCGCTATGAGAAGATCTGGGTCTGGATACTTAGCCTCCTCGACTAGTTCCCCCAATTATTGAATTAGAGTTACCGAATAGAAGTCTTAAACCTCATCCTAATCACAAACTTCAATGTGCATATCAATAATTACCCCCATTAATTTTCATTGATCTTGATCTTCTTGAAGGACTTAATTATATGACTTATGAATTAGTTCATTGACCGCTAAATGTCATTTACCAAGTGTATAAAACCAATTCAAAGCTGAATATGTTTTGAAATTCCATCTCGAATCATTGTCTCAGGTTGACGTCTGATTTTGAAAAATATGTGAGGCATACACTACTATAAAAGATGCCTTTAACAGGGCTAGTATTTATCAGTGCTATAAAAAACACTAATAAATGGAAATTTTATTGACACAACTTTTTTATAATTGATAAAATAAAATCATCATCAGTGCTTTATTTTTAGCACTGATAAAGGTATTCTTTATCGAAACATTATTTTTAGCACTCATAAAGGTTATCCTTTATCAGCACTTTATTTTTAGCACTGATACAATGTATCCTTTATCAGTGCTTTATTTTTAGCACTGATAAAGGGTATCCATTATCAGTGCATTATTTTTAGTGATGATTAATATTTATATAAATAAAATTAAATAATTAAATAAAATAAAAAATAAAAAATGAGTTTATTAAAAAAATATTACAAATTTTATTAATTAAATAATTATTGATAAAAATGAATAGATTGACTGAAAATTATGTTTTTTATTATCAAAAACACTTTTATGGAAAAAAGTGAGAAACCCCATGTTCATCCAGGACATGCATTAAAAGAACAAACATAGTTGTTAAAATAAAACTTGACCCTATTAGAATCCTTATCCCTAAAAAGTTTCCATGAAAGGGAAGTTACTAGTGTTGCTGGTGCATCATCAAGTAGGTCTTCAAAGTGAGAAGCCATCTTGTCCCACATTTACATATGTTCCTTCTGTGTGATCTTCTCTTCGTTGAATCCTCTTACTAAAATGAGATTCTGTTTGTCTATCCACTCACTCTATTCACTGTTAGTATCCACACGAATAGGGCTTCCCATCATCTTTTCAACATCCTATATGGAGGCATTAATCACCATAGATTCTTCTTCTATATCTTCTTCAGAAAGAAATAGAAATTCTAGAGGAATTTCCACATGCTGGTCCCCCCTAAAGGGAGACTTCCCCACAACCCCCCTCCTCCACATGAATCAACGTTCCGGACGAATTGGAAAGGCTCCCCGCCTCCTTTCCTTTTGCTTTTTTAGCAGATCGAGCCTCCATAGGTACAGGTAAATATGATAATTAATGTTATTAAATTGTATGTATTAAATATATAGTTATATGTTATTGTTTATAAATTTTATTTATATATACAAAATATTTACATCCTTTCCATTAAAAAGATATATACTTATTTTATAGTTGTTTATAATTAAAAATTAATATGAATTAAAAATATTGACTATAATTTCATAGTACTTGACATGTAATTGAATGTCATTTGATTTTCTAATTTAACATAGATCAAATGTGTGTTATATTGATTTTACATATACATAATTAATGAATTTTTATATATAATGCACAGAGACCAAACTTATTCATTTTTTCAATATTGTTAAAGTGTACTTATGCTTAATTTATTCAACTTCATTGAATTTTAACATAGATGCATGAACTTAAAAGTGGATAATAATTAATAATGTTATAAATATAATTCTAAAAAAAATTATAAATGTACAGTCACTATAATTATACAATTAAAAATTTATCATTATAAATAAGTAAATATTTTTTAAATATATTTATATAATTATAAATAAATAATTATGTATATTTATATAAATAATGAATATATTTACTATATTAATATGTATATATATTTATTAAATATATATGTATAATTATATTAATATATATATAATGATATAAATAATATTTTTTAAAAATATATCTAAAATCAGAAATAAATAATTATAAAATTATAATAAATTTATTTAAAAAAGAATATATTTACTATATTTATATTTATATATATTTATTAAGTATTTATAATTTTTTACATTTTTTTATATTTATAATGATGAATCCTCTAACAACACTTCCATAATAAGTACTCACAGAATAATATTTATCATCATTTTTATTGTGCTGATAATGATGAGGATTTATCAATGCTAAATAAAGAATTGGTAAAAGGAAGATTTATCAGAGCTCCTATTTTAGCACTAAAAAATATTGGTTTTATCAGCATTTATTTGTAATCATTGATAAATGTGTCCCGATCTATTTTAAAAACACTAATAATTTGAAAACCCATCAGGATATTAGAAGATTTTTGTAGAAACCACTCACTACTAGTGCTCCTCCTTGGTGAATAGAAGATCAAATCACACCAGTCAACTGTTACCAGTGCTCCTGTTACACAAACATCTGATTTGACATCCAGTTTTCGATTGTGGTTGCGATGAGAGTGGAATTTCACATCACTTTCTAGAAATTTCTCTACCTAAGGTTGGGGGTTCCATGGCTTAACAATTTTAGATAATTTAATCTGCTTTCTTGGTTAATTTTCGCATGCTCTTTAGTTTATTTTAGTTGTTAGAACATGTTAAGGAAATTATTTGACATTCATTTGTGTTAAAAATAAATTATCTAAAGAGAAATTTTTATGTTTCTATATAGGCAATATTGTGAAAAAATCAGTGGAAGTGTTCAATTAATTGTTTGAGTAGTGTGAAATGTGTTTTTGTGGGTGATTAAGGTGTGCCCATGTTGAAAAAGTATTTTTGATGGGAAATGGATCATTTTGGGAATGTTATCTTTATTGTGAAATTTTGAGTATGAGTTTTCAAGTGTTTAAATAATGAAGAATTTTTTTTAGAAATATAATTTGGGATTTGGAAATGGTTTATTAATTAGTGTGAGTGATGATAAATTTTTTTTGAAGGGTTTGACATGATATGTATTGGGTTTGGGTTTTGTAAGAAAAAATGCTTATATTTTGTGTGTGTGTTTGTCTGTGTTTTAGTGTGGTTCTCTGTTGAAGGGTTTTTTGCATTTTTTGAAATGTGGAAATCATTTTTTAGGCATATAAATATAGATATGTTAGAAGTAACTTCTTAAAAGAAATTTAGATACTTTTCTATGTTGAACAAGTTGTACCTTTTTTAATGTGAATTGTAAATTTTTCTAATGGATGGAAGACATGTTTGGAAAATGATTTTGGGTTATGTATGTATTTATAAAAAAGGGATTTTCTATGGAATTTGTTGTGAATTATTGTAAAATTTGGTTTTCTTAATTCAAAATATTCTATAACTTAGTTAATAAATTTTGATGTTATATAAGTGTTGAAAATTATGTTTGATGTTGTTATGTAGTGCGTTTGATTTTAAAAGTATATTTTTCATGAGATCTTGGGTGTGTTTTTATGTAAATCCTTGCAGTGCCTCTGGGGTTTATTTCACAAAACATTATAAATGAATTATTAGCATACATAATAGGTTCTAGTCAAGTTTGTGAAATGACTTGGTGTGTGTATGTTTTCAAATAGGGTTTGGGTGTGAAAGTAGTAGCACACTGTGTGTACTTTTTTGGAAAGAATTGTGTGTTTAAATGTGTTGTGTTAGTGACATGTGAATGTAGACCTTGATTTAGCCCAAATAAAACGGAATCATGGGTAATTGGGTTACTTGATTATGTTGTGTTAGGGAATCTTGATGTTCACATAGTAAAATCATTGTCCATATAATTATTGTATTGTTTTATATTTATTTTAATTCATTTATTTTTAGTATTAATCACATAATAATTGTTTTCTTATAAAGGTTCATTATTTTGTTTGAGTTGGGGTGCTATGTCCAACTTTCATGCTTGTTCTCCATTAAAATATTGTCACCCATGCAGTGGTGCGTTTATCACATTCAATTTACATCCACTTCCTTTGTAGGAAGAGAAAAGATACTGCCTCTTCTCAATCACAGAGGTAATATTGATATTTGAAAATTTAATTCATTTTCCATAAAGTTAATGTATTGTTTTATATTTATGTTTAACTCATTTATTTTTATTATTACTCACATAAAAAAAATTTCTTATAGAGGTGAATTATTTTTTTCGAATTGGGATGCTCGGTCCAATATTCATTCTACTTATCCCTTAAAATATATTCATCCATGAAGTGGTTTATATATCACTTTCTTTCAATTTACCTCCATTTGGTTTGCAAGAAGAGAAACAATTTTTCCTCTGCTCGATCATAGAGGTAATCTTGATTTTTACACAGTAAAATCATTATCCATAGAATTAATTTATTATTTCATATTTAGGTTTAATTCATTTATTTTTAGTATTACTCATGTAATAATTGTTTTCTTATATAGGTGGATTCTTTTCTTAGAGTTGGGGTGCTCTTTCCATGGTTTATTTATCACTTTCATTCAAGTTACCTCGACTTTCGTTGTAGGATGAGCAACGATGATACCTCTTCTCAATCATAGAGGTAATCTTGTTATTTTCACAGTATAATTATTTTCCATATAATTAATTTATTTTTTCTTATTATTTTAATTTTTTTCTTCTTATTATTACTCTCAAAATATTTTTTTTCCAATACATGTGGATTCTTTTGTTCGAGTGGATGTAGTTTGTTCGAAGCTGCCCATTTAGTGTTGGCAATTCAATAAATAATGTCAAGGGAAATTGTGGTGGAATTAATTTTTAGGATTATTTTTGAATGTTTTTAATAATTTTTATTTAGTTAATTATATACATTTTTTTAAATGTCTATAATATAGTGTTTTTTCTCTGGTATTTAAGTTGTAAATTTTATTTCATTTAAATTTTGTAGAGGGAATTTTTTTTTGATATATCTGGTGTGTTTCTAGTGCTTATGGTGTTTATGGTGATGTGGTGTGCTGTAAGAGCACACTATAGTGGTGTTGTAGTGTGTTGTTATAACATACTGTAGTATGGCCTTTTGTTAGTACTATTGAAAGCACTAATAAAGAACGCATTTTCAGCGCTTCTAAAAGTAGTGATAAAGGACTACTTTATTAGCCCATTTATCGCACTGATAAAGAATTATTTTAGTGTTTCTTTAAGAAACTCTGCTAAATTTCCCATTTATCAGCACTTTTCCAGCACTGATAAAATTCATGGGCTTTTAACATCACTCACATTTTCAGAGTTTTTCTAATGATGATAAAGGATATTTTTAGTGATGTTAAAATATTGTTTTGTAGTAGTGATAAGATAATAGGCTTTGAAAGCTGGTCTGATATTTTCAATGATTTTGAATAACAATTATACCCCATGAACACCCCCATATAAGGGAGTCATAAGATCATTGTCGTTTTCTAGGATGAGGGAGTGTTGTTTCATGAGGCATGGTATTTTTTTGGAAGTCTTATTAGGAAGAGTACCAATAATAAGTTAACTACCCACCTTCCGATGAATACTTTTTACAATTCTCTGAATCTATACAACAAGAACATAGCTGACCAATCATGTGGTGGTGACTTATTTGATCTAAATTTTGGTTATATTAATCAATTGTTTTATAAATTTTCTTAAAGTTCTTAATAGAAGTTCACTAGAAAATAGACCATACATAGGGATAAATGTAATAATCAGGTTATTATTTTTAATAACCAAATACATTGTGAGTAGTGTTGTCATTGTTGGATGTAGAGTCATACTTAGAAATATCGACCCAACTTTGATGTCCATGTCTAATCAAAGGATAGTTATTAGTTTTTAATTACAGGGATATAAATTAGGGAGTCCATGTCCTTTCTAAAATCAGTACAATTCTAGATAAAAAAACACCCCAACCTATCTTGGAAAGATCAAGGTGTAATTAAATAGTCAAGTTCCAAAATTTACCAATTGCATCCTAGAGGTAAATATTCAAATCAATATGGGGATGAATCTTAAAATTCTCTTTTGAAAATTATTACAATGTTGTAGAAGGTTATAGATTACATTGGTTTATTAGAAAATGACAAAGACATTGGGATACATATTCTAGAACTTAAAATAAATCAAATGGCTAGATATTTAGGATGAAGAGACAAGGGAAATTTCCAGTATCACATATTCAAACCCAAGAGAGGGTGTTATGGAAGTAAGAACCCGGTCTAGCCTTAAATGTAAATAAATAATTAAGTAATATTATAGGGATGATTAAATTTAGGTTCAATCTAAAATTGCTAATAAAAATATGGAAAATAGACCATCTGAAAATTTAGACCTATCTAAAGAATATGATAAAAATGATAACCCTTCACATAAGAAAACCACAGAACAAATTAAAATGAATTAGTAGTTATTTAATGAGGGAAAGAAGAATGTAATGTTTGTGGATGAGAAGAATAATCCTCCTATTTTGAAAAATTACCCCATACCAACCCTTTTCCACAATGGTTAAAAAATAATAATGAACCCAATTACCTAAAATACCTTCTAATGTGTAGGGGCTTCAATTTTATTATTATATATGTGGAATCTTTTAAGAAAATACTATATTATCTCAAATTTAATATAAGGTTGTTATAAAATAAGAGGTATTGGGGTGAGAGATCAATAGTTAATTTAACTGGGGAGTGTAGTTCCATAGTTTAATAGAATATTCCTCTCAAGCTGAAATACCCTATAAGTTTTTTAATTATTAGTAAAATTGGTGGGAGTGAGGAAAATAGGTTCTTATGTGATCTGGGATCAATAATTGACCTTATTCCCTACTCCCTGGTTATCATTTAGGTCCTTAAGAAGCTAAAACCGACTTCATTGTCACTATAACTAGATGATAGGTCACTTTCCTACCATTATTGGAGTGTAGATAAAATATTATTTGATGTAGAGACACTATATTTTCTCATATACATTCTTATTCTACACATGGAATGTGATAAAAAATGTATAATAATTTTAGGTATCCCATTATTATCCATATATGGGGATGTTATGGACATCTTAAGGGGAAATCCTACCCTTAAAGCTGATGATAACCAAGAAGAATTTGAAGTTTACAAAGAGACTCCACTTGAGGTGATTGTTAAAATGATTGATGTTACAAGTGATATGTTTAAAGATGATGTTAGAAAGGAAATTCATTTTCCCTTTGATTATTTAATCATTGAATCTATGAATGAAAATTTTGAAGAAATTTTTTGAATCTAATTCCATACTACAATTAGAAAAATTGGAGAGAATTGATAGTAAACATAAGATGTAAATTACTGAGCATCATAAAGTAATCCATCTCAAAGAAATTATTTTACTAATAGTATTCCTCAATATGTTCTAAGTGTAAAACCCTAATGTGTACCCTACCCAATTTCTACTTCATGTTCCTTACAAATTGATGATATTAAGCATGCTCAGGTTTATTCTCCTACTGAAAACAAGGGTTTATGTTTCATTTTGGGAATAAAATCATTTTTGTTCGTATTGGGATTTATGGTGAGTTTTCCCAATCAATTAAGAGAGATCTAGGGGAGTTTATAAATATTTTATCAATTGTGGATAGAGTAATTATCCTAACTTATTTGTATCACTCTAATGATGATATTTTAGTCCTTAACATTGAGAAGTTATTTTAATAGATTTCTATACCTTACTATACCTCTCTAAGGGAAGTTGATTCTAATATCAATTTATTATTTGATAGTAAATAACTAGATTCACTACTACTTATTTTTTTTATCCTTTTTATATCATAATTATGGGGGGAGAGTGTTGATGTGTAATTGAAATAAGAAGCCCATAATTATAATGATAGTGTTCAAATATCTTATTATTTTCTTGAAAACCTTGAATGAAAATATTTTTTTTCAGACATTTTATGGAAGGAGGATTAATCCAAGAGTGTTGGACTTATTAAGTGGAATAATTTAGGCTTCTCAATTTCATGAACTCCTATGTGAACCATTTAAATTTTAAAAATAAAATATTCATTCTCAATTAATAATTTATACCCATTGAATGATCATGTATAAAATACTTTTGTGGGTCAATTTTGATAGGGGGATACAAACCAAGTGTTTTATGGGAGGCAACCTAGGATTTTTATAGTTTTTTTTTCTATTTTTACTTTTTTATTTAAATAAATGATCCTTACTCATCTTTCCATCTACACATGTTTTTGAACCATTTTTTCTGGAATTTACATTGGATTCTCTTTCTCATGTATGATTTATATTTGTTTGAAAGTGTTGGTGTGAACTGTACATGAGGTATAGAAGGTGTGTGGTATGTGGAGTTATCATCAGAATTAGTGGTGCAACAAGACTCCAAACCATGAAATCCTAACACGATTGGTTTAGATATTTGATTTACAATTTCATTCTTTTTGAACGGCAGAGACATAACAACACATAATGATATATATAAATGGTACAACATCTCTATTTTTCTTAATCTTTGGTTGTCTTCTTTTGGGGCATTACATTCTTATGTCACATGTTAATTTTTTTCATTTTTTAGGAGCTTCACATTTTCAACAAGAGTATCCATTAAATGATTATTTTTAGAGTGGATTTATTTTTTGTACAGTAATGAGTAATTTTTCTCCATATATAGGGAGGAACTATTTTAATTGTTCCCAATCAAATTAATGTTTCTGTTGTTTCATTGAATTGATTACTTTAAATTTACTACTAAATTGATATGTGTTACTTCTACTTTTTCAATTTACTTTTGTAAAATATTCTATTGAAAATGTATTCTTTATTTTTTAGTCATTTTAAAATAATTCATGAGATCACATATAATCTTTAATCATTTGGAATTATTTTGTATTGTGTTTTAACTGTTAGGTAGTGTCCAATAGGAACATTTTTCTTATCTTGTAAATTTTGTGTATATTTATTTTAATATAGCCAAATGTTCATTGATACAGTTTCCTTATCACCCTATTTAAAAGAACCTTTTCTATGCTATATTTATAAATTTGTTTGATCCAAACCATTTGATTTTGTCTCTCACTTTCAGATTAAACATTGGAGACAATGATGAGAATTAAGTGTTTGTGGGGGGTTCTTAATTAAGTTAATCTATAATCCATAGTTAATCCATAAAAAAACTCTAATATTTTTGACCTCCATCCCTATCAACCATCATTTAATGATGATTTTTTAAATATAAAAAATAAATAATAAAGAAATCAAAAAATTCATTGCATCCTGTCTAAATGATAACTTCATTCTTATTTAATGAGTTTATCTAAATTTAAAAAATCCTAGAATAGTGAGATTGTTGTTTTTCTCCACCATTATTATAGATAATATTATTAGGAACTAAGAAAGGAAGTGATATAGGATATATCATTTTGTAATTATGATTTTACATAAGAAAACTAGTAATTTGAACTCAAACATGGGTTGCTTGTCCTTTCTGAATAAACACCTAAACAACCCTACTCAAAATAAATTAATATAATTCCTTTTAATCTGTAGTAAATTGGTAATTGAGATCCCATGATGAGTATCTAAGATAAGGTCATTCAGTTGGGTGTAAAAAAAATCTATGTTCAAACCCAATAAGTGCTTCCACAGTGCAATGCACAAACTCAGGGTAGAGAAAATTTCAAATAAATGGCCTTTTCAAAAAATGAGTTCATCAAGGTGAGGAGAATTTTGAACCCAAATAAAGAAGGTGAAAACTAAATTATATGAAAATCATTTAAGAGGTATCAATTAATTCAAAAATAAATCTTTTTTTTGAATGAAGGAGAGAGTGATAATTGAACATACTTATGGTTAAATTTTTAGATCCATTTTTATTTAATATGTTTTACCCTTGGAACCGGTACTCGAATTAGAATTGAAATAAAGTAGTTTGTTGAATTCACATAGTAAGTATTATTATTTAAGGAAATGAAGATATTTTTGAATTTCTTTGTATATAGAGTAAATTTTAACTCCAGAAGGAATTTCTATATTTCTTTTAATATTTTTTTAATAAATAAATTACATTTAATTACCATGGCGTGTAATTAATTAAGGGTGGGATAATTTTTTGTGCCTTTCACTTTAAAACAGATTTACACATAATTTTTTATAATTAATTTTTTATATTAGTAAAATAATATATTTTTCCAAATAATTTTCAATTGTAGATTGTCTGTTGTTAATTTTGTAAATATAAATTTATTTGTTTTTTTATTTTTTTTGTTTAATTAATTACTAAATAATTAAAATATTTTAATCCACCTTTATTATTCATGTATATTTTTAAATTTATTAACTGATTTTTTTTAATTATTTTATTTCTCTATATGTAATAAATAAAATTTTTTATTCATTATTTCTTTTTTTTTCATTTATTAGTTTTTTTAATTTTATTTCTTTAATGTTTTTGAATTTTTTTAATTAATTTATTGTTTATATTTATTCTATTATTTAAATTTTTTTAATTTTTTTTTATTATAGGCTACCTCTACTATTTACTTTTTTCCCATGGTTTATACCGTCCTTACCTAACCTACTGCCAGGGTGAAACTATATTATGCTACTGGTTGCACTAGTCTTCTACCACCCTAAGCTATTGTTCCAATCTACCACCATCGATAAAAAAATGTAACCTTCACCATGCCCTTCCAACTTCAACTATCCTAACCCATCTACCGTCGTCATCTATTAATACCACCAGCATCACTGATCCATTTTTCCCACTCCTACAACCCACATACACTATCCACACCATAAACTACCACCACTTCCACGACCCCAACCTATCTATTACTCCATGGATCTACCACCACTTATTTCCACATTTCCTTTCTTTAACCATGCCTCTCAAAGCCCTTACTACTGTATACAATATCACATGTAATCCGCTGGGGAAAAAGGTCAAACCCACCAACCAAGAAACCATTTTTGAAGAACAATGTTGAGCTTCCCTTAGCATTTTCAGAAGCCCAAAATAGAAGACCCACCACCACCTATGAAGAACATGAATCAACCAATGCTGGAAGAATATACCACTATGAGTCTCCTTCATGGAGGTTGATCCCTTGAGAACCATCACCACATACTACTGAGGATTGATCTGCATATTAAGAAATCCCCCACAGTTATTAATTAAGACAACCATCATTGACGGGTTTTCAAAAATATATTGACTATTATCATTGATTTCTAAGTATGAATAAGCGCAATGGAATAATCAAGAACAGATGCATACCACCTATTGATCGGTATCCTCTTTAACAATAAATATCTGAGGAAGCCGGAGTTTAATCCACATTTGGCCGCCTATGGAACCACCAATTTCTATATTTGAGATCCTTATATCCATGAGGAATAAGACCCTCATTGATTAAGAATCTGGCCACCATGGAGAAATAATCCAAAAGGGCCTATGGATCCTAGACGATGAGCGATTGAAGAATAAAAGATAATAAAAAAAAGGAAAATAAATATAATTATAAAATAGTAAAAAACCAAAGAGATTAAAAATCAGAGAATATATTTAAATTAACTGATGAATTTTTTTCTAATACAGGTTCTTGATGAATTAGGAATTTGGGAAACAGGTTCTTGGTTGAGCTCGTGGTTTTTTCTAAGACAAAGTTGATTGTGCTTGGAATTTGATGTACTTGAAGTGTAGAAATTTTTTGAAGTAGTTATCATTGAAATATTTAGGTAGAACTTAATGAATTTATAAATTTCATACATAATTAAAATTCTATTGACTAGAAAATATAGAAATAATCTTAAAAAATTTGTATTTTTAATGGCATGCCGACACACAAGGAGTTAAATTTGTTGAGGTAATTTTTTGAATCAATCACAAGAAATATGAATAGTGATGTACGTTCTACTTGGAAGTAGAAGAAAATTTTTCAAGTAGTTAAAATGAGTGTGTATTGGTTATATGTGAAAAAAAATTCTATTTAAGAGAGAGTGAAGCATCCTCCTTTGATAAGAGAGAGACTCTTGAATCCATCATTTACACTGAGACATAGAGAGAATAAGGATATGAAAGATTTGGGGTAGGACTTGATCTGAAGATGGTAATCAAGGAAGGATATGATATTTCTAGATTTATCTCTCTTCCCTGTCAACTTCCTTTTTGGATTTCAATTTCTTCCAGCATGATTAGAAGAATACAATTTGGAAACCAGAGTTTCTTTATGACAACCCTGCTTTTATTAGAAATTTAAACATGATTTATTACATAAAAATTCACTTGATACAACAAAGAAGATTGAGAGGTTTAGTGTCTTTGGGACTTAGGATCATTACATAAAAACTTAAAACATGAAATACAACATCTTTATTGAAAAATTTCTTTACATGACCACTACATTCCCTCGTACTTAGCATTGTATGGGATAACCTGAGGACATGCATAAGAAAAGGGTGATCTATAAAGCCCAGTAAGGGAGTACACATGGAATAAAATTAGGAGTACAATACATGTTAGACAATAGGCATATCAATTGAGAATAAAAGAAACATGAACATAAAGGCGTGATAAAGCATGATAATTATAACATGGAAATGTGGAAACAACACTTATCATGGAATTAGAAGGAGCCAAAGCTCGTTGCACATGGAGCTTGAGTAAGTACTCATTGCACATAAAGCAGGAGTAAACCCTCATTTAACTTGAATTAGCATGAGTAAACACTCATTACACATGACGTATCATGATATTATACTTCACCCAATGCATTAGAGCGCTATAAGGGAGCACCCTTCTTAAACATTTCATTTCATTCAGATGTGTGCCACATGGATCATAAAACATGGATTCATAAAACATTATCATTTATTCCAAGATAATGGAATGTGAAATTCATACATGATACATTATAATCAATAAGTAAATGTGCATAAAGTTGAATACCCTTGATGGAGAAATGGGCATGGTATTCACTACACAATGGTATTGGCTTGGAAAATCGGTGCGATTTCGGCCGCATAACAACATGACGTAAGAATTCATAAAAATGGTTGATGAGAGAGAAAGGGGTTACTCATAATATTTACATGTAATGGACAGTGAGGAGGTCATATAGATACATGTCCCAACAATTGTAATGGAATTTAGATTCATGATACAAAATTATTGCTTAAATGTTAAAGAGGAGAGAGGAGTTCCTTTCGGAATTTCGGCATAGTAACGGTTGTACCTGGGAAGCATTTAATGAGAGGGAAAGAGGTATCCCATCATTAAAACATAAATAGGGCAGTATGAGGGAGGTGATAAACCATACCCCAACATTCATAATTTAAATTAAAATGGCAAAACAACTTAAAGATAATTGGATAAAAATGAGAAAGGAAGAAAAAACCCTTACTTGGAAGTATGCTTCCAAAGGCTAGAGAGAGGCTTGTGAGAGGCTTCTTGGGAGCTTGGGGCACCATGGTAGGATTCTAGAGAGATTAGGGAAGAGTTTGGACGAACTAAAAGGGCTTTGAGATAGGAGGAAGTGGGAGCTTGGGTGGGTTTATATTGGAAAGGTGAGGGAATTCTTTATTATTTAGGTTTTGGTCCCCTTACATTAAATTAATCCAAACCACAAACCATCCCATGGTTTTTTCCCATGGTTTTTGGCAAAGGGAAGAGGGAAAAAATATTTTATAAGGCCCAAGTCCTAACTTCTTAAAATATAAGGGTTTCTTATGTGGAGGTGAGTCACACTCCCATGGAAATTAATTTAAAAAGGCAAGGTGTTGAATAAGTCTTGAGGGGTCCATTAATGCTTCGAAAAGTAAGTAAAAAAACCCAAAATTGCATTATTTTAATTTTAAAATATATATTTGCTAAACATAAATATTATATTATTTTATTACATCACTATTGGGTCATTATGATGTCATAAAACACATTATATATTTAAACGGTATTTAATTTTTACCAAAAAATTTAACTGTCTCATAGAATTATGAAAAATTCACAATTGGATAATTTCGACGTCCTGATTCCAGAAATAAAATTTATTTTTTCTAAATATTTTAATTTTCACTTTTAAAATAAAAACTGACATTTATCGAAAATTCACGGGTTTTGACAGAAATGTCTTTCAAACCTTAATAAAAATTTTAATTGCATTCATAAAATTATAAGATCATTTATATTTAATAAAAATTAATTTAATAATATTACTACTATTTTATTAAAATATTATTTAATTAAAAAATCCCTTAATTTAACAAAATATATTTCTTAATTATATAATAACTAAAAACACCATTTGTACGTTAAAAACTATTTACAATGTATCAAAAATGACTAGAAATTATATTCATTATTATATACAAAAATAATGTACATGAACATAGTAATACTTATTTGTTACATAACCCCTTAAAACAGCTGCATAAGACCTAAGGTTTGGTTGTTCGATGGTGATAGACTCTTGGGGTGGTTCGAATAAAATTGCTCGAGTGGTAATTTCAATAAACTTCTACTTTTCCGGTAGACAGTCTCATTCGAGCTTGACATGATGAAGCTCAGCTTGGGCTTGGTCAAGAGCAAAGCCCAAGGATGCCACCACTTTTTCGAGCTCTGACAAATGGGCTTCGTACGGAGCAATTCTACTGGATGAGGCCATCGCTTCTATTGTCTGAGTAAATTGGATTTGTTAAACCCCTATATTTATACTAATCATGTGATCACTGTTCAACGGCTATACTAGCAAAGGTCAAAATTCTTAACATAAAACCAAGGAAGTTGACATTTTATATAAACATAAGGATAATTTTAATTAGATCAAGAGGGATTTCCATTAATGAAACTTTGGGTCGTTACAATATTCCCCCCTTAAGAAATTTCTCCCTTGAAATTTTCCTTTTCCCACACTAAAAGAAATTTGGGTAACTCAGCTTCATCATATCCTCCGATTCCCAAGTCATTTCTTCAAACTCATGGTTTCTCCACAACACCTTGATGAGGCACATTGTATTATTTCGTAGAACTTTTTCTCTATGATCTAAGATCTTCACTGGTTGATCCTCATAAGAAAGATCATCTTCCAATTGTACCACCTTAGAAGAGAGTACATGTGAAGGGTCCGGTATGTACTTCCTTAAGAGGGATACATGAAAGACATCATGTACTTTGGCCATGGTAGGTGGAAGTGCTAGTCGATAGGCCACAACCCCGACATGATCAAGAATCTCGAAGGGGCTGATGTACCTTGGACTTAACTTCCCTTTCCTTCTAAACCTCATGACCTTCTTCCACGGAGATATGCATAGAAACACAATGTCTCCAACTTTAAACTCAAGGTCTCATCGATGATTATCTGCATGACTCTTCTGTCGACTCTGGGCTGCCTTGATATGATGCTGAATGATTTTCACCTTCTCCACCATTTCTTCGACCATTTCTGGTCCAAGCAGCTTACGTTCACCAACCTCATCCCAACATGTCGCTGTTCTACATCTTTTCCTATACAG
The DNA here is from genome assembly GCA_963277665.1 of Viscum album. NCBI lineage: Eukaryota > Viridiplantae > Streptophyta > Magnoliopsida > Santalales > Viscaceae > Viscum > Viscum album. The sequence goes on along the minus strand of OY728158.1, from coordinate 689,102,997 downwards.
GGCTTCATATGGTGCCGTTTGGATGCTCGAGTGGAAACTGTTATTATAAGAGAACTCAACCAAAGGATGATGTTGATCCCATCCTCCTTTAAAGTCCATTTAGAATGCTCTCAACACATCCTCAAGTGTTTGGATAGTCCGCTTGGATTGGCCATTAGTTTGAGGATGATAGGCCATACTGAAGTTCAGTTCAGTATTCAGAGCATGTTGAAGACTCTTCCAAAACCTAGAGGTGAATCTTGGATCTCGATCAGACACAATAGATAGTGTTACTCCATGCAACCTTACCACTACCCTGATATATATCCATTCCAGTTGATCCAAAGAGAAATCCTCCCAAATATCAATGAAGTGTGCAGTCTTTGTAAGACTATCCACAACAACCCAGATTGCATTGTTGCCTTTGGATGTCCTTGGAAGTCCGGTGACAAATTCCATGGTGATGTTATCCCATTTCCATTCTAGAATGGGCAATGGTTGCATCATCCCCTTATACTTCTACCTCTCTGCCTTCACTAGCTGACACACCAGACACTTTGATGTATATTCGGCGATCTCCTTCTTCATATTATCCAATCAAAAGTTTTCTCAGAGATCTTGACACATCATTGTGCTCCCTGGGTGAATAGAGAAATTTGAACTATGTGCATCATCCAAAAGTTCCTTCTTCATCTCCGGACATGATGGAACACATTGTCTTTTCCCACACTTCACAATTCCTTCTTCATTAACATTAAACTCCGAGGATTTCACCGTTTTTATAGCTTCCACTTTTTCTTGAATTATCACATCATCCTTTTGAGAATCCTTTAAACTTTCCAAAAGAGATGGTTGAGCAATCATTTGTGAAAGGATTGATTATGTTCCCTTATCTATGATTCACATTTCCATCTTCATCAAGTCTACGAAGATTGGATCCTTCTTAATTCTCATCATTGATAGAATCGCTGGATCCTTTCTTCTTAGGTCATCTGCTACCTTGTTCGCTTTCCCAGGGTGGTAATGTATTGAACAGTCATAATCCATAATGAGCTCTATCCATCTTCTCTGGCACATATTAAGCTCTTTCTATGTGAATATATATTTTAGACTTTTTTGGTCAGTATATATCTCACATTTCTCCCCATAGAGATAATGTTGCCAGATTTTCAAGGCAAAGATCATAGCCGTCAACTCCAGATCATGCGTTGGATAGTTTCGCTCATGGATTTTCAACTTTCTTGAGGTATAGGATATCACTTTATCATTCTGCATTAGCACACAGCCTAATCCCTTCTTCGAAACATCATTAAATACCACAAAAAGTTTCCCACTTGTGGGTAAAGTGAGCACAAGCATAGTGATAAGCCTCCTTTTCAACTCCTTGAAGCTTTCTTTTCATTCATCACTCCAAGAAAACTTTACTCCCTTCTGAGTTAGCTTGGTAAGAGGGTTGTACAATTGTGAGAAATTTCTCACAAATCATCAATAATATCCAGCTAACCGCAAGAAGCTACAGATATCCGTTAACGATGTTGGTCTCGGCCATCCCTCAATTGCATCTACTTTGGAGGGGTCCACATATATCCCATTGCTTGTGATGATATGTCCCAAGAATGAGACCTCCTTCAACCATAACACACACTTGCTATATTTTTCATAGAGCTTCTCCTTGCGCAAAGTCTCTAGTACAGTTTTTTAAATGCTCCTCATGATCCTCCTTGGTTTTGAATTATATTAGAATATCATTTATAAAGACTACCAAAAATTTGTCATGGTAATCTCTAAAGACTCTATTCATCACGCCCATGAATATTTCTGGAGCATTGGTGAGTCCAAAAGGAATTACTATGAATTCATAGTTCCCGTATCTTGTATGAAAAGCAGTCTTGGGGACATCTTTCTTCTTCACCCTTACTTGATAATATCTTAACCGCAAATCCACCTTGGAGATGTATTGTGCTACACGCTGCTGATCGAACAAGTCATCGATTCTTGGGAGAGGATACTTGTTCTTTATCATGATTTTGTTAAGTTCGCGATAATCGATGCAAAGCCGCATTGACCCATCCTTCTTCTTGACGAAGAGGACTGGTGCACCCCAGGGTGAAGCACTTGGGCGTATAAACCCTTTATCCAGATTCTCTTGTAGTGGTTTCTTCAGCTCTTCAAGCTCAACAACATCAATTCTATATGGATTCTTGAATATTGGCAGCACCCCAGGTATAAGTTTAATTGAGAACTCAACATCTGTTCTAGGAGGAAGACCAGACAATTTCTCGGGAAACACTTCAGTGAATTCCCTCACAATAGGCCTTTCCTAAAGGATGGTTTCTTCCTTGGAATCAATCATCTGAGCCAGATATGCATGCTCATAAGGTAGTAATATCCATGCTTGAGATGATGGAGCTAAAGGAGATTCATCTTCCTCTTTACACTTGTAAAGAATCGGGGGTCGATTCTCCATACGGAGTGTGATTTCCCTCTCCCGACAATTTATGTTGGCTCTATATAAGGAAAGCCAATACATGCCAATAATTGCATCAAATTACACTAGAGGGAGTATGACGAGGTTCTCCGGGAAATTCAATCCACAGATTATAATAGGGGAGGACTTATATTCATGGGATGCAATGATTTCCCCATTTGTTGTACTCACCGACATCTTTACTTCCATGATTTGTGGTGGTGCTGGGATTGTTCTACGAAACTTTCAAGATATAAAAGAATGTGTAGAACCAGAATCAAAAAGAACGTTCGCTATTCTTGAATAAATAACTAGCGTACCTGTCACCACTTCGTTGTCGGGGTTCACTTCGGCAGAAGTGATGGTATAAGCTCTTCCTTGCTGCCTTGGAGGTTGTTGGTTGTCACCAAAAACCCTTGGATTAGGGCACTGATTTGAAAAATGACTCAGTTCTTTGCATTTGTAACATTGAACAATTCTTTGAGGTTCGAACGGAGTGTTCCTCTCATCTGTCGCAGCCGTGGGTCTTTCTTACCAACAATTAATAGCTAGGTGCCCTTCTCTTCCACACCTGAAGCATTTTCTCATCCCCTTAAGGCAATTTCCAGGGTGCTTCTTTCCGCACTTTGGGAAAGTGGGGTGCTGGATCTTCATAGCACTGTTGGATTTATCCATCGGACCACCAGCGTTGAAGTCCACCTTATGCTTCTTGTCCCCATGATACCCTTGTGATTCCCCGATCTCCATTTCAAACTTGAGGGAACATCGAACAATTTCCTCATACACTACATGAAGACTGAATATTTGTAACGGGCGATATGGGATGGGATCCCATCACAAAAGGTATTTTGCAACGGGGCTCCGTCCCAAATCGCCCGTTGCCGAACACGGCGTCGCAAATAGGTGTTTTTGCGGCGGTCCCGTCGCAAAAACTGTTTTTGCGAAGGTATTTTTCCCCCGTCGCAAATGTTTTTTTGTTTATATATGAAAAAGGTATTTAAGACGGGCCATCGTAGATATATTAGTTACGACGGGTTTCTGACCCGTCGCAAATGAAAAATTTAAAAAAGGTATTTGCGACGGACCGTCGCAGAAATGTTTTCCCGACGAGTATTCTTCCCGTCGCAAATGTTACAGTAAAAAAATATTTACGAAGGGATTTCCCGTCACAAATACTAAATAAAATAAAATAAAATAAAATAATTAATACAAATTGTATAATATTATATAAAAATAATAGTAATATTAATAATAAAAAAAAAATATATTATTATAATACAAATAAAATAATATATAAAATATAATTATGAAATATTAATATAAAATAATAATAAAATGAATATAAATAATATAATATAATATAATAATACTAATATTAATAATATAATAAATTAATATAATATTATTATTATTAAATTTTATATATAATAATAATAATAATAATATAAATAAATTATATTATTATAATATTAATAAAATATGTATATATATATAATATAATTATGAAATATTAATATCAAAAAATAATAATAATATGAATATAAATAATATTATATTATATATTATGAAATATTAATATCAAAAAATAATAATAATAGCACTAATATTAATTATATCAAAAATTAATATAATAATATTATTATTAAAATAAACATACATATTTATGAAAAAATAATATTAATAATATTAATATTAATAAAATTGTAAAATTATAAACTTCTCAATATTAACAATAAATATAAAATATTAAAATTAATATTACAAAATAAGCAGACATTAAAAATAATACTAATAAGTAATAAAATATTAAAAATATAAAACCAAATTAAATCATGCAATATTCGTACCAATATGAAAGAGGAATTGTAAATAGTTAATATGAAAATAAACTACGAACTCAAATGTTTATTACATCTAAAAAAATCACTGGGGGGTGGATAATCTGGAGGACCTGGAGGAGGTGGTGGAGAAAACTCCATCCCTAAACTATGAGTCAAATGACGCATATACTCCATATACTCCTAATGTTTCTCCTCATATCGACGTCTCTCCTCATCCTGATGCTGATGCATCTGTTCCTATCATCGACGCATCTCCTCATCATGCTGCTGACGCATCTGCTCCTGCCCCTGACGCAAATCCTCTATAAGCTGACTCTGAGCACACAGCTGCTCCTGATACTGTGAGGTAGAAGATGATTTCTCTCTACGAGCTCTTCTCGAGCTGGACGCCGACATCGTAGCAATACCATAATAAGATGGATGAATCAAATTAGAGAAAATACCAACTACTCGGCCCTTTTCGAAGCCATACTGGGTCGCCTGCATCCATGCAGTCTCATCAAAATGGTGGGAACTAGTCGGATCACCCGTATCGTCTTGACTCTCAGCCTGCGTCTGAGAGGTCACGACCTCATATGACTCCTTAAGTTTCAATTAGAAATTAAAATAATGAAACGATTATATGCATTTAATTTGAAAACTGAAAAGAAAATAATACTGACCACAATCTGATGCTGGCGGTCACCTCTAATCTATCCACTAGTCGGGTCAGTGTACATCCTCTAGTAAACATTGTACGTCGTAATACTAGGCTGCTCAACTTCCTATATGAATATAAAATAAAGTGTTTATATTTAAAGTTTTATAAAATATTAAAAAAAGTACTTACCAGACGCTCTCTATGCGCACTGAATGTACGACTACTGGCTCGATGCGTACATAATCCATCCCAAACGTGAGATGGAATGTTCTCTGGTCGGTGGCCTCTACAAGACTCATCAAATTCTGTCACTCCTACTTTCTTCATAGCCGTCTTTCTCAAATTATACAAAAACTGACGGAAACAGTCACACATAGACACCACCAATGCCCTGTGGGTAGTGGCACACATTCTCTCGTCGATGGGATACCATAAACCCTGATATAAAGTTATTAATGAATTAAATTTCAAAATAAATAATATTTAATTATGTACCAGCCAATGATCGAACATGGCAGCCTACACATCAGCAGGAATCTGATCCCATGTGAGCCAGGGATGAGAAAAATTATTGTGCAAGATAGCGCTCCCATGTCCAATAACTATATGCATAAAACAGTAGAAAAAGAACAAATAATCAAACAATTAGAATATTAATAAATTTTAATGAAAGTTAACTAAAATACACAGGTTAACATACCAACGCGTGTCCGCATCGAATCCAAGAGGTGGACGTCGCTCCGGGATAGGATCTGGAATCATCAGTCTGGGAAGACCACGCCCCCTCCGAGTGCTCCCTGTAGTGCGAACAATCTGAGGGTCAGATGACTCAAGAACCTCATCATCCATAGGTAGATCAGCCTCCAGCAACTGACGAAACGTTTCCGAGTCCATCTGAAACATTAAATGATTGTTATTAGAAAAAAATTGAAAATAACTATTATATATAGATATATATTTGTTATGATTTTAACCAGAATTTTACTGTGTCAATGTTCATCTTCATCATCATCTTCATAGTTTTCAATGTCAATGTCTTCATCTTCCTCATCAAAATCATCAATTTCCATATTAGTTTCACTTTCGGCATCTCTTGTCATTTCAAATTCAGTTGTAACAGCATTGACAACATTGTCACTATTGACCCTTAACTGTGGGGTGTCATCCTCGATATTCATGTCTCTTTCTGAAAAAGATGTGTTTTGAGGAGTTTCCTGAAAAATTTCATTTACTTTCACGTCAGTTGAACCACATTTAGTTTGAGTAAATTGATTTTCTCAAGATTTAACTTTTATTATACTCCACCAATCATCCAACTCTTTTACAGTAGCACAGTATTTTGTATAATAAATTTGATGTGCCTGATGAGCCAATAAAAATGGTTCATTTACTACAATAACACTTTTATGTTTAATATCAACAATTCCATGAGTTGAATGAATACGCAAGCCTCTCTCAGTATCCAGCCATCGACATTTAAAAATTGTTACATAATTATGTCCCAAATAACACAGTTCAATAATTTCTTCAAGCATGTCGTAAAAGTTAACTTCAATATCTCTATGAGGTGATCCCTTCAAACAAACACCACTATTTATTGTTTTCTTTGATTCCCCATATGCACGTGTATGAAAGAGATAACCATTCACCACATATGCATTATAAGATTTAACCATTTTGGATGGTGGGCTACTCAATATACGCAATCGACTATCAATTTTATCAGCATGTACATATAACTTAAAATTTGTAAAACATTTATCATTATTACAAGTAATAAATATATTTTATATGTAAAACCAAAAAATAATGTATGTTACCAGTTTTTGAAACCAGTAGGCAAAAAGAATTTTCCGACGTTCTTCTAAGCCAGTTGTTGTAATCTGTGGAAATTGTTTCTTGATATGATCATCATATAACCTAAAAATACAATATGATTAATTTATTATAACAAAATCTATAGAATAAGGGATAGGAGAACTCGCTGTACAAATGGTGATATTTCTTAACAATTGAGTAAAACATATGTATGAGCTCTATGATGTTCATCATTTGAAAGCCATCTATCATGAACTCCACCAAAGCTGAGTTCAGGCTGATTGACAACTGATAATTGATTGTTGATATCATCATCAAATTTCCCCTCGTTCTAGCCCATGCGGTTAAATTTTGAGGGATATTCAGAATAAAAATAATGAGAGCAGAATAAAGCAATTTCCTCTTACAAATAAGCTTAAGTAATTGAGCCCTCAACTGAAGCTTTGTTACGGGCTTTTTTCATCAATTTCTGCATGCATCTCACAAATGGGTACATCCATCGAAACTGAACTGGACCTCCACATTTTTCTTCATGTGTAAAATGTAATATCAAATGTTCCATTGAGTCAAAGAAAGTCGGCGGAAATATTTTTTCCATTTTGCATATAATTACAACAACAGCTTCTTCCAATTTGCTTAGTGTATCATAGTCTGTTGTCTCCACACACATGTCTCAGAAAAATATGATATATCTGTTATCGAATCCCAAATCTTATAATTCAACAAACCTATTAATGCAATAGGCATAAGTCTTTCCATTATAAATTGACAGTCATGACTTTTTAATTCAGTAATATGACCATTTTTAACACATCTACCCAAGTTGGAAGCATAGACATCTAGAAGTCTCAAATCTAGAATCCACTGACAAAATAATAAGGGACTCTCTTTCTTCAGTGTATAAGTTGATTTTGGCTTCACTAATCCTTGTGATATGGAACATTCAAACAATTCAAGTTCTGGTCGCCAACAAATTTGGGCAAGATCTAATCGTGCCTTTACATTATCTTTGGTTTTACCAGGCATATCCAAAACTGTATAAAATAAATTATCAAAAAAGTTCTTCGCAATATGCATGACATCCAACATGTGTCGGACCAACAAATCAGACCAATATGGCAGATTCCAAAAAATGCTCCATTTTGTCCAATTGTGTTCTTTCCCAAACCCATGAATTTTCTGTTGGTTTATTGTCATTCCAAAAGTGATGAAAGGTTATGAAAATACAACTTATTGTAACTCTGTACCTAAGGTCATTTTGGGAGGTTCATCTCTTTCAATTCTGCCTTTTCTGAAATGAGATTTATTCCTCTGAAAATGATGATTGATTGGAAGAAATTTTCGATGACAATCAAAATAGCAAGGTTTTTTTCCATTCCCTGGCATAAATGCTTTGTTGTCTCCCATACAGTAAAGACATGATTTTTGACCATGTTTACTCCAGCCAGATAACATGTCATATGTCGAGAAGTCACTAATTGTCCACATCAAAACAGCTTTCATTACAAAATTCTGTTTCACAGTAGCATCATATGTACCAACAACATGAATCCACAATAAATTTAACTCATCAATCAATGGTTTCAAATAAAAATAAATATTATTTTTCAGATGTCCTGGGATTAATAATGTAAAAAATATATAATTCTATTTCATCAACATCCATGGAGGAAATTTGTTCGGAGTTATAAAGACAGACCAACAGGAATACTGACTACCAAAAGATCCAAATGGACAAAAACCGTCAGTAGAAAGACCCAATCACACGTTCCGGGATTATAAAGAAAAAGATGAATGCACTTGATCAAAATGTTTCGATGAATAACCACTAGATGGATGAATCAAGCTTTAACCATTTGGAATATTGGTTTTGTGCCATGACATCATTGTCACCGTGTTCTGAGACATAAATAAACGCTGTAACCTGGGTGTAAGCGGGAAATATCTCAACTGTTTTATAGGAATCAATCTAGACTTCCCTGATTGAGCTTTTTTTTACCTCGATTGTCCACATGTGGGAAAACTATCCAATGACTCATTTTAACCATAATATAAGATTCAATCGTTTGAACATGCATGGATATTCTGATAACTAAGGCCCATATTACAAACTAGTCTCTTTCTCTCATAATAATTTGCAGGTAGCACATTTCCTTCAGGTAACAGTGGTTTAACCAAAGAAAATATCTGATCAAAATAGTTATTTGACATTCCATTATCTGATTTAATAGCCATAAATTTTTCAACTGCTTCTAATTTTCTTATCTTGTAACCAGGATATAATGCATCCTCAACAGACCTGAACAACTCAGAAAATTTAGATGGTGCCAACTCGGGAGGTAAATCAACATCATCCTCGATTTCTGTTTATTGAACGGATGACCCTGCAACATCATGTGCTAAATTTTGAAACTGTGATGGATCTGGAATCAAATTATTAGTATCTTCTCTGGAACTGTGTTCACCATGTGGATACCAAAAAATATAATCTGATTGAAAACCATAACGCAAGAGATATTTCCCAACGATGTCAAATGTCTCAAATGTTCTTAGAGCACATTTTTTTACAAGGACACTTAATTGACCCTTCTGAAACAAATTCTGGGTTTGATGATGGAAATGATAAGAAAGCTTAAACACCATCAACATATACAAGATTTAAACTAGAACTATTTGGATTTCTTCGCTGATTTATCCAAGAATGATCATCTAATAATGATTGATGTCGATTTCCTTGTTCCATATTCATATATATTTTTCTAAAAAATTTAAAACCATTACTGTTGTTAAATAATTTGATATAAGAAAAACAATATCGTAAAAATAGAAGATATATAATTACAGTTATTTATTAGTAATTACCAATAATTATAGGCGACACAGTTAGTTTGTAATCATCCCCACTAATTATTATTAATTTATCAATACTTAGAAATACTTGGAAAAATGAAATATGCTTGAATAATGAAATAAAATTTTGTAATCATTGTTGTGGAGATTATATTACTAATTATTCTGATTTGTCTGACGACTCATCTCTTTTTAACATTCTCCCGACTGAAATAAGTATAAAAAACTTGCTCTGACATACATTAGAGCACATTTTTCATACTAATTTCAGTGGGAGAAAGTAGCAATGATATGAGACGTTGAACAAAAGGTAGTTGCCAATTCGTTGGAAATTGTGCCAATTTATAACAATGTACTTGAATTTATTTTATTTTTGATTAATTATTATTAATTACTACTAATTATTACAAAGCTCAATATTTCCAATAGATTTTTCTCTATTCTTAACATGTTCAAATCTTAAAGAGTCGTCAATTTTCAGGTCATGCCCAATAAAAAATTTGCATCAACCATGACCAATTTAAACTCTATAATTGTCCGTACATAGTTGATCACCTGGAAAGTAGTGTTGCAATAGGACGACACAAGTAATGAGAAAGACATGACTTGGGTTGTCCTATTGAAACTCTACTTGCGAGGTGATCAACCAAGCAAGAACAGTTATAGAGTTTACATTGGAAATGTTTGATGCAAACTTTTTATTGGGCATGACATGAAAATTGGAAACCCTTTAAGATTTGAACATGTTAAGAATAAAGCAAAACTTGTTGAAAATATTGATAACTGTAATATTTTATACATTTTTATAATTTTAATAATATTAATATTTTGTTTATAAATATTGAACATATAATAATAATATAATTATATTATTAGTACTATTTAATTATTAATAGTAGAGTAATATAATATTTTATATTATTTTACTATTTATGTTACTATTTATGTTACTAATTATATAACTAATTATGTTACTAATTAGAAATGTGAAGATATGCATATAGGTCGGGTGGTTAATCAATCATTGAATAGAAAAAAAAATGTAATTGACCACTCATCTACCTCAATTTTCTTTTCATTTGTGTGTTGAGGCTTGACAGGAAACATCTAACTCCACATGCAATATCGGCATTTACTGTCAAAATTATATACCTCCTCACCTCTATGTTAGTGAGGAGGTTGATAATTTTGACAGTAAAAACATATATTACATGTGGAGGCAGAAGTTTCCTGTCAAGCCTCAATACACAAATGAAAAGAAAATTGAGGTAGATGACTAATTGTTTAATTCTCTTAATTTTTTAATTTTCCTAATTGTTTAATTTTCCTAATTATTTAATTTTCCAAATTTTTTAATTTTCATAATTGTTTAATTCTCTTAATTATTTAATTTTCCTAATTGTTTAAGTTTACTAATTGTTTAAGTTTCCTAATTGTTTAACTATCCTAATTGTTTAACTTTCCTAATTTTTTAACATTCCTAATTGTTTAATTTTCCTAATTGATTAATTTTTCTAATTGTTTAATTTTCCTAATTATTATATTTTCTCCTAATTAAATTTAATTGTTTTCTAATTAAATAAAATTTTTTCCTAATTAAATCTAATTGTTTCTTAATTAAATTTAATTGTTTCCTAATTAAATCTAATTATTTCCTAATTAAATAAAATTATTTTCTAATTAAATCTAATTGTTTCATAATTAAATCTAATTGTTTCCTAATTAAATCTAATTGTTTCCTAATTAAATATAATTGTTTCCAAATTAAATCCAATTGTTTATTAATTAAATATAATTGTTTCTTAATTAAATCTAATTGTTTTCTATTTAAATCTAATTGTTTTCTAATTATTTCTAATCAATTAAATCTAATTCTTTCCTAATTATATGATAATTATTTTAATTAAATCTAATTAAATCTTATTATTTCCTAATTATATGATAATTATATATTTATTTCTAATTATTACCAAAACATCCTCCGGGAGTGTCGAACCAAGAGTGCTGCAGGACCCATTATGGTTTACCAGGTTACCCCGAGTCAAGCTCAAAACACCTTGTCAGATTTTTCACTCCTAGGTACATCTCTACCAGAGCCGCCTCTACTTGTTCGTATCTAGACAAGGATTATTTGATACAACATCTTAATCTAATTATACTATATAACTACTAAACATTCTATTAAAAAACTAAAATTAACAATTAAAAATTAAAATTAACAATTAAAAAAAAAATTAACAATTAAAAAAATAAAAATAAAAAAAATTATAAATACCTTCGATATTTTGAAGTAATCTCTGTCTTCTAACTCCTTCTCTCCGTTTCACGAAAGAAAAAATTAAAACAAAATAAATTTCTACACAGAACTGAAAGTTAGAGAGAGAAGAGAAGAGAGATCTGAATGTTATAGAAAAAAGGTGGGGTGTATATATAGGTTAGATTAGTTGTGACGGTCGTATTTGCGACGGGATACCTTCGCCCGCATTAATTACGGGTGGCGGTTAAAAGGTTTTTTGCGACGGGCCCATCGCAAATAGCATCCTGTCGACACATCATTAGCGACATGCGGATATCCCCGTCGCAAATTCTTATTTACCGCCTCTGGTATTGGTGACGGGCTCCGTCGCAAATACCTTCGCCCGCATTAATTACGGGCAGTGGGTAAAAGGGTTTTTGCGATGGGCTCGTCGCAAATATCTGTCTGCCGACACACCATTAGCGACGGATGGATATACCCGTCGCAAGTTCCTATTTACCGCCGCCGGTATTGGCGACGTGACCCTTCACCAATACCACCCCGGTGAATAATTTTTGCAACGGGACAAATTTACCCATCTCAAATAGTCTTTAACACCGCCGGGTAGTTGCGACGGGTCGAAGGCTACCGTCGCAAATAGGCTTTACCGCAGCCGGTATTGGTGACGAGTCTCATCGCAAATAACACCTGGTGAATAATTGTTTGCGACAAGGCAATTTTCCTATCGCAAATACTATTTACCACCGCCGGGTACTTGCGACGGGTTGAAGGCTACCCATCACAAATAGGCTTCCCGCATTTTGGCGCGCAAACCGCGCCATTACAATTGCGACGGGTCCTATATTTCTGTCGCAAATAACTAACCATTTGTGACGGTAATATATTCCCGTCAGAAATACGATTTTCAAGGGGTTTTTTCTGATGGGAATAAAACCTGTCGCAAATACCCCGTCGCAATAAGTGTTTTTTCCCATAGTGATAGCTTTCGAAGTCACGGATCGCTAATGCTTTCCGCAAGCTAGGATTCAGCCCACCAAAGAAGCGGTCAACATTGCATTCAGGGGTAACGACAAAGCCAAAAGTGTATCGTGAAAGCTTTGTGAAGTTTTCCTCGTACGCTCCAAGAGATTCATCATCTTTTTTCTTGAGGGAAAGGAGGTCCCTTTCCATCTTAAGCTGGAGGGTGCGTGGAAAATATTTATCGAAAAACATCTTCCTGAAATCCTTCCATTCCAACACCTCGATCTCCTCCTCAGGATTCATATGTTTGATCAACGTCCACCATTTATCAGCTTCACCCTCCATATAATAAGCCACCAGGAGAACCTTCTCTTGTTCAGAACATTGAAGGATGGAGAAGATCTTTTCAATGGATTTGATCCATTGTTCAGCGATCGTGGGATCGGATAATCCACTAAAAGTAGGAGGCCTTTGCCTCATGAAGCTCTCGATAGCGACTTGTTCTTTCTTAGGGGGGGTTGAATGTTCCTCTTGACCCGTGTTTCTATTCAAAACTTGAGTTAGCTGAGAGAGAAGTGTGACAAAGTTCGCGATTCCCGCTCTCATTGGATTGGGCATCTCATTAGTACAGTCATCACACTGATCTTCACAACGGTTGTTAGCCCGAGTCCTCCTATTACCGTCCATTGGCTGGAATAAAAGGAAAGTTAGGGGTAACACATAAGGGGTAATTCAAAGGCAAAAGTTTATGAGTTAAAAATAATCTTTTATTTCCTTAACTCAAGAGTCTATAGGCTTCAATCTAGGCTTTTCATTATCTACTTTCTCACATATATTTGTATGGGCATTTTTTTAATTCCCTTAATAAGGGTTCATACTAAGATTTTGAATTTATCAAAACATATCCCCCATGAGTGTCATAACCAAGAGTATAGCAAGGCTCGTTTTCGTTCACCAGTTCCCGTTCGAGTCTAGCTCAAAGCGGTGTTTTCCGGTTTTACCCCTACGATACATCTGTGCCAGAGCCGCCTCTACCTGCTCGTATCCAGACAGGGATGTATTTGTTTGATAAACCAGTTACTCTGTACTTACCAAAACTTAGGGATGTTTTTATTATACTTAGTCTTGTATCTAAGGCATTAATAGGGTTTTCTAATCCTAATCCTAAAAATAACTAAACCTATCCTCTGATACCAACTATGAAAACTCTACTTTTATTTCAAACATAAACATGATTTATTACATAAAACATCACTTGATACAATAAATAAGATCGAGGGGTTTAGTGTCTTTGGGGATTAGGATCATTACATAAAAACTTAAAACATGAAATACAACATCTTTATTGAAAACTTCTTTTAAATGACCACTACATTCTCTAGAACTTAGCATTGCATGGGATAACCTGAAGACATGCATAAGAAAAGGGTGAGATATAAATCCTAGTAAGGGAGTACACGTGGAATAACATGAGTAGTACAATACTTGTTAGACAATAGGCATACCAATAGAGAATAAAAGAAACATGAACATAAAGGCGTGATAAATCATGATAATCATAACATAGAAATGTGGCAACAACACTTATCATGGAATTAGCATGAGCCAAGGCTCATTGCACATGGAGCATGAGTAAATCCTCATTGCACATAAATCACGAGTAAACCCTCATTGCAATTGAATTATAATGATTCAATACTCAATGCACATGATGTATCATGATACTATACTTTACCCAATTCATTGGAGCACTATAAGGGCGCACCTTTCTTAAACATTTCATTTCATGCTTAACTGTGCCACATGGATCATAAAACATGGATTCATAAAATATATTCATTTATTCCACGATAAAGGAATGTGAAATTCATACATGAAACATTATAATCAATAAGTAAATGTTCATAAAGGTGAATACCCTTGATGGAGAAATGGGCATGGTATTCACTACACAATGGCATTGGCTTAGAAAATCGGTGCGATTTCGGCAGCATAACGACGTGACATAAGAATTCATAAAAATGATTGATGAGAGAGAAAGGGGTTACTCATCATATTTACATGTAATGGACAGTAAGTAGTTCATATAGATACATGTCCCAAAAATTGTAATGGAATTTGGATTCATGATACAAAAGTATTACTTGAATGTAAAAGAGGAGAGAGAAGTTCCTTTCAGAATTTCGGCATAGTAACGGGTGTACATGGGAGGAATTTAATGAGAGAGAAATGGGTCTCCCATCATTCAAACATAAATAGTTCAGTATGAGGCAGGTGAAAAACCACACCCCAACATTCATAATTGAAATTAAAAGGGAAAACCAACGTAAAGAAAATTGGAAAAAAATGAGAAAGGAAGAAAAAACCCTTACATGGAAGTGTGCTTCCAAAAGATAGAGAGAGGCTTGTGAGAGGATTCATGGGAGCTTGGGCACCTTTGGAGGATTATAG
Source organism: Viscum album (assembly GCA_963277665.1). Taxonomy (NCBI): domain Eukaryota; kingdom Viridiplantae; phylum Streptophyta; class Magnoliopsida; order Santalales; family Viscaceae; genus Viscum; species Viscum album. Next base: position 689,087,734 of record OY728158.1, on the reverse strand, counting down.
AGAGAGTAGGGTAGAGATTGGACGAACTCAATGGGCTTTGAGTGAGTAGGAAGTGGGAGTTTGGGTGGGTTTTTATAGGAAAGGTGAGGGAATTATTTATTATTTAGGTTTGGGTCCCCTTACATTAAATTAATCCAAACCACAAACCATACCATGGTTTTTGCCCATGGTTTTTGGCAAAGGGAATAGGAAAAAAATATTTTATAAGGCCCAAGTCCAAACATCTTAAAATATTAGGGTTGCTTATGTGGAGGTGAGTCACACTCCCATGGAAATTAATTTAAAAGGGCAAGGTGTTGAATAAGTCTTGAGAGGTCCATTAATTCTTTGAAAAGTAAGTCAAACAAACCCAATATCACATTGTATTAATGTTAAACCATATATTGGCCGAACATAAAGATTATAGTATTTTATTACATCACTATTGGGTCATTATGATGTCATAAAACACATTATATATTTAAATGGTATTGAATTTTTACCCAAACATTTGACTGTCTCAGAAAATTATGAAAAATTCACCATTGGATAATTTTGACGTCCTGATTCTAGAAATAACATTTATTTTATCTAAATAATTTTCTAAATATGTTAATTTTCACTTTTAAAATAAAAACTGACATTTATCGAAAATTCACGGGTTTTGACCGAAATGGCTTTCAAACCATAATAAAAAATTTAATTGCATTCATAAAATTATAAGATAATTTATATTTAATAAAAATCAATTTAATAATAATGATATTATTTTATTATAATATTATTTAATTCAAAAATCTCTTAATTTAATAAAATAGATTTCTTAATTAAATAATAACTAAAAACACCATTTGTACTTTAAAAACTATTTACAACGTATCAAAAATGACTAGAAATTATATTCATTATTATATACAAAAATAATGTACATGAACATAGTACTAATTATTTTTTTCATAACCCCTTAAAACAGCCGCATATGAACTAAGGTTAAGGTGTGCGATGGTGATAGACTCTTGGGGTGTCTCGGATAACATCGCTCGAGTGGTAATTTCAATCAACTTCCACATTTCCCGTAAACGGTCTCGTTCAATCTTGACATGATGAAGCTCAGCTTGGGCTTGGTCAATAGAGAAGCCCAAGGATGACGCCTCTTTTCCGAGCTCTGACAAATGGGCTTCATACGGATAAATTCTACTGGACGAGGCCATCGCTTCTATTGTCTGAGTAAATTGGATTTGTTAAACCCCTATATTTATACAAATCATGTGATCACTGTTCAACAGCTATATTAGCAACAGTCAAAATTCTTAACATAAAACCATGGAAGTTGACAATTTATATAAACATAAAGAGACATTTAATTAGATCAATAGGGATTTCAATTAATGAAACTTTTGGTCTTTACATTCTTGATCTGAATTACTTTTATCTATTATATTTTATTAATTCCATTTATTAGTTTTTTAATGTATGGATTTTCTTATTTTACAATGAGTGTCCTCCCACACTACTTGATAAATGGTAAGTGATTATAGTGAACTATTTCACCATTGATTATAAGCCTAAATACTGAAATTTAGAAAAGGAATATGAATCTCTTCTTTATAATGAATTGATTAATTCTAAGGTTAATATTGAGAGATCGAGACTCAAGAAGGTTCACCGAGCTATGAAATTTCATTGAAGAGATAGCTCAGTGAAGCTCCACTATTTCACAAAGCACTAAATTACTATATTAATTTAATCAGGATTTTAGAATATCATTTTTAGTCAGGTCAATGTAGTTCAAGGACCCTAATTTAATCCATTCTTAGTCCCTCGCATAATTTTTATTCAACCTACACTGCTTTTATTTTACAACATCATTTTCACACATTCCATTTCATCATTATATCATTACTATTGTTTTTTTTATTTTTTCTCCATTTTTAATTTTTTTGGTCACTTACACAAAACTCGCCTTCCCTTCAGAATAAATGCCTATACTCACCATTTTCTAATTATAAGTTGTAATTAGGGTAATATAAATATTAAATTTACACTTATTCAATGCGGCATATAATCAAAATTTGAATCCATTTTTTGGGAAGGAATGTGTGACTAAGTCAAAATTAAAACACAAAAATTATATAATAATAAAAAATTGTAAAAAAAGGGAACCTGGAAATCTAAAAAAAACTTCCACCCATAAAAACTATTAAGTATTTTCTAAAACTGTTCACTATCTGTATGATCGCATGAACTTCTAAGATAGGTCCATTAACTCCAATTTAATAAATCAATAAATAATGTTTTGTTATTGAAAAAAAAGAAGTGAAAAAAATCAAAATTTGAAAAATAGTGTTGAAAATCAAAATATGAATATTCCACAGCCCATAGTTATGGCTCCTGAGAGATCTAGACTTAGAGAATTTCAACTACCAAAAGTTTCAAGTAATCATTCTTATATCAGGTAATATCTTATGTTTAGGAATTATGAAAGTAAACAATATCACGTCTCTTATCTTCAATTATTCAATTGCATCTTAGCATAGTATCCATGGAAATTTATTCGATACATTTATAGTTTTTTAAAAAAATTCCTCTACAATGTTTGACTAAAGAGGATCTGAGTTTTTAAATATTATCATTATGTGTTAAGGAAAGGTGTATGACATGGTTTCATAACCTATATGAGGAAAATTTTAAAATCTAGTATGAGTGTATCAATGATTTTGTTTCCAAATTCTACCCAAAAAACACCACCATAAAAGTGAGGCATAATACCACGGGCTTTGTCCAGGATGAGAGAGAGTTATTTCATAAAGAATGGAATTGGTTTAGATGTATTTTGACATAGAGTACCATTCATTAGTTATCTCCCCTCATGCTCATGGATACATTATACAGTTCCCTCCATCTATAAAACCGGAACTTTGTTGACCAATCATGTAGTGGTTAATTCTCTACTTTTAATACTATTGATATTAAGAAATTATTCAATAAATTGTCCCAAACATCTCAATAAAAGATCAATATGAAAAAAAAACCATGAATATAGCTAAAAATAATACTAAAGATGCTATTTTTTATTAACATTTTGGGGTGGTGTTTTAATTGTGGTATATATGGTCACACTCAAAAATGTTGTCCCAAATTTGACCTCCCCTTCCAATTTGAGGACAATGCCTATTTTGTGAATTATAGAGCTATAAATCACATAGTCCATGATCCTTTATCAAATCAGCACAATTTTTGATATAAACATCACTCCTACCGATCCTGTAAATAATAATATAAAATTAAATAGCATGGTGCCCCAATTTACCAAGGATACCTATACTAGAACTTCAAATTTTCAGATAACTAGATATTTAGGGCGGAGACATTGTAAATCTTCCTAACACAACAGAATCAAAACCAAGAGAGAATGTTGTAGAAATAACAAACATTCCTCATATTAAATCTCAACAGAAAATTAGGAACCATTCTAGGGATCATGAAATTGTTATTCCAGTTCGAACTAGAAATGAAAATCTTGAAAATCATGAATCTATTTTTTTTTAGAAATCGGAAGAATCTGATAAAAATGATAACACTCCAAAAGAAAAAACAACATATCAAAGGGAAATGGTGTGGTAGTTAGTCAATTATATAAATAATAAAGTATATATTGAGGATGAGAATATTAATCCACCATTTTTATGAATTATCACCTACCTTCCCTTTTTCACAAAATCTAAAAAATAATAATGAACCTAATTACCTAATATTCTGTAAAATGTTTAAGAGATTCAATGTTAACATGACTTTATAGATTCTTTCAAATCCCATATTATCTCAAATTTATTAAAAGGTTATTATCTAATAATAGAGAATGGGGAGAAAGATCATCAATGAATTAGAATGAGGAATTTCGATCAATGTTAAAATGTATATTTCTCCCAAACTTAAAGGTATTGGATTTTTTTAATTTATTGAAAAAACAAGTGTGAATGAGGATAATATGTTATTCTGTGATCTAGTAGCTCTATTTAACCTAATATCCAAGTCCTTGTTTAAAAATTTGGTCCTTAGGGAGCAGATACCGACTTTAGTAACACTAAAGCTAACTAATAGGTCACTTGCCTAACCATATAGGAGGGTAAATGGAATATTAGTTGATGTAGGGAAAATATAATTCCCCACATAATTCCTTATTATACACATGAAGTGTGATAAGAAAATTAATCATTTTATCTTGCCTATTCTTAATAATGGATGGGGCTATTACCGATGTCTGAAGTGGTAAGCTGACCCATGAAGACAGTGATGAGCATGAGGAATTTGAAGTTTAAAAAGTGAATAAAGCTGAGGTGAGATCTAAATCGATTGATATTGTTGACGAGGTGATTAAATATGATATTAGAAATAAAAATAATTATCCCTTTGATGATTTAATCATTTAATATGTTAATGAATATATTAAAGTAAATCTTGTTGAGTCTGAGTCTACTCTTGAACTGGAAAAATTAAAGAGAATTGAGGGTAAAATTAGGAAGTACATTACTAAGGTAAATAAGGTAACCTATCCAGAATCATTTTTTCTTTCAAATAGTGTTTATATATCATTTTAAAGTTCATAGACTTCCCATATACCCTTCCCTATTTTTACTTCCTATTTATACCATTCTAAGGGGATAATGTCTGCTCATAGTTATTCTTCTACTGAAAATCAAGGATCAAAGTCTGAGGCTGGGTTTGAAGTCATTTTTATTTATCTCAGTATTTACGGTTATTTTTTATAAATAATCAAGTGTGAGATGGAGGGGTTCTTAAATATTTTACCAGTTATGGATAACAAAATTTTCCCTACTTCTTTGTATCACTTGATTGATGAGAATTTTTTCCACGAAATTGTAAATTTTCTAGAAGAGATTCAGAAGTATTCCTATACCTCTCCAAAGGCTGTTTAAAATAAGATCCATTATACGGTTCATAGAGAACTACATTTTTTCACTCCTACTCCTTTTTATGAGAATTTAATGATATACATATGGGGAGAGTATTGATGAGAAATTGAAATTTAAATATGGTCATTATGATTTTATTACTAATCTCTATTCTTTATTTCTTAATACCTTGAATAAAAATATATATTTTGAATATTTTTATGGATGAAGGATTTATCGTTGAGTTTTGGAGTTTTTAAGTGGAATACACCAGGAAGTTGAGTTTCATGAAGTTATATGTGAACTTGTTCAATTTTCCCAAGAAAATATTGATGCCTCAAATAATAATAATTCACACCCATTAAATGATCATGGATAACATAATTTAGGGGAAAAGTCTAACTTGGTACTATAAACTAGCTCTATATGGGATGAAACCCATGATTTTATAGTTTTATATATTTTCAATCTTCGGTTAAAATAAATTCTCCTTACACATTTTTCTATCTCCAAAATTTTATGAACCACTTTTACTATAATTTATATTAGATTAACTTTATGATGTTTTTTTGAATGTGTTGGTGTTAAATTACCATGGTTTATAGAAGGTTTATGGCAGTGGAGTTATTGTGACAAGTGGTTGTGTAATAGGTCATATAACTAGGATAAATGAACATGGTTAGCTCAGAGATTTAATTTCCAATGATATTATTTTTGAACATTCATGACATAAGGAGCTACAAAATGGATAATATCTTCCTTTTTCTTTATCTCTAGTTTTATCCTATTTGATCTTTACACTCTTCTGTCTCATGTTAATTTTTTCATTTTATAAGAGAATTAAATTTTCAATCAAATTACTCATTCAATGATTAGTTCAAGGGAGGATACATTTTTTTTACAATAATGAGTAATGTTTTTAAAAATATAGGGAGTAAATAGTTGAATTCTTTATAGTTTATTTAATACTATTGTTAATTCAATGAATTGTTGAATTTAAATTATTACTAAAGTTATATAAGTCACTGCTACTTTTTCAATTTACTTTTGTAAACTATTCTATTGAAACTACATGATTTAATTTTTACTACATTGAAAATAATTCATGAACTCTCTTGTATCCTATAAAAGTTTGGAATTCCATTGTGTTGTGTTTAAAGTTTTAGATAGTGGCTAGTGGGAACAGTTATCTTCTCTTGGAAATTTTGTGTTGATTGATTTTTGTGTGGAAAACTATTCTTTGTCTGAGCTTCCCTATCACCCCATTTAACAAAACCTTTTTTTTGATACATTTCAAAAATATACTTGATCTAAACTACTTAATCAAGGAACTCAATTTGGAATTACGAATTTCGAATAAATATGAGAATTAAGGGTAGCGGAGGAGTCTTAATTGAGCCGATCTATAATTCACTATTAGCCAACCAAAACCCTTTATTTTTTATCAAATATACCTCCCTACCAAGAATCATTTTAGGATGATTTTTTAAAAAATAATATAAAAAAACAAAAAATAACTGTGCATCCTTTCTAGAGGATAATATTATTCTTACTTTAAGGGTTTTATGAATTCATACATTGAAAGAATGGTGTGATCACTAAGGGTTTTTGTCTACTATTCTTATGTAGATTCTATTTAGGAGTTGAGAAAGTGGGTGAGATAATATAGATCATTATAGAATTAGGATTTTAACTTAAGAAAACTATAAATTTGAACTTGGACCTAGGTTACTCATCCTTTTTGAAAAAATACCTCAGCGATTTTACTCAAAATAAAATAATATATGTCATATGTATTTGTAGTAAAATAGTCAATTGGGATCACATGATTATTCTCTACGATAGGGGTACTAATTTTTTGTTTTAAAAAAATCCATGTTCATACTCAATAAGTTCTTACATAGTGATATTCACAAACTCATGTCTAGGGAAAATTCAAATTAAAGGCCTTGTAAATAATGATTTTATTAAGGTGGGGGGAATTTAAAACCCAAATAAATATGGAGTGAATTTACTTATATAAAAATCCTTTGAGTTTTATCAATTAAGTGAAAAAATCGATGATTTTTGGACCCTAAGAAAGAGTGATAATTGAAAGTTCCTCTTGTTAAAGTTGTAATTCTATTTTCATCTAATCTGTTTCACTCTTTGAACTGGAATTCAAATTAGAATTAAAATAAGGGAGTTGGTGGAATTCACAAAGGAAGCATTATTATTTTAATAAATAAATAGATTTTTTAATTCCTACATCTGTGGAGTAATATTGAACATTGTAGGATTTTTCACATTTCTTTCTAATAGTTATTTTTTCAATAAAAAAAATGTATTGAATCGATCAAACATGAAATTTATTAAGTATCAGGAATTTTATATGGATTTTAATTTGGTATATTTTTTGAAAACATTTATTATAATTTATTGTGTGTTTATTAGTAAAATAATGTATTTTATTGAATAATTCTAAAATGTTATTTTTTTGTTGATAATTTTTAAACTATCTACTTATTTTATTTTTAGTTTTTTGGTTAATTTATGTATAAATAGTTAAATTATTTTAAGATACATTTTTTATTCTTGTATATTTGTAAAATTATTATCTCATAGTATTTTAATTCTTTTTTTTTGTATTTAAAAATTATAATATGAAATTATTTAACTACATTATTTAATTTTTTTCCAATTTTATTTTAAAATATCACACATCGAAAGTTTTTAATTTTATTTGAGTGTTAAATAAATTAATTCTTTCTTTCTTTATTTCGATTTTTTCTAATTCATTAATTTGTAGTTTTAAATTTATTTCTCTTATTTATCTCAAATTTATTAATTTATTTATTGTTTTATTGATTTTTGTATTTGTATTCAATTTTTTGATTTTATTTATCTTAGGTGACCACTTCCATCTACCATTCCCCTCGTCTTCTACTGTCCCTAACTCACCTACCATCAGGGTGTAACTGCTATCTGTTATAGGTCTACACTGGCCTTCTATCACCTTGAGATACTATTCCAATCTGCTACCACCACTCAAAAAAATGACACTTCTAGCAAGTCATTCCTCCTACTACCTTCCCAACACATCTACCTCCATCATACACTTCTACTATTGTGTCTCTCCTATGTCACTAATCCTACCACCAACATCCCTCATATGTTGTTCCCACTCCTACCACCCACATCCACCATCGACAACACAACCTACCACCACTTCCACTACTCCACCCTATCCACCTATCCAAAAATTTACCACCATTACTTCCCCCATTTCCATCCATCTACTATGTTTCTCACAACCCCCATGGTTATATCTAAGATAGCATGTCTATCGTTGGAGAAGAAGGTCGATCCCACTGGCCGAGCAACTGTTGCTGATGAATGAAACTAAGGTCCCTTTTAATTTATATAATTCTATATAAGATAACTCTATACCACCTACGAATAATATATATTTATTGATGTGAGAAGAAGCTACCACCATGAGTAACCTTCGTGGTACATGAACTCTCAAATACCACCATTACGTGCCAGCAAGGACCGATCTGCACTCAAGGAAATCCACCACCATTGCTGATGAAGCTAACCACCATTGATTATGCATCACAAATACATATCATGATCTCACCAACTGTTGAGGATGAAGAAGATTGGTGTAAAAACCATGCAACAATGCATGCTCCCTGTTGATCTATCACCTCATCTCTAATTCAGATATGATGAAACCCAATAAGGATCCACCACTAACTACATATGGATCCATTGAGAATTTTTGTTGAGTTCCATATTTCCATGAATAAGATAAGCCTCATAGAAGAAGAATTTTGACTTTATAAAAAAATAATCCATGAATTCCTATGAATCTCAGTTGGTGCCCGATTGAAGAAAAAATTATAATAACAAAACAATGGAAAATGAATATTATAAAAAAAATAGTACTAAACAAGATATATAGAAAATAATAAAATAAATTTATGTTAATTGATTTTTTTTACGAATACCAGTTTTTGATGAATCATTAAGCAGGTAAATGGGTTCTTAGTTGAGATCATGATATTTTTTCAAGCCAAAAGAGACCATCCTTCTAATTGGATGTACTCGAAGTGTGGAAATACTCTGAAGAAGTTAGTTATGAAATGTTTAGGAGGATTATAAAGAAGTCAGATTGTGCATATAGAATTAAAATTTAGTTCACTGAAACCTACTGTAATCATATAGAAACTGTTGAAGTTTTCGTGGTATTCCAACATGCAAGGAGAATAATTTGTGAAGGGATTTTCTCAAATCAACCATGAGGAGGATTTATAGTGATGTTCATTCCATGTGGATGCTATGGATAATATTTCATGTGGTGATCATGAGGGAAGAACCTACCCTTGATAAGAGAGAGACTCCAAGATCCATCATTCACACCAAGGAATAGAGAGAAGGAAGATACGACCGAGCTAGGGCATAACCTAGTCTGGATCTAGTTCTCAAGGAAGGAGACTATCTCTTCAGAGATAAATTCTCTTCCACATCACCTAACTATTTGGATTTCTATTTTTTCAGGAATGATTAGCTAAATAGAATAGGAAAATAATACTATGTTGTGATGAATTAATTTAAACCATTGTAATTTTATCAATTCAATTTTTTCTATTTGGTTTTAGGTTTATTTTTCTTTTCCATTCAAATATAAGTATCATATCACACTACTCAAGAACTGATCGGTGATGGTAGTGAATCATTTTACCCTTGATCATAAAAATTAGCACCGAACGTTAGAAAAGAAAGATTAATATATTATATAAAATTAATTTATAAATTATAAGTTTAATATTGAGAGATCAAGACACAAGAAGGTTCACCATGTTTTTTAATTTACTAAATTTATAGCTTAGTGAACCTCTAATTTTTCTTAAATAACTGAATGATCATATTAATACAAGTAGGATTAGAGAATATCATTTTTACTTATTTCAAAGTAGTATGAGGACCAAAATTTCATCCACTATTATTCCTATACTTTGTTTCTATTCTCCTTAAACCACTTCTATTTCATAGCTTCATTTCACACATTGTATTTTATCGTTCCATCATTTTCACTATTTTTTGTTTGTTATTTTTTCTGTTTTGAGATTTATTTTCCCCACTCAAATGCAATCAGCATTACCTGTGGAATCGACACCCATACTCACCATTTTATATTTTTATGTAGTACGTATGGTAATATAATAATTAAATTTGTGCATCTTCAATGACAGATCATATCAAATTGGTAGTCATAAACCAAATAACAAGGCTCATTTGTTTCATGAGACTTATTGACTCATCAAGGGTCTATTTCATGCCAAACACATCACTAATTATGTCAAATTTATTCTCCATATAATGATTTTAATAAACTATACAATACATAAAAAATATTCCTTAAAAAAATCCATATTGGATTTATAATTATACAGATTTTTAATATTTCCCCAATCAATAAAAGGAATAAATCTCTATGTGAGAGCCCTTCAAGATAATAATGTATATACTGGTGGGTACAGATTAAGTGGATAAGTTCTCTAATCAATAAGCATAATTATATGATCATAATCCATCCATAGAAAAAAGGATAATTGTTAAAAAAAACACAAGTATTATTTCCCCCGAAAGAACCCCATACATAATCATGGTTATATAGTCAATAGTTATCCATATAGAAATATTATATATAAATATTATCAATATTCACCTATTAAATTGAATAATGTGTATAAGTTGGTTAATATCTAAAAATATTAATATTCATAGTATAATTGAATTTTCCCATTTCAATGAAATGATAACAATGTAGTACTGTGGAGTATCTTCATGGTGTATGGATATAAATGTAAAATGATCAATAAAAAAAGGATTTCATTCGGTTGAAATGTATGTAGACAAAAATGATAGTGGAAAGACTATTTTCATAATCATAGGGTAAACTAATTCAACAAATAATAATGAGGATCAAAAATAATAATTATAACTCCAGGAAGGGAAATTGAGTTATCAAAAACCCTTGCTAACACTATATTTTGATGAAAGAATAATTGTGAAGAGATTACTTAAGAAATAAATTAAAATCACTAAAAAAAGAGGAAATATATTATAATACAATCATCTGGTGTAACATATCTTACTTATAATAATAATGTTAAAAAATAACATTCATAACTGAATGAATGAACGTTTAGTTCAAAAGACTTTATGTATTGGGTAACACTTGAACCAATAGATGAAAAAATAAAGGAAACCAATTTGAATTTGTATATACAATTTATTACATAAATAATATTTTAGAATGCACTTATGGAATGTGAATCAATTGAACACCTTATATTTAAAAATTTGTGCATAAAATATAACAAGTCTCGTAGAGTCATAATTGAGGCCAAGAAACCCTTATATTAATGAATAATAGAATAATCAAAACAATATAAGGGGGTTAAAAGGAAAAGAAAATTCAAAAATCATTAAATGAAATATTTTAATCATTATTTATGTAAATTTGGTAGTGAATAAAACATATAAAATAAATGATGGAGTGTGATATTAAACATATCTCAGGGAATTGAAAATAGAGGCATGTGACACTTAAAGTTGTAGTATGTTTTTAATCGAAATCAATTTGAATAAACAAAATGATATGGACTTAAAAAACGATTAATTTTACTAATTTGGTTAAATAAATTTATTAGACATTAATCACAACATATTAAACATATTATCTATTTTCAATATCATATGTGAGTAATCATGATAGTTTTGAACTACTTTCATAATAATGGTGTTGTTCTTCTTTATTCTCCAAAATATCATTTTTTAAATATAATAAAAGTAATTTTAATCGCATCATTATAATTATATATAGTTTATAATTTCTTTCTATTATAGTTTTAGTTAAAATCTATAAAAATGAAATCGTCAATGAGTAAGTTTCACTGATTTTTAATGAATGGATATTTGTATCTTAATTAACAAGTTTAATATTAATTATACCATTGAATAACCAAAAAATAAAAATAATTTACTTATTTATATCATATATTATTAGTAATTAAGTTCTCATATTCATACATTATACTATTTTATGGAATTGTTTAAGATGTTATGAGACCGACCTAAATATGAACCTATCATAATTAATGAATGACTATGGTTATGAAAGATATTTTTGTTGGAGTAATATAATATTTCCTGATTATGAATGATATAATTGAGATTTATTTTTTATTTTTAATCATATTTTATTATATTTTAATAAAGAATATAGAAACTTTATAAAAAATACAAAATGTTACTTCATAAAGGTGGTAGTCTACGCAAATGCATGATTGATGTTTTAATTTTTATTAATGGAAAAGAGGAAATGTGGTTAATGATTATTAGAAAAATATAAAAAAATTAGAATAAAATAAATATTTAATTAATCATGAAATATTGGGAAATATATATTTTAAAGGTAAATATCAAAAATAAATTACTTTAGGTCAATGTTTGTACTTACATTGAGAACTCTAAGAATTCCTTGGAAGATTCCATGGAAGGGGAGTACATAAGCCTAAATCCTATGCCCATAATATTAAGGAAGTTAAATAAGATTCTAGATTAATAAAATAGGGAAGTTATTTAAGAGGAAACTAAAATTTGTGGTGGTCTTGAAGGGGTGTTGGAAAACCCCTTTTATAAATGGGGAGAATAGAATCCTTGTAAATATTTCATCTTAATAAAAAAGAGCACATGTTTTACTTGACTAGAAGACTGAAAAATAGAAAATAATTGACTTGGTATTATTTTGGTTTTATCCAAACCATATCCCTTATATTGGAAACATTTTTTAATGTGTTATTCCTTTCACCCATTTTATTAACACATCTTACCCTTTTGTATTTTACCATGGTAAATTGTTTTTAACTAAGTTATTCATTATATATATATATAAGTAAAATGAACCTCATTAAATTATATAGAACCAATGATTCCAAATAAAAAAAATATATTTTATCATAAAAAATTTATCTGTGTAAGAAAAATCAACTTTAACTCTACCACATGTAACCAATAAAACCCCATTTTAAGAAAAAGTGAATTTTTAAGATTAAAAATTATTTATAGGATAAATTATTTATCAATTTGATTTTAAAGAAATAAAATTTGTTATTATACAAATATAAATACTATTTTTCATTCAAATAAATCAAATACCAAATTTTAATATAATAGAATGTAATTAAACAAAAAGAACAAGAAAATGTGGTTTATTGAGAAATATTAATTATGATCATAAAATGTTAAACATGGGTTTTCTAAATTCATATTGGCATTAAAAAATGTATAGTTTTACTTATTATACACATCGTTGATCATGAATAAATATTTTTTATGTTTTAAAGTTATATTTACATATCGATAGAGTCATAAATGCTATGGTTTTAGTAAAAACAATATTTTTCTCTCAATTTAGTAGTAATATATTATTTCATAAAACATCAAAAATTTTATAATAAAATATTTTTTAAATGATAGATTTAAAAATGAAGTAAAATTTTTTAATATTAAAATTCTACAATTTATAAAATTTTATTTTAAATTAATAATCAAGAAATAAATAATTTTTTTATTAAAAAATGATGTTTTTAAACATTAAGTGTTCATAATATTATTTCAAAACAATATATATTTTAAATAATATTAACATATTACTTCATGTGTTTAATAATACTTTAAAAGTGTCCAATTTAATTTATTCGGATAAAATATATAACACTATAAAATATATTTTTTGAAAAATGTAATTATAGAATACCATTAATTATTTATTATTTTAAAATTTTAATTTTACTAATCCATTGATATTAATATATAAATTTATATTTTTTAAATACATCATATCACACTTTAATAATAGTAATTTTTATAATTAACAGACACACACAAAGACAAATATATTATAATATTTATAATATTAAAATTTTATCTCATCATTTATTATTTGTAAATTATATTATATGAAATTTACTACAAAGAATCCATGACTTCAATATACATATTAGAAACATTTATATATCTAATGAACATATTTACAATGACCATACTTATAATAACCAAATTTCTTACACATATATATCCTTACTAAACTCAATAATTCCATTAAAACTTCTTAAGTCACACTTCTCATCTATATAGATTTAATTTGAATTATAAGAACATGCTTTATTATTAAATGGTGTTCTTCCTCATTATATATTTTCTTTGTCTAATGTTTATCCTCAAGGGTGAAGATTATCCAGGATATATCCTAGTTTTGGGGAATATAATATCGTTTATTTCTTGTCTCCATTTAAATTATGCACTTTTAAAGAATTTAATAATCCATTGTGAGAAATAATTGAAGGTGATTGATACTGAAATTCATTCAATTTTGTTGTAATGTTTTACTATGAATGAATAAAGTGATGTTAATTTAAATCTAGTATTGTATAAATAATTATTTAATCTATTTAAAGACCATTGAACAAATAATGAAAAATGTTTTAGAATTATAAACATATAGTTTATAAAAAGTATATACTTCCAAAAAAACATATGATGTTACATTCTCCACCATATTTAAGGGTATCTATATATATCATTAATCAAGATATGACATAAAATAGATACAAACCTTTCTATCTTAGAAAAAACTAGGTAACATATCTTTTCCCTCAAATTGTTATATATTATGATTATAAACTATTTATTCTAAATATTCCTCAATAGATATATCTTAGGAGTTTATAGAGTCATATTGTAAATAAATTCGCATTCAAGAACCCATATCAAACAAAATATTAAAACTAAAATAATTATGATAATATAATTTTTAATCAAATTATACGTTCAAATGAATTTGGAATTCTTATCCAATAATATATTCTCCCACGAAACATCTAATTATACCTATGATACATTCATTTAAAATATGTCACACATTGTTCATTGTATAACTCTCATGGATCAACCTAGGTTACATTAAGTTGAATTCTAAAATAATTCTTAACTTAATACCTTCATGTAATTTGGAAATAAATTATTTATCATGGATTTTAAAGATATTGTTATTGATAAAAGAATATCCAATAAGAGTTTCATGATAGGTGTATATTCTTAGGGCCACTCATCATGCACCAGTATAAAGACCGAGTTGATAATAAATTAGACTTTTTGGGGTGATTAACCCTAGGTCAATTTTTTCCTTAACGACATCAACATTGTAGTATATAAATAGGGACGTTATTACTTAGAGATCTAGAAAATCGTTACAACACTAAAATTTAGTATTTTCTTAATACATGTACTTACCCTATGTTTTTCCCCTAAATTTCACAAATTTTATTCCCTAAAAAACATAAAGTATTCAATATTACCTCGATAAACCTAATGGTTTATGTATTTATTTGAAATTTTAATAAACCTTAGACATAGTAACCTATGATGGTATCTACAATACTTAGATCCTCATAAAATTATCATATTCTATAATTTTATCTGAACACTTATTTGATACCAACTGTGATGACCCATATATTATTATTTCATTATTACATGACTTATGGAAAATATTTTATAATATAAAATCCCACAGACTTTTTGGTTTAGATCATTAGAGAATTAGAAAAAAAAGTAAGTAACAAAATCCTTGTCTTTTTCATCCAATGTACATTTTTCACACTAAATTAGATTGTAATTAATCCATAATATGTCTTCAGTATCACCCAAAAATTCTCCTCACAATCCATTCCACTAAAATATAATGTGTAACATGTTTCCTCATAACCCAGAGAAATAGAAACATAAGAAGGGTGAGATCAAATGATCAGTAAGGGAAATCCAATTCCAAAAATTTAATAGAATAAACATGATGTGAATAAAATAGAAAGAAGTAAATTATAATCAAATAATGTCATATAATTGAAAACAAAATCTTGAAATAAATATATAGAGGACATAACATATAAATAATCACATTGATTTCAATAACTAGTTTCATATTGATAAAATAAATGACTACAAACTTGTCAAGTCCTTACTACAAGAGATTACATATCATCGTAACATTCTGAAAAGACATATAATGTTTTTTAAGAACACATCCAAGGTATTGAAATAAATGGGTAGGCATACAAAAATACCCAGTCTAGTTTATCTCATCAAACCTATAGATGCATCGAGGGGATACAGTGGGACCCAACCATTATTAATTATTTCCAATGTATTCATTACATGATGGAATGAATAAACTATATAAAAAATAACCAACACTAAATTTTAATCAATGAATATCCATATTCAAAGTACAAGTATGAATATTGTCAATATTTCCCTAATCAATAAATTAAATAGGTCTCTATGTGAGCATCCCTCAAACTAACACCATATTCAGTAATGGGTATAAAATTAATTAAATACTTTCCCAAATCAATATATAGAATTATATTATCATAATACATTAAGAGAGATAAGTATCATGGATAAACACTACATATCTTAATTTTACCTAAGGAACCTCATACATAATCATGGATAAGTATTCAATAGTTATCTATATATAAATAGTAGATACATCGATTCTCAATATTTCACCATTATATGGAATAATATGCATAACATTTTGAATATAAAACAATATTAATATTCATAATGTAATGGAATATACCCTCATCAAATAAATGATAATAAGGTAGTAGTGAGGAGTTCTTTTATGGTGCAAGGATATAAAAAAGAAATGATTCATTAAAAAGGGGTTGATGTTAATGAAATTTAAATCCACAAAAAATTGAAGTGCCACTAATATTTTAAATAATCATAGGGTAAAATAACTCAAAATAAAATAGTGGGTCTAAATAATAATAAATATAACTCAATGAATTGAAATTAAGTTACGAAAAAACCTTACAAACAATGTATTTTAAAAGAAGAATCCTTGTAAAGGTATCTTATAAGAAAGAAATGTAAATGTATAGAAAAAATAGAAAATAAATCAAAAAAATCATAGGTAAGTACATTACCAACTTATGATAATATAATTTAAAAAGAATAAATATAACATAATGAAAAAAACAGAGTCTACAAAAATCTTTTGACTTACATAACACATGAACTGAAAGATGATTAAATAAAGGAACAAGATTGGGATTTTTATATCCCAAGAATTAAATGAAAAATATAATATAATTATTTATTTGGATTTAAATAAAAAACACCATACATACTAAAAAATGGTGTAGAATATGTAATATATCTCAAAGATAGATAATTGAGACCAAGAAACCATTACAATATTTGAAATGTAAGAATCAAAAGAATATAATAAGGTTAAACTAAAATCGATATTACAGTATCTTTAATTGAAAGATATTAATTATACATGAATGAAATATACCATTGAATATACAATATAAAATAAATTATGGTTCACAATATCAAATATGTATCATAGAATTGAAAATAGACTAAAATAACCTTTATAACTTTCATATCTTTTGAATAAAAATCCATTTTAATAAAGAACATAATAGCATTGTAAAACCCCATGAATTAAATTAATATGTAAAATTAAACCAACTATATAATAATGAACTATATTAAATATATCATAGATCACAATAAGAATTACACCTCAAGAAATAAAAATTTAGAGAAATAACGCCATTCCATAATTCAAAACTTTCACTAAAGTTATTGACTCTCTTATATAAATAAAATAAATACCCAAATCAAACATTTAAGAAACATATTCATATATATAAAATTTTAAAACTTAATATATAATTATTCTCTATATGTATATTTTTTTTATTATCTATTTTTTAACACCCCAAGCTTCCACGGTACATTTCCCTTTGAATAATGAAATAGCTTGCGTTGTACGCAACATGGAGTTTTAACACACCACGACCAATCAAACTAGCCGTTATAAATAGCAATACCCACTTTTTGAAATTTTATAAATTTTATTTTTCAAAATGGACATCAGTTTTGGATTCAAAATATCAAAATTAGCTTAGGGTGAATTTTTGGTATTTTTCAGAAATCTATCAATTTTTTATGAATAGTGAAAAACACTACGTTATTGGTTAAAATAGACTTTTTATTTAAATAATTAGTTATTTTATTTAAATTTATATTAGTTAAAAATATATATATAATACCTATAAATTTTCAATGTAATTCATTGGAGTCATTTTATAATAATATTTGATATATAAAATTTTATTGAACTTTTACCGTCTTTTACCCACCTTCTAAGCACATTTACAAATTTGCATAAAACGTAATTTTACCACTTCTATGAATTGAATTTCAAAAAACCACAAGACATAGTTGACATTAGTAAGTAAAATTGGTTTCAATAAGATGAAAATAATTTTTGGTGAATAGTTAATTTTGACTTTTATTTACCACGGTTAAAACTAAATAGGGTAATTAAAGTTAAAATATGACTTTATAATTACCATAACACATGTACTAATTCTATTGGATAAATTTATTTTGAAAAAAAACTTTGGAATAAAATATGATATTTTTGGCCCACATGGATTAGATTACGACATCAATAATTATTTTATTTAAAGAAAAGTTAAAAGTGTTAAATTCAAAGTTTAATAACTAATTTTTTTAAAAAAAATATGGTTATACATAAGATAAATTCGACTATAAATATTAATTATAAAGATAAAAATATTTCCCTATAATTTTATTTTATTTATAATTTTTAGCCACTAAACAATTAAATTAATTTATGATATAATGATGTTGTAGTAATTACCTTGTCAATGAAATATTAAAATAATTGATATTATAAATATCCAAATAAATATAAATTGAGACTTTTGATTAATTAAAAATAATTTTCTAGGTTAATATGATATGTTAGGGTTGATTAGTTAAAAAAATTTCAATGTGATAAAGTTGTTATAACTTTCACAAAAACAAAATACCAAATAGTGTCAAAATTGACATGAATGGGTTTTTAAAACAAATACTATATTATTAATTGATATAATATTCCTAAAAATATAATATTCGGCCAAAGGACTTAGATAATGTTATATATATTAATAATTAACAACTTGGGGTTCTATAGGATTTTTTTATTAAGTTTATTAACCATTTATAATAATAATACAAGAATACAAGGTAAAAGTTAAACTATTTATCTAAGAGTTAAATATAAAAGATAAGGTTAATATGGTGACCTAAACCTGTATAAAACCTATTGGTTGAGCTTTTTTTGACCCATCCCCACCTTATACTCAGAAAAAAACTTATTTTTGAGCCATTATAAACCGAATATGATTGTATAAAAAAAATATTTCATGTTTTTTCAAAAGTGATCCTCACCTCTCTTATAAAAGTGTACTTCCACTTCTTTCAAAATCACACCTCCGAATCCATTTGGATCAGAAAAAACCTACTGAAATATCCTCCCATATACCATCAATTTGACCTAGAGACCTTACTTTGATATGAAATACAACCTAATGAGCCCTTTTGATCAACTCCAAAGGAAACACCCGAAGAAGAGGTAATAATTTCAACACCTCTTTCAAAGTTCTTTTCTTCTTCCACATCCTATTTATTTGTTGTTTCCATACCAAAATAATAAATCTAGTACCTTATATATACTATGATGTTTTTTTAATTATTTCACAACCATATTCATTATTCTATCCATACTATGAATTACAAGTCACCATACGTGCGTACGTACGCATTACCGTCTCCGCGTCGTGGTGTAGTTTTATATTAAAACACTTCATTATTTGGATTGTTATACTAATGAATATAACTGATTTAAATAATATATATAACATGTTAAGGATTCTTTATATATGATATTTCATCCAATTATATAAGATTTCACCATTAATAGATTGATATTGTCGCTCGTTCGTACGTATAGATTACCGTCTCCCCGAACGCGATGAAATTCATTCCTCATTATAACCATTCCAAAATAATTTTCATTTTATGATTAAAAATAATTTTTAATAACTTAATATCATTATGGATATTAATAAAATACATCCTATCCATAAAAATCATGGCTTATATAACTAATCATATAAAGAAAAATGAATCAGTTAACACCAGATATTTTGATACTACTAAAATATTATTAACAAAGAAATATTATAGGATGATATATGATATCATATTTATGTATACGGTTCTTGTATAATTTAATAACAATGATTTAAATATTATACAAGATTTTAATGCACCCTCGATCACGGAAAAGTAGATGGTAAGGTTTAATTTTACAATCTCTTCATTATCCGAGGTTTTTTATACCTAAGTATCTACAGGGACATCTTTATCGTCCTCATCCATGTTTCATAAAAATGTATTTAAAAACATTTTTACTGTTTCCTAGAATATGGATTAAACTCATTTATACCCTTGTTTTACTTTTTATAAAATGTTTATAAAGGAATGTTTTTGTCATTTTCCAAACAATGTCCTTTCCTACCTTTTCGACCAAACTAAAGAAAGAATGTTTTTTAACTTATACAGCGGGTGTGGCTATATTCCACCGTTATAACACCTTTGAAGCTTCCCTTACAATCTTATATGAATATTTTCAAAATAAATTTTTTACTTTCACTATGCCAAAAACTGGTAAGGGAAGCGCTACCCCTTTATCAGCGCTCAAAACAAGCGATGATAAAGGGGACCCCTTTATCAGTGCTTCTTTTAGTAGCGCTGATAAAGGGGGGATTTATCAACGCTGAAAAATTTAATATTTCAAAAAAAAAATCTGGAAAAATAAATTATTCTTATATTAGTATATTTATATTGATATAAATACAATATATTTTTTTAAATATGTTCTAGATATGTATAAATAGACTATTACATTTAATATATAAGTAATTTAGTGAAAATGGCATCAAAATATTTTTAAAAAATATTATCAATTAATAATTTTCTAATTATTATCGATTAAAAATCATTTAATAACAATTTCAGGACACAAAAAATCAAAAAAATTAATAAAACATCTAAAATATTTTGAAAATGTAACTCAAACTTCAAACGGAAATAACTTTTGATCCAGGTGTCTGTTTGATCTCTACAGCACATCAAATCAAAGCCTGCGACAAGATCTTCAGGCTAGTGACTTAATTAAAGCCTCTGTCACAGCTTTCGATCCCAAAAAAGGCCCAGAAGGCCTCCAAAATTGAGTTTTTAGTCGGGATACCCCGATTTGTTAACATTCAAACAAGTATATCTTCTGATCCGGATGTCCGTTAGGCCTGTACCACATATCATATAGAATATTGTTTCATTTAATTTGATTTTACTAGTTGTGGCATTGAAAAGAAATTCTAGAATATAAGTTATGGTCGTTTTAACATTTTATGTCTTTTTAAATACACGTATATATGTATTTATTCGTAAATATATATGTTTCTGTGTGAGTGGGGGTGTCTATGTGTGTGTCTATGTATTGTATATATGTATATATGTATGTATTTATTTTTTTAATTACTTATAAACACACATCAAAAATATATTTTTTCAGAAATGTATTTAAAACTAATCTTATATGTACATTTTATGGATTTTCAAATACACATATATATGTATTTATTCATAAATATAAATGTGTGTGTGTGTGTGTGTCTCTGTGTGTGTCTGTGTGTTGTATATATCTATGTATGTGTGTCGTATATATCTATGTATGTATGTATTTATTTATTTATTTCTAAACACACATAAAAAACATATTTTTTCATAAATGTATTTAAAACTAATCTTACATGTATATATTAATATAAAAATATATATACGTATAAAAAATTATAACTAAAAATATATATATAAATATATTAATATAAAAATTAATATATATATATATAGTAATATATGAATAAATATATTTATATTTATATGAATCTATATTAATATATGAATAAATATAACTATATATATATAGATATATCATTAAATAGAGAACAAAATGAAATGGATTATTGGTAAAGGTGTAGCTGCAACAGGGGGGAGGTCCCGAGTTCGAGTTCGGGTGGAAGCGAATTGGGTGTGCGTGTATGAAGATGCGAGGGAGGGGCTACGCGCGGGAAGGGCTGCGTGCGGGAGACCTCCTAGCGCTGATAAAAGGGGGTGTGAGGCACTGATAAAAGCCTCCCCACATTATTTTTATTTATTTTTTTTTTTTACTTTTATCAGCGCTTTTCGGAGTGCTGATAAAAGGGACCCCCCTATATTAGCGCTAAGCTTTACAACGCTTTTTTAGCACTGTTAAAGCCCTTTTTAGCACCGATATAGGCCGTTTTTGTAGTAGTGCTTTATAATTATGTGAATTTTAAATGATTTCAAAATAGAAAGATATATTTCTCTCAAATTGTTTTGATTTCATCTATGTCAACATCCTTTGATGAATTTGACACTTTTTTGAATTTGATTTATTATGATACAATATATCATATTGTATTAAAGGTTTTGTGATATGTTTGACTATGGATGTGTTATTTTTACACCATTCATGGTTTATGGTTAAAGTATTAACATTTTGAATGCTAGTTTTAATGTTAATGTTTATGTTATGTTTCAACCTTTTCATATGAGGAATTCATTTGACTTAGTATGTGATGAGTGGAGCTTGTTATAGCACTTTGATGCATCGGTAGGTATCATGAGACAAACTAGTGTCTTAGATCAAGTCGTTGACAAAATCATATTTGTAGTCTTGGCATGAGGCCTTGACTATGTGGTTATAATGTCCGACATTATGCATTCCATCATTATGAAATTGACTATTGATATTTCATGTGATTATTAGACTAGCAGAATATCCATGTGAATACGTAAATGGAATTATTTGATTTATCTTATCCATATTACGCTAAAGTTTATTTTTAAATGTCTTGGGTTTTACTATTATACATTTCCTTAAATGTTAATGCTTAATTATGAAAGTTTCCGATATAATCTTATCCTTACTAAGCACCTGAGCTCACCCCTTTCTAGGTTTTATTTTTCCCAGGATGCGAAGAAGTATATTATGACTGAACTAAAGGGATAGTCTAAGGGAGATGAATGTGTTAAAAGGAGACACAATTTTTTTGTTTTTCATTTCATAATGTCATGTAAAATTTATGTTTGTATCTAGTACTTCCAAGGCTCCTAAACTGATTGGTGTTTTGGGATTTGATCCCTTGTGATCATTCCAATTTTATGTAATAACGCATTGAATCTGGGTAACTGGGTTTGGGGCACTATAGTTGGTATCAGAGGAAGTTTATTATAATCTTTGGAAATGATATTTATAAAAAATCTGATTTGAGAACATTCCCCTATGATAGACATTGAGGATTAATATTGAAAAACATCCTAGAGTTTTGGAAATGTAGAGATTTTGTGTATTTTCCAAGAAATACATCCCTGTCTGGATAAGAGTAGGTAGATTAGGCTCTGGCACATATGTACCTAGGAGTTAAAACTCCAAAAAGATGTTTTGAGCTTGACCCGAGGTATCCTGGTATACGACAACGGGACTTGCTGCACTCTTGGTTGCAACACTCCCAGGGGATATGCTTAGGATAATTCACATTTTCATTAAAGACCATTATGAAGGATTTATGAGTATATACCCTAGAAAATAAAACATTTTTATGATTATTGATTATATCCATAATTTTTTCAATATATGTTAAGTGTTTTACAAGTTTGGAATTTTGTATAGCGATTCATAAACTAATTTAGTGTATGCCATTGTTTAGAAATGGTGCCTAGTAGAAGGAATGGAAACTGTACCAATGCACGTAATCCATATAGGGATTTCCCTCCTACTCAAGTTAATTATAATGGATCTGGTGATGCAACTGGTTCTGATCATCTTATCACTATACTAGAACAACTCACTCAAGTTATGAATAATAACCTTACCCATTTGGAGCACCCTGATCCACAATGCGGAGGATCAATTTTAGACCGCTTCATGAGGAAAAACCACCAACATTAAATTTTACTACAAATACATTTTTATCTGAGCAATGGACACGTTACTTAGAGGAAATATTTCATGCTTTGGGGAGTAGCGAAAGGGAAAAAGTTGTCATGGCGGTTTATCACCTCATGGGAGATGCAGATCAATGGTGGTCATTAATTCAAAACACAAAGGAAGATGAAGAAGTATAAAATATGTAATGGAGAGAATTTAAAGAGCTTTTCTTCGAAAAATAATTTCCTTGTGACCATCGAGTAGATATGGAAAGAAAATTGATCCATCTGAGGTAAAAGGAGGATGAGAATATCGCAAATTATAAGGCTAACTTTAAAAGGTCAGTAGGGTATGCAACATATTATATACGTAAACCATGGGGTAATATTGATGGATTCTTTGATGGGTTAATACCATTTCTCCATCACGAATTAGTCTCACAATCGTTCTCATCATACGCAGATATTATCTCATGTGCTATCAAGACAGAAAAGGAATCATTTAAGTCTTACAACATTAAAGTGAAACAGGAGAAGAAGATATCCTCTGAAATCTCTGGAAATGGAAATAATGGGAACAAGGGTAAAGTTGAATTTCCATTCTGTGGTAAATTTGGTAATAAAAACCATAATACTTTCTTGAAGGGAATGGGAGTCTATTACACGTGTGGTGAAAAAGGCCACTAATATCGTGATTTAAAAGGAAAGAATGAGGCTGTCAATGTTGAATGCTACAATTGTAGAGAAATGGGGCATTATACAAATGAATGTCCTAAGCGCTAAGTAAACATACCTCATAAAAGGCTAAGGGAGAAAGGCTAAGCTTATGCGATCACTACTTCTGAGGTTAAAGCTCTGAAAGATGTGGTGGTGGGTATTTTATTGGTTTTCTCAAGTTTAGCCAATGTTTAATTTGATTCTGGATCATTTCATTGTTTCATTTCTTCCCAGTTTGTTAATAAAATTAGATATTTTCAATTTGATTTAACAAAGGAGTTGTCAGTCAAAACTCCTAAGGGATGTATCGTTGCAACAATGTTTTGTGAATCAGTTCTCATTAGAGCATATAAATATTCTTTATCAACTGATCTAATCTTCATACCCATGATTGAATTTGATATAATCATCATTATAGATTGGCTTCCGGACCATGATGCAAAAATTTATTTTAATAAGAAGAAGGTCATAGTTTTCGATGATGATAAGGAATGCCTTATCTTTAGAGCATAAATGTCACCATCTGATTCTTATCTAGATCCACCCCCCCAATAGCTCTACTAAATTCAATTTTTGTGGAGGAAGATAACTAAATAAATATGGATAAGGAAAATAATGTTTGAATAGAGGGAGTACCTATTGTAAAATAATATGTTGATGTGTTTCTAGAGGATTTACCTAGACATCCACTAGAGGGAGAAATTGAGTTTTCCATTGATTTAATTTCTGGTTCAAGGCCCATATCGAAAACCCCTTATAGAATGGTCACTCTTGAATTAGTGGAACTAAATAAACAACTAGATGAATTGAGTAATAAAGGATTTATTCTCTCTAGTGTTTCTCTATGGGGGACCATGTTCTTTTTGTTAAGAAGAAATATGGATCTATGAGGTTGTGCATTTACTATAGGGAGATTAATGTTATAACAATAAAGAACAAGTATCCCCTACCTCGCATTGATGATTTATCTAACCAAATTCATAGAGATCAATATTTTTCAAAGATTGACCTTCAATCTGGATTTCATAAGTTGTGTGTGAAGAAGGAAGTCATTCTGAAAACATCATTTTGAACCAGGTACGGGCATTATGAGTTTACAGTAATGCCTTTTGTACTGACTAATCCACCCTATGTTTTCATGGATCTAATGAATAGAGTTTTCATGGTATATCTAGATGAATTTGTTGTGGTATTTATTAATGATATCTTGGTTTACTCCAAAATCTATGAATATCATGAACATCACTTGCGCAATATTCTAAAAACCCTCAGATAAAATGAATTATTTGGGAAGTTTAGAAAGTTTGAATTCTGGATTCAGGAAATTTATTTTCATGGCCATATTGTCTCTATGGATGAAATATTTGTTGATCTTTTAAATAAATGAACAATACAAGAATGGCCATCACCAACAAGTATAACTGAGGTACGTAATTTTTTTGGTTTAGCAGGTTATTATCAGCGTTTCGTCGAGAATTTTTCCCCATTTTCTAACCCATTAACCAAGCTCACACGTAAAGGGGTTAAATTTGATTGTAAAAAGAGTGTGAATAATGTTTTAAATAACTGAAGAGAAGATTAGTCAATGCTTCTATCTTGACTCTACCATCGGGGAATGATGGTTTTGTTATTTAAAGTGATTCTTCAAATAAAGGACAAGGTTGTGTCCTTATGCAGAATGATAGAGTTACTGCATATTCTTCATGATAGCTAAAAATTCATAAAAAAACTATCCCACTCATGAACTTGAGTTAGAAGTTGTAATATTTTCTTTCAAGATATGGAGAAACTCTATCTATGGTGAAAAATGTGAGATATATACTGATCACCAGAGTTTGAAGTATATTTTTATCACAAAAAGAACTCAACATGAGGAAAAGGAGATGGATTGAACTACTCAAGGATTATTATTTCATTATTCACTACCACCCAGGGAAGACAAATAAAGTGGTAGATGCTTTGAGCAAAAAGGATCATGGAGTTTTGAACAAGATGAGAGTTGAAAGGGATACTATGTTCATGGATATAGTAAAGATGGATATGGGAATAATCATGGAAGGTGAAACATTAATACTTTTGAAAATGGTAGCTAAATAAACTTTACTAAAAAGGAAAAAAATTCTCAGACTGATGATGATGAGTTTCAAAAGAAAATTACAAATGTGAATAATGGTAAATTGATCGACTTCATTTATGAAAATGGGATTTTGATATTTTGGAAGAGACTTTGTGTTCCTAACATACCTGATATAAAAAGGGAATTATTGGATGATGCTCATAGCTCTAATTTCTCTACACACCCTGGTAGCACTAAGATGTGTAGAAATTTGATGGAACATTTTTGGTGGGACAACAAGAAGAGGGAGATTGCTGATTATGTGTCAAGATGTATGGTTTTTCAATAGGTGAAGGCTGGAAGACAACATCCTAGAAGAGTCATGCAAACTATTCCCATACCTAAGCGGAAATGGGATGATATTACAATGGAATTTGTCATGGGACTACCAATGACTCCTAGAAGGAATTACACAATATGGGTCGTTGTTGATCATCATATCATGTCATCACATTTTCTTTCTATAAGAGAATATTTACCTCTAGAACTTTTTGTAAGACTATATATTAATGAATTTGTAAGACTTCATGGAGTATCCCTATCAATTGTTTCTAATAGTGATCCCCTCTTTAGCTCAAGAATCAAGAAAAAGTCTTCAGAAGGCCCTAGATACTGAACTTTGTTTGACCACTGCCTACCACCCTCAAACTGATGGACAATCCAAATGGATTATTCAAACCTTAGAACACATGTTGAGATCTTTCTCACTTTACATTGAAGGTATGTGTGATAAATATTTACCTATGGTAGAATGTTTTTATAACAATAACTTCCATTCAAGTATTCAGATGGCACCATATGAAGAGTTACATGGAAAGAGATGTCTCACACCAACATGTTGGGATGATGTTGGTGAAACAAAACTCGTAGGCCTAGAACTTGTTGTAGAAACAATGGAAAAGGTGACGGTTATCCAAACCCACATCAAAGGAGCAGAAAGTAGGCAAAAGACATATGCAAATAACCGAAGGATAGATTTGGAATTTCAATTAGGAGATAATTTTTTCTTGAAAGTATCTCTAGGGAAGGGTGTTATTCAATTTGGTAAGAAGGGAAAATTAAGTCCCAGGTATATCAGAGATTTCGAAATTATATAATGAATTGGATTTGTAGCTTATAGTTTGGAAATGCTTCCTATTCTCTCTAAAGGTCATGATGTGTTCCATGTATCACTGTTGAGAAAATAAATGCCCGACCCAATGAATTTACTCACCTATGAAGAAATAGAACTGGAACCCAACATGTCTTATTGCAAAGAGCCTATTAGAATTCTTGATACCATAGAACAAGTGTTGAGAAACCGTAGGAATCATCTAGTGAAAGTTCTATGGAGAAATCATAAGATGGAAGAGGCAGTGTGGGAACCCAAGGAACTTATGATGAAGAACCACATGAATCTTTTTATGCAATAATATTCTCAAAATTTTTAGAATTAAATTATTTAAAGGAGGGGAGAATATAACACCCCAAGCTTCCACGGTACGTTTCCCTTTGAATAATGCATTAAGTTGCATTGTACACAACTTGGAGTTTTAACACACCACGTCCAATCAAACTAGTTGTTATGAATAGTAATACCCATTTTGTTAAATTTTATAAAGTTTATTTTCCAAAATGGACTTCATTTTTGGATTTGGAATATCAAAATTATCTTAGGCTGAATTTTTGGTATTTTACTAAAAACTTTCAATTTTTGATGAATAGTGAAAAATAATGCGTTATTGGTTAAAATTGACTTTTTATTTAAATAATTATTTTTTTATTTAAATTTATATTAAGTAAAAATAGATACATAATACCTATAAATTTTCAATGTAGTTCATTAGAGTCGTTTTAAAATAATATTAGATATATACAATTTTATTGAACTTTTATTGTCTTTTACCACACCTTCTAGGCGCATTTGCAAATTTGCATAAAAAATAATTTTACCTCTTCTGTTAATTGAATTTCAAAAATACTAGACAAACAATTGACATAATTAAGTAAAATGTGGTTTAATTAGATGAAAATATTTTTTGGTGAATAGTAACTTTTGACTTTTATTTACCACAGTCAAAAGTAAATTGGGTAATTAAACATGAAAAATGATATTATAATTACCATAAATCATGTCATAATTATATTGGATAAATTTATTTCGACCAAAATAAACCTTATGAATAAAATATGATCCTTTTGGTCCACTATGATTAGATTATGACATTTATTATTATTTTATTTAATGAAGAGTTAAAACTGTTAAATTCAAAGTTTAATAACTAAACCATATTTAAAATAGGGTTATACATAAGATATATTTGACTATAAATATTCATTATAAAGATAAAAATACTTCCTACATAATTTTATTTTATTTATAATTTTTAGACATTAAATAATTAAATTAATTTATGATACGATGATCATGCAGTAATTACTTTGTTAATGAAATATTAAAATAATTGATATTATAAATATCCAAATAAATTTAAATTGATAATATTGATGAATTAAACTAATTTTATAGGTTAATATGTCATTTTAGGACTTATTAGTTAAATTTTTTTCAAAGTTATAATGTTTTTATTACTTTCACAGAAAGAAAATACCAAATAGTGTCAAAATTGACATAAATGAGTTTTTAAAACAAATACACTATTAATAATTGATATAATATTACTAAAAATATAAGATTTGGCCAAAGGACTTATATAATGTTATATATATTAATAATTAACCAATTGGGGTTATATTGGATTTTTATAGTAATTTTATAAATAATTTATTATAATAATATAAGAATACATGGTAAATGATAAACTATTTAACAACGAGTATAATCTAAATAATAAGGTTAATATGGTGACCTAAACCTATCTAAAACCTATTGGTTGATAGTTTTTAGACCCATACCCACATTATCTCTAAAATAAATAATTTGGGAGCCATTATAAACCGAATATGATTGTATAATAAAATAATATTTCAAGCGTTTTCTAAAGTGATCATCACCTCTCTTATAAAAGGGTACTTCCCCTTCTCTAAAAAATAGAACTCCAAAGACATTTGTATCGACAAAACCCTCCAAAAATATACTCCTAACTACCCTCACTTCTACTTATAGGCCTTACATTGATCATAAAGCCAACCTATGGAGCCCTTTTGATCAACTCAATAGGAAAAACCTAAAGAAGAGGTAATAATTTCACCACCTCTTTCACAGTTCTTTTCTTCTTCCACTTCCTCTTTATTTGTTGTTTTCATAAAAAAATCCATTACCTTATACATAATGTGATGTTATTATAAATATGTTACAACCATATTCATTATTCTATCAATCTTATGAATGATAAGTCACCGTACGTGCGTACGTACGACTTATCATCTCCGCATAGTGGTGTAGTTTGTTATTCAAACACTTCATTATTTGGATGGGTATAATCATTACTATAACTATTGTAAATAATAAATATAAAATTTTAATTATTATTTATATATGATATACCATACAATTACAAATGATTTCACCATCAATATAATGATATTGTCTCTCATGTGTACGCACGGGTTACCGTCTCCATGAACTTGATGGAATTCAATCCCCATCATAACCATTCAAGAATAATTTTCATTTTAAGATTAAAAATAATTTTTAGGAACTTAATATAATTAGGGATATGAATAATATACATCCTATCAATAACAAACATGGCTTACTTAACCAATCATATAAAGTAAAATGAATTAGTTAACACTTGAAACGATGATACTACTGAAATATTATTAACAAAGAAATATCAGAGGATCATATATGATATCATATTTATGTGTTTAGTTCTTGTATAATTTAATAACAGTGTTTTAACTATTATAGAGGAGGTTAATGTACCCAAGGTCAAGGAAAAGTACAAATTAAGGGTTAATTCTACAGTCTTTTCATTATTCGTGGTGGTTTATACATAAATATCTTCTGGGACATCTTTATCATCCACATATGTGTTTCTTAAAAATGTATTTCAAGACGTTTTTACTATTTCCTAGACTATGGGTTTAAATATTTATACCCTTGTTTGAATTTTTATAAAAATTTTATAATGGAATCTTTTCATCATTTTCCAATCAATGTCCTTTACGACCTTTTCGACAAAATTAAAAAAAGAATGTTCTTTTAGCTTATACGGCTGGTGCAGCTATTATCAGCATTTATAACACCTTTGAAGCTTCCCCTACTAGATTATAATAACATTTTCAAAATAAATTTTTTCTTTTATAATTATGCGAATTTTAAATTATTTCAAAATATAAATAGGTATTTCCCTCAAATGGTTTTGATTTCATCTATGTCAACATCCTTTGATGGATTTTACACTTGTTTGAAGTTGATTTTTATGATACAATATTCCATACTGTATTGAAGGTTTTGTGATATGTTTGACTGTGGATGTGTTGTTTTTATACCATTCATGTTTTATGGTTAAAGTATTAACATTTTGTATGCAAGTTATAATACAAATATTTATGTTATGTTTCAACCTTTTCATATGGGGAATGACTTGGACTTAGTAAGTGACGGGTGGATCCATCTATAGCTCCTCGATGAATTGTTAGGTATAATGAGACAAAATAGTGTCTTGGCATAAGTCCTTGACAAAATATTATTTGTAGTCCTAGCACGAGGGCTTGACAATGTCGTTCTGATGTCCAATATTATACATTCCATCTTTATGAAATTGGTTATTGATATAAAATTTGATTATTCGACTAGTAGAATATCAACATTAATACGTAAGTGAAATTATTTGGTTTATCTTTTCCACATTATTATGAAGTTTAAGTTTAAGAGGACAATGTTTTAGTCTTATACATTGCCTTAAACTTTTATTATTATTTATGTAAGTTTCTTCTATATTGTTATCCTTACTGAGCACCTGAGGTCACCCCTTTCTATGTTTTATTTTTCCCAGGATGCAAAGAAGTATAATATGACTGACCTTCATGGATAGTCTAAGGGATATGAATGTGTTAAAAGAAAACACAATGTTGTTGTTTTTCATTTCATAATGTAATGTAAAACTTCTGTTTGTATTCAGTACTTCCAAAGCTACTAAACTGATCGATATTTCGAGATTTGACCTCTTCTGATCATGCCAATGTTATGTAACAATGTACTGACACTGGGTAACTGGGGTCGGGGCGTAACATATTTTCTGTATCTGGTGTGAGTAATCCTAATAATTTTGATCCAGTTTCTAAACAGTGGGGTTATTCTTAATTTATCTCCAAAATTTCGTCATCATGGTTTATAAAAAGTATATTGATTTGTGATTTATAATTATTTACAATGTTATAATTTCATTGTATATTAATTTTTGTTATTATCCTTAAAAATTTAATCGATGATGATCATGTTTCAATGATTTTTAACTAATAGATATTGGTATCTCAATTAATATGATTAATATTCATGTTTCTAATAAAAAACAAAATTCTAATCAATATTTACATATTAATGTCTTATATTATTAGTTATTATGTTCTCATAGGCATACATGATACTATTTTATCATATTTTTCATGTATGTGGATAAACCGCCCCAGACAATAATATACCATAATTAATTGATGATCATGGTTCTAAAAGTGGTTTATTTTGGATTAATATTAATATTATATAAAAATAATAACAATATTTATATATTTTTAATGTATTGAATCATATTTTAATAAATTTTAATAAATAATAAGGAACCTATAGAAAAATTAAATATGTTACCTCGTAGAGGTGGTTGTCCGCAAAAATGCACAAATGGCGTTTTTATGTATTGTAATGATAAAGTGGGAATGTTGTTAATTATTATTCCAAAAATATTAAGAATTAAGTATAATATAAGTAATAAATTAATCATATGTTAGTGGGAAATATATATATATATTTAGTAATAATAGAAATAATCAATGCTTTGTAAAAGTTAGCACATATGTTGGAACTTTGATCTTACCTTAGATGATTTATTGGAAAAGGAGGACATATAACAAACTATCAAGTCCTGAAGCTTAAGAAAGTGAAATAGAATTATAGGGGAAGTAAATTGTAAATAAATTCATGTGGAAAACAAAAAATATAGTGGACATAAAGGGGTGGTATAATTTTTTTTATTGTTTAGAATGACATTTTTGTAAATATTTCATCTTAATAAAAAGAGAGAAAATGTTTCACAAGGTAAGAAAACTCAAAAATAAAAAATAATGGAGTGGGGATACGTTTAGGGCCATAAATAACCCAAAAAATCAATTATAATCATGCCCTGAACATGTTAGGCCTTTTACACCTTTGTTTATTCCATTTTACCATTTTTTATTTTCCTGTGGTGACTCATTTTTGCCCAGGTAATTCATTTTTTATAGAAAAAATAAACAAGGATTATTAAATTATTTTAGCCTAATGACTAAAAATATGAAATAAATTTTATCATATATTCTTGTTTAATAGATAAATAAATTTTATCTCTATCATTTTTAACATGTAGAAACCCACTTTTAAAAAAAGTATATTTTAAGATTAAAATTTTTGTGTGATACAAAATTATCAATGTATTTTATTGACATATTTAAGTTGGTTTATTAAAAAATAAATAAAATTTATGCCACTTTAAAATCATGCTTCAAAATAATTATATAAAAATAATATTTAATTAAAATAAACTACCAAAAAGTGTTACTTTTTTTAGAAAATATTACTTCCATTCATAAAATAATAAACATGGGTTCTCTATTTCCGAAATAATATTTTAAAAAACATAGCTTTACTCATTTTATACATCTTTCATCATGAGTAAAATTTTATATATTTTTCAGTTATACCTACTTCTCAATAGAGTAATAAATGTAATGGTTTTAGTAAAAACACTATTATTAGCAATTCACTAAAAATGAGCAATTTCTAAAAAACTGTAAATATTCATAAAAAGCTAATTTTTACGTGATAGATTCAAAAATTAAGATCATTTTATAAAATTAATATTATAAAATTTATAAATTTTTCTTTTAAATGAAAATTAAAATTAAAAAGAAAAATAGTTTTAATTAAAAAATAAGATTTTTAAGCATTAAGTGTTCTTAATAGTTTTTCATATAAACTATTAATTTAAATATTACTGAAATATTTTTTCATGTATATAACAATATTATAATTGTGATCACATTAAATAATTATAATAAAATACATATAGACTTAAAAATGTTTTTAAAAAAAATAATACTTTTATATTAGGTAAATGTTTCAAAATAAAATTAATAATTTATTATTATACTAATTTAATTCTAAAATTATATTGATATTAATATATTTATTTTTATATAAATACATCATATCATAATTTAATAATAATAGTGTTAATATGTAACACATGCACACACATATAATATTTTAATTTTATATTTTATTTCATTCTTTATTATCTATAAATTATATTATTTTAAATTCAGTATTAAAAATAAAATATATCACCTAGATACTTTAAAATAACACTATGATCGATAGTCTATACAACAAGCAATATATATCTTAAAAAAACCATAAAATATTATTATTTAATTATGATCATTATAACCTAGTCATTAAATTTTTGGGTATAAGTAGGGATAACCACATTATGAAATATATGAAGTCCATAATCTATAAAAAAAGTTTTATTAATGATCAGGAAATAAAATATCAATTATTTTTTAAGTCATTTTATATTTCAAAAAAATGTTTTGTTCAAACAACAATTTATTGCATTTTGATAGAAAATAATATAATTAAGTTATTGAACTTTATGAAATTTAATTTAATATAAATAATATCGTTTTTAAAATAATTATATAAAAATTTTCTTATAGTGATTTTTTTATTTTTCTGAACAATTCATTTTCTAGTGAATAGTGAAAAATAAACCTTTTTATTGAAAAGTGTATTTTTATTTCAAGTGTATACAAAGTTCCATTTTTTTAAAAATAATTTCAAAGGAAAATATCTTTAATTTCATTATTAGTAATAAAATTTTGGTCTTCAAGATTAATTTTATACATGAATTTTAAATAAAAACATTTTTATACTTAAAATGTTGTTTTTTTCTGAAAAACAGTTTTTCATCATGTTTTGCAGGTATAAATTTGAATTTAACTCTGAAAATTATATAAATTAAAATTGATAAAGTGGATTCAATATTTTAAAACATTATAATTAATATTATTTAATGAGTTCAATTTAATTTTTTTTTCATAGTGGATAGTAAAAATAGTAAATATATGTTACCATGGATAAGGTTAAATTAGGTTTACCAGGGGTTAAACTAAAAAGATGTGGATTAAAATGACCTAATAAATTTTATAATTTATCTTTTATTTCCGTATTTAGATACTTTATCTTATCAAATTTGGTAATGGTACACATTTTAACCATTTTTCTTGAGTAAATCATTAATATATTTTATTCTTTTAAAATAATTAATAGTGTGTTATCTCACCCGCTTATAAAAGGATACCCTCTCTCCTCCCCTCTTCACACATGTAGACATTTTTTTAATCTAATACTGGCCCAAATACCTTTATTATGTCCCTTCCCATGACTCAGAGTCCTTGGTTTGACCATAAATCCTTCCAAGATATTCATTGCGTATAAACCTAAAGAGTTGGTTCGTAGAAGAGGTATAGTTCTTAACCATGTGTTTTCATATTATTTGTTCTTATGGCTCCATCAAATATTCTTAAAACATTTTTCAAAAATAAAAATAGTATCTTAAATATAACAATATGTTATTATGTTAATTTAATAACCAATATTCATATTTACTTCCATAAAATGGTAAATTAAACTGTTACTCGTGTGTACGACAGGCTATAACCGTACAAACAAATGTAATTCCTTTTCCATAACCACCTCTACCAAATTGTTATACAGATGGATTTAATGTATGTATATATATATAAGATATTAATGACATATGTATCATTCAATAAAATTAATATATAATATATTGTTTACCTTTACATTCATTAAAAAATGATAACATCGTTCCTGCGTATATGTGAACTACCTCCTCCACGGAGAAATGTGACTCGTTTTTCACCACTACATAACGTGGTCGGTATACATAAGTCTGTTAAAATAAATAATATTTAATTTATTATATAATGATCATTTTTAAAAGATAAAATAATAATTACCTTATTTCCATCACGATCATTGAAAAATGGAAATGTTACTAATGTTCACATACAACCTACCATCTCCATAATTGTAACATATTTCATTTTTCATAACCATCTTTCATGGTTGGTTTTACAAGTGTAATTTATGTATTAAAATTATAATTATTTTTTTATTAATTTTATAGATATGATGTAACAATGACATATTTTACCATATTCAACCCATCGAAGTCATTAAGGACATATGAACTGAATACAATCATAACATTTGATGTGAAATTAATTTATTATGTAATTACATATAACATAAAAAATAATAATAATTAACTTGAATAAGGTTTTTAATCTAGTAAATAATTAACATCATTTTATTATTCATGAATATAAAAAATGTATGTGATGACTCAAACCTGAGGTAAGGGGTCTCTTAATTCAATTTTCATTCATTGGACTACACTTCTACTTCATTGACTATATTAAGCCAATATTATGTGTAAAATATCTTTATGTTTTATTATTTTTTATTTAAAATTTTATTTTTTAGGAATTACATTTGAGACATAAATTCACTTCATTGATTAATTCACACTTTAACATTATGTTCATTGTAAGGGATTTCCTATAAAATTTCACTCAATTGGGACATATTTGGAATTATGAGACTATCTACTTTTATGCGGTGCACATACCTCCAATTTTAGCTATTTAACATCAACATATATTTTTTAGTTATTATTAATGATTTAATTCAATTTACTCTTTTAAGAGTAATTTTTAAACAGAAATCTAGTCTTATTTGGCTTTTTGATCAGGTATATTTTTCAATCATACCCGAATTTTTCAAAATTATTTCACAATAGTACTTTTATTTACTCAAATGATTAATTAAAGAAATTTTAAGTCATCCTTAAATTTTTAAAATGTTTTAAAAGAATGTTACTAATGTTTTCCTAAAAGTTTTTTATTTAAAATTCATTATAAAAAGTTAAAAGGAGTGTTTTTTTAAATTATATGGAATTAGTAGATTTTCCCACCTATATAAATATTTTATACTCTTAGCCTTTTGTAAAAGTTTTCAATGGTATTACAAAAAAAATATTTTATGAAATATTAATTTAATATATTCTCTTTTATTCTCCAAAGAAAATGGATTTATTTCAAAACTTTTTAATGAATTATTGGTCATCTTTTATCTTTAAAAATCCACCTTCATGTGATCATTTTTCAATAAACATTACATTTATCTTAAATATCCATCATGGATACTCTTATTTTTTAAACTCTATATCATTTCTACATATGGTATGTTACTATGAAAGTTATTTAATGAATTGTAAAAACCCTAATGAATTGGTATTCTTCACTCAATATGGATAATTATTGATATGAAATACCTTTTTTGAGTTGAATTTTTCATTAAATATATAAGGAATGAATTTTAGATATAGTGGTGGGTGGGGCTTATAATTTTATAGATCTTTGAGGAATCGAAAGGTCTCATGATAAAAATGAGTGTGATATAATTAAATGGGTTCTAGTGTTTTCCTACTAATCAGTTAATCTATCTTTTTACAATGATTATACAGTATGGATATCATGATGCCTGAAATCATGAAATAAAATATCAAACATTTACTTAATTAAGAATTTATATATTATTTTCCACGAGATTAATGAAAAATATTATCCATGGATACATTTTTTCCCTAAAGTTATTGATTAATTGACATGTGTTTTCAATTAATTACCTATCCATATTGATTATTATTTATTTATTCATGATATTTTATGATGTATGTAACACTTATTGATCATCTGAGCTCACCCTTTGTTTTTTTGGTTTTCACTAGGATATGAGGATGAATTTTATAAATAATATAAGGGTTGAAATATTGTTTTTCTATTACCTTTTTTTATAATTCAAAATCAATATGAGAATCATTTGTGTATATGGGTTTCTAAAACTAATAATTCAATCGATCTTGGAAGGTGAGATCCCTTTAATCCTTTCTAATGTAATAAATTAGACACTATCTCTAGGTAACTGGAGTTAGTGTTATTGTCATGAAACAGCCTGGGTACCCTGGTAACTTGATAACTGAGTTGGCCCTAACATAGCCTAAAGGGAGCTCCAGATTCCCATGAGTTGGTGACTAGCACAAGGCATCATAAAATGGAAAAGTTGGAACAGTTGTTTCTATAAGACATAGTAGATGTAAGGCAAGGAATTCAATATGCATATAAATAAATCTCCACTTGGAGTAAAGTACCAGAATACAACAAGGTATAAAAATATCAAATTACTACATTCCAAGTACAAAAATAGGTAAAACAACCCCAAGGTCCCAAAGTACATGACTCACTAAGTCCCAAGATCAATAGTTAGATCCACCTACAAGAGATCACTTCCCTTTTCTTGAACCTGGAAGAAGAAAGTCTACAAACTACTGAAGGAAAAAAATTAGGTTGTGAGCCTAAACCTAATAGGATACCATCAAAGATTCCATAACTGATACCAAATAAATATTATCCAAATAAAATCTTTAAATTTTCAAAATAAATAGGTTTGTAAATTAAAAATAATATTTAAAAAAAACTTTCTAAACATTTTTAAAATAATGGAAAATACTATTAAAACACATGATTCAACTTTAAAACATATGGAATATTTAAAATAATGGATTAAATAAAATAGTTACATAAATTTTTTTAAGCAAATCCAGAAAAGGAATGTAAATAAGTTCTACAGCATTGGCATATATTTAAATATCATATATAAATTAACACACTCGGAACACGGTCATCTGCAAAGTAGGTTATGATAACATTAACAAGATATAGGATTATTCACTCTCTAAGTGATCTTAGAAAAATTATTATACTCACATCCCCCTAACACTTTATAGAGGTGACTCGTCACCCTCCCATCGATCATGTAACCCATCGTAGGAATGTTTTATAATTTTGTAATAGCGTAGAGTGTATCCAAATAACTCACCAACTACATAAGGCATGCATGTGATCTTGAAAAATGAGAAATTCCATCCTTTTCAAAATTCATTTTACACACTTAAATTCCAAAATTTAATTGGAATCATTTCCACCAAATCAATAATTTAAAGGCAATATTTTAAATCATCCATATTCTATAAACACACCCCAATTCAATTGAATTAAGGGTTTTCAAAACATTTGTGTGCCAAAACCATTTAAAATATCCTAAGTCACCAGAATTTGGTATCTGTAAATTTAATTGAATGAAAATGTGATCAATTGGATTTCAATCTGTAATTGAAATAAATAATTTTATTTTGGAATAATCAATTTGGCTATTCAAGATAGAACCACCTTCCACTTCCTAAAACTGAAAACTTGCAACGACACCTGTCAATAAGAACGAACGTGAACAAGACCTCAAAAATAAACCTATAAGTAAGATCCAACAGCACAGGGAATGGATCCTAAATTTTAATATGATCCATTGAAAACCCAAGATAGGGGAAAGAGAGAAATACAAATAATGAGGTAGAACACTTACTCATAAAACACACAGAAAGCGTAATGACTATCCAGAGCCAAATCGAAGGATTTAGAAGTGATTGACAGTTTAAAGATCACCTGGAGAATGCCTTAGGTTGAGGAAGTTAGGTCTTTAGTGGAGGGAAAAGAAATAACCACCCACACTACCATGTAAAAACACATATTCTGGGTATTACAAGGTGTGTAATCCCTATGCACATTGTGAACACTTTTAATTTCATAACCACCAAACAATATATCACCTCGACATATATTCTGACAGTCTGAATTATAAACTGTTAATTAATTCCATCATGATGTGTACCCATCATAGCGTGAAGCCATTAATATACTGCATATAGGACTAATAAATGCTATGTGAGGCTATTACATGGCATGTAACCCTCTAGAAGTCTACATGAAAAGTAAATTTGAAGGTGATAATCTAAACAATCTATGAATTCATCATTATAGTTTCCTCCCAATCCAAACTCCACCCTACCCCATAAAATAAAAGGAAAAAACTAAGCCACGGTTAAGGAATACCTTTCAAAATGGTAATGAGATGTTACAACCTCCCCACCATAAGAACTTTCTATCCTTAGAAAGCATATGAAGAAGATTCCATGCTAAAAGGATGAGGAAACTGCTCTCTCATGAGTACCCCACATTCCAATGTCTAGTGATTATTATAACCATTCTACAATAGCACCTGAACAAAAGGTATCATCCTCCCACGAAGTACTTTGGTCTCAGAATCAACTACCCTAACTGGTTTCTTATTAAAAAAAATCAGTCTCAATATCAAGATCACTTTAGCTCAAAAACTAAGATGGATTCGAGAGATACTTTCTCAGTTGCGATACATGGAATATGTTATCTATTGACGTCAGCTATGGTGGAATTCCTAAACATTTATAAATTTCCCTACTAACACAACAACCTTAAAAGGTCCCATAAAATGAGGAACAATCCTCCCTTGTCTCCAAAGCCATTGATTACCTAACATGGGTGAAACATTCAAGAACACCTAATCACCAACTGAAAACTCAAAAGGTATATGACGTTGATCATCGCAAGATATATATCATTTATGTGTTGTCAACATCCTATAATGAATCAGATGAATCTTTGTTGTCGTCTCTTGCACTAAACTAGGTCCTACCAAGGAACATTCACCAACCTCTAACCAACAAAATTGAGATTTACAAGGATGACTATACATGGACTCAAAAGGAACCATTCTAATCGCGGACTGATAAATATTGTCATAATAGAACTCATCCAGTTCCAAGTGATCATCCCGAGATCCTCTGAGGTTGAGAACACATGAATGAAGAGAGATTTCATCCCACGTACACGAAGAGAAAAGAAGTGGTTTAAGTAAACCCAAAGGTTTTTGGTGCTCATCTTTCACCTATTGGAATGTATTGAAATGGTAAACAAACTCAAAAATGACCCGTCTAATACTTGTCCACTAGAACTATAGCTGAATATCATAGAAATATTATTGGGACCTAAGTGCACATGCCACTAGGAATTATGAAAATCCCCCATTTCTACCTTCCATGCAGTTAACGACACAACATAATGATTCTGATAACATAGAACACCTTCCTAAGAGAAAGACCACTAGGCCATTGTCTCCCCACCATAAAGAGATTCTCAAATTCTATAGAATTCATCATCAAACTCTTGGTCCTAATGATTCATCTCAAAGAGAAAAGATATCAACTGAACGCTAGATAAAGATACTTCATCCCCTTTCTCCTAAACACCAATATTCAACTGTTCAAAGAGATCTATCCAACTCTATTACTCTAAGGATTATTTCATAGTATGGGTTGGAAGTTTCCTGTTCAACGCATCGTCAAAGACATTACCTTACCCCGGGGTATAGACGATGTTGAAGTCGAACAACTGCAGGTACTCCGCCCAATGCCTCTGATGAAGGTTCAAATATTTTTGAGAGAAGATATCACTCAAGATTTTGAGGTCTAAAAAACATGTTAAACCATTAAACATAAAGGTAATTCCGTCAACTGTTAATCACATGCATCACTTCTGTAAGTTCAAGATAATGGGGACGAAAATTCTTCTCATTTTGAAAAATATGACAAGATCCATAAGCAACTACATAGTCACCCTACATATGAATTCAATCCAAGCTAGAATGTGATGCATCAAAAAAGACGACAAAGCCCTGCCCAACCTCTGGAAGAGTCAAAACTAGTGCAGTAGTAAAAATAATTTTCAGCTCAAAAAAATAATTTTTACATTTATCATACCAAGAAAACTTCACCCCCTTCTTATTTAGAGCAGTCATCAGAGTACCCAGCATTGAGAATTCTTTCATAGACGTGTAGTAATATCTAGATAATCCAAAGAATATTTTTATCTCAAAGACATTTCATGGTTTCTCCCAAGTCATAAAAGCCTTCACCTTCTTATGATCAACTAATATACCATGTTTGGACACCTTGTGTCCCAAGAATTTCACATCCTGAATCCACAAATCACACTTCTAAAGCTTGTTATAAAGTCTATGATTTCCCAAAAAAACTCTAAACTGTTCTCAGATGATGCACATGATCCTCCACCGACTTAGAGTAAACAAGGATTTAATCCAAAAATAATGCCACAAATTTATCTAGATAATTGTGGAAAATCTTGTTAATCAAATCCATGAAAACACCATGAGTATTTTTCAAACCAAAGGGCATAATAATGTACTCAAAAAGGTCATACCTACCCAAAAAGATAGTTTTTTGAATGTCAAACTCTTTTATCCTTAACTGATGGTAACCATATTAATTTTCGATCTTTGAGAACCACTTCACACCTTCTAACTGATCAAAAGGATCATCAATCTATGGTAATGGATACTTTTTCTTTTCAGTAACTTGACTGACCTTTTTATAATCAATGCATAAGTGAAGAGAACCATCATCCTTCTTAGTAAAGAGAACCGAAAACACCCATGGTCACACACTCGGACGTACAAATTATTTCTCAAGAAGATTATACACCTAGGACTTAAGATCTTTTATTTTAGCTAGTTCTATGTGGTAGGAGGGAATTGAAACTATTTGAGTACAAGTCATTAAGTAAATAGAGAACTCAACTTCCTTTATCGATGATTGACTAGAGAAATCGGAAGGAAACACATTGGGAAACTCGATGACGACTAGAAGGAGATCATTTCTCGAATATTCTGTCTTCAGATCAAAATAAAACACTCATATTACGTTCTCCAACTTATGAAAAGATGGTCCGTATCATCTCAACCTCGGGTCTCAATCTCCTTTGAAGACAAGAAATGCACCACTTGGTGTTGTAAGATAGACACTTCAAAGATAATAATAAATCTGGTCTTTATTAGAAGTGATCCAATCCATCCTGAATATAACATCAAGTGATTTCAAATGAATAAATAGAAAAATCCAAGTAAGCTAGAAATCTAAAAGAGAGAAGACACAAGTGAGACTACAAAGACTTTACTCTCTTTTTATACAAAGGGGTGTAGTAATATCCATTGCACAAGAATGTTTCTTCATAGGATGATTTTGAATATTAACAATACAAGTTGAAATAAATGAATGAGATGACCCAGTATCAAATAGAGAAGTCACTAATGATGATGTTATAGTAATGGTACATCTCACAGTCACTGGACCCAATTATACTTCATATGGAGACTCTTCTATTATGTGAAGAATCCTTGTTCTGGATGCATATGGCTATAACCATTTTATACCTGAAGAATATAATTTCCCCATAGTTTTTGGTGGAGATAATGATCTCGTTACACTATGTCGAGTATAGAAGTGATGGAAGAATCTCTGTAACTACCCTGAACTTCCACAAGAGCTACAGTTCTTGGGTACCTCAGTGAAAACCCTCTTAGAATATCCTCGCTTTCAAAAATTATATAAATTAAACAGACTAACTCCTAGAACTGTAGAATATCTTTAATGATTCTATCATTGAGAACTATAGAAAATTCATTATTCTTTTGTTTTCCCTTGAAGTAACCAGTGCTTCCACTGGGAGAAAAAGAAACTCCCAATAACCCCGACTTTCCTACTAGGTCCATCTCAACCATCATCATGCTATCCATCACTTCATCATAAGTGAAAAACATTAATATGAAAACATAATAATGGATATCTAATATGTGTCCTTATTCTAAGAATAAAGACTTAATCCTTTGATTAGATATAATATCAGGTGTAAACTTCACCAACTCAGCAAAATGAGTTGAATAATCATTCATGGTTCTGTCAGACTTCTCAAGCTTGAAAAACTTTATAAACATGGACAACACCATTGAATCTGGATATAATTGATCAGTTAAAAGAACATTGAAGTCTTTTCACCATATGACCTCATGTTTATTTGTTGTCACCATCATGTCCCCCTATCTTCTGCTTGGTCCCTCCAGCACCAAGGTGAAACACTACACCTTGATCCTGTATGCTGTCTCTGAGAACTCAAAAAGACATTCTATCTTTCCCAACCATTCCTCATAATGTTAAAGATCGGTGGATCCTTTTAAAACTGGTGGCTTCTAGAGAAGGAAATCTTGAGATTTATTTATAAAAACATCCCCCTAAGGATCCACACCTAGACCCTGAATGGGGATTGGAGGTGGTTCGTGTCCTAGAGCTTGGATAGGGCACACAATAGATTCATCTAGATTTGGTTCCACCAGAGGATTCACTCACTACATTTTAGTATAATCTTACTCTGGGATCCAATAAGAATGACCTATTGGAGGCATGATTCTACACAACATCATCATCAAACTATAAATATATTAGCTAGTGCTCAAAAATAGCAATGGGTGAAATAGTCAAACTAGATAGAACAACAAGATTTGGATTCCATCCTACCCAAATAAAAATAGGTAAAAAAATTAATTTATCCCTAAGATATACTTTCCTAACCACACCTGCAGACATAAGGTTCATTCTAGTGAGATATGTCTAGAAACTCAGTTGCAAATACCTCCTCATTCCCAAAAAGATTTCTAAAATGCATAGTAACTTTAAGAAAAAAACTCAATAGCCTCCTCTGATACCACTTTTTTAGGAACCATCCTGGGTACCCTGGTAACCTAATAACATAGCCGAACCTTATGTAGTATTAAGGTCATTCCTGATCCACACAGGTCGGTGAATAGAACATGGCATCATTCAATGTTCAAGTGAGAATGATGTTTTCCACAATAAAATGCCAAATCTAGACAAACAAGTCAATATGAATATAAATAAAACACCACTAGGAGTAAATTACCAGAATACAGTAAGGCATAAAAATCCCAATGTACTATAACCCAAGTACCAAAACTGGGAAGGTAACCCCAAGGTCCCTAAGGTCACTACTCACCAAGTCCAAAGCTCAACATCTAGATCCTCCTCCAAGAGATCGATTCCATTTTCTTAAACCTTGAAGATAAACTACTACAAACACCTAAAATAAAAAGTAGGTTGTG
This sequence comes from Viscum album, assembly GCA_963277665.1. Classification (NCBI taxonomy): domain Eukaryota; kingdom Viridiplantae; phylum Streptophyta; class Magnoliopsida; order Santalales; family Viscaceae; genus Viscum; species Viscum album. Next base: position 689,042,805 of record OY728158.1, on the reverse strand, counting down.
GGCCTTAGCCTTGTAGGATACCACCAATGATTCCATAATAGATTCCAAATATAGATTATCCAAAGAAAAGCTTTCAATTTTCTAAATAAACAGGTTTAGTAATTCAAAAGTATATTTAAACAAAAAATTCTATTCATTTTTAAAATGATGGAAAATAATTTTAAAGAACTTGATTTTACTTTAGAAGATATGGAATATTTAAAATAATGGTTTAAATAAAACAGTTTTTGTAAATATAGAAAATTCATGTAAAGCAGTTCTACAACATTGGAATACATTTATATCTCGTATATAAATAAACAAGCAAGCAACATGGTCATCTTCCAAGTAGGTATGATAGTATTAACCACCTATAAGATTCCACACTCTCTAAGTAATCTAAAAAAATGATTATACTCACATCCCCCTAACACTGACCAGAGGTGACTCGTCACCATCCTATCAAATATGTGACCCACTGCATGTATGTTTTAGAACGTTGTAAGAGTATAGAGTGTATATAAATAACTCACCAACTACCTAAGGATTGCATGTCCTCTTAAATGATGGTAAATTTATTTTAAGAATGGTTAAAATACAATTAAATCCAATTCTTCCATTTCAAAATGCCAATTTTTTCATTTAAAACCAAAATGGGTTTTAATCAAAGACATTCCCTTTTCACAATATAAAAGAACGGGGTTTCTATCTAATCATTTTAATCCATTTAAACATGTTTAAAATCTATTGAAAACCAATTCCATCCTTTTCAAATTTAATTTTCCACAACTAAATTTTAAATTTTAATTAAAATAATTTCCATCAAATCCAAAATTTAAATTATCCAACTTCCATAAACACAACCCAATTCAATGGAATTGGGGGTTTCACAATTTTCATGTGCCAAAACCATTTCAAATATACGAATTCACTTGAATTTTGTTTCTATCATTTTAATTGAAATAAAATGTGATTAATTGAATTTAAATCAGAACATGAAGTAAATTAATCTATTTAGGAATAATCAATTTAGCAAATCAGAATGGAACCACCTAACTCTTCTATAAACTCAAAACTCACAATGGAACCCATTAATAAGAATGAAGGTGAAGAGGACCTCAAAACTCAAACTATAAGAAAGATACAACACCATGGGGAATAGATCCATCAATTCCATGATTTTCCATTGAAAACCCAAGAGAGTAGAAGCATAGAAACACAATGAACGAGGGACAAAACATACATGGAACACACACTGCAAAAATAGTGACAATCTAAATCCAAACAAGAGGATTAAGAAGGAGTAGATAGGTTCGAGATCACCTGTGGAATGACTTAGGTCATGTAATTTGAGTCAGGAGTAGAGGAAAAGGAAATAAATATCTTTATTTCCTATTTAAAAAAATACAGTTGGGTTGTTACATGACATGTAATTCCTATACACGTCGTGAACCCTTTAAATTTTGTAACCACCAAAAAACATGAAACTTCATCGTAAATTACGATGCTCTAAATTAAAAACCAATCATTAATTCCATCATGATAGGTAATGAATACTCATGATGTGTACACATCACAACATAAAATTGATCAACACCTGTTTAGAGAACCATTACATGATGTGTAAGCCTATTACACGATGTGTGACCCTATGGAAGTCTACATGGAATTTTTATTTGAAGGTGAGAATCCAAAAAATCTTTGAATTTACTATTATAGTTATCCTAAAAATATGAAGTCCACCATACACTGTCAAAGAAAAGAAAAAACTAAGGCAACATTTAAGGTGTACCTTTCAAAATGGTAACAAGATGTTATTGTTGTTACAATTAGTATCATAACATCTTTATTAGTAACCTTGCGAACATGATTATAAATGAACATAGATAACATGATAATTATGATAATTTATAATAGTATTTGAGATATTTTACCATTATAGGTATTTTATTTGGTGAAAAAATATTAATGATGATTATTAACTAACTCGGTGTGTGCCATTGAACAGCGATGGTTCCTAACAGATGAAAAGAAATCAGCACTCATAGAAAATGTAGAGATAATCCTACTAAGAAATCAAATATATTTTGTATTGGAATTGAGCTAAATCATACCCATATTAGGGGAGAATCACCATTTTATGACAAATAACCTCTCATGAATTGAGAAACAAGTTATTCCACAGCATGATTCTCATATGTTGGATCACTTCATCCGAAATAATCATCCATGTTTTAATGGAAATACTAATCATTGGGTAGTTGAAAAATATATTAAGTCCCATGAAAATATATTACTTAATTTGATATTTAATAAAAGTGAAAATTTTATTCTAATAGTTTATTAATTTAAAGGATATTACGATCAATGGGGCTCATTGATCTAGAATTCTAAATATATTTCTGAATTATCAAGAAAGTAAAGGATAACTTTTAAAGATAGATTCCTTGAGAAATACTTTCTTTGTAAGAGACAAGATAATATAGAAGGGGAATTCTTCAATATAATACATAAGGAAGAGTAAGGTTTTTCTACCTAAGACGAAAAATTTACAAGATTACCAAGGAATGTTATGGACTACATACGAAATCCAAAAAGTAATATTGATCACTTCTTTTATGGGATTAAGTCAATCCTCTAAAAGGAACTAGTCACTCAAATGTTTTTATCATATGATGATATAGTATAAAGTTATATTGGGATTGACAAAGAACTATCAGTCATATATTTTCAAAGGAAATGAATAGAAGAAGAGGATAACTGAGAACCTAGTAAAAATAAATGAGTTGAAGGAAAATAAGGGAAGGATGGAACATTATACACATGATAATTGTGGAATGAAACACCCTAGTACTTTCTACAATGGAACATGAGTCTAATTTAAGTGTGAAGAGAAAGGCTATCTGGTGTTTGAATCCAAGGGTAAGAAATAATCATCTAATGTTCTGTGTTTAAATTATAATGATATGTTGAACTATACAAATTAATTTCCCAGGAATCAAGGTAATATACCTTATAAAAATAGGTATCAAGGTCAATCTTATGAAATCACTACAGTAAAAGTGGTGTGTTGATGTGTTTCTATTTTAGGATTCAATAATTATTTCTTACAATTGTTTTATCAATGAAACACAGGATATAAAATCACGAAACATATAATGTAACGCCCCGACCCCAGCTACCCAGAGCCGGTGCGTTACTCCGTAACATTGGCATGATCACAAAAGATCAAGTCTCGAATGACCGATTAGTTTAGTAGCCTTGGAAACACTAGATACATTCGTAAACGTTACATTACATCATAAAGTGAAAAACTACAATAACAAAGTCTCCATAGTCCACACTCATATCCTCTTCTGACTATCCCTGCAGGTCATTCATAAAATACTTCTTCACATCCTAGAAAATATTAAAACATTGAAAGGGGTGAGCTCAGATGCTCAGTAAGGATAACAATAATGCGGAAGCTTTCATAAATAAACATTAACATTTAAGGCAATGTATAACTAAAACAAAAGCCTTTTAAACATGAACTTCAACATAATATGGCAAAAGTAAAATGAGATAATGCCATTTACTTATTCACCTGGATATTATACTGGTCGAATAATCACATGCAATATCAATAACCACTTTCATAATGATGGAATGCATAATGCCAGACTATCATAACCACGTAGCCAAGGCCTCGTGCTAAGTCCACAAATTAGATTTTGTCAAGGCCTCGTGCCAAGACACTAGATTGTCTCATGAGACCTGCCGATGCATCGAGGAGCTATAGCGGGCTCCACCCGTCACTTATTAAGTCCAATACATTCCTCATATGAATAGGTTTAAACATATCATAAACCATAACATAATCGTATCACATAAAACATGCGTAAAGGAAACATAACATTTCCACATTTCAATCACAAGATGTCAATACAACACATTGATATAATAAAAATGCTTTCAAAACCATTTTCAATACCAAAATAATAGCAATTTAAAACTTTGTATTTATTTTTCATTAAAAAAAGTGATAGCTTGTAAAGGAAGCTGAAACTAAAATAATGGCCACGGCGGCGGAGAAGTCATTGTCGCCGCATAAGTATGGAAAGCAAAACATTACCTTTTGTATTTTAGTAAAACACTTCATATAAAAAATATTCATTTTGAATAAACGTAAAATTGAAAGGGGTTTATACACCGTATAAAAGAAAGTTGTGTATAAAACCAAATATGCCTCAATAAAAGGAGATTGAGACAAAGTCCTTAAAAAGATCATTTTTAAAATAAAATAGATCTATTATGTTTATTCACTATAAGTACACATAAATAAAGTACAAATACAAGATAGAACATAATAATATCATGACATAATTTGAAAGTAGGAGATTAACCCAAAGAATGGAAGTTGGGTTAAGAAGTTCTCTTACCTCGTGTCTGACTTGACTCAACCGTTCTTTAACCTCCTGAATAATAAACTAGAGTTAATATATACCTTATTAAGAACCATTTTCAATTTCATTATCCTTTTTATATCACTTATTACAATGTTATGAACATTATGTAATTATTTAAGTTAATAACGGTCGTTTTGTCGATCTTTGGTACTTGAGTCAACAATAAACTTCTTATAATTACAAGTTGTTTATGTGGTAGAATATCCATTATCTCCAGAATTATATTCATGATTTATATGTCATATATATCTTATATATCCAGTATATACATTCATTTATAATATTACGTAACATTTAGAGGTAAGAAATGAAATGCACCGTTCATGGAGACGGTAAGCCGTACGTACGCATGAACGCTACTTTCATTTCAATTTCATATTTAATGGAACGAAATCATAATGATATAAATGTATAATATAATTCCAGTATAATATAGTGTATAATACCATTTACTACATCCTTTATACATCCCACTTATGGCATTAACGATTCAAATCACTTTGAGGGGGCGGTAGTCCGCACTTCCTAAAATGAAATTATCGCGGTTTACCCATAATGGAAATCATAAAGTATGCCATAAATGAGAAATACAGAATCATAAGTAAAAGATAAACATATTATATATCATATATAAAAATAGTTACATCTTAATGGCCACCTTTGAAGGTGTTATATGAGTGTTGAACAATCATCGTTTCGTGAGGCAGAAATTCGCCATCCACAGAAACCGTATGTTCTTTAACCATTAGATGTAGGTGTGTGTAAGTGTAGCTCTAATCCTTACAATAAAAACATCCTATTATATTGAGTATACTGTTTTTGTTACAAAATATGTTAATAAAAAGAGTTTATGGGGTTGGAGAAGAAAAATAAAACAATACAACATTAGAGAAGACATTACCTAAAAATTGGGTAACTCTTTTTGATTTGAGCCAAAGGCTTCCTTGGGAAGAGTTCTGACCAAAGTGAGGCTTCTAGGAGTAAGAGGGGGAAGTTGGGAGAGTATTTGGGCAGAGGTTGTCCGAGACAAATGGCTTGAAGGTGTGAATAAGGTGGGAGAGGTGGGGGCCTTTTATAAGTGGAGAGGAGGGGCACTTTTGGAAAGATTGAAATGTTACATTATTACACAATGCTTTTCGGATTCTAAAGGTCCCACACTTATATAATTCGTGTCTAAGGTGATAAGGGTTCGAAATATACCCATCCAAAAGTCTTTGGACAAGTTTACGCCTTGTATTTTACATTATCTTTTCATTTTATTAAAATCGTTAAATGATGAGGTCATCGCTTCATCATAATGATGTCATAAATAATTTAATTTATATAATGTCTACAAATTATAAAAAAAATACTATGATGTATTAAATCTTTTAATCTTTCTAATGAATATTTATAATCAAAATTTGGACTTGTATAACCCCACTTAAAAACTGTTTTAGTAAAATAACTCATGTTTGTGTCAATTTAATTTTAACATTAAATAAATATATATTAATGTCATTTTACAACCAAAGTGGCTCCATGGGGTCCCCAAGTTGACCCATGGGTTTTCTTGGTCGGCCATGACTCATCCAATAGGATAAGGACAAGTCTCAAGCTCATATCATATTATTAAAACATTGTTTTTACCTTAAACTACACTAATTACCTCTAATCGCGATTAAGAACTTAAAGTTACTATTCACCAAAAAAATATTTTAATCTCATTGAACCATATTTTACTTCTTAATGACAACCATGTATGTCGGATTTTTGAAAATCATATCATAGAAGTGGTAATATTTCATTTAAACGAAATATCAGTTATTTAACTACCACTTAGTGGTTTCACTATTCATCAAAAATTGAAATTTTTCAGAACAATGCCAAAATTTCACCCTAAGATATAATTGATATTCCGAATTAAAAAATGATGTATATTTTAAAAAATTCCAAACATATAAGTTTCATTAATTAATTTTATAATTAAATCCCGCTGTCACAACAAATAGCGTGTTTTTAAGAAATAATTTATATCAAAAGATTGGCAATTGATTATGTCCAATTTCAATGTTAAATTAATTCTAATGACCACCATTGGATAAAATGGTAAAAATATATTCTAATTATACTTTAATACCACTAAATAGTATAATTTATCACTATAAATTATTTTGATTAAAAAGTTGTTTTTAAGTATTTTTCACTATTCATAAAAAAATAGAAGTTCTCAGAAAAATACCAAAAATTCAACATAGGCTAATTTCGATATTCCGAATCCAAAAATGAAGTCCATTTTGATATATAAAATTTATAAAATTTCAAAAGGTAGGTGTTACTATTCATAACGGCTACTTTGATTAGTCGCGGTGTTTTAGAACTCGAAGTTGCGTACAATGCAAGCTATTGCATTATTGAATGAGAAGCGTATCATGGAAGCTTGGGGTGTTACATTCTCCCCTCCTTCAATAAATTGCGTCCTCGCAATTTGAAATTTTTTTGAAAGTAAAAGGTTGAAAAGAGAAAATACCTTTGAGGAAAACCCACATCGGAAATAAGATTAATAAAATTTAGCCTTAATAAGAGGGAAAGGGAAATGAAAAAGTCACCCCCCAATTATGATCTCGATTAGGAGAACATTGGTGGCAATTAGAGACATATAATTGGAGGAAAACGTAAATATTTGTAGGGAGTGATTGAGGTCATCAATCACAATCAACTGTCAAATTGAGGGCCTCAAAGCCTTCAATCGATGTTGATTTAAAATATCATCAGTTCAACAAGACATAAGGTATTAGGATAACACATTTTTTTTGTTCTAATATTCCTTTACTAAAGTTTAAGAATTAATTTATTCTTTGAATAAGAAATAGGTATATATATATTTATTCTTGACAATTAGAGTTTCAACCTTCAACTCATCTTTCACTCAAAAAGATAATAGAACTCAAAAATATTATAATTATCCTAATTGTATAAGGTTCCAAATGTTAACACATACCATTTAGATTAGTAAAATTATTTTGTAATAACCAGGGACTTCCTGTAGGCTAGTGGTAGGAAATAAAGGCATGTCGCACTATGATTGTGGGTTCGATTCCTACAGCTTTGTCCGACACGACGAGTTATTCCCCACCCTGCAGGTTGTCCTTTTCCTAAAACTATAGTATTATAATATTCCAAAAATAATCTTCAGAAATGCTTTAACCTTAAACAATACTATCCAAAGATCAACTTAATCCACTCCAACCTTTATAGTTATCCAAAATACCTCTGTCCAGACTTTCTCTAAAAGGTCTCTTAATTCAAAAATCATTTTATCAGATTCCCCAAACAAAGAAAGGTTTCTCTTATTGTCACATACTAAAAATATGATTACCTTAATCATATTAAAACCTTACTGAAATCAAAAAGTACTGCAGTACAATTTTATATATATCACATTATTCTTATAACCATAATATAATCCTTGAGTCCAAAAGCACCAATACATTAATTATTCCGCTTCAACTATAGTCACAACATAAGTTGGCCTTGATCCCTTGTCCTTTTCTGAGGTAAGTTTCCTTGACGCTTAGGACATTCATTTTCATAATGCCCCATTTCCCTACAATTGTAGCATTCAACTTGGACAGCCTCTTTCTTTCCCTTGTAATCACGAGCCTGGTGACCCTTTTCTCCACATTTATAACAAACTCTCATTCCTTTTAGGCACGTACCAAGGTGATTCTTCCCACAATTATCACATAATGGAAAATCCTTATTTCCCTTTTTCCCTTTATCTGTCTCTGGTTCCACCGTTCTCTTCTTCTCTTGCTTTACTTTGTTGTCATAAGACTTAGAGAATTCCTTTTCCGTCTTGATAGCACATGAGACAATATCTTCGTATGATGAGAAGGATTGTGATACTAAAGCTCGACAGAGAAATGGTTTTAACCCATCAAAGAAACGATCAATCTTACTCCTTGGGTTACGTATATAATCGGAAGCATGCCTCGCTAACCTTATAAAGTTAGCCTCATACTTTGCGACATTCTCATCCTCCTTTTGTCTCAGACTCAGAAATTGCCTTTCCATATCTGCTCGATGGTCGCGAGGAAAGTATTTTTCTAAAAACATATCTTTGAACTCCCTCCATTCCATATTTGATACTTCATCATCTTCCTTCATGTTTTAAATCAATGACCACCATTGATCAACATCTCCAGTGAGGCGGTAAACTACTATGATAACTTTTTCCCTTTCACTGCTCCCCAAAGCCTGAAATATTAACTATAGGGAATTTATCCATTGCTTGGCTACTAAGTAATTTGTACTCCCATTTAAAGTTTGTGGTTGTTGCCTCATGAAACGGTCTAGCATTGATCCTCCACATTGCGGATCAGGGTGCTCCATACGAGTAAGGTTATTATTCATAACCTGCGTGAGTTATCCCAGTACGGTGAGAAGCTGATCAGCACCAGTTGTATCACTAGCTCCACCATAATTATCTTGAGCAGGAGGGAAATACCTACACGGAGTGCGTGCATTGATACGGTTTCCATTCCTTCCACTAGGCGCCATTTCTAAACAATGGCATAAACTAGATCAGTTTATGAAATAAAATACATAATTCTATATTTGTAAAATACTTTACATAAATTGAACTATTTATGGATATAATCCATAATCATAAAAATAAATGTTTCCTTTGAAAAAGTATATACTCATAACCCTTCATAGTGGTTTGTATAGAAAATGAGAATTATCCTAAGCATATCCCCCGGGAGTGTCGTAACCAAGAGTGCAGCAAGGCCCGTTGTCGTGCACCAGTTCCCGTTCGAGTCTAGCTCAAAGTGGTGCTTTCGGGTTTTACCCCTAGGTATATCTGTGCCAGAGCCACCTCTACCTGCTCGTATCCAGACAGGGATGTATTTCTCGGAAAACTCACAAAATCTCTACAATAACAAAATTCTAGGAAGTTATTCTATACTAATCCTCAAAGTCTATCTTTGGGCTATGTGCTCTAATCAGAGTTTATCTACATCTAGCTTCCAAGGTTAGTACTAAACTGCCTCTAATACCAACTATAACGCCCCGACCCCAGCTACCCAGAGCCGGTGCGTTACTTCGTAACATTGGCATGATCACAAAAGATCAAGTCTCGAATGACCGATTAGTTTAGTAGCCTTGGAAACACTAGATACATTCGTAAACGTTACATTACATCATAAAGTGAAAAACTACAATAACAAAGTCTCCATAGTCCACACTCATATCCTCTTCTGACTATCCCTGCAGGTCATTCATAAAATACTTCTTCACATCCTGGAAAATATTAAAACATTGAAAGGGATGAGCTCAGATGCTCAGTAAGGATAACAATAATGCAGAAGCCTTCATAAATAAACATTAACATTTAAGGCAATGTATAACTAAAACAAAAGCCTTTTAAACATGAACTTCAACATAATATGGCAAAAGTAAAATGAGATAATGCCATTTACTTATTCACATGGATATTCTACTGGTCGAATAATCACATGCAATATCAATAACCACTTTCATAATGATGGAATGCATAATGCCAGACTATCATAACCATGTAGCCAAGGCCTCGTGCCAAGTCCACAAATTAGATTTTGTCAAGGCCTCATGCCAAGACACTAGTTTGTCTCATGAGACCTGCCGATGCATCGAGGAGCTATAGCGGGCTCCACCTGTCACTTATTAAGTCCAATGCATTCCTCATATGAATAGGTTTAAACATATCATAAACCATAACATAATCGTATCACATAAAACATGCGTAAAGGAAACATAACATTTCCACATTTCAATCACAAGATGTCAATACAACACATTGATATAATAAAAATTCTTTCAAAACCATTTTCAATACCAAAATAATAGCAATTTAAAACTTTGTATTTATTTTTCATTAAAAAAAGTGATGGCTTGTAGAGGAAGCTGAAACTCAAATAATGGTCACGGCGGCGGAGAAGTCATTGTCGCCGCATAAGTATGGAAAGGAAAACATTCCCTTTTGTCTTTTAGTAAAACGCTTCGTATAAAAAAGATTCCTTTTGAATAAATGTAAAAGTCAAAGGGGTTTATACACCGTATAAAAGAAAGTTGTGTATAAAACCAAATATGCCTCAATGAAAGGAGATTGAGACAAAGTCCTTAAAAAGATCATTTTTAAAATAAAATAGATCTATTATGTGTATTCACTATAAGTAAACATAAAGAAAGTACAAATACAAGATAGAACATAATAATATCATGACATAATTTGAAAGTAGGAGATTAACCCAAAGAATGGAAGTTGGGTTAAGAAGTTCCCTTACCTCGTGTCTGACTTGACTCAACCGTTCTTTAACCTCCTGAATAATAAACTAGAGTTAATATATACCTTATTAAGAACCATTTTCAATTTCATTATACTTTTTATATCACTTATTACAATGTTATGAACATTATGTAATTATTAAAGTTAATAACGGTCGTTTTGTCGATCTTTGGTACTTGAGTCAACAATAAACTTCTTATAATTACAAGTTGTTTATGTGGTAGAATATCCATTATCTCCAGAATTATATTCATGATTTAGATGTCATATATATCTTATATATCCAGTATATACATTCATTTATAATATTACGTAACATTTAGAGGTAAGAAATGAAATGCGCCGTTCATGGAGACGGTAAGCCGTACGTACGCATGAACGCTACTTTCATTTCAATTTCATATTTAATGGAACGAAATCATAATGATATAAATGTATAATATAATTCCAGTATAATATAGTGTATAATACCATTTACTCCATCCTTTATACATCCCACTTATGGCATTAACGATTCAAATCACTTTGATGGGGCGGTAGTCCGCACTTCCTAAAATGAAATTATCGCGTTTTACCCATAATGGAAATCATAAAGTATTCCATAAATGAGAAATACAGAAGCATAAGTAAAACATAAAAATATTATATATCATATATAAAAATAGTTACATCTTAATGGCCACCTTTGAAGGTGTTATATGAGTGTTGAACAATCATAATTTCGTGAGGCAGAAATTCGCCATCCACAGAAACCGTATGTTCTTTAACCATTAGATGTAGGTGTGTGTAAGTGTAGCTCTAATCCTTATTATAACAACATCCTAGTATATTGAGGATACTGTTTTTGTTACAAAATAAGTGAATAAAAAGATTTTATGGGGTTGGAGAAGAAAAATAAAACAATACAACATTAGAGAAGACATTACCTAAAAATCAGGTAACTCTTTTTGATTTGAGCCAAAGGCTTCCTTGGGAAGAGTTATGACCAAAGTGAGGCTTCTAGGAGTAAGAGGGGGAAGTTGGGAGAGTATTTGGGAAAATTTTGGCCGAGCCAAATGGCTTGAAGGTGTGAATAAGGTGGGAGAGGTGGGGGCCTTTTATAAGTGGAGAGGAGGGGCACTTTTGGAAAGATTGAAATGTTACATTATTACACAATGCTTTTAGGATTCTAAAGGTCCCACACTTATATAATTCGTGGATAAGGTGATAAGGGTTCTAAATATACCCATACAATAGTCTTTGGACAAGTGTATGCTTTGTATTTTACATTATCTTTTCATTTTATTAAAATCGTTAAATAATGAGGTCATCGCTTCATCATAATGATGTCATAAATAATTTAATTTATTTAATGTCTAAAAATTATAAAAAAACTTCTATGATGTAGGAAATCTTTTTATCTTTCTAATGAATATTTATAATCAAAATTTGGACTTGTGTAACCCCACTTAAAAACTATTTTAGTAAAATAACTCATGTTTGTGTCAATTTAATTTTAACATTAAATAAATATATATTAATGTCATTTTCCAACCAAAGTGGCTCCATGGGGTCCCCAAGTTGACCCATGCGTTGTCTTGGTCGGCCATGACTCATCCAATAGGAGAAGGACAAGTGTCAAGCTCATATCATATTATTAAAACATTGTTTTTACCTTAAACTACACTAATTACCTCTAATCGCGATTAAGAACTTAAAAGTTACTATTCACCAAAAAAATATTTTAATCTCATTGAACCATATTTTACTTCTTAATGACAACCATGTATGTCGGATTTTTGAAAATCAAATAAAAAAAGTGGTAATATTTCATTTAAATGAAAAATCAGTTATTTAACTACCACTTAGTGGTTTCAGTATTCATCAAAAATCGAAGTTTTTCAGAACAATGCCAAAATTTCACCCTAAGCTATAATTGATATTCCGAATTCAAAAATGATGTCTATTTTACAAAATTCCAAACATATAAGTTGAATTAATTAATTTTATAATTAAATCATGCTGTCACAACAAATAGCGTGTTTTTAAGAAATAATTTATATCAAAAGATTGGCAATTGTTTATGTCCAATTTCAATGTTAAATTAATTCTAATGACCACCATTGGATAAAATGGTAAAAATATATTCTAATTATAATTTAAAACCACTAAATAGTATAATTTATCACTATAAATTATTTTTATTAAAAAGTTGTTTTTAAGTATTTTTCACTATTCATAAAAAATAGAAGTTCTCAGAAAAATACCAAAAATTCAACATGGGCTAATTTCGATATTCCAAATCCAAAAATGAAGTCCATTTTGATATATAAAATTTATAAAATTTCAAAAGGTATGTATTACTATTCATAACGGCTACTTTGATTAGTCGCGGTGTTTTAGAACTCGAAGTTGCGTACAATGCAAGCTATTGCATTATTGAATGAGAAGCGTATCATAGAAGCTCGGGGTGTTACATATAAGTATTGCATGGTAGTAGTTTTCATTATGTATTTAAAAGCATATGTTTAAATGTACAAATAAACAAGAAAATCAATTTGGTGGAAATTTGATAATTTTTTTAAGAATACATAAATAAGATAAATAAAACCCATAATATAGTCATGATGTCGAGTTAATAATATTTTGATAGGATTGAAATTGAATAAGTAAAGGTGATTGAATTGGAAACCTTGAAATTGATTTGTGATTTCATGGTAAAGTGATATTGATTATTTAATTTATGCACCAGTATTTGACATTATTTAAGGGATAAGGATTGGGTTAATTTTTAGAAGAATTTATGATTCCATTGAGGCATTATAGTGATACATATTATTAGTCTATTTTAATAGAATGTATGATCAAGGTATTCACATGTTTGGTATGTGAGATTGTGATCTAATTTATTTTTTGTTGGAATATTTAAAATTTTGGGTTTTGAATTTGGTCATAAATATATGGAGGACTCTTAAGGTTAAATTTTTATCAAATGAATTAAGTTGAATTTTGGGTGTTATTATTGAGGTTTTAGATATTTATCCATATTGGATAACTAGTACTAACAATTTTATTTTATTAAAAAATTACAGAAAGAAGGAATTAATTTTTATTATTTTATAGATCTTATGGTCCATTAAATGTTAATTTTAGCACTTTGGGAAGGAAAAATTCACAATGAATATTTATTTCATGGAATAAGAGATGAAGTAGAAATTCATGAAAGTAAAAACAAAATTGATGAAATTGTTTGTATAGAATAAGTATATTTTCCATTCCTCTCTCTTGATAGTAAATGAATCCCCTAACTCTAAGAAGAGGATATTGAAACAAAAATGTTATCCTATTATGATAATTTTTGATGAATTAATGGTATCTTAACCCATCATAGATTTATGGTTTTAGGGTTATTATCTTTATCATGACCATAGTATCTATCACTCCCTTTTAGTATTTGGGAGTTATTATTCTACTTTATGTCCATATATTCACTTCCAACTATTGTGATCCTACTTTTAGAAGTAGTTTTTTATTCCACTTGAAATTCATATTTCCCAACCCCTATTTTTAAGAGGAAGTTTTGTTAACCATTTCTATGATGCGGGTTTTTGAATAAGAAATTTTAAAATGTAAAACCCTTGATTTTCAAGCAAACTTTTAAATTTTATGGATGAAATTTATTTAATGGTTTTAGAATGTTACACACAAATATTTTAAAAGAACACAATATTCAATAGAATATACAACATGGAACACCAAGCTCAATCAAACCAATAAATATTATTATTTAAATACGGCCGGTATAACCTAGTTATTGATTTAGATGATATAAATAAGAATAAAAATCGTTTTAAATATATATTAAGGTGATAATCAAAACAATTTTATTGATTAAGGATTATGAAATAAACCCTCAATTATCTGTGAATTCATTTTATGCTTAAAAAATATCTTTTGTTCCAAAATGATTTTTATTAATTTTTGAGAGAAAATTATATCATGAATTTCTGGAACTTTTAAAAAATTTATTTAATATAAATAATATCATTTTTAGAATCAGTATATCAAATTATTATAGGGTGAAGTTTTTCTATTTTTCTAAAAATATTTATTTTCTAGAGAATAGTGAAAATACTATTTTTATTGAAAAATGAATTATTATATCAATCATTTACAAATTTATATATTTTTTAGAATGGTTTCAAAGAAAATTTGTTCAATTGTATTATTAATTATACAATTATGGTCTTTGGAATGAATTTTATACCTAAATTTGGTATAAAACTTTCCTATACTTAGAAAGAAATTTATTAAAAAAAATTATCATCTTTTGAAGGATTAAAATTAAATTAAATGATGATACTTATTTGAATTAAATTTGATAAAATGGATTCAATATTTTTAATCGTCATAATTAAAATTATGTAATAAGGTTAAGTTAATTTTTGGTGATAATGAATTGTAAAAATAGAAAAAATATATTACAGCAGTTTTGGTAAAAACATGTTTATAGGGGTGAAACTAATTATATAAGGTTTAAAATTTTATAAAAACATTTCTAATTCCTATTTTATTGAAATATTTTAACCCTATATCATATATTCTTCTGTAATGGTCCATTGTTGAACCATTTTTCCTGAGTATGACATTAATATTTTTAATTATTTTGTAAAAAATACAAGTGTATCATCTCCCCCACATATAAAATAACACCCACTCGCCCCCCTTATCCACAATTACACTATAAAGACCCATGATTTTGAACTGAGAAAAAAAATCAAAGTAATTTTAATTTTTTTGCAGGATTGGTGGTTTTTTAAACCGAGATTCTGAATGAAATTCTGAGAGTTGTAACCTTTAAAAGTGATATTTTTTGGACTTTGGTGATGGAACAAGATGTTTTTTGGGTACCTAGAAGAGTTTCAAGAGTTCCAGACCTATAAAATCAAGTTTTAAAGGGGTTTCAAAGGGTTATTTCTTTTTTTGAAACCATATGACCATATATAGAATACCATGCAGTCTTCAATGGGTGGACAGATACAATGTGCATAGGGTGCACAAGGTTTACCAAACTGTGATCATTTCCCACATAGTTAGTGGAATAGGAGGTACCTAATAACTATTCACTACACGGTTGGTGCATGGTTTCACAATTGTGTGGCCGGCCTGTGCGGGGTGTCTGTAGTGCCCAATAAAGGGGGAAAAGTTGGTATACAGTTTGGTAAACCATACAGCCTAAACCCTACACTAGGTCCCTATTTTAAAAATGTAATTAATTTAATTAAAATTAAAATAAATGAAAAATAAAACCTAATCAACCCACTTTTCCCCCAAACCCGCGTACGACACCCACCCATTCCTCTCTAGTGAGTGATGCAATCCCCCTCTTAGATCCCTCCTTCCATGGCTCTTTCCCCCAGATTTATTCACGTTCTTCATCTGAATACTCAAGGTATGGCTTCCTCTTCCTTCCACCAACAATTATAGATTTTCTTCTCTCCCTTCCCTAGGTGATGTACAATCAAAACATTGGATTTTAGGATAATACATATTTTATTTCGTTCCACTATTAGGTTGGGAGAAGGGTCTCCCAGGACTCACTTGTGTGTATTTCAGCAATCGCCTCTGAAGGAGAAGCAGTTCGATGCATTTTGGTTCACCGCCATCGATTTGGGGTTTGTTTTTACTTTATTCTTCATCATTGCTCAATTTATAATTGGGGATTTTGTAATTTTGAGGTGATGTTAATTTTCCTTGGATGCGTTGCTCCTTTTTGTTGCGTTATTGTGTTCCTATTATTGTGTGTAGAGCATCTGGCGACTCCATGAAGGCTTTCACCCATATACATAGGTATTTATATATATATATATATATATATATATATATATATATATAAATATCTTCCATGACAATATGTCCTCATGGAAGGAGGAATATGTATATTGTATTAAGATATATATATATATATGATTGTATGTGCATGTAGGGGTGTAGCGATCTTAGTTAAAAATGTCAAGTGCCAAAGTGTTCGGCTTGGTTCATATATGAGTTAGGGTCCAATTTATTTTCCCATTAAATTTAATAATTAATTTATAAAATGCCTTCACACCTTAAATAAATTTTTTCTATGTTTTATAGTTTTTCAGAAATGATTTCCTTTGGTGAATTGGATGTGATGCTTAATTGAACAAATTTGTAGTTTTATAAATAATTTCATGATTTGATAATAAAACCCCCCCAAGGGAGGTACGCTATCTTCTAAACCAAAAATGAAGTGATAGTTATTCATATCATGCTTAGTCTTGGTTTTAGATTTCCATATTCCTCTTATAGTTTATTGTTTTATGTCAAGTTAGTATTTTCCACCTTTGAATAATATGAAGTGAATTATCATGCTCTGTTAGTTTAAATGACATCGCCCGAGTAGGTGTATTCCTTATTACCATTGCAATTTCCATTTTACCCTTTGAGTCTTATTAATGAATTTTCCATGTTTAAAAAATGTTATTGGTTTTGGTAAATAGATTTTATAGGATGGATTATGCAATATATTATCATCCTTTATATATATATATACTGAACATGGTACCTTTCATTGACCTTGGGCTTCGTAATTTTTTTTGGCATGTACTAGTATAAAAAATGGCATTATTTTAAATGGAATGACTAAAGAATATTAGATTGTTAACTTAAATTTAATCAAATTATTTTGAATGGAAACACACAAGGGATAGTAAGTCCATGAACCATGTTATACTTTGTTAAATTATTCATGTGTAATGTAATGTTTTATTTGGAAATTTATCCTGGTATTAAAATTCATAATAGTTTTTGCCTAATGCATTATGTTATAATTGTGACATTTGTATAATGGGATGAATAAATGAAAATCATGAGTGTTAATTAATCATGTCTTACATCATAAATGTGACTATATTTATTTTCTAACTGGTTTTTTTAAGATACGGATGGGAGGGTTTTTTTCCCCATGATAGTTATAAATTCACCTTTAAGAGAGGCTTCAATACGGTGGTAAGGGGTGATGAGTGAGAAGGGTGACAACACTTCCTTACATAGGTTTTGGTCATGATGACCCACACCAATGCTTTGATATGGTAAATGGGAATTTGAATGCCACATTCCATCTTAGAGTGTTTCAATGGCATGCACACACTCACCCTCCAGAGTGGCAGGCATAAAGACCCCCCTCCCCAATTGGGGTGTTGGGATTACTACCCCTTGAGTCGATCTTATCTGCTCATAGACTGGTGTTTCATTCCTGCATGTTATGTCCCAATCCACTCCATAAATATATATATATATATACACACATAGGACTTAGTAACCCTTGAGTATATTTTATCAACTCATAGACTGGTGTTGGATGCCTGCATGTTACGTCCCAGTCCATTCCAGAAATATACATATATATATATATATACTATATATATAGTGACATTATTAGACACTTATTCCAGTTACGATCCAAAGTAGGCATAGCTGTCACGGGTCCCTTAAGAACCTGAACAGGTGGATATTTAATTATTCAGTTCTTTTTATTATTTATCTATACATGCACACTATTTAATTTATATTTCACTGTCTGTATTGGGCTAGATATTTTGGGTGTTGGCCTACTGAGATTTATATCTCACACCCTGCTCAGGTTGTCATTTCACTTGGTCACCCGAGTATACCTTATTTTTTCACATGGACTTAGACCTTTCTTGTATTTGTGTTCTTGTACCTATAAATTAGGAGGAAAGGATTGATTTGGATCTAAGGATGCTTGTGGAAATCACCATTGGTCTTTTTAGTTATTTTCATTACAAGACTCTAATATTGTACTAAATTATTTTTTAGATTGTATGTTTTCTATTTTAGCTTATGTATCATCATTGGTCATTCATGCTTTGTATAAAATCGTGTGGGACACTTTAATTCAGTTATTATAGTATTCTTTTTCCACTACTTTGTTAACAGTTTATGTATTTTTACTACTGTTATCTGCTATTTAGTTTCTATTTTACTATTTTTTTACTTTGATATGATGTTATAGTCTCCCTGCTATCCACTTTTGATACCATCACTACTGTTTGGAGGCATATGATATATGTGGAGAGGTGCCTGAGGCCATGTGACCCACCAACCCAGCTATCAGTTTAATGGTAATTCAAATTGAGATGTTACAATGTGGTATGAGATATTAAATGTTTTTCCATTGTCATACTATTTTGGGCTAGTAGACAGGAGACTTTTAATGTTTTGATGCTTGGTAAAAAAACATTCTTGGTATTTATTACCCCATGAATGGTAAACGACCATGTTTCCAGGGATGATATTTTGTTTGATGCTATTTTATATTACAATTTTTTATTATTTCACCTTGAGTGAATGGTGTATTTTCTACTACTTTTGGATTTATGGAGTTTATGTTATTTTTACCTTTATACGAGTTTGGTAAGGATGAAACCTTTCATACATCATGCTAGGCACATAGGTATTAACATTTCATGCATGTACCATGCCATATAACTATATTCTAGGTTTCTTGTTGATTTGAAATGCATGCCTTGAATTATATACCATGATTTTGTTTAAATTAGATGCTTGATATATTCCATGTTGTATGTCTTTATTATATTCCATGATCTTGTGTTATATAAAGCTTATATATTTACGTCTTATGATTTCATGTTTTTATTTGTTTATATATGGTTTGTTCGTGGGATGAAGAGACTGTGGTTATGAATGAACGAGAACCACCTTTCGATTGTAAGGTGTATGGGCACCGTATAACTTGGAAACGGTAACCAATATTTTCAAATCATCTTGAGAATTATATATAAATACATTTTAATATTTTTGTTAAAATTTAAGGATTTCTAAATGTTAAATATTTCAATTATATAATTTCATAGTAAATGGGTTCCAAATTCCAGACTATAAAGTGTATGGGCACTTTATAGATTGGTAAATGGCCACCCATATGACTAGACTATTGTACATGAGCATGTTAAATTCTAAAAAGAAATTAGTTTCGATTAATGGGAGCCAATTTTAAATCCATGAAGTGTATGGGTGCTTCATGAATTGGGAAGTGTAAACCTGTGTACTTAAACATTCGTATGTGACTATGGTATGTTGTGAAATAGTTTTATATGTAAATATGGTTCGATTTTAATTAGAAATGAATTGGTTGACTACTAAATTCACAACTGTACACAAGTTGGCTAGTTGGGGAATTCTTATTATGGGATGAACCATTTGTGTTTTTTCAAACATTAAAAACCAAGTGACTACTATTTGGTAGCTTTATAAAGAACCAAGGTTGGCCTAAAGGGACCCTTGTAGGTTGTCCTATAACTTAAAAATGAATTTTTTGAAAAATTTTCTAATAAATATGGGACTTCAATAAATGTTTAATATTTAATATGAAGTTTGATATAACTTTTCTATTTTCAATATATGGTGTTATCTAAGCCATGTACCTTGTACCATTCTTTAATAAAATGGTAATTGATGTTTTGAATTTAATATTTTATATTTTTAAAGATTTAAATGTTAATAACTGTAAAGGGATTAAAAACGGAACCATAGGGGGCTCCCTTTGTTTAAAACCCACATGTAAGGGTGGTTTGAGTTTCTCCTTTGAGTTTCCTTGGAATAGAAGCATAATTATTTTCTATAAGATAATTTCATTTTAGGAATGGCTTAAAAGATATGATTTTGAGTCTAGTGACTTTCCGGTTTCATTGACCTCATTATGGGTCGATGTTTTTCCTTCATAAGGGGATATCCCAGGGTAGGTATTAAACTTAGAGCTTTTGTGCCTTACTATTTTGAGAGATTTATAACATATGGTGCCTTTCGATCATATTTGTCCTTTATAGGACTCTTATCTATAAATTAAAATCGTGATCGGAAGGGTGTTCATGTTTTTCTTAGCCCGTGATATGGGTGTGAGCATCGAGCAATGCTCGGTTTTATTAGGTTATACATGCCTAGGGAAACATCGAATGCTTCAAAGATTGCTTGACCATTTCTTTTCCTCATAGGGGGTTGACTTGACATGTCATAATCCTAGATAAAGGTCGTATTGGGTAGTACAACTCAGAGTTATGATTCCAATGTGGGCCATGTGATACTTGTATACATAGAGATGATAACCTACAGATAGTATTGAGGATGTTCTATATTTATTTTTAAAACCTCAGGGTCTTATGTGTTCAAGTACTTGGTACCCATTGTGTGCTAAATGATTTAATAAACCCCATTGATTTTAGTAAAATCACTGAGCCTTGTGTTGTTGAGTATTTACTTGGGTCATCTCCAAAGTATAGTGACTTGAAAGTTTCCAAAAAAAATTCTCTCAATGCTCAGGAGGACTTTCTCAAGACTTGGTTGTCTTGACCTGCTGATCAGATTGGTTTTGGTTTCCTTGTCTAATGCTTTTATTTTCGTGGGTGTGACTTAGATGAGCATCTGACATTTGTTTAAGGTGGATTTGGTCTAGAGCACTCATGAGCGGATAGATTATCTTTTATTTTGGTGACTAGGACACTCGTAAGTTTAGTATCATCTCTTCCTTTATGGTTAAATGTGTCCTTCCAAGTAGAAGGATCACAACCAAGAAGGGCCATTTGGAAATGCTCAATTTTGTCTGAATTCCCTTGAGGCTTGTACGTTTTAAATCTTGTCGATGCTTGCTCGTCAACACAAAGTCTGCGAGGTTGGATTAATATGAAACCTATGAGAAACAACATTGTCCTTGGAGGGATTAGGGGGTTATGTGTGACCAATCACCTAATTCCTGGGGTGGGAAAGGGATTTGTAATCAACTTGGAATGGCGATGCATTAGCAGCTAAAGTTGAGTTTATTTCAAGTAAAATAGATTAGTTGTGGTTAGACCATTCTTCTTTATAGTGTTTGGGTGTTTATGACTTGAAACAATTTCAATCCTATTACAGTATTCAACTTAGAGAATTGCATGTCCCCTCTCTTTACATATTCCTAGATACACTAAGAGAGTGTCGTTCTGATTTCGTGCTAAAGATTTAAAAATTTGCTGGGCCTGTTTGGGTGTTTCTTATTATTGTTTCACGCTCAACATATGGTTATTATTGAGGATTTTTTATTCATGAGAAACTTTGGGGTTCCCATGTAGGATCAACCTGGTTGAACTCTTGGACATGAGCCATTATTCCCTTTGACTCAACCGCCAGGAAGATGCCAGTTTTGGATCAGTCAATGATTTTATGTGAATATTATGACCTTTAGTAAATGTCTCACATGTAATTATAGGGTGTGGAATACCATATAATAGTCTATTTGTATCTAGTTTTATGACTATGAGATTATCCCACACCCATAATCGGGCTCCGAGGTGTTTATTATAAAGGGTTAATGATTTCAATGGGTTAGATCTATGTAATACACTCAATCATTCCGGGGTACGATAGTTTAAATGGTCATATGAGGGTTTGACTAAGGGACATCATCAGAAGTCATGTATGGACTTTGGTAAACATCCTTGTTGTAAACATGGAATTCCTTGGAAGGTGGAGTTGTGTTTTTGTTGTTAGACACCAGTCATATAAGCCATGTGTTTTAGGATAAGTCTTCTGAAGTGGCTTGAATTATTGTTTTTCTCTTTTAACAAGAATGGTTGGGGATGAAACCATTTTAAAATAACGTCTCCAGTTTAAGGTGACTATGGTTTGAGGGTTGGAATTGTATTCTGGGTAAATCTTGAATGACTAGTTTTGGTTAGGTTGATGGGGAAATTATTGTTCCTTCATGAAGATGTATCTAATATAACCTCATATGAAGTTAGGCTTATCCAATTAATTAAAACAATATAAGAGTGTCTTTAGACTCTTAAAAAATTCATTCATTGTAGGCAATTAAAAAAGTAGTAGAGATGGTGTTTTGAATTTGAAACTTAACATTAAATCCTAAGGTGGCGAGCACTTTCAGGAAAATGATTTATGAGACAACAGTGTGATCATGTATCTATTTTAATTGACTCAGGTAAGAATCTTCTTGATGTTTCAATTGGAAATCAAGCATCGGCTTGGAAGCTGATGGAATAAGTGATGAATGCTTAAATGGATTCTTGAAGGTGTGTTGGGTGTGGAGAAATGAAATGCAACCATTTGAATGAGGCTTCATGAACCTTTTAGGTCGGGTGATGTTTTTTTGTTCCTAGAGGCTTCTTGGGGATGAGAAGTTCTAGGGTTGGGAGGTTTTAATGACTCGTGCTTATGAACCAGACCAAAAATTCAAAGGAATCTGAATTTTTTTACTGGATGGGATACTTTTGAAACTAGGATTTCGAATGAAATTAAAAGAGTTGGAACCATTCAAAGTGTTGTTTTTTGACTTGGGTAAAGGCCTAAGATGTTTCTTAGGTAGTCAAAAGAGTTTTTGGATAGACGAAACTAGAAAATCATGTTTTAAAGGTGTTGTAGAGGACACATGATTTTTCTAAACCCATAAGGTCCTCTGTAGAAAACTATGCGGCCTTCAGCTGGTGCATGACATGCGCCCCCTCTCATCTCCCTCCTTACATGATTCTTTCTGCCAGATTTCTTCATGTTCGTCATCTTAATCTTCAAGGTATGTCTTCCTCTTCCCTCCTCCATCGATTGGGTGTTTTTCCCCTATCCTATCACCGAGTGATATGAGGCTGAACCCTAGGGTTTTTGGATAATCCATATTTTGGTTGTATTTCATTGTTATGTTGTGTGAAGTGTCTCTCAGGACTCTCTTGTGCATATTATAGAAACTGCCACTGAAGGTAAAGTGGTTCAGATCATTTTGGTTGACTTCCATTGATTTGGGGTGTGTTTTTTCCTTCATTCTTCATCATCGCACAATTTTTAATTGTGACTTTGGTAATTTTTGAGGTGATAGTAATTTTCCTTGGATGCATTTTTCCTTTCTCCATTGTTGTTTAGTTCTTGGTATTGTTTGTTGAGCCATTGGAGATTCTGTGAAGGCTTTCACTCTTATACAAAGGTATGTATAAATATATATATCTTCCTTTAACACATTTCCTCATGGAGAGAGGAATATGTTCATTGTATTATGTGACACACACACACACACATATGAATGTATGTGCCCAAAAGTTTGCAGTGATCTTTGTCAAAAATGTAAAGTGCCAAAGTGTTCGTTTTGTATCCCCTTTGAGGTAGGTTCCCATTCACTTCCCCTTAAATTTAATAATTCTTTAATTAAATTAATTTTCACATTTAATTAATGTTTTTTCATTTGTGGTTGTTTTTCTAAAATGATTTCCTTTGGTGAATTTGATGTGATGATTAATTGAACAAATGAATTTTTTTATAAACAATGTCATGAATTAAAAAACAACAACCCCAATAGAGTTGTGCTATCTTCTAAACCAAAAAGTAGTGATAATTATTAATATCATGATATGTATTGATTTGATATTTTCATATTCATCTTGTTGATGCTTGTTTTGTGGAAAGTTATCATTTTCCCCTATGAATAATATGAATTAAATTATCATGCTCAGATAGTTTAAATGACATTTCCTAAGTAGTTGTATGCCTTGTTACCCTGAAACATTCCATTTCACCCTTTGAGTCTTATTAATGAATTTTCCATGTTTAGGAAACATGAATGGTTATGGTAAATGGATTGTATAGGATGGATTATTCAAGATGGTAGAATATTTTATAGATATAGTGAACGTAGTACCTTCCATTGACCTTGAGATTCATAAATGGTTTTTTCATATTTTTTCATAAGAAAAGGAATTGTTTTAAATGGAATGAATAAACCATGTTGGGTTGTTTTCTTAAAGTGAATCAAATTTTTTTTAATGGAATGAACAAAGGGATGGTAATTCCATTCCCCTTTTTTATGTTTTGTTAAATTCTTCATGTATAATGTAATTTTTATTTGGAAATTGAACGTTGTATTGAAATGCATAATAGGATTTTCCGAATGAATTATGTTATAATTGTGATAATGGTTATAATGGGATGGATAAATGAAAATAATGATAAGTACTTCCAAATTGTTGTCATCATAAATATTATTATATTTATTTTATAAATTTATTAATAAAGATATGGATGAAATGTTTTCTTTCCCCATGTGAGTTATAAATGAACCTTTTAAAGAGGCGATGATACAATGGTAAGGGGTGATGAGCATAAGGGTGATCACACTTCCTTACATCAGTGTTGGGAATAAAGAACCACACCACTACTTCGATATGGGTGACGATATTTTGAGTTCCATATTCTATATTATAGCGTTTCTATGGAGTGAACACCCTCCATCCTGAGTGACGACCATGATGACCCCCACTCTATCGAGATATAGGGATTACTACCCATTGAGTAGTGCTTATCAGCTCGCAGAATGGTTTTGGATGCCTTCGTGTTACGTCTCGGTTCACTCCAACAATATATATATATAAAAGGAATATTATCCCTTAATTAGAAAATATTATCTCATAAAATGGTGTTGGATGCCTGCGTGTTACGTCTCGGTCCACTCCATATATATATACTGTATATATATAGTGGAATGATCAGAATATTATTCCAATAATGAGATGAATAAGGTATAACCATTAGGGGTCCCTTAGGAACGTGGATGGGTGGTTATTTAATTATTTAGTTATATTTATTATTTATTTATACCTACACACTATTAAATTTATATTGAACTCTATAGATTGGTATTGACAGCCAGGCTACTGTGATTTATATCTCACACCCTGATTGGGATGCCATTGCACTGGGGTACCTGAGTAGATCTTCTTGTTCTCATGGGAATTAGACCGTTCTCGTTTCTTTGTGCTTGTACATTGGAGTTGGGAGCATGGGATTGAGCTGGAGCTTCAAATTCTCATGGAAATCACCATGGGGGGTTTTTAGTTATTTTCTTTACTGGAGCCCTGTATAGCGTTGAATTTCAAATAAAGCTATTTTTTAACTCTTTTAGCATATGTATCATCATCGATCATGTGTTCTTTGTATAAACTAGCATTTTCTACTTTAATTCAATTATTATAATATTTTTCTTTCACTGCTTTCTTAACTGTTTATTTTTTTCTTCTACTTTTATATACTATTTAGTTTCTATTTTACCAATGTGCTACTTTGATATGAGGGTATAGTATCCCCGTTATCACCTCTAGAGACCCTCAATGTTAGTCAGAAATCATTGTGGTATAGAGAGATGCACCTAATTCCGTGTGATGCACTGGTCCGGCTACCGGTTTTATAGTAAGTTGGGATGGGACATTACAAAGTGGTAATCAACCATATTTGTTTTTTCACTTGTCTTACTATTTTGGGTTGGTAGATGGGATACTACGTATAAACAAGTTCAGGTAAATAGTTGTTCTTGGTAATGATCACCCCATGTATGGGAAATGAAAAAGTGGCCATTCTTGGGATTGTTTTTCATGATGTTTGATATTACATTTTTTATTATTTTATTTTCAGTGAATGGTGTATTTTCCACTACATATAGATTTAAGGATTTTATGGTATTGTTACCCTTAGATTGGTTTGGTAAGAATGAAGCATTGCATGCATCATACTGGGAACATGGGGATTAACATTTCACGCATGTTCCATGCCATATAAATGCATTTTAGTTTGCCTTATAATTTTAAATTCCTTCCTTGAATGTTATTCCATGATTTTATTTAAATTTCATGTTTTTCATATGTGGTTTAAGAGGAAGAAAGTGACATTGAAGAAGATTCTATTGCTGATAAAAATTTTGAATTTATCATGGCAATTGTAAAACAATAAAGACATTATCTCTCAAAATAATATTTAAAACAATCAAAGAGACTGTATTTTTGGACCAAAATGTTGTGAAAGACACAAATCTGGAAAGTCATAATCACACTTCACTGCATAATACCTCTACAAAGGGGACTGAAGAACATGGTACGATGCACTATGAAGACAAACCTAAAGAAATGATCATTGAATGTCCACCACATCACAACAATGTTGAAGGAATATCCACCACTAATGTTAGTGGTGATGATTTATAGACTAAAACAGGGCAGAATGTCTTCTCAATTACAAACCCAAAAGCCAGCAAGGAGAGCACAGTTGTTGAGCCTAGTACTATTCAATTCACTAACATGGGCAAACCATATTCAATCCCAATTATTAATACCTCTACACAGGAAGTTAGATATTGGGATACACTACCCTGTGACAAGATTGAAGATAATAGTAAGCATGATTTGACTCAATCTGTCATCACTATTGCAACTGGGAACACTGATAATTCAAAATCTATAGGATTCAACAACAAGAAAAATAGTAGAGTCAAAAAATATAAGACTCCCATGGACTCCATGATAGATAAATATAAAACCTTTACCTCCATTAACTCATCTTTGACCATGCAGGAAAAATAATCCTCTGTCTAAAGTACAAAGATTCCCAATCGAATCAGTAAATCAATAAAAATAAGACCTATTGAGGCAAAAAAGGGGGTTACAACTGCAAACATAGGTCCAAATGATTATTTTTATATTTTAATTATCATGTTATTCTAGACACTAACACCCTAAACACTTTAAAAATATTTATTTACACTCATAAACCCAAAATCTTTTCTATTTCTGAGCCCAAAATTAACATTTCTTCTAGTTTTATTAATTTAGACCATTTTTGTTATGTATTTATTTTTGCTACTACTAATTACACTTCAATTTAATATTTATAGTTTTTTCCCACTATTCTATAAATAATGTTAGTTTATATGGAACTAATGACCAATTTATCACTTGTGAAGTAACCTATAAAAACACTCATATTTTTTGTACATTTATTTTTTCCAAAATAGCTATCAAGATCGGAAAAGTCTCTGCAAAAACATGTCTTATCTAAAAAATATAATTCATGATCCATGGATCATCACAAGAGACTTTAATTCCATCCTTGGGCCTAGTTAAATTATTGTTTTTACTCATTCTAATATCTCATCTAGGAAATTTAGATTATGTATTGAAGATAAAAATCTTATTGAGATAAACATACTAGGGACCAAATATACTTGGTATAAAAGACACTCCAATATGGTAGTTTCTATTAAACTCGACTGAGATTTCCCTAACTTTCAATCCCTTGAAAAATGAAATTCCATTTCCAACATTACCCTTCTTAGATTGAACTCAAAAATTCATCGGGATCTAGTAAGTCTCAATGCTATATGTGCTAGACCTATCCTCTCTTTTAGAATTAATAATGAATCGACCTCTATAATTGAATGTGATACGATTATTAAAGACACTTGTAACTCCATGAATTTTTGTAATGAAACCATTTCTTGTATAAGGAAATTAAAATTCTTCAAAAAAAACTTAAAGGATGGTGCAAAGAAAAAACCAACGAAATTGATACTAAAATCAACTCTCTAGAAGAAAATCTTAAAAAATACATAGATTTTCTCTCCTAATACAAATTTCACTATTGATTCTCAGCATGAATTTAATATCTCTGAAAAACTTAAATATCTTCTCTCATTAAAATATAATCTTAAAAATATACCTTCAAGATAATGTGTCTTAGATTTTGTGACAGGAACACAATGTTTTATAATTCCCTTTAAAGAATTAGAAAAATATTTAGGCCCATAACCCTTATTAAATATGGGGATACTATAATTAAAAATGAAAATATCCTATCCACCATATTGTATAATATTTTAACAATAGGTTTAATGGTCATGACCTAAATAAAAACATATTTATTGATGTCATTTGAAGCATGGTTAGCAACAACGATAACATTTCCCTAGAAAGTGTCCCCCTTGACCATGAAATAAAAGATATTGTCTTTATCTTAAAGTCTGACAGTTCTCCTGGGTCTGATGGTATTACTAACTATTTTTTCCATCCCTATTGGGATATGGTTCATATGGATGTATACAGTTTGGTTAAATCTTTATTTTATAATGGAATACTTTCTCATGGCATTAATTACCCATTCCGCTATCTAATTCCAAAAGTGGTAAATTCCTATGAAATTTACCTATTTTGAACCTTTTCCCTCATAAAAATTCTCTATAAAATTATCTCTAAACTACTATCTAATAAACGTTCCCCCATTAACAATAAAATCATCTCTTAGAACTAGTTTGGATTCCTCATCAGAAGAAAAATCATTGATTTCATCTTCCTTGCCTCAGAGTGTACTAATATCTTAAATAAGTATATTCGGCTAGGTATAATTTCCATTAAACATGATATTTGGAAAGATTTTGACACTATGGATTGGATTTTTATTTATAAAGTCATCACCAACATTGGTTTCAATGAAATGTTTATCAAAAAAATCAAAACCCTCTTTAATTATGCTCACATTTTTTTCTTCTAATTAATGGATCACCAAAAGGATATTTCAACTTCACAAAAGGAGTTAGGAAAGGGGGCCCGCTCCCTACAACCCTTTTACCCATTATAGAGGACTACCTAAGCATAATTCTCACACAAATGGTAAATCCAGGTAAAATAAATCCTATTATTTCCTCTAGAAACCTAAATGTTCCCTCTAACCAATTTTATGAGTATAAAATCATTTTAATTTTACAAGGTGATAAAAGAAATATTAAAAACCTTAAATATATCCTCAAAGGCTATGAATATGTGTCTATTAAATCCATAAAATGGAATAATTATTTCATTTTTTGGAAAAAGATTCCCTATAGCTATATAAATTAGAAATATATATGATATTAGTATTAAATAATTCTAGTTCCCCTTCACATATCTTAGGGTCCCTATATTTTGGTGAAAGTCTAAAGATACATACTTTTCCAATGCAGTTGATATAATAAAAATTATCTCCCCACTTGGAGAGGAAAATATCTATATATTAAATGAACTATTGTTTCTAAAATGGTTTATTCCACGGTGGTTTATAAATGGACCACTGGTTTGATTAAAAATCTTAGTTTCACTATAAAGAACTTTGTTTTTAGTTGAAGAATTATTGAATGAAAGCTAGTCATGGTACCTTAGACTAATTATTGTAATCCTTTAGCCAATGGTGGGTTGGGTATTAGAAACCTCAATATTTTTAATTATTCTCTACAGGATAGGCTCACATGAAACCTATTAAATAAAAAATCTATGGCTTTTAATTTCCATAGATGTAAGTTTCTGAAAAAACTGAAAAAGAATTTTTCTCTACATGGACTCCTATATCTACCCTTATATCAAAAACTCATCTAACAAAATTATGTCTCATTCGAGGTGGTTAGATAAAAAAGAATCTTCTCTGATGTTTTGGGTGGATAATTGGAATGGATTTCCTCTTATCGTTATGGCTCACCCTATGAAATTACCTGTTCAAACATGTATTTCTATAAATGATTATTTTCACTCTCTAGGCTTGGATTTACCTAATGATATTAACACTATAATTAAAAATTATGATTTTGTTAATACTGACAAATTTTATTTTGGGAGCCTAAAAATTGAAATTTTGGATACCAAACTTCTCTAAAATTATAATTTCATTGATACTAATCAAGATTTTTATTGGTTAAAGAACTATAATAAGCCATGCGTTAGACCCTCCAGGTTTACCCTTCTCTGGATAATATCCCGAAATTGTATTCCCATTGATTGATGTCTTCAATTATTTGGGATCCATCTTTTCTCTAAATGTCATCTCTATAACCAACATAGAGAGGATTCTAGCCATCTGTTTTTATCATCTTCTACTACTTATTCTCTATGGAAATACCTTTTTGACGTTTTTGATCTAAGCTGGACGTGCCCGGACTCCATTCGATTGCATCTGTAACAATGCATAAGTGTTGATGTTTCTCTACATATCAAACATCTCTTCATAGCTTCTATAGCCAAGATAATTCACATAGTCTGGTATGACAGAAATTCAATTATTCATCATAATTTTAATTTCAATTTTTAATGCTACTTTGGTTAAGAAATTCACTATGATCAAAGAATCTAGTTTGATGAAAATAGGTACCTACCAAAACTCGATAAAATATCTTATTGTCATTCATCAATTTGGAATAAAATGAAGGTACATGAAACTGAAGGGCTTACTTGAAGTATTCTAGAAATCCCATTTTCCCAGATAGTCCAAGATTAATGTGGATCGTACCTCAAAGGGAAGTCTGGGCCCTTCAGGTTACATAATGGTGTGTAGAGATCGCAATGGTCAGGTCTTTGGATGCTATGACAGTACCTGTGGCTTTTCAAAATCTTTAAAATAATAGATGTATAGTTCAATTATTGTGGTTGAGATTATCAAACAAAGAGGTTGGATTAACTTATGGATTGAAATAAACTCCACCACTATTGTACAAGCTCTCTGGAATGATGTGGTGCATCTCACTTGGACTCTCACAACAAAATGGATGGAATGTCTTCATCTCCTTTTTGCGATCAATCATATAATCACTAATGATTATTGTGAGATGAATGAAGTGGAAGATGGTCTTCCCATCAAATGAGTGAATAGAGATGAAAAGTAGTGAAATAACCTCCCATTGGATCTTATTTCTTTTCATGAAAAATATTTTAATAAAATTCCTACTTTCAAAATTTTGTAACTCTTTTGATTTTTTATATTATTTTGTGCTTTGGTATTTCAACCAAGGAATCACTGTATTAAAAAAACTCACGTCACCAGTCTTGCTTAAATTTCATGATCCTATGTTATACAATGATTCTGTGTTTACTAATTTTGATGGAATTTTATTTATTTATTTATATATGGTTTGTTCATGGGATTAAGTGATAGTATTTGTGAAGGAATGAGGACCAATTTTCAATTTTAAGGTTTATGGGTGCCTAATAATCAAGAGAGAGCCACCCATATATTCAAACCATCTGGATAATTACATATAAATACATTTTCAGATTTTTTTTAAAATGTAAAGGCTACTAATGGTTAAATTTTGAAATGGTGTGATTTCTAAGTAAATGAGAGCCAAATTCCAAACTATAAACTATATGGGTGATTTATAGGTTTGTAGATGGCCAACCATATGACTAAACTATTGTACATGAGCATTTTAAATTATAAAATGAAATTGGTTTCGATTATTGGTATCCAATTTTCAATCCATGAAGTGTATGTGTGCTTCAGGAATGGGGAAATGGAAACCCACGTAGTTGAACTTTGGTATATAACAATGTTATGCTGTGAAATAGTTTTAAAAGTAATGAAAATTCAATTTTAATTGGAAAGGAATTGGGTAACTACTAAATTAAAAATTGGAACCATGTTGGTTATTTGGGGCATGATTCTTAGGGGATGACCAGTTTGGGTGTTTCCAAACATTAAAAACTAAGCAACTACTATTGGGTTCCTTTCTAAAGAACCCAAGTTGTCTTAGTGGGACCCTCTTATGTAACCTTATAGCATTAAAAATAATTTTTTTGATTAATTTTATAATAAATATGGGATGTCAATAAATTGTTAATGTTTAAAAGGAAGTTTGATGTAACTTTCCTATTTTTCTTACATGCATTCGCTAAATCAACTACCTTTTTCTTTTCTTTTACGAAATGGTACTTGATGTTTGAATTAAATCTTTTAGAAGTTTAAAGATTTAAATTTCATTAAATGAAAAGGGCTTGTAAAAGGAACCCTAGGTTGTGTACATTGTTTAAAACCCTCATGTATGGTAGTTTGATTTTCTCCTTTGAGTTGCCTTGGAATGAAAGTATGATAATTTTCCGTGGGGATTTTACTTTTAATCAATGTCTTAAATGATAGGATTTCATGTCTAGTGACTTTTCAGTTATTTTTTCCCCATTATAGGCTGACATTTTTCCTTTGTAAGGCCTAACCTGTGGTAGATATCACCTTAGATCTTTTATGCCTTGATAAACTTGTGATATTTTTGACATTTTGTGTCGTTTGGGTTCCATTATCCCTTGTAGGAATATTATCTTTAAATGAAAACCTTATTTGGATGGGTGATCATGTTTTCCATGTCTTTTGATACAGGCATGTACATCGAGTAATGCTCAATTTTAGAAGGTTATACATTCCTAGGGCAAGATCGATTGCTTCTTAGGTCACTTGACCCTTCATTTTTTTAATTGGTGGATAAATTGGATTGTCATAATCCAGGTGAAAAGTTATATTGGGTAGTACGACTTAGAGATAAGTTTCATATAATTTCCAAACGATACTTGAATTCATAGGGCTGATATCCTATGAATAGTATCAAGGACATGTCATTTTGATTTTGAAACCTTGGGGAAGTATGTATTCACGTACATAGCACCCGTTGAGTGCTAAATGATGTAACAAACCTCATTGAGTTTGGTGGAGTCATTGATCCTTGTGTGGATGTGTATGTAATTAGGCCATCTCCATAGTAGATTGACTTTTTATTTTTCTGATGAGTTCAACCTAATTCTTGTGAAGAATTTCTTGAGACTCGGGTGTTTTGACCCATCGATTAGTTTGGTTATGGTCTCTTTTTCAAATGTCAATAAGTTTGTGAGTGTGAGTCGGAGGGGATTCGGTTGTTTGTTTAAGTTGGATTTGGTCTAACACACTCATGAGCATCTGTCTTATCTTCTCTTTTAGTGAATAGGACACTCTTAATTTGGGTAATGTCGCTTCCTTTCTGGTTAATTTTCTCCTTCCAAGTAGAAGTTGAAAAACCAAGAAGGACAATTTGGAAATGGTTAGTTTTTTATGAATTCCATTGAGGCTCATAAGTTTAAAATCACGTCAAGGATTTCTAGGTAATATGATGTCAATAAGTTTGTATGTATATAGTATCTCTGAGAAACACCATTGGTCTTGGAGGTGTTTAGTGTTTTTTTGTGAGATATCACGTAAATCCTTGGGTGGGAAAAAACTTTGTGATCGTCTTTGATTGGAGATTCATCGTAAGGTGAGGATAAGTTTCTTTTAATGAAATCGACTAGTTATGGATTGACCATTATTATTTCCAATGGTTGGGTGTGTTTGACTATAAACCATTTAAATCCTCTTAGTTTATTATTCATAGTGATGGGCACGTCCCCTATCTTGACGTCATCCAAGATGCACCAGGATAGAATCATTCATACATAGTACTAAATGATGTTATTAATATTTTAATAACTTATTATATACTCCCTTTACTGGTTTTATATGAAATTTTCATAATTTGTGTAAAATATTGTTCTTTAAATATTAAATATAATTTTATAGCACTATCTGAATTCATCCAGATTCAAGTCTATTTAATGTTCTAATAATCAATATTGCCCTAATGATCCAAATTGTATGGTTCTAGTTTTTTAGGATTCCTTCTTTAATTTCCCACATATCATTAGAAGGAATCATTGGCCAATTCTTCCATTGGAAGGGTCATGTAGACCATACAAGAAGGTCCATAGAATCTGTGAAGAAACTAAATCATCCATGAAGATTGAATTACTGGGATCAATCCAAAATTGAAAATTCATTCACTGTTCTCAAACATTCGGAAAACAATTCAAGGATTCTTGAATAAAAATTTCAAGGCCCAAAACCAAAAACAAGGGTCCCAAATGAATCTTTGAAGTCCAGCCCATCATTCTAGCCGGAATGATAATTAAGACACTATTCCTGCATTTTCTCCTGGTTTATTCATCAAATAAGGCTGGTAGTTTTCAGTGTGAAAGCTACGATATGTGTGGACAATGTCATAGAATAATGTAATTTTATTTGATAGAATCTTTCTATTCAAAAATCCATTCACAATTCATCCATCGAAAAAGAACGGATAGAAATGGATAGTTTAACATTATTTATTAAAACCACGATAATGTTGGATAAAAATATCCAATGGCCGCCATATTTTTATGTAAGACATTTCACATCAATATCTAAAACTGGGAAGAAGAGATCGTCTCAAGATTCAGCTTCCTAGATAGAAAAATTGGCAATGCAAGTGGAGGGTCTGATTTGAAATGCAAACTTTCCACCTCCTTGGGCTATAAATACAACCCCCTCTTCTCCTTGCATGTGGTTGGAATTTCAGAAGAGAGGAGCACACATTGGCATCACCAAATAATTAAAAAATTATTATTAGGACTATACATACTCATGTTTTTACTTGAGATACATTTCCTCATCTCTCTCTTTTAATTTACTTTTACAGTTTTCTTCGTTTGTATTTTCACAAGTGCTTGTCTTTGTAATTCTGTTTTAAGGAAAGTTTATTTTTCCATATCTGTTATTCTCATCCACCTTCTATAGATTAATATTGTTTTTCTTAAAATAGTTTAAATCAATTTAAAACCCTTTCCCTTTTTTTTCTTCCTCATTCAATCGAAAGTCTATTTTTAAACTCTCTTCAACGATTGTGTGTGTTTGACGCACTGCTCTTTTCTAATCCCATTATTTTTGTTCTATTTATAATTCATCACCATAATCATATATTACCATATTAATAACAATATTGATGGATTAGTAAATCTACCATTGGGGTGAGTAATTATTTTTATTTGTTAATAAATTGATTGATTTTCCTCGATTAGTATCCTTCAATTTAACATTGTGTATGTTGGTCATAACATGTCATGGATTAATGACTTGTTTTGTTTAATGTGTGGTTTCAATGGATTATTGGAACAATAAATACACTACCATCAAATATATCTAATTGATATTATAACCCTAAGTTATTTTATGGCTTGGATTAAAGCCTTAACACTTAAGAATTATGATCAATGATATCTTGTGAAGTGGGTGTTAATTTAAATGCTATATAATGAAAAGGTCAATGATATCACAAGATTTACTCCCTATGAATGAACTCACACAAATATTTATCAAATTGTTTAATAAAAATACAATCATTAATCACTACATTTAATCTCTACAAATAAACCCTCCAATCAAAATACAATCAACTAAAAACAATCAACTATTTAAAAGTATCATCACTGAGGATTCAACCCGAGTTCTCCTATACACATTAGAAGAGCACCGGAACCTTGAACGGAGATAAGCAATAATTAGTCAGGCTTTCAAATGGTTCCATTTTTGGATATGGTTATTTAATTAGTCATTCATTTTTGTTTATTGTAAAAAAATAAAAAAAATAAAAAAACACAATGAAAAACCCGCCTTCTCCAAAAAATCATAAACAGAAAACGAACAGAAAGAAAAACTCATCTTCATCTTTCTTCCAAAATCTTTCTGAATTCCCCATAGCCTCCCAAACTATCCCTCAGATTTGATTGACACTGAAATTGAGTGAACACTTCCCCAACTTAGGAGTAACATAAGAGATAATCAACTCATCCAAGAACGAGTCCTCGTCCAACCAATTGAATTAGATATGGCCAATCCTAGGGAACGAGCACTTAAAGAACGTGATTCCGCTGATATGAATTACCAAACCCTTGGTATTAAATATCCAAACATAGAGTTTGACTAAAACTCAAATAATTTTTGATTCATCTTCTTCCTCATTTACACGGGCTAGCCGGTGAGGATCCACATCTCCACTTTAAAGAGTTCCTAGTGGTGTGCTCTACCATGAAGCCTCAAGTGGTTTCTGAGGAAAAAATCAAACTCCAAGCTTTCCCTTTCACCCTATATGACTCCTCCAAGTCATGTCTTTACTACCTCCCTCCTGGTTCCATAACCACATGGAATGACATGAAGCAACTTTTCTTAGATAAATTCTTCCCTTCTTCTCAAATTGCTTCCTTCTAAAAGTAAATAAGTGGTATCCATTAATTCCCAAATGAATCACTCCATGAATACTGTGAGAGGTTCAAAAATGTTGTTGTAACCGGACCACACCACCAAATCCATGACCAACTCTTGATCCAATGCTCTCATGAGGGGTTATTTTCTATGGAGAGAACCCTCATTGATGCTGCAAGTGGTGGTGCTCTTACTGATAAAACTCATGCATCTGTAAGAGATCTCATAAGAAACATGGAAGAAAACACACAAAAATTCAATACATGAGCACATGCTTAAGTTAATCAATTCAAATACAATCAATCCACAGATCCTAACTAGATGAAAGAGTGGATGAATGAACTTACAGGTCTTGTGCGACAACTAGTTGTGGCATCCAAAGCCCCAACCTCATCTTCTCCGTAGTCTCTATTCCTTGGACCTATCATGAATTGTGGAATCTATAGCTACCCATCTCATCCAACTGAAACATGTACACAACTTCAAGATGATCAATCTGATTCATCTAGACCAATGGAGCTCAATGAAGCATATGCACAGTGGAACCCCAACCCTCAACAATCAGGTCAGTTTGTTAGAACCTTTAACCAACCCCATTCTGATACCTTCTCTTTTACATATAAACCTAACTTCAAATATGGGAATACCATTTCTCATCCCCCTCAATACCCTCATCAAAACCCAAACCAATTCCAATATGTTCAAGGTGTTGGTACCTTCCCATAACCTTATCCTTTTATTCCTCAACCTCAAAGGAACAATCCTCCTCCTAGATTCCACTATCCTAGTGAGCCTTCCCAATTCCCAAACCAATACAATCGCTTTCTCAAGAACCCAAATCATGGTAATCCCAATCTAGGGAAAGCATCTTCTTCCAAAAACCCATGAGAAATTGTTTTAGAAGATCTTTCCTCCTTCACCCATTCTATCCTTAAGAACATTGAAACCCAAATGGGTCAACTTGCATCCCACCTAAGCCAGCAACAACAATAAAATTATTCCCAACTCCCAACTCAACCATTATCCAACCCCAAGGTTAATGTAAGTGAAATTATACTCAGATCGGGAAAGAAAATTGTTGTGCCTCATGATGAGACCTCCCACTCCACTTTAAATGTTGACCTAGAAAATGAAAAGAAAAAGAAACTTGAAATGGAACCCGAATCAATTCCCTTACCTCATTCTATTCCCCTTAGGAACCCAATTCCTTTTTCTAAATCCATTTCTATGCCAAAGAAGACCTTTGAACCCGATCCTAAAATGCTCGACATGTTTTGAGATGTTGAAGTCAATATATCCCTCTTAGATACCATATAACAAATCCCAAATTATGCCTAGTTTTTTAATGAATTTTTCACCCACAAGAGGAAACATAGGACATTTGAAAATGTTTTGACCCAACATTCTATTACCATAAAGTGAAATGATCCAAGGACCTTTACGGTTCCATGCCAAATTGGATGTCCCAGCTTAGATGATGCACTCATAGACCTAGGAGCCTCAATTAATGTCAAGCCCAAATACATCTTCTCTAACCTTGGCCTAGGTACCTTGCACCCAATGGGTGTTTTCATTCAGTTATCCAATCAAATCCCATCCAGTACTGAGGGAATAATTGAGGATTTCCTTGTTCATGTCAATGATATTATCTTCCCAACTGATTTCTATGTCCTTAACATGGAAGGTAAGACGACCTCTTCTCGATCTCCCCTAATTCTAGGAAGATCATTCCCTGTGACTGTTAGAACCAAGATTGATGCCCATTCTGGCATCTTATCCATGGAATTTGGTGACCAAATGGTCATGTTCAACATTTTCCAAGCCATATGATACCGATTTGAGGATCACTCTTTATTCTCAATCCAAGCTTTTTAGAACACTTCTAAGAATCAATTGAACCCCAATCCACCATATTCTTCATGTTCCAATGACCAAGGATCTTGTGAAATATGAACAATGATTATCCAAGTTATAAATGGTGAAGTTGATGTTGACCTATCATTCATAGACTCCATAAATATAGAGGAACATGAAAACTCTCTTGAATCCCACATAAACTCTAATCTATACTGCTCCACCTTGGACAGTATTAAGGAAAATGAATCTGAAGCAACTGAAATCCCTTCCTCCCTTCATAAGTTGTCTATCCCACAAAAGAAAGATGAGACTAATCTAAAACCTCTTCCAGAACACCGGAAATATTCATTCATTTTCCATGATCACTCTTATCTTGTCATTATCTCTGCTTCACTTACTGAAATTGAGGAGTACAAACTTGTTCAGGTGATACAGAAAAAAAGGTTTTAGGTTGGACCCTAGTTGTCATACTAGGAATAAACCCTTCCCTTTTCATGCATCAGATACATCTTGAGGAATCATCCAAACCAATTACAGAACCACAAAGAAGACTCAATCAACTCATACATGATGTAGTGAGGGAAGAGATCACCATGATTCTTAATGCAGGTATCATCTACTGAATTTATTATAGTGAATGGGTTTGTCCAATTCAAGTAGTACCTAAAAAGGGTGGGTAACTTTTGTCACAAATGAACATAGGGAGGTTGTCTCAACTCGAGTGAAGAATAAATGGAATGTGTTCTTTGATTATTGAAAATTGAATGTTGAAACACAAAAAGATCACTACCCTCTTCCATTCTTTGATAAAATGATAGAATGATTAGCCGTAAAGTCACACTATTTCTTTATTCATGGATACACTGGCTACATACAAATCCCAATCTCACCTCAGGACCACGAAAAGACTACATTCACTTACCCATTTCGAACACATTCATATAGGATAATTCATTTTGGCCTTCGAAATTCTCCAGTAACATTCCAGAGGTGTATGATGAGTATATTTTCTAAATTTATTGAATATTGCATGGAGGTATTCATGGATTACTTTACCATATATGGTGAGTCATTTGAATCATGCTTGAATTCACTCTCTCTTGTCCTTCAAAAGTATGTCAAGTGTAACCTTATGTTAAATTTTAAAAAACGTCACTTCATGGATGCAAATGGGATGGTTCTAGGGAACATAGTTTCAAAGGAGGATATTGAAGTTGATGATACCAAAATTGAAGTGATCCAATCACTTTCTGAACCCACCACTATTCAAGACATTCATTCTTTCCTCAGTCATGCTGGTTTCTATCAGGGATTCATCCATAACATCAATATAATTTCCCTCAAACTCACTTGGTTTCTCCAAAATGATGTGACATTCCATTTAGATTAGGTTTTCAAGAGAGAATTTGTTGAACTCAAAACTTCTCTTACATCTACCTTGATAATCCAACCCTCAGATAGGTCTTTACCATTTGAGTTGACGTGTGATGCTCTTGATAGAGCCGTTGGGGTTGTTCTAGGTTAAAGAAGAGAAAATATTCTTCATGTCATCTATTATGCCTCAAAAACATTGGATGAAACTCAATCTCACTACAATGTCACTAAAAAAGAACTTTTAGCAGTTTTTTTTCCATAGATAAATTTCGTCCCTATCTCTTAGGTGCCAAAATCATCATCTTCGTAGATCATTAAACTATAAAGTTCTTACTCAAGAAAAGTGTTTCCAAACCGGGTCTAATAAGATGGACATTAATTCTCCAAGATCTTGACCTTCAAATCAAAGATAGACTAGGAAAAGAAACCCTTGTGGCTAGTCACTTGAGTAGAATTTCAAATTATTCTCATTCAGAAATCATTGATCCAGAATTCCCCACTGAGCACCTTTCATATCTAACTCCAAAGTCACCATGGTATATCCCAATTGTAAATTACGTTATTTTTGTTGTTTTCCCTGAAAAGTTTTCAAATGAACAAAAATGAAGTAGAAAAGTGATTCAAAATTCTATTTTTGTGAAGATAATAAACATTGGAAAACTGGGGATGACATGGTAATTAAAAGATGTGTTGATGAAAATGAACATTCTTCCATATTAAAATTTTATCACTAACTTCCTGAAGGTGGCCACTTTGGGCCAAAAAGGACCACCCGAAAGTTCCAAGACTCTGGATTCTTCTTGATGTAACTCTTCAAGGACTCACACGAGTACTGTCAATCATGTACCACTTACCAAAGTTTGGCACAATTTCAATGTGGAATGGAATTCCCCAAAATCCTTTAATTTTATGTGAGATCTTAGATGTTTGGGGAATCAATTTCATGGGACCATTCCCCCTTCTAATGGATTCTCATATATTATTCTTGTCATTGATTATGTTTCTAGGTGGGTCAAGGCCAAACCCACTAGGAAGGATG
The DNA here is from genome assembly GCA_963277665.1 of Viscum album. Classification (NCBI taxonomy): domain Eukaryota; kingdom Viridiplantae; phylum Streptophyta; class Magnoliopsida; order Santalales; family Viscaceae; genus Viscum; species Viscum album. The sequence goes on along the minus strand of OY728158.1, from coordinate 689,002,100 downwards.
ATTCACATACTGTTATTGAGTTCTTAAACACACACATCTTCCACCGATTTGGAACACCACATGCCTTCATAAATAACTTAGTAACTAATTTTTTTAATAAAACCATGGAATATATTTTGAAAAGGAATGGTGTTGTACATAAAACTTCAACTGTATATCACCCCCAAACAAATGGTTTATATGTACTTTTTAATAGAGAAGTCAAAAGAGTGCTTAAGAGAATTGTTAAGCCCACCAGAAAAGATTGGCCTGCAAGACTTGGTGAAGCACTTTGGGCTTATCGAACTTCCTATAAGACATCCATTGGGATGTATTTATTTGGGTTAATATTTGTTAAAGCATGTCATTTAACAGTTCAAATCCAAAATAAGTCTTTTTGGGCTATGAAAAACTTTAATTTTGATTGTGAAAAATCAGGTGAAGAGAAATTGTTGTAGTTGACAGAACTGGAGGATCTTTGACTTGATTCCTATGAAAATTCACATCTGTACAAAGAGAAATCTAATGTACTCCATGATAAACACATCCTAATAAAGGTATTTCATCAAGGTGAAAATTTAATTCTTTTAAATTTTCAATTCCGGCTTCACCCAGATAAGCTTTATTCTCAATGGGAATTTCATTTTGTTATTACTAATGTTTAACCATTTGGTGCAGTGCAATTCCAAGAACTATCTTTGAGAAAGACATTCATAGTAATCAAACATTGGTTAAAGCATCGCCAAGATAGGAAACACAATCCTGGAACAACATCGACTTCCATCGGATCCAAAAAATCTATAGTAAACACACAATTGGATGGAGATGGGTACCCCCAAAATCCAAACCAGGGGGCACCACTTTCCCTTTAACTCTCTCAATCTCTTCTCTCTCTCCCTTTTTATTCTTTTTCTTCTCTTTTTCATTTTTTACCACATTCATCATCAAAATTTTTCTTTACTTTTCTCATTATCATTTGTGTGGGTGTGTATATTAAAAACACTAAAAAAATTTAAAAATAAATAAATGTATAAAACCCAAAAGATTCATACTTACTCACCATCCAATTTTAAAATTTTGTCCAACCATTTTGGGGAGTCAAAAGACATGGTTTCATCTCAATTTTTTTTGGTTTCTTCTAAAATTTGTATAAATAATATTTTCTCAAAACCAACAAATTTTGAATGCTCAATTTTTGATCTGGAAAAATTATTTTCCCACTTGTGGGGAATAAAATTTACTTTCATGCCAAGGACACCTATGACCATCTTTTCAAAATGTGTTATTTTATTTTACCTCAATTTGTGAGTTTTGAGTTTTTGGACCTTAGAGCTTAATTTGCTATTTTCAGGTGCATTAATATGATAGAGGCATTTTTGGAACCCCGTGAGAATTATAATAGCCAAACAGCCTCCCATTAACCATACATCAATTCTCCTTTTGAAATCCACTTCAAGCCTATGAAATACTTTTATTTGTTTGGAACAGTACAAGCCCAATCCCTTATCCCACCCAATATCAACATGGATTTTCATTTCATATTTTTTTTAAATTTAAGTGTGGAGGTAATTTATTTCATTTTGGGTACCATTTTGTTGATTTTCACCATGTTGTAATATGCTTGAGGACAAACATCAATTTATGTGTGGGGGAGAGGTTTTCCTTTAGTGGGGTTTGGGAATATATATATGTTTTTATTGTACAAATGATATTGAAAAGTGTTAAAACAACAACAAAAAACTGAAAATAAGAGTGGTTTGTGTCTTGGGTGGATCAAAAATCACTCTTCCTCAACCATTGATCTTGTTATAACTATTATAATTACTGTCATGAGGAGACCAAACATGGGTTGGGAGATGAGTGTGATATCTGTTTCAAGTTCAACTTTCAAAAAAATAAAAGAAATGAAAAAAATTAACACTTATGTCATTGGGAGAAGTTTAGTGGTTTATAAATATTTCATCTCCTCATCCACTTCAAAATTCTTTCCTCTTTTGTATATTATTTCACATTTTCATTCCCTCGTAAATATGGGTTTCCAAATCCTTTAATTATCATTTAGAAAAAGTGTATTTCTTTTTCCATGTTGGTGTTTTACCCCCATTTTTCTATATTTTGGATATCATATTCCTACCATCCCATAGCCACAGAAAACCACATAAAAATATTTCTTTATTTCATAGAACTTTAGGATAGGGAGTGAAAGCTGAGATCTCTTACAAACTCTAAGATTTTCAATTTTGGTTGGTGAAGGAGTGAAGCTCCATAAATTAATTTTATCATCTTAAGAGGAGTAAGTTTTGTGTGCCACCATTTTCTATTTCTAAATTTTTGAATGAAAAAATGAATTGTTTTTAGAACATTGTTTCTGTAACAACTTGTGGTGGAATTCAATATAGATGAGTGAAACTGTCTAAACCTCCCCTGGTTGGTGAAAACAAAATATTAATATTTGTTGGTGTGTGAAAATGATTTTTTAATGTTTTTATATTTGTTCCACATGGGGACATACACAAAACTAAGTGTGGGGTATTTGATGCTATTAATTTCTTCATGACTTATTATATAATCCCTTTACTGATTTTATATGAAGTTTTTATAATTTGTGTGAAATATTAATTTTTAATTTTTAAATATAATTTTAGATAACTATTTGAATTCATCCAGATTAAAATCCATTTAATGTTTTAATAATAATTATCACCCAACTGATCCAGATTGTGTGTTTCATGTTTTTTTGAATTCCTTATTCAAGTTCCCACATATCATTAGAAGGAATCATTGGCCAATTATTCTATTTGAAGGGTCATATGGACCACACAAGAAGGCCCAGAGAATCTGTGAAGAAACTAGGCCATCCATAAAGATTGAATTACTCGACTCAATCTAGAAGTGAAAATTCATTCCTTTTCCTCAAACATTTGGATAACAATTCACATATACATGAATAAAAATTTCCAGGCCCAAATCCAAAAGAGGGGCCCAAATGAAGCTTTGAAGTCCATCCCACCATTCTGGCCGAGAATTTAAATCAGGATACTATTCTAGTATTTTCTCCTGATTTAATTATCAAATATTGCTGGGATTTTTTAGTGTGAAATCTAAGATATGGGAGGAAAACTTGTTAGAATAAATTATTTTTATTTTAAGGTGTCATCCTATTCAAAAATCCCTTCACATTTCAGCCATCGAAAAAGCATGGGTAGAAAAGGACAGTTTAGCATTGTTTATTAAAACTGCAATAACATTGGATAATAAAATCCAATGGATTCCCAATATTAATGTATGACAGTACACATCAATATCTACAACTTATAAGAAGATATCATCTCGATATTCAGTTTTCTGGATGGCCAAATTGACGATGCAAGTGGAGGGGACGATTTAGAATACAAATTTTCCACCTCCTTGGGCTATTAATACAACCCCTTCTTCTCCAAGCATGTGTTTGGAATTTTAGAAGAGTGGATAACACATTTAAATGACCAATGATTTTATAAAGTCTTCGTAGGACCAACCATACTCAATTTTATACTTGAGATACCTTTCCTACTCTCTTTGTTTTAAATTACTTTTGTAGTTTTCTTCGTTTGTAATTTCACAAGTGATTGTCTTTGTAATTATGTTTTAATGAATGTTTCTTCTTCAATATCTATTATTCTCATCCACCTTGTATATTTTAATATTATTTTTCTAAAAATATTTTAAATCATGTTAAAACCCTTTCTCTTCTTTTTCTTCCTCATTCAATCAAAAGTCTTTTTTTAACTCCCTTCAACCATCATGTGTGTTTGACCCAATACTCTTTTCTTATCCCTTTATTTTTGTTCTATTTATAATTCATCACCATTATAATATATTACCAGATAAATAACCATATTAATGTATGAGTAAATCTACCATTGGGGTGAGTCATTATTTAGAGATGTTAAGAAATCAAGTGCTTTTTCTCGATGAGTATTCTTTAATTTAACATTGTGTATATTAGACTTAACATGTCATGGATTAATGAATTGTTTTGTTTAACATGTGGTTTACATTGATTATTGGAACCATAAATACACTACCATAAATGGGCTCTGATTTTGATTAAAAACCTAAGTTAAGTTTAGTCTTGGATTAAATCCTTAACACTTCGAAATTCCAATAAACATTATCTTGTGAAGTGGGTGTTAATTTAAATGAAATATAAATCAATTCTCTAAGAAAACACAAGATTAACTCCCTAAAAATGAACTCACTCCAATCTTCATCAAATTTTTAAATAAAAAAAAAATCATTAATCACTTCATTTAATCATTACAAACAAACCCCCCCAATCAAAATACGATCAACTAAAAACAATCGACTATTAAAAAGTATCATCGTAGAGGATTTGACCCAAGTACTGCTATACACATTAGCCGAGAACTGGAACCTTGAACCGTTGATAGGTGATAATCATCCGTGATTTCACTAAATCTTTAAAGTTACATCGGGATTGTTTTGGTGTTTTTTATTGGTGTTAAATTCGAGAAGCATGGTTCTTATAAAGGCTTGGTTAGTCTTGAGTAACTCTTGGGTTCCTATGTAGGAATGCCTTGGATGAAATCTAGGACACGAGCCATTGTTTTCTTTGACTCGACCATTAGGCGGATGCCACTCTAGGCCCAATCCATGATCTGATGTGAACATTGTAACCTTGATTCAACATCTAACTTTTAATTATGGGTGTGAATTACATTGTAATAGTCCTTTGGACTCTAGTTTTAGGAATATGAGGACATCCCATGCTTGTATTTGGGGTAAAAGTTGTTTCTCAGAAAGGGGTAACTATTTTAGTGGGAAGGATCTGTTTGATACCCTTGATCATGTTGGGGTATGGGAGTTTAAATGGTCATGTGAGGGTTTGTCCAAGGTACATCACCATAAGATGGCTATGGACTTAATAAATGACCATATTGTCAACTTATAATGCCTTAAAAGGAGGAATTGATTTTCTATTGTAAGACATTTTCCTTCTAAGATGAGTTTTTAAGGATAAGTCGGCTATAGTAGCTCAATTTGTTGTTTTTCTCATTTAACAAGCATGGTTTGTGATGTAACCATTTTAAAATCGCATCTCTATGTTAAGGAAAGTGTGGTTTGAGGGTTGACAGTGTCTTCTGGGGAAATATTTCATGACTAGTTTCAGTTACGTTGATCTAGAATTGACCATTTCATCTTGATTATGTCTCTAATTTGACTGTACATAGAGTTGGGTTTTCCCAATTAACTAAATCACACCATGATCATCTTTAAACACATAAAAATGGAATGCTTTGTAGGTAATTCAAATTGTAGGAGATGTAGTTTGGAATTGTCCTTTTAATTTTAAAGCCTAAGGAGGAGAGAACCTTTTTTGGGATTCCTGACATGACGATGACATGATCATGTCACTAGTTTAATAGGAATGGGTAAGTTTTGTCTCGATGTTTTGGTTGGAAATCGAGTGTTGACTCGGGTGTTGATGTATGTCGAATGCTTAAATGAATGCTTGAAGGTGTGTTAGGTATTGGGTAACACAACATGAACATTTGAATGAGACTTCATGACACTTTTAGGTTGGTGATGTTTTTGTTTCTCCTAGAGGCTTATCAAGGATGAAAAGTTCTAAGGTGGTGAGTATTTAAGAACACATTCTTTTGAACCACGGAAAAATGCACTGGAATTTAATTTTTTTTCATTTATGAGATTGGATTTTTTTTCTAAACTGAGCTTCATAAAGAAATTATATGATTTGGAACCCTTAGAAGTGATATTTTTGGACTTGGGTAAAGTCTTGAAATGTTTCCCAGGTACCTCGAAGAGGTTCAGGTGCATCAGATACAAACAATTAGTATTTAAAGTGGTAATAGATGCTGCACTGTTTGTCTGAAACTGTGTGCACCTTCTGTCGGTGGACAAAGGTCATGTTCAAAGGCTACACATATTTTACTAAACTTTTCACCTAACCCACATGGTTAGTGGCATAGGTAGTACCTAAGAACTATTCATTTCATGGTTGGAACAAAGATTCTAAACGGTGTGGCCAGCCTATGTGTGGTGCCTCAAGTCTCCAGTAAAGGGTGTGTTATTGGAACATGGTTTGGTAAACTGTGCAACCTAAACCATGTGTTGGGTCCCTATTTTTAGAATAAAAATAATGTAAGAAAAATAAAAAAAATAAAACTAAAACCTAATGTTCCAATTTATCTCCCCAGACTCACACACAAACCCCCCCTCCCCCTCCTCTCCAGTGTGCGATGCGAGCCTCCTCTCAGCTCCCTACTTTCGCGGATCTTTCCCCAAGATTTCTTCATGTTCTTCGTCAAAATCTTCATCATATGGCCTCCTCATCTTTCCCCATCCATAAATTGGTATTTTTATTCTCTCATGTTTCCCGGTGATGTGTGGCCAAACCCCAGGCTTTAGGGATAATTTTTATTTTTGTTTTCTTCAATTTTTATGTTGTGCTAAGGGTCTCTTGATACTCCCTTGTGCGTATTCCGACAACCGCCTTCGAAGTCAAAGTGGTTTGGACAATTTTGGTTTTCCAACACTGATTTGGGGTATGTTTTTCCATCTTCCTTTATCATCATTCAATTTATAATTTGGGATTTGTTAATTTTATATGGATTCATTATACCATGTCATAGTGTTGTTGAGTTCTTGATATTGTTTTAGGAGCATTTGGCCACTCTGTGAAGGCTTTCACTCATATAAATAGGTATGTTTGAATAAAAATATATATATATATATATATATATATCATACTTGTACATATCCCATCATGGAGAGGGGAATATTTTGATTGGATTAAGATATATATATATGTGTGTGTGTGTGTGTGTGTGTGCAAGTGTGGATCGATATTCGTCAAAAACGCAAAGTGCCAATGTGTTCGGTTTGGTTCTTCTTTTAGGTAGGGTCCCATTTCTTTCCCCCTAATATTTAATACTGTATTAATTAAATTCCTTTACACCTTTAGTTAATTTTTTTTCCTTGTGTAGTAGTTTTTCTAAAATTATTTCCTTTAGTGAATTGGATATGATGCTTAATTGAAAAAATGAATTGTCTTATGAATAAGTTCATGATTTAATAATAAAACCCCTCCAAAAGAGGTGTGTTGTCTTTTAAACAAAAAAATAATGATAGTTATTTATATCATGCTTAATCTGGGTTTGTGATTTTCATATTCCTTTAATTGAGGATTATTTTGTGGTAAGTTATCCTTTGACCCCTTTGAATAATATTAAATTAGTTGTCATCTCGGTTAGTTTAAATGGCATTCCTCGAGTAGGCACATGCCTTGTTTCCCTGCAGCTTTTTATTTGACGCTTTAAGTCTTATTAATGAATTTTCCATATTTAGGAAAATTGAATGGTTATATTAATTGGATTTTATTGGATGGATTATAAAATATGGTATAATTATTTATAAATATATTGAACATGGTACCTTCTATTGACCTTGAGATTTATAAATGGTTTTTGGCATGTTTTGGTATAAATAATGGAATTGTTTTAAATGGAATGACTTGAGAATGATGGGTTGTTTTCTTAAAGTGAATAAGATTGTTTTGAATATAAACACCCAAGATATGGTAATTCCATTCCCCTAGTTATTCTTGGTTAAATGATTCATGTTCAATGTAATGTTTTATTTTGAAACTGAACCTAGTATTGAAATGCATAAGAGGTTTTGCCTTATGAATTATGTTATAATTGTTAGAGTGGTAATAATTGCTTGGATAAATGCAATGCATGAGTGGTAATGTCTTGTGGATTGAATTATAAATATTATTATATTTATTTTATAAATGGATTAATAAATATACTTATGGGAGGTTTTTTTTCCATGAAATTTATAAATGCACCTTTAAAAGAGATTGTGATACGATGATAAGGGATGATGAGCCAGAAGGGTGATCAAACATCCAAACATCAGTGTTGGGCTTGAATACCCACACCACTACTTCAAAATGTGCGATGGGATTCTGAGATCCATTTTCCATCTTAGTGTGTTTCCATGGCGTGCACACTCATCATCCTGTGTGATGGGAAAGACAACCCACCACTCTATTGGGATGTAGGGATTACTACCCCTTTTGAAAATATTATCAACTTGTAGACTGGTGTTGGATTCATGTGTGTTATATCCCAGTCCACTCCTGCAATATATATATACATACAGGGCTTACTACCACTTGACTATAGCTTATCACCTCAAAGATTGGTGTGGCATGCCTACATGTTACATCTCAATCCAGTCCATTAATATATATATATATATACTGTATATATATATAGTGAAATGATAAGACTTGTGTTCTGACTATGAGCCGAAGCACGTATATTCGTTAGGGGTCCCTTAGGAACCTGGACTAGTGGTTATTTAATTATTCAGTTATATGTATAATTTCTCTATACCTGCACACTATTTGATTTATATCGCACTGTCTGGATTAGGCTAGACACCATTACAACCGACCAATTGATTTTTATATATCACACCCTACAAGGTCCACCAATGCACTAGGGTGCCTATAACATCCCACCTTTTTATCACATAAACTTTCACTACATTATACCAAACCAATGATCTTTAAGGTTCAGTGTCTTGGAAACAAGGAACACAAAACATGAAAACATAAAACATTCTTCTTAAACACTTGAAAGGCTTCTCCTTATTTTCATTATAGGTTCATTACTGCATCTCATAACCTGGGGACATACATCAAAAGAAAGGGTGAGAAAAAGGCTCAGTAAGGGAAACAAGGGAAACATTTAACATGTGAACTTCAGATACATCAATAAAGTCATAAAAATGAACTTTAAGGCATGAGAAAGAAATCATGAGGCATATCATAATAAAAATAACTTATTTCATAACTTTAATATGTGGCTACAACATTTAACTTAGACAATATTTTCCGTTTCACTAAGGTCCAGACCCAAGGTGTCATTAAAAATTACCAAGGTTATTCACCAAAATATCCTTAAAAATGGTCATCTCTAGAGATTAAGTCTTTACCCAATGCATTGGAGCACTATCAGGTCTCACCCTTAAATTTTCCTCTGTGATCATGTTTTCCACATATATCATCATCAAAAATTTCATAAATAACCCATATAGAATAAAATAAATGGGTTTTATTTCACAATCATAACTTTTTAAAAACTTCTTTAATGACATGATCTTTATGTAACTTTAAACCCATGGAAAAGGAAAGCGGGTATCATGTATGTAAATCCCAGAATTTAAAATAGAACATCTTGATATATATGTTAATAACCCTGTATAAGAAAGGGCTTTTAGTATTCACTTAATAAAATAAAATAATTTGAGAATAAGAGAGAGGCATTTTGAGACGAAAATTCTGCAGCATAACAGCTATGTTACAGGGTTTTAGAAAACATTGAAAAGAGAGGGGACATAGATAAACCACTCATAAATGATCCATAAAACAATAGGGGGACAATATATAAAGGATTTAAGAACATGTTAATGAAATTTGAAAGATATACCATATGAAATGAAGAACATGAAAAGAAGACAAAAATAATATTTCTTTTATGAAAATTCGGCAGCCTAACGGCGTCACTTAAACTTAAAAAAAATGAATTGAAAAGATAAAATAGGGTCTCTAATCATATGAAAATAAAATATCAGTATGATAGATATAGAGATAATACCCCAACATAATAAAAAGGAACTTTAAAGACTCTACAAGAAAATAGAACTTGAAAATGAGAAGGGTGAAAGAATCCCTTAAAAATTTGGCATCCTAACGGCGCCACTTAAACATTAATAAAATGAAATGATGAGAGTAATAGGGGATATCTCATCATATGAACATGAAAAGAAAATTAAGATAAATATAAAATAACATCTTCCAACATAAGAACATGTAGAATAAAAGAAATGACTTAAAAGAGAGTATTTGAAAAGAAAGAGAGAGGTTGGAACCCTTACCTTAAAACGTAACACTTAAAATTTGAAGGTTGGTACCTAGAGGGCTTTGGGGCACCTTGGGATGACTCTTTTGGAGTTAATGAGACCATAGATTCGTTGGGAGAGAGTTTGGAGTGAGAACTAAAGGAGGAAAGGGTGAGTATTTATAGGGAAAGGGATGTGATACTTTAATAATTTCAAGAGACACCTCACTAGTGGTTTTGGAAAAACCATGGTCTTGCCCATGGTTTTTGCCACATGGGACCCCTCATACAATAATTCATCCCATTTAGTCTACCATCCCTTAAAATATCTCATGAAATCATCATGATGCAGTCATGATGTCATTAAACATACTGAAACCCTAAAACTATATTTTCACTATTCACTGAAAATTTAACTTTTTCCGAAAACTCCCAAAAATTTATCTTAACATAATATCAATGCTCTGAATTCAAAATTAAACTCCATTTTATATAAATAATTTTCTAAATATTTTTAATTTAATTTTTAAATAAAAACACTATTCACCGAAAAATCATTTTTTTCAGAAAAACCCAAAAATTACATTAACATAATATCAATGCTATAAGTTCAAAAATAAATTCCATTTTATAAAAATAATTTTCTAAATATTTTTAATTTAATTTTTAATTTAAAAACACTATTCACCCGAAAAAACTAATACTTGACTAATAATTAATGAAATAGTAATTTACCTATTTTATTGAATCACAATACTTAATCAAGGTGCCTAAATTATATTAATAATTTCTTTAAATTAGATTACTAATCCATTTGGTCACATTACTAATCCTAAGCATAAAATCACAATTCATAATTTATTATTCATCAAAAATTAAGTTGATCTTATTAGACTCTAAATTTCTTACTGAACACATTTGCAGAAAACCATTTTTTGAAAATATTTACACATCATTAATTATTTAAGGTTTACATAAATATTTTAAAATATCCTTTTTTCAAAATACATCAATAAAATACATCATATATTCATTCGAACATTTTAAAACTCCCAAACTTCACCATAAGAAGAAAACTGAATTTTATTTATAACAAAGGATTATAGTATCCTTACATAGCCCTTTATAACCCCAGCATAGGACCTATGTGTAAGGTATTATAAGGTGAGAGAATCTGAGGGCGGCTCGTCCAACATCGCATGAGTACTAATTTCTATCAGTTTTAACTTCTCGCGAAGGCGATTCCATTCTAGCTTCACACGATGAAGTTCGGCTTGGGTTTGGTCCAGAGAAAAGCCCAATGTTGCTACCTCCTTCCCAAGTTCTATTAGATGGGCCTCGATCAGTCCAAGACTACTAGATGAGGCCATCAAATCTTCTTTCTATATTATTTAACCAAGATCACTTGTATTTAGAGTCAATAGTCGCAACATTCAGTTTCCAATGGTCATACTGACTAACGATCAAATAATAGTCAAAACCCAACAGTCTCATTTAAATTATACTCATTTTGTTAAATGAATAAGTTTTTTTGTTTATAAAAATAAAATAACACACAAAATTCGGAAACAAGATTTATTCAAAATTTCGGGTCGTTACATTTCCCCCCCCATAAGAAATTGTGTCCTCACAATTTTTAAAATTGGGCTTGGAAATTTCATTAAAAGTCCCACATCAGAAAAGGAGTCGGTAACACAATTACTTTAAAAGAAAGAAAAGGAAGTACAAAGGACACACGATTTAACCCATAATAGGATTCCATGTATGAAAACATGGACATGGAAGAGAAAACAAAGGGTCACGTTCTGAGGGAGGGTGATAGAAAACATGATTAGGGGAAAGTTAACAACAAGAAAATCACAAAATTATGATGGGTTCAACGGTATTTTATTTCCTAGTAGGGAACGTTAATAGACAAAATTTTTGTTTTACATTCCTTTTCATAGTTTCGAGGAATTCATTTACTATATATAATAAAAACACAAGGAAATATATTTACCTTCAAGTAGAGTTTCATCCCGTAATAAGTTTCTACCAAAACTAATATTTTCCCCAAACGATGAGCATAAAAAACACTTGGTCTCATCAAAAGAACAAGAATAATCTTCTAGAGAATCACATAATCCACCAAAGGTTAACTATCTATTTATTATATCTTTAAACATTATCCCAAAAACAGAAAGGGTAAGATAAAACAACTCTTCAAAAATAAAGAACCCCAGAGGAAGGGAAACTACTTTAAATCTTCAAAGTTCCACGGTACTACCCAAAGTTCATCATAGACCATTCCATAAATAACTTTCCTTAAAATTCCTCAAAATAAAGAAAACTAAGATTGAAACCCAAATACAAGAAGGATTTGATAACATAGTCTTCCAAAATAAACTTCATCGTTCATCTCCAAACAACATCAACCAATCCTAAAATCTTATAACAAAAGTAGCTAACATAAACATATTTTCCCCCAGATAGGTTAATCATTTCCATAAGTAACCTATATTACCATAAGTTCACCTTAAATTCATCGATTCTTCAAAATATAAGTCAACATTTATTCTTCAAATAAAATACCGTAGTAATCTATTTACCTCGATCATGTAGGGTTCCCAGAATAGTGAACGTCTTCCAAAATAATAATCATCCTTTAATCCCCTAATCATATTTTCTTTCAAGAAGAACAGCTTCACAACATCAACATGTGGTACATAACAATAGATGTTTTCCTTAATGATATAAAACCATATTAGGTAGTGACTCGATGTTCTTAGAAAAAATCAAAGATATTCTCATAGGGAATGAACGAAAAAAACAACATGACATTGACAATTATTGCAAATAAGGAACATGTACTTTAGTCATCAAGATCCATCTCAGCATAGGACTTTCATTGTTCCCTTGTCCTTGAAGATTGTTGATGCTCATCATGCTTCTCATCCATTCCAAGAGAGAATTGCCTTGGATAATGTCCAACTTCTCCACATTTACGACATTGAAAAGTATAAGGTATATTAGATCGAACCATATCTCTATTCATCACATTTTCCATTCTTTTAAACCAATTAGCTACTTTATGACCTAACACCCCACACTTAAAACATCTCCCAATTCCTTTATGACAATCCCCTTGGTGCCTCTTTCCACCCTTTTTTCACAAAGAAAATTGGGTCTTCTTTCCCTTATCAACTTTATTAGATGAACCTCCTTGAGACTTTTTCTTCTTCTTCCTTGTTGAATTTGGGCATTCAACTAGGTACTAATTATTAATTGTGACTTTTGATAACTGGTTTGACATAATCACAATATTTTCAACTTGATCTCTCGTCATCTCTATCACATTAATAGGGAAATCGTCACATTTCCTATCACATTGGTTGTTGGGACATGTTATTCCATTTCTCTCCATTAACTATGAAAAGAAAGTATAATTAGGGGGCTTAAATAATTAGCTAATAATCATGAAAAGGAAACTTAAATCATAGAAGGATAAACTTGTAGAAGAAACGTATACCGTAACTTGTGATCCCCTAGGTTCCAATCTAGGTTATCCATGGTCATATATTCCTATGTGAATCTTTATTTTATTTTATCTTTGTTCCTTTAATAATTGTTTATCTAAGATTATGAATTTACCAAAGCATATCCCCCATGAGTGGCATAACCAAGAGTGCAGAAAGGCCCGTTGTCGTGTACCAGTTCCCGTTTGTGTCTAGATCAAAGCGTTGTTTTCAGGTTTTTCCCCTATGTACATTTGTGCCAAAGCCACCTCCACCTGCTCGTATCCAGACAGGGTTGTATTTGCTTGATAAACAACTTACTCAATACTCACAAAAATACTAGGAAGATTTCCTATATTTAAACATTTATATAGGGTTCTTCCTAAAGTTTTCATATCCTAATTTCCACAAATAACTAAACCATCCTTTTATACCAACTATAACATCCCACCTTTTTATCACATAAACTTTTATTACATTATACAAAACTGAGGATCCTTAAGGTTTAGTATCTTGGAAACCAGGAACTCAAAACCTGAAAACATAAAACATTATTCTTAAACACTTGAAAGGGTTCTCCTTATGTTCATTCTAGGTTCATTACTACATCTCATAACCTGGGGACATACATCAAAATAAATGATGAAAAGAAGGCCCAGTAAGGGAAACAAGGGAAACATTTAACATGTGAACTTGAGATACATCAATAAAGTCATGAAAAAGAACTTTAAGGAATGAGAAAAAAATCATGAGGCATATCATAATAAAAATAACATATTTCATAACTTGAATATGTGGCTACAACATTTAACTTAGAAAATCATTTTTTTTCACCAAGGTCCATCCCCATGGTGTCATTAAAAATTGCCAAGGTTATTCACCAAGATATCGTTAAAAATGTTCATCTCTAGAGATTAAGTCTTTACCCAATGCATTGGAGCTCTATCAGGGTTCACCATTAAATTTTATTTTTTTATCATGTGTTCCACATATATCATCATCAAAAATTTCATAAATAACCCATATGGAATAAAAGAAATGGGTTTCATTTCCTAATCATAACGTTTTAAAAACTGCTTTAAAGACATGATCTTTATGTAACTTTAAACCCATGGAAAAGGAAAGCGGTTCTCAAGTGTGTAAATCCCAGAATTTAAAATAGAACATCTTGATATATATTTGAATACCCCTGTATAAGAAAGTCCTTTGAGTATTCACTTAATAAAATAAAATAATTTGAGAAAAAGAGAGAGGCATTTTGAGACGAAAATTCTATAGCATAACGGCTATGTTACAGGGTTTTAGAAAACATTGAAAAGAGAGGGGACATCGGTAAACCTATCATAAATGATCCATAAAACAGTATGAGGGACATAATATAAAGGATTTAAGAACATAGTAATGAAATTTGAATGATATACCATATGAAATGAAGAAAATGAAAAGAAGACAAAAATAAGATTTCTCTTATGAAAATTCGGCAGCCTAACGGCGTCACTTAAACTTAAAAAAATGATTTGAAGAGATCAAATAGGGTCTCTCATCATATTAACATAAAAGATAAGTATGATATATATAGAGATAATACCCCAACATAATAAAAAAGAAACTTTAAATACTTGACAAGAAAATAGAACTTGAAAATGAGAAGGGTGAAAGAATCCCTTAAACATTCGGCAGCCTAACGACGCCACTTAAACATTAATAAAATGAAAAGATGAGAGTAAGAGGGGATCTATAATCATATGAAAATAAAAAGGGAAGTAAGATAAATATAAAATAACATCCTCCAACATAAGAACATGGAGCATAAAATAAATGACTTAAAAGAGAGTATTTGAAAAGAAAGAGAGAGGTTGGATCTCATACCTTAAAATGTAACTCTTAAAATTCGAATGTTGGGACCTTGAGGGATTGTGGGAACCTCGGGAGGACTCTTTTGGAGGTAATGATACTGGAGCTTTGTTGGGGGAGAGTTGGGAGTGAAAAATAAAGGTGGAAAGGGTGGGTATTTATAGGGAAAGTGAGGTGATACTTTAATAATTTCAATGGACACCTCACTAGTGGTTTTGGCAAAACCATGGGCTTGCCCGTGGTTTTTGACCATGGTTTTGGCCATATGGGACCCCTCATACAATAATTCATCCTTTTTAGTCGACCATACCTTAAAATAGCTCATGACATCATCATGATGCAGTCATGATGTCATTAAACATACTGAAACCCTAAAACTGTATTTTTACTATTCACTGAAAATTCAACTTTTTCCGAAAACTCCCAAAAATTTAGCTTAACACAATATCAATGCTCTGAATTAAAAAATAAACTCCATTTTATAAAAATAATTTTCTAAATATTTTTAATTTACTTTTTAAATAAAAACACTATTCACTGATAATTCATTTTTTCTGAAAAAACCCAAAAATTACCTTAACATAATATCGATGCTATAAGTTCAAAAATAAAGTCCATTTTATAAAAACAATTTTCTAAATTTTTTTATTTTAATTTTTAATTTAAAAACACAATTCACCCGAAAAAACAAATACTTGACTAATAATTAATGAAATAGTTATTTACCTATTTTATTGAATCACACTACTTAATCAAGGTGTCTAAATTATATTAATACTTTCTTTATGTGAGATTACTAATCCATTTGGTCACATTACTAATCCTAAGCATAAAATCACTATTCATTATTTACTATTCATCAAAAATTAAGTTGATCTTATAAGACTCTGAATTTCATACTGAACTCATTTGCAGAAGAACATTTTTTGAAAATCATTATGGATCATTAATTATTTAAGGTTTACATAAATATTTTAAAATATCTTTTTTTTAAATACATCAATAAAATACACCCTATATTCATTCGAACATTTGAAAACTCCCAAACTTCACCATAAGAAGAAAACAAAATTTTTTTTATAACAAAGGATTATGGTCTCCTTATATAGCCACTTATAACCCCAGTAAAGGACCTATGTGTAAGGTGTGCTAAGGTGAGAGAATCTGAGGGCGGCTCAGCCAACATCGCATGAGTTGTAATTTCTATCAGTTTGAACTTCTCGTGAAGGCGATTCCATTCTAGCTTCACCCGATGAATTTCAGCTTGGGTTTGGTCCAGAGAAAAGCCTAGTGGTGCTACCTCCTTCCCATGTTCTGTTATATGGGCTTCGATCGGTCCAAGACTACTATATGAGGCCATCAAATCTTCTTTCTATATTAATTAACCAAGATCACTTGTATTTAGAGTCAATAGTCGCAACACTCAGTTTCTAACGGTCATACTGACTAACGGTCATATAATAGTCAAAACCCAACAATCTCATTTAAATTATACTCATTTTGTTAAATGAAAAATTTTTGTTGAGTTAAAAAATAAAATGACACACGATATTAGGAAACAAGATTTATTCAAAATTTCAGGTCGTTACAGTACCTAAGTAGACATTCTTGTATTCTAGGCCTTGGACCTAGTTTATTGTTGTGTTCTTGTACCTGGGAGTTAGGAACATAAAAATGAGATAGATACCATTGTTCCCATGGAAATCACATTTGGCCTTTTTAGTTTTTTTCTTTAAACAAAAACTGTGTTTAATTGTATTGTCAAGAATGTTGAATTATTACCTTTTTAGCTTATTTATCATCATCAGTCATGCATTCTTTGTATAAATTGGTGTTTTCCACTTTAATTCAGTTATTATATTATTTTTCTTCCGCTTCTTTATAAAATATTTATTTATGTCTTCTGCTATTATCTACTATTTAGTTTTTATTTTACCATTTTTCTACTCTAATATGAGGGTATAGTATCCCCACTATCACCTCCTAAGACCCTCGCTACTAGTCAACAGACTTTGACATATGAGAAGACGTTCCCGAGGCCATGTGACCCACTAGTCTGGCTACCAGTTTAATGGTAAGTCGTACTAGGAGGTAACATCAAAATCTCTTAGGATCAGAAAATACCTACTCCAATACAGTACTAAAATCCCTTTACAAGACCTAGAGTCCTTGGTTTGATCATATATCCACCCAATGATGGCTTTTGTTATAAATCAACATAAGTTTTCTAAGGAAGTGGTCTATTTCGTGACAATGTGTATTTATTTTATTTATTCTTTTACCTCATTCAAATATTTTTCAACCAAGATGCAATAATAACCCAAGAATATTAAATATATTTATATATTATTTTTTTAATGGAATAACCTATATCCATAACATGTTCCTTGAAATGGTAAATGAAACTATGATTCATGTGTATGGTGAACTACAACCTTACAAACCTATGTAATTCATTTTCCATCACCACCTCACACGCCATGTTATAATAATGGATTTAATGTATATATATTTCATTCCTTAATTTTTTATAATTATGTAAATCTAATATATCACATATTTTCATACCTTAAAAATCAATGAAAATTATAATTTTGGTTGTGCATACTTGTGGACTGCCATCTCCCCGGAGCGATGTGATTCATTTTTTGCCGCCATATCACATGGTTGCAATATGCAAGTTTATTTACAGAAATAATGTGTTACTAGTGATATAATGATATTTCTATAAGGATAAAATAATACATACCTATTTTCTAACAATATATTTGAAAAATGGAATCATTACTCATACGTACATACGACCTTCCATCTCCATGTTTGTAACTATTTCCTCTGGAATTGGGAATGACCTCATATGATTAAGGTTCAAACATTCCAAGCGGATTCTAACGGTTTTGATCATAGAACCGGAAACATTCAATGATTCTATATCTATTTGGACCTACTTTCCAAAGGTAGGTGCTCATTAGTTATGGATGGATGAGACTTAAGAATTTGCATTGGCTGAGAGGATGAGAGGTCGGACTCATCACACTTTTTTTAGGGGAATTATTGTCTACTATGGGACTATCTTTATAGATTTAAGTTATGATCATGAATCCTTATTAAATTACCAAGTATAAAATGAGATTTCATTTAGATCTAAAAATAAATGATTGATATGTAGGAATTTTAGATAATCTTTTATATGTATTCAAGGTTCTTCATCGATAGAGAATCATCTGTATTTGTTAGAGATTATTAGTCAATGGTATCCTTTAATACATTATATAAAAGTATCTTGGTCATTATGATGACCATACTGGTTTTAAAGCCACTCAGTGGGGCACTTGAAGTTTATTGTCATTCATTAGGACAAGGATTATTTTAGAGTTGGGATCGTACACTCAGATGGTCTACCTACGTATCCTTTATTTATAAAAGGAATCATAACCCACATAGTTCGACTAAAGGAGTATGATGTTTATGTATGATTGATGGCTCAAAGAAATATGTCATAATTACTTTACGCTATAAGCTCACATGAGTCATGATCGGTGTGAGAAACAAGAGGTATTGGTAAAACCAGAAAATTGTGCCATGAAAGATGCAATCATAAGAAATGATGTGGGGCTTATGTATTTATGACTACCCAAATAGATAGATATCAGGACTCATTTCAAAGCAGAAGTCCAGGAATAGGGTCCATAAAAGTATATGTGCTTTTATGGAGATTTGGATACTATAACTTGGGGCTTACTCCTAAGGAAGATGTCCAAATTAGGAGGGACATATGATTAGGTTTTATTCCTGATAAAGAATCCCAAATCAAAAAAGTATATTAAGACTGGTTAAGAGAAATTAAGATTGGGGATTACTCCTGAGAAGGAGGCCCAGGTTAAAGGAATTTGAAAACTGGGGCTTACTCCTAAGGAGGAGGCCCAAGTTAATGGATTTTTAGAATTAAGGGACTTCGGGCTTAATCCTAAGGAGGATTCCCATATTTGGGAACTGTGAGATTGGGGCTTACTCATGAGGAGGATGCCCATAGTTGGGGACTTTGATACTGGGGCTTACTCCTGAGGAGGATGCCCAAATTAAGAGAACTTGGACTAGGGATTACTCTTGAGAAGGAGACCCAGATTAAGGATTCTCCCATATTAAAGGATGAGGTTAAATGAATGAAATCTCTATACTTAGTGACATAAAGATGTGTAAATCTCTGGGTTTTGAGAGATGTTCCACAAAATTCCTTTCAGATAATGAAGCCAACAAGGGAACTATGCCGAAGAAAATGGCTTTGAAGAGGGTTCTAAAGGCTAAATCTTGAAATAGGAGAGGTGGATAGGAATAGGAGAGGTGAAATGGGCCGGAAGGGCACCCAAAAAGAGGGGGGCACGCAAGTCCTACGTTGGCGTGCAAGTGCTGGTCGCGCATGTATACCTGCGCGACACATGGGTACTTGTGCGGCAGTCCACCCTTAAGGTAATACTTGGGTAAGGCTTGGCTCAAGCCTTTAGTACTATCCCTAGAGGCTTTCAGAAAAGAGGCGCGCAAGTTCTATTGAAGGTGTAAGGCGGTGCGCAAGTGTGGCCATTTCCCTTAAAGGATGGCCACTTAGGCGCGTAAGTGTTGATGAGTTTCAACACTTAGGCCATACTCCCTGTCTTTAGATCTTCCATTTTAGGTAAGATATAACCTTAGAGGTGTTCGGAAGCTTCAAGAAGAGACTAGGGCGCTGAGAGCTCAAATATGAGTTTCTGGAATTTTTCATCCATAAAATGTGGGGCCCACAGGGGGTATTTATATGTCGGAGAAGACCCTGGGTGAATTTCAAAGAGGGCGCGCAAGTCACCTGTGCGACCAATGGGCGGTGTGCAAGTATACTTGTGCGACCTTGGTGAAACTTGCGCGACCCAAGTGCATTTGAATCTTTGTTCATGCCTTTCTCAATTTTTTATCTTTCTTCAAAGGATGAATCACTTTGGGTTCAAGGTATTTCCCTTTTCAATTCGTTAGACTCTGTGATGGAAAGGAGCGTCAACAAAAGTCCCCCCTCAGAATTGGATCCGAAAGAAATAATTATTTAACTCTGAGGAAAGAGGAAAACCAAGGAAACTTCAGCACACAAGTGTTAAGCACACATATTGTGTCGCACAGGTGTTGATTGCACTGGCTTTAGAGAACGCTGGCATTTAGGCACATAGGATTGAGGCCTGGCCTATATATATGCGGCCATTCTCACACAAAGTACCCAGATTTCAAATTTTTCGAGCTCTCGCCGCCCAAGATACCTTCGCCATGCAGGTTCCTCTCTTTTCTGCTATTTCTTTGTTGTCGCGCTGCTGTAGAGGTATTTGGACTTCTGTGGTGCTACCTCGTGCCAAAAACTTGTGCGACACATCCATACTTGCGTGACACATTCATACTTGCGCAGCAAATTTTAGACTTGCACGCCTTAATTCATTATCCATTTTTTTGGAATTTCTTCACAAATTTTATGAAAAATCAACCCATTTAATAGTTAATTGATTCAACTTTTGTGCATATTTAGTGGCTCCCAAGAGAATTGGAATGAATGATGAACTGGCTAGAAAGCGAATTGATGATATTATGAGCATCATTGGCCATGATTACTATACCGTCTGTGACATCACTCTTCCGGATTTGCCTAAGTATTTGAAGAAGTATCATCGTGACTTCCCTCAGAGCATTTATCTGCCTTTGTATGGCTATGGTCATCTACAAGAAGTTACCATTCTAGAGGAAAAGAACTATCTCCCAATTTCTTGGTCTCAAAATTACACCAATTTTGCTTCAGCAAATATCTCATGTGGAGGAGAATTTTTAAATGCTGGAACAATAGAGAAGGCCTACATAATGCATCATAGCCCTTGTACACCAGATCTGAAACCTCACAAGCCCGAGATGCAACCACATTGTTATCCTTCAATATTCTGAAATTATCAAATGGATCAATCCAATGGCTGGAAGAAGAGCTGGGACATCCATCCTGGAGGAGGCGTGAAGCCAACTTGGATGCAGGCATACTGGGTGCGACAAACCTATGCAGTGTTTGTCACGGACTTGAAAGTATTTGTGATATATGAAGCCGTCTTGGGTGGGAAAACATATGTTTAGAGACATGATAACTTCGTGCTGGAGATACTCAGCCATTGGAGTCCAGAAACCAATTCATTCCATCTGACTCAAGGAGAAGAATGCATCAGTCTGTGGGATGTCCACAAGATCTCAGGGGATCCAATTTTGGGTGACATGTATAATGAATTCGTCTCCCCCAAGGTGATTTGGAATGATTCGGAGAAGACCCCAGCTTTGGCTAGGGAATTATTGAAAATCTTTCACAAGATCAAGAGTTCAGAGACCACCTTAACTCATTCTAGAAAGGATATTCATCCAGAGGAGTGGATGAATGTGTTTCTTACCAAGAAGCAAGAGAAGGTTCCAAAGGAGAAGGGATCGAAGGAGAAGGAATCGAAGGGGAAGGGGCCCAAGGAGAAGGGGCCCACTCGTCCTACCACCTGCCCCAAAACAGAGAAGAGGGGTGCTCCAGGAACATTCTGGATGACCTTGGAAGCAGGAAAATTTGAGAAGTGGGGATACGAAGTGAATCAGAGAATCCCAAAGAAGACTCATCTGGCGGGCTTCTTGGCCTTGTGGCTTAGTGTTTATCTTTTTCTAGTCAGGGACTCAAAGGGAGGCGTCAGGCCAGGGACCTTCGTTTTTGCAGCCAAGTTGGCTGAGGGGAAAATGGTTGGTTTGGCTACCCCTATTTTAACAAAGATTCATAAGAGTTTACTCCATGTATTTATGGGTATGTCTCCTTTGAGAATAGTGGAACCATTCCAAGTTATTTGGGGATGGATCGCCACTCACTTCAGGACGTATAATGTACAGAATAAAGTACAGATTCCCGGACGTTCTTTCAGGCCATCAGTGTAGGAATTCTCTAGAATTACTCCACTAGCTCTTAATTCTTATAACATTAAGGTAAGGATGAGCATGCATAAGGAATTCAATTTCTTTCCTTATCGAAATCTTCCAACTGGGCAGTTTGTTGATGATGGAACAGCCAGCCTGGACTTGAGGTAATACATGCTGGCCAGTATACATGGTGTACTGGACACCAGGATTGACATAGAAATTATATGTGAGGCCTATGCTCCATGTAGATTTGCACGTCAATTTAATTTTTTGCAGCAGACCCTTGTATCTCCCCTAGTGCATGTCAGGTCAGAGAAACATCTGATGGTTTCCCGACAACTATGGTTTCTGACATCTAGGGAGAAGACCAGGACTGTGTTTGATCTACCAGTTTAAAAAGCGTAAAATAACTTGACTACATGGTATGCCAAGAACTGGATAGCATCATACCCTGGAGGGGTGCTGAATCACCCGGTTTATCAGATGGGGAAAAGGAAGAGAACTGTAGAGGAAGAAACCCTTCCTCAGGAAGGTGACGCTTCCCCACTTGGAGCTGATTTTCCGGATTACTCATCTAGGACAGACTCATCGGATTCCCAAGATGGGGATGATGGGGCACATCAAACGGCAATGTGGCCTCGTGCTCGATATAATCCTCCTGTCAAAATCAAAAGACTCATTCCATCAACTCCAGGTGATTTACTTCACTATGGAAATTAAATCACTATTACTTTATAGAGCAACAAGTCTTATTTCCTTATTCTCTATCTGTAATTGCCGGAGCTGGGAAGAAGCTGAAATCCAAGATTGTAGGAACTTCCTCACAGCCTTCTGGTACACATAAAAAATATCTACGACCAGAGGTTGTACAGACATGGCAGAGTTTATACTTCGGTGCTAAAAATTCCTGGATGGATTTGGGAGAGGGGCTACACCTCCCTGGAATAGGGAATCTTCTGGCTTCCAACGATATTCGTTACAAGGATAACCCCGATGAAGTGCGGGCTTACATCAGAGATCTGTAAATGATCATATACGCCACCGATGATTCCATTCCTGTCACCAAATAGGTGAAGGAAATGATTGATCGTGATGCCATTGAGGGGGCTGGTGGTTCTGGAGATGAGGAGTGGCACAATTATGTGGCTCTTGAAGATGTATGTCTCTTTCCTTATTTGCTTTGTAACTTGATTCCAGTTAAAGAATTGTTACTAAAGGAAATTATTTTCTTTATCCTTCAGCTTACAAAGAAAGGAACTACTAAGGTTCCTTCACCACAATATAGCCCTTGTGGTACTGCCTTTGGGGTTAATGAATCCCCTCGCGAGTCGGGTGAGATATCTCCAGGACAGTAAGCCATGGATGAGGAGTTGAACATAGCTTTACATTTTCCAATTCATGTACCTGTAGATGATATTTCCATCACTCCAAAAGGCCAAAGAAGAAAAAACATCGAAGGAGGAAGTCCATAGCTAAACGTTTTATCATTAGTGGTAAGTCCATAAGATAATCATGATTCTTAACCCATGAAAAGGTTTCTCATACTTCTTGGGATTGCAGGGGATTCTTCAATTTCCCCTTTGAGGGAGAGGACTAACCCTCCTTTGAGGACCACAAAAGGGTATTGGTGAACAATTAAAAGTTCCGGGTAACTTGGATGCTCCTAGAGAAGAGCCAGCGTCTATTCCCAGTATGCCTCATTTTACAAGAAGAGAAGAGTCTGCTTCTAGTAAGTTAACAATGCTTCATAAAATGTTGAATGAAACATCAACTGACTTCCATTCTGTGATATTTTAGGTTCAACCCCTGCACTAGAAATTTTTGCGGCCATTGCAACTGACGCCGCTATTTTATCTGAAGATGTTGTCCAGGGTCAGAGACCACAAGATGAAGGTCGCCAAGAAGACACATCAAATTCTCCCACTGGTGAGATTAACCAGGATTCTAAGATTACATTGGATGAAATGATGGAACTTGGTGCATCTTTTGAATATTTTTTAGATCATGTTAAATTACCATGTAATTTAGAAGATTATGGACGTGAGTGTTATCGTTTATCCTATTAAAAATAACTTCTTATTACATGTCTGATCATGATCGGCTGAAATGTGCAGTTCTATCTGAGCAAGCTGTCGAACTACCAATGCCTGAAGGGGGTACAGAAAACCCTACTATTTTAGATACATTAGCCCAAGTGGAGCTGAACCTCGTAGATATTCCTCAAACTCACCCTGAAAATCCTCTTGAAGCTAGGAAAGATGGGAATGAGCCTTCTCAAGTTACAGATCAACCGTTGGGTAGGGGATAACAATTTTTGTGACTGTACTTAATTTTCAAGATATAAAATCAACTTGTTTTATTCTTTGAAACTAACCAAGGCTTTCACCTGATTATGAAGGGCAATGAATTTTAGTGTCTAGATCTGGAGGTTTAGCCTTAGCATCTGCCCCAACAGAAATAGAAAGTGATGAAACACAGGTCAGGGGGGAGGAACAGATCAGGGCGCTTCCCTAAGTGCATTAATCCCAGATTATATTCCCCCATGTGACAGTGATGCTGAGTCAGATCCAGAAGTACAAAAGGTGCTCCAATTTTCACGACGTAAGGCATGGAAAAACATATGGAAAATCATATCTAAAGTTCCTCTTGAAGAGATTTCATCGAAGATCCCGCGACTATTATCCTTGTTTTTCATGTTGGGACTTGGTGGTTTTTGATATCAAAAGATCCATGCCGCAGTAAAACATGTCATCTTAAAGAGGTAGCATGAGCAAAAGTTCCCTCAAGATTTGACCAGGGTGAAGCTGTCAGCTAATATCAGCGAACATGAGGCTACGATATCCTGGGCTGAGGCTGATTATACAGCCAAGATGAAGGAGCTAAAGCATAAGATCAATGATAAAGTCATCCAGTAGATGCCCCTTCAGCAACAGTTAGATGATGTTATTGGGGAACTTGACCAACTCAATAATTCACTGGAGGGAGCTCAAAAAAATGGTTTGAAATCCATCCCAGAGGCCAAGAAAGCACTCCATCAAGCTGAAAAGAGTGAAGTTGGTCGAGTGCATGAGCTTCAAGTGGCTTCTGATGAAGCTCGGGATGTTGTACATCAAGTGAAGACTTCTGTTGAAAGCATCTTGTAATTTCTTGGAAAAGAGAAGAGACTCCAATCTATGGACGTCCTTCTAATTCATGGGGATCAAATGAAATTTTTTTTCACCTACAACCATTTTTTCCTACATTCTTTTTCTACCTTCTTTAGATTTTTATCTAATCCAATGGTCCTAGTAAGCATAGTTTTATTTTTGATAGGATTATTATAAATAACCATACAAACTTTTGAAACTTTTTTATTGCTCAATATTACCTAAAATCATAAAAAATGTATGTTTAGTGAGCTGGAACTGGACTTTTATTCAGAGTTCCCTTTTCTTTTGTGGGCAGTTTAAAGTCATGCATGTCGGATATAAAAGGGATAATGTTTAAGGTCAAAATAGCTTTGACTGAATGGATTAAAATTGACTCAATTACTTGAAAATTTATTTGAAAACATATTACCACACTCAAGTATGAAAGAAAATATGTAAACTATGACTTAAGAAATTTTGAATATGAGGAATGATATGAAAAAGGGCTAAAATCATTAAAATAATTAGTTCCCAAGAATGAAGTTACCATTATTTAACAAACCTTTTAGTGGGTTTAATTATGCCGGGCCACCTAAGGGCATTGGATACATAGTCAAATAATAGCATCTTTTAGCTGACAGGTCTGTTATGTAGACTACTTAAGCATGGCTTCCTAAGGGCACGTGCTGCATAGTCAGGAAAAAGAACTCTCCGAATTTTACTGTTCTACTGCTAAAAAGCCAATGGAAGTTTATGGAGATTCAAAATTTCAAAAGCATATAATTTGCTATATGGAAAGAGGTAATTGAATATGGAGAAGATATTTCCAAACAATATTGCCTAAGAACTGGATGAATGTCACTCTTACGAAGGTCTGACCCAAACGTAGGGAAGGGAAATATAAACCATAGACTTGAATACATTCAGATCATAAAAAAGAGTATGGGATAAATATGTTAAGGATGGATCTTTTTGTGGATCCCTACATATTGTCATTAAGACAACTAAATACAAAAGAGGTTTTCTTCCTAAGAATGAAGTTATCGTTATTTAACAAATCTTTTAGGGGGTTGAATTATGCAGGGCCACCTAAGGTCATTGGCTGCATAGTAAAATAATAGCATCTTTTTGCTGACAGGTCCGTTATGTAGACTGTTTATGCAAGGCCTCCAAACAGAATGTTCTACATAGCCAGGAAAAAGAACTCTCATAAATTGGACATTTTGTGACTAGAAGTCAAGAAAAGGGTTATGAAGATCTGAAAATATTTAAGGTTAGGATTATGACACATAAAAATGGGTATTGTATAATGTATGTAGAGATACACAGATCAATGATAACTATAATCATGTTGTGGCTGGGTCCTGAATTGTAATGTCGAACGTTCCTACGTATCCCATAAGGATGGGAATCAAGACATACATAGTTCTTGAAATACATTTTAACGTCGTGTGGGACGAAAGTGTGCGAAATCTTAGTTTAGGGACATAGAGCTCGGACCATAATAATGAATACACAGTGTGTGTTTTCATAGGGACTTTTTAGCAAGGGGACTTAAAGTGGAATTTGGGGTTAGGCCCAAAAGACTTAGGGCTGGATTCTAGGGACACTCGAACGTTCCAACGTATCCCAAAAAGAATGGAATCAAGCCATACATAGTTCTAGAAATACCCTCTGTACAGATTTGGTTCATACATGTGAAGGGTGAAGGGGACCTTTAGTGCAATTATGGTTTGACCCAATATAAAAGGCGTAGGCATTTACATTTATGCACGTAGTCATTGGAATATAACATGATTGGAGATCAATGTAAATAATGATTCCCTCTCATGTGAGGGTGTAAAATAATGTTTTGGTTTATTGTCGTATAGGACAAAAGTGTTGTATAGTTTATAGTTATATAGTTAGGACAAAGGTGAACCACTGTGAAGAGATTCGTTTTGGGCCTGAACCTTGGGAGGTTGCCTACGTAACCATCCTAGAAGGAAAGGATCAAATTCCACGTAGTTCAATTAAATAATGAATTAGTGATAAAGTTGTTCTTGGGGCAACGACCTAAAAAAATGGTGTTGGGACTTATGCATGGTTAGCGGCCCAGAGAGGGTGATATGGTTGAAGTTTACTCTAAGCTCACGTGAGTCATACTTGGTGAGAGAAACAAGAGGTATCAACAACCCTAACAATGAACAGTTTAATGTCATGTAGGAAATATGAAAGGACTATGAAGTTTAAAGTATTGTAGTGACGCCATTTGGTGATGCATAGTTTAATGTCATGTAGGAGGGACAAAATACAGTTTAACGTCATGTAGGACGTATTATAGGGACACAATTTAACATCATGTTGGACGTGAACATAGTTTTTCTTCATGTTGGAAAATAAGGGTGTTGTACAGTTTAACGTCCTATAGCTAAGATAGTGGGGACAATATAGTTTAACATCATGTTGGACGAAAGGGGGACTATGCAGTTTAATTTCATGCTGTAAGGACAAAGAAGACACGGTTTAACATCATTTTGGATGTATTAGGTTTTTTTTCACAGTTTAACATCATGTTGGATGAAATGGATGCAAATAGTTTAAGGTCATATGCATGGACCACAACTGATGATGCATTTTAACGTCTTGCTGGACGTAAGGGACTTCTGTACAGTTTAGCGTCATGTAGCTAGGACATCACAGTTTAACGTCATGTTGGACAATAAGGGTGCTAATAGTTTAAGGGCATATGCATGGATCGTGGATGATGCAGTTTAACGTCTTTCTGGACAATGGTGCAAATAGTTTAAGGGCGTATGCATGGACCGCTGATGATGCAGTTTAATGTCTTGCTGGACAATGGTGAAAATAATTTAAGGTCGTATGCATGGACCGTGGATGATGTATTAGGTGTTTATACAAAATACTTCTTTAGAAATATGGCATTGATTGTAGTAGTGAGGAGCTCTCCATCCATTGAGATTAAGGAATAAGCTCCATTGGAATAGACCTTATGTATTGAGTACGGTCTTTCCCATTTTGGTTCAGGCTTGGGAGGTTTCTTTCCTGGTATCATTGGATTTCTGAGAACCAATACCAATTCTCCCTGAATGAATGAATGAAGATGAACTTTTTTATTGAAAGCTCATGCTATTCGATTCTGATAGACTTCCAAGTGATGCAGGGTGCACAATCTTTTCTCATCTAACTATTCCAATTCATCCAATCGCTTTTCAGATTGTTCGTCTATAGATGATTGATCACAAATTTAGACTCTGAGTGAAGGTAATTGAACCTCAATTGGCAAGACTGCTTCCATTCCATATACCAATGAATATGGAGTTGACCGCGTTGCAGTGCGGGTGGTGGTCCTATAAGCCCATAAAGCATGAAAGAGTTTATCAGGCCATGAATTCTTATATTTATCCACCATATATTTGCAGTATGTTTGAAATATTCTTGTCGAAGTATTCTATATGGACATTGGCCACTGCATGACACCGAGATTAATTATTGGATTTGATGTTGTATTCATGATACAACTTCTTCACCTCAGATGAACAGAAGTTGGTGCCATTGTCTGTCAATATGGTGTGAGAGACACCAAATCTTGTAATGATGTTAGAATTGATGAAGCTAACAATACTTTTAGAACTAACTTCTATGAGAGGTATTGCCTCTGCCCATTTGGAAAAGTAGTCAGTGGAAATAAGAATATATTTAAACTGCTTGGTTGTAGCTGAAGGGTAAGGTCCCACCATATCCACTCCCAATGTGGAAAATGGCCACAAGTATTTAGCTGTATGAAGAAACTCTAGGGGATAATGAATAAAGTTGTCATGCACTTGGAATGAATGACACATCTTTGTGAAATCAACACAATATTGTATCATTGAAGTCCAAAAGTATCCAAGCCTTCAAATTTGATCAGACAGTCTATGTCCAGACTGATGGGCACCACAGACTCCTGTATGCACTTCTTTCATGACAGCCATTATCTCTTCACCATCAATGCATCTAAAAATAACTCCATCAAAACCTCGCTTGTATAGAATTTTATATAGGCGATCTAGGCTTTCATAATGAGTAAAGTTGACCACACGTCTCCAGACTTGTTCTTTCCCAGTTCTATCAAGTGGAAGTGTTCTGTTTTGAGGTATTCCCTGATAGGTGTCATCCATCATGTAGTATGACCATATGGTTCAAGAATGGGACTAATTTCATTGATTTCCTCTGTTTTGGTTTGAACATAAGGTGAAATTGTACGACTGTGGGCAATACTAATGCTTGTCTTGTCCCGATTTGGATCTGCCAGAGCTGTGGCTATATTAGCCAGTGCATCAGCTTTGGCATTTTTTGATCGCCAGACATAAGAAAATGTCAGTTCTATAGGAAATTCCGCCATTAACTCTCTGACTTAATCATACAATGGGATTAGTTCTTCTTTTTTAATGGTGTAATCCCCATTGACTTGTTTGATTACCAGGTCTGAATCACCTTTCACCTTTAAGTGATTCACTTGGGTTTGAAGTGCCTACTCCAAGCCTGCGATGAGAGCTTGGTATTCTGCTTCATTATTTGTACCGCATCCCAATAATGAGAAGGAATAGGGTAACACTGCCTTTTCTGAAGAAAGGAACACAATTCCTAACCCAACTTAGTTGAATTTTGGATTTTCCAATTTCCTCTCTGTTGGACTTCTGGAAGCAACATCAAAGTATATTTCCCATGTTTGAAGACTATCTTGAATAAACAAGACTTCTTCATCAGGAAGTTCAATATTTGAAGATGTATCTTCTACTGAAGGGTGTTTAGCAAGGAAATTACCTAGAGCTTGGACCTTTATTTCCTTTTGAGACACATATTGGATATCATATTACTGGAAAATAACTGCCCACCTTTCCAGATGTCCTGTAAGCATTGGATGACTAAGGACGAATTTGAGCAGATTATTACGAGATACCCATTGGACCTCATGATGTTTCAAGTAGTGTCTCTACTTCGGAACTACAAAAATTAATTCTAGGCAGTAGTTCTCAGTACTTGAGTATCATGTTTCTGCTTCAAGCATAGTCCGACTGAGATAGTAGAGGTTGTTTTCATTCCCAACATCATTCTTCTGAGCAAGAAAGGCACCCAGTGATCGCTCCAAAGCTATCACATACAGGATAAGTGGTCTTCCTTCAACAGGTGGCATAAGTACCGGTGGAATCAAGAGATATTTCTTGAGAATATTGAATGATTCTTGACATTCTTCAGTACACTGGTAAGTATTTCCCTTCTTCATCAACTTGGTGAAGGGTAAACTTTTGCCTAACAAACTGGCGATAAAACACCGAATATAGGCTAAGTGTCCTTAAATGCCTATCAATTCATTCAAATTTCGAGGTGGTGACATGCCAAGGATTGACTTTGTCTTCTCAGGATTGACTTCAATACCACGATGGCATACAAAAAAGACGAGAAATTTTCCTGAGGTTACCCCAAAAACACATTTTAAGGGGTTCATCTTCAAATTATATTGTCGAAGTTTGTGAAATATGATTTCCAAATCAGCTAAGTGATTATAACATTGTTTGGGTTTAACCACCAAATCATCCACGTAACATTCAATGAACTTCCCTAAAAAGGGTTTGATGATATGATGAATGGCCCACTGATATGTTATGCCTGCATTCTTTAGTCCAAAGGGCATTACCCGATAGCAGAACACACCCTGAGGGGCTCTGAAGGCTGTATATTATTCATCTTCTAGATCCATTCGGATTTGATTATACCTGGAATATCCATCCATGAAGGAAAGTGCATCATAGCCATCTTTTGCATCAATTAAGAGTTCTGTGGTCGGAACTGAAAAATCATCCTTAGGACAATGTCGATTAAGATCTCTGAAATCAATGAAAACTCTAATTTGTCATTTCTTCTTCTTTACAGGAACAATATTATCCAACCATTTGGGATACTAAACTTTTCTGATGAAATTAGCTTTGATAAGCTTATCCACTTCATCTTCAATTTTGGAAGCCTATGTTGGGTGTGTTCTTAAGGAAGCTTACTTGAATCCTTGATGTTCTTCTGGAAAACCCAAATGATGAGTAGCAATATAAGGATCAAGTCATGGAATCTCTATATAGTTCCAAGAAAATATATCTTGATTTTTCTTAAAAAATGAAATATACATTTCTTGCTCTTCAAGAGTCATGACCACACTAATTATAGTAGGTCATAGATCTTCTTTTGTACCCAGACCGATTTCTCTGAGTTCATCCACAGTAGTAAAGATACACTCTTCAAATGCTGGAGGAGAATCATTGAGATATTCCTCTTCTTCTTCAACATTTGTTACTTTTTCTGTTTCTACTTGCATAGTCGATGATGAAGTAGAATTTTCATGATCAGAATAGATGTTAAAATTTGAACATCTTAAAGAAGAGGCTTCCATTTCTGACCTTATGGATGATGAAGGGTCTTCCTTGGGTAATAAAGAGGAGATGATGGATTGAGAATCGACATCATCATTCACCTCTGGAATTGCTATAACTTCTTCTAGCCTGGTTGGTGAAGTATAGACTTGCTGGATTTCAGCAGATGAAATGAAGACATCCCCATTTGAGCTTTCATTATTTCTTGGTGATTCACTAATTTCTCCCATGCTGTTTGGCTTGATTGCCATAATTGACATTATGGAAGTTTCCAAAAGAGTATTTGGATTTGGGTCTATCCTGTCAATTTGACTGATAGGCAACACAAAATCTGTACTCACATGTGTAAATGGATTTACTAGAATCTTTTCCAAACCATATTGAGAATTAACTTTGGTAATCTCCCTTGTTGTGGATTTCTCCTTTCCCTTCATGTGATATAATTCCACCTCAATGTATTGAGATTTACATGTCTTGAACGGGGCCTTATCACCATACAATGTTCCAACATGACCATCGAAACAATACTTGAGACATTGATGGTATGATGAAGGGAGAGTCGCATGTTGATGTAGCCAGGGTCTTCCATGAAAGATGTTGAAGGCTGAGTCTTGATCAACAACCATGAAATCTGAATTGGATACAAGAACACCAAATTGAGTTTTGAGTGTAATATCACCCAACAGTTCTTGTTCATTTTTATCATATCCTTGTAACATCATAGTAGAAGGAGATAAATCAAATTCTGTGAGGCCCAATCGACGAAGTGTACGAATGGGAATGAGGTTGACTCCTGAACCATTATCAATGAAATCTCTTTGGATGTCTACACCATTGACCTTTCCAGATATGTACAAAGGTCTAATATGTCCATGCACGACATCATATTCATCTTCATCAGTGAAAGATATCACTACATGGAATTCTGCAAGATTATTCTCTACATGGTAGGCTTCAGCTGCAACAATTTCAGTTTCAAACTCCTAAGGACTTGGAAAAGCCTTAATGAGTGCCTCCCGAAGATCCTTTGATAAATTCAAGGCATCCAAAATTGATAACTTGGTCAGAACATGGGCCAGGTGTTTCAATACATCATACATTTGATCCAAAGGTCTTCATTTTCCAATAGGAACATGTGGTTTAGCAGGTTCCTTGGAAGTTGATGCTTTGGAAGTTGATGCATCTTGTATCAGGGTAGGAGTTGGTAATACTCTTGGCTTTGAATGATTAGACCAAATAGGTCAATTAACTTTTTGAGAGCAATAAGGTGTAACTTCTAACTGATCTTCTAGAATAACTGTTCCAAGACTGAATCTATCTTGTGTGGATGAACTTTCTTATTCTTGTTGAGCTTGTTGAAGGGCTCTGCCACAAGTTTTTTCCACACACACAGTTCTTCCAGGGATATAATTGGAATAGTTACCTCTAAAATATCTATGTCTTCCTCTATATCCTGAGCCTCTGGAACTCCAAATGATTCCTCTATTTGATATAGGGAACCTAGGTTCATCAAGATCGAAAATGTGGATGGAATAAGGATCTGTTAAGTGAATCATATTAACAGAACCGAATATTAACACTTCATCCAATAAAGACTATGCCTAACTAGCCAATTTAGGTTGTGCCATTTGGTGGGACGGTGCCCATGGCTTCGAAATAGATGGCATAAAATCTTCCAGAGTCAAAGACTACTTGGGATTTTACACATACTCATCTTCTTCTAATTCTTCTTCTTTCTTTGAATTATGTCATTTCTTTGAGGATTTTCCCTCTGATGAAGAGGGTTTCACTGTGGCATTTATAGCAGAAGACACAATTGGTTTCTTCAATTGTGTTCGCAAAATGGAATGATTTCTCTTGATCATTTTTCTGACCATCCAATCATCATATTTCTGCGCATTTTTTCTTTTGACTTCTTGCCACTCACCTTCTTCCTTTGGATTTTTAGTAGTAACACTTGCTACCTGAGCTGAAGAACCTTTCAACTTGACTTGTTCCGAGTTGACCATTTTTTGCAGGATGTCCTTGAAAACAAAACACTCCTGAATGGGATTCCCCAATATCTGATGAAATGGGAAATAGTTCAGACGATCTTCATCTCCTTCCTTGTTTGGATTATTGGGTCTTGGAAATTGAACCAAATTATTTTCCAATGCCGAAATGAAGTTTCTAGGAACTTGTTCATTTTGGAAATAGTTAACTTTTTTTTTCAAACCCTCAAATTGTTTTTGTCTTTGATCTCTTTGATCATCTTAACAAAACGGCCTCTGTTGTTGGCGCTCAGGAGGTAGATCCCTTCGAGAATATGAAGGCCTTGAAGTAGAAGTAGGTATAGGTACTTGTTCAAGCATAACTGTAGCATTCTATACTTTACCCATTCTTCTTCTTGAAGCTAATGGAATTACATGAGTTTTATCCTTAGTCTTCATAAGAGAATATTAAATCTATTAATTGATTGAATTAAGGTCTCCAAACCCTCCTGTGTATTTCATAGGGATCAACGGCGTGCGTAACTCATCACACAGATTTTCCACACAAATTGGCAACAATTCCTCTTGAGGGATTGCTAAGATCAGGGAATATGTTAATCCCTTCCAGCAAGCAATGAAATATTAAACCCTTTCATTCTTCCTTTGCTTACACTTTGTAAGATAAAAAATGGTTGTCTTTGGCAACGTTGAGATGAACTGAAGAGGGAATTTTTGGCGAAGATCCTCCCATCCGGTAATTGACTGGGATTGCAAGCTTGTTTACTAGACAAAGGCAGGCCCTTGTAATGACTGTACAAAACACTTGAGCTTAACTGCTTCTTGTTGCTGAAGGTTTCCCATCATAGGATCACAACAAGAAACAAAATGTGTTAAGTGTTGGTCTGGGTCTCCTGAGCTATTAATGATTTGGAATGTGGTACTTGCAAAATTTGATGGGGGATGAATTGTATCAACCCATTCAGGGTAAGCTCTCTTTTCTGGCTGAATTTGAGCATGCTTTCCCTCTATAGCCTCCAACTGAGCTATTAATGACTCAATAGTAGTTATTAACTTATGAGAAACATCCGGTTGAGCATGGACCTAAAAAGGTGCAATGACTGGAGCTTGGGCATATGTGGCAGCTGGTACTACAACCGATGGCATCACTGCCTATTGTTGTTGCACCTGACCAGTAGGATTAGAACTGTGAGAGTGTACTGACAAAAGAAGATATTATTGATCCATTTCAGTAGCTGCAACAAG
This sequence comes from Viscum album, assembly GCA_963277665.1. Lineage (NCBI taxonomy): Eukaryota > Viridiplantae > Streptophyta > Magnoliopsida > Santalales > Viscaceae > Viscum > Viscum album. Next base: position 688,967,146 of record OY728158.1, on the reverse strand, counting down.
TTCCATTGGGTGACTGACTCTATCACTCTTATGAGGAAGACTACCCTGAAGTAGTTCTTCATTCATCCTCCTCAATTCCTTCATTTCTTCCTCCTATTGTGGAAATATTTTCTCTAATGAGAGCGATTGGACTTATCCAGAGGAAGGGTTTGTAACATGATTGTTTCCATTTCCTTTGTTGGATCCCTTTCGGAGGGGGGGGAGTGGTTTACTTGAAGGAACACACAGATTCAGGGTAATCCATTGATTTCGTGTACGCACACCTTCTTCATTTGTGTTTGTACATACAACTTTTTGAGTAGGAACTTCTTCATCTAATCCCTCTAAGTGAGCCTCATCTAGTAGATCAGCAACAACGGCATTAATGAAATTAATTGATGCATAATGCATTGCGTCTCTTCTATCATCATTTCAGTGATAATGTCTTCTTCCATGTCTCTAATGAGATATTGCCTTTTGTTGATTTGATCCCTCAGAAACTTCTTGATGAACCGTAATTTGGAGGGAATATCCTGATAATTTGGTTATTTTTTCCTCTTGGGGATGTTGGAACCACTTTGTGTATAAGTTTGTATTTTTTTCAATGAATATCAAAATGAAGGAGATCAAGAAGTACTACAATGAAATGGAGGAATGTAAGATCAAAATGAAGGAGATCATGAAGTAATCCGATGGAGTAGAGGAATGGTAATTCAGACGATTTCTATACTGATCATAAGATCAAAGAACATGTGTCAATGGTGACACATTGTTTACAATAATGAAGAATGTGAGGCGTAATCCATCTGAGGATGATTAAAGAAGAATGGGTTTTTTGATGAAGACCATGCAATTCCTCATTATTGCATGAGAACCATGGGATTTGATGAAGACCATGCAATTCCTCATTATTGCATGAGAACCATGGGATTTGATGAAGACAATGAAATTACTCACTATTTCATGAGAACCATGTAAGAGAATTCTTGAAGAATTGAATCATATGCTTTTCATGAAGTAGATAATAACGGCTAAAGAAGAAGACAATGTGAAAGGGATTTGACTTATGAGATGGTCATGCAGAATTGAAATTATGAGATGTCCATGCACATCACATTGTATCAGAAGATGATGATTCTAAAGTTGTTCCTTCAAAGAATATATATCACGATAGTGGAGTTTGTGATGACAGCAGAAGAGTTGTTGAAGGATTCAGATCACCAAGAAGAAGTGTTTTTGATGTGATTTTTCTTATTGACAAAAGGGATTTAATGATGGAATGCCTATTTCAAGAGTTGTGGTCAATGATCTATGTTTGTTTCAAGAATTTAGACAGAGGAATGAATGATCTGGAGGCGGTACAAAAGGGACTTGCACATTGTACACTTGAAGGAGAGGAAACTTGTGTGCCACATGTTTTTGAGGATCAGAACATCAAAATATGGAAAAGGGATAAGGGTCGCGCAAGTGTTGCTTAGGTCACGCAAGTGGACTTGCGCGCTGGATGCCTAGGAGGATTGGAACTTGCGCACCTATTGTTTTCCAAGAACAAAACTTCAAAATATGAATAAGGAAAGAAGGTTGCGCAAGTATTAGTTGGGTCGCACAAGTGAGTTGCGTGATAGAGGATAGGGGAGATGAGCTGCGCGCCAAGACTTGCGTGCCAAGGAGAGACTTGTGCGCCACCGCGTAGGGGGTCCAGTTTGCCTATAAATAGAGGACCACCCCTCCTCATTTCATACGGAGTTCAACACTTAGAAAAATAAGAGCTCCCGTTGCGCAGGTGTGGAAGTGGCGCAAGTATTGTGTGTGGTCGCATAGGTGGACTTGCACGCCAATATTTGAAGTTGCACGCTGGTTGTTAGTTGCACACCCAAGGCTGTTTGGGTGAGAAAGGAAGTGAGTCGCGCAGGTTAAGAGTTGAGGAAGGCAGTGTAGCGCAGGTGGTTTGGTGAGACCTGCGTGCCAGTTTGGACTTGCGCGCCGTATTGAGACTTGCGTGCTGGGCTTGGAGAAGCACGCCAGGTACTGCTGAAGCCCACCGGTCTTTTGGGAGCTGCACGAAAGCCGGAAGATTGCCCGATTCATTCGGTGCAACGTGAGATTGAAGAAGAAATCTAAATGATACATGCATGATCTCATGCATTCATGATGAACTGATTCGGTCAATGAAAATTATGATAAGCATCATTTATTGAGCAATCACATAAGGGATTGTGATCTAGGAAAACGAACACAAGGGGATCTAGTGCATTCATTCATTGCACTAAAGAAGAAGGATTGAACTGAAAAGAGAATCAACTCTGAACCCTGATGCAAGCAAAGTCTCAGACTGAACAGGATACAAAGAACTTCATGTCTATTAATTGAAGAGACCTTCACGTCTATAAACTGAGTAGGACTTCACCAATGGCAGTGAGCCAGGGGGAGTCAATGGGAGTGACCCGAGGGATACAGTGAGATATCCATGAACTTTTGTAAAGGCAGTGTGCCTAGGACATAGTGATTGTGCCCAAACCTTTGTAATCTATTTCTAGTGAATCATAGTGGATTTTGGTATGACCGAAAACTTTTCTGCGTATGCTACTTGGACATAGCCCTTAGTGGTGAACCAAGTAAAAATAGATGTGTCATCTCTCTGCATGTGAATGTTTCATTACTGATCATATCCATCATATAGGTTTTACAAGTTCCTAACAACGTGCGAACAAGATCTGTAACCTTAAGAAGAAAAAGTTGTCACCCGGATTCACCCCTCCCCTCTCAGGGTGTCCCGGGGTCCTAAAGGGGATTCTTCCCTAATCGAGAGAAGACTGACTTTCTTTGAGGTAGAGATTGATGATTTGAAAAAGTCCCCAGCCCTGTGGACTAGGACTATTCCTTCTAATCCTCCTCAACTCTTGGAAACCTATTTGTTGATTCTGAGGGTTGGGTTAAAAGAGTCCCGAGTCTGGAAAGCTGGGGTGGTTCTTGACATGCAATATCTGAGAATTTCTTGAAAGCTCTTCTGATCTTGTGGACATCAGTCCGGAAATTGGATGTATGCATCAACCTGCATCCACTTTTATCACCCGACTCAAAAGACCATTGGATGATTTCTGAAACTTCTGTCACTTGATGATGTGATTTCTCAAAACGAGAGGCCTATTCAATATTCTCATTTACATGATGCAGGATTAATTCATCAACTTGTTCTCTGTATTCTAGATTTTGATAAGAAATAGTTGAGGCCTATTCTTGGGAAATACTTTGATTACAAACAAAGCCAATTGACTGTAGTCGGCCATAGGCAATAACATTGCATGAGACCACTTTCGGTGGGCTTTTCTAATTGGAGAGTACAGTAAAATTTAGTGCTCCATGAACACCTTATCCCCTGATATGAATACCAGATGGGGAATTGGTAATTAACTGGTGCAATCTTCTTAGTACGCCAATCCATGAACACTAAAGGGCTCTCTGCTACTTTTCAGCCTTCGGATATCGAGAAGCTGAGAGAGATGCCAAATCAATTTGGCGTTGTAACCCTTCTATTATATTGACATGATTTTCATATTCATCATAAGATAATATTTTCTTTTTCAACTGACAAAGAGTTTTCCATATGTTGAGATGAATATCATGAATCCCATCTTCTGTCAACATCGTTGGAATGTCATATTGAGAATCATCCAGAGACCAAAACATGACTAGCACTTCACCTTTTTCCACCTGTTTTCTCATATTCGATATTTTCTCTTTATCATTCAATGAAAATTCTTCTACCTTATTAGACCAAAGATGGTGCTTCCTTGTTGCTTCATCTGATTCAACAAGATCGGTAGATAATTCACTGATCAAACTAGAAGATGAAAGGCCCAAGGGTGGTTTGGAGAATGACCCACACCCCAGGCTATCTTATGATTAAGAAAGTATTTCACCTTCTAGTGGTAAAGCATCATACATAACTGGCTTCACATTTGAAATTGCCTCAATATAAGAGGGCTTTATCATCACTACATTTTCCATTGGAGCATTTTCCAAGAAATGTGTATTATAACCGTGGAGAGGACTTACGCAGCTAAATTCATTATCACAGGGAGGACCACCATGGTGGGTTACAGCCAATGATGAAACATTTTTCTCCTTGGTCTTCTGACCACATAGAGGGTTCTTGTGGCTCTCATCTAAAGATGAAACTTTGAGATCGACCAAATTGTCATGAATCAAGCCTTCATGAGGAAGTGTCTGATAAAGACCTTCAGAATTAAAGTTCCCACTATTGGGAAATGAGGGAGTAGAATTTAGAATTCCAATAGAAAATTATCTAAGTGCATCAAGAACTCCAGTATCGAGCAATGCCTTATTAAAAACCGGCTCTTGAATTCTTGACTGTGCTAGGCGAGTATTCTTTTTATATGTCTTCTTACTCCATTTAGAAACCACTTGTTGATGAAAGTTGTCATTATGGGCAGGTGTATGTGCCTGCTTAGGAGAAATGATCAGTTTAGACTAATTATCTCCACTCAAATCAAGTGTATGTGTCTGACTTGGTTATCCGTATCATATGGGGGAGTACGCCCCACAACCCTCTTGGACTGGAATAGTGATGTGTGTCTATTCCAGAGTGAACTGTTGATGTGTCACTCCACTGGTAGGGATAGATTTATGTGTCTTTCCCTGAGATGCTACTGAAGCTGTTATAATATCATGGAAGGCATCCAGAATATGAGTAGTGATTTACTTCTGCTCTTTCACCATTGATAGAATGTTCTTGGTGACTTCAGCTACCGGAACAGAGATATACGTCCATTCCATGATTGGAGTAGGTGTGTGTTCCTTCTCCTATCCTCCTTTTCCTATCAGTTAATCATGACAGTACTCAAGTGTGGGGGCAGAGAGTTGGGTCTGCCTCTTGTTTGTCGCCGGAGCATTCTGACTGACTTCTCCGAATGCTACCAAATGAGACTTTTGGTAGGCTTGATCAATACTAGCAGGTGTATGTGCCTGCTGATTGCACTCTGCCGAACATGGTTGAAAAGATTCCTTCAATACTGATAGAAGATGTTGTTGGCATGATTGATTAGTGAATGCAGGTGTATGTTCCTATTTACCAGTTTTCAACACATTGGGTTGGTGGGCTTCGTTGTATGTAGTCAGACGAGCCTGCTGACTAGCTGATGATTTATAAATAGGTGTGTATTTCTGTCTATAGTACTCCGCCGGAATTGCCTGGTGGGATTGGCGTGCTGCTGCCGGACGAGTCAGCTGGACATCATAATTAGAACGGAAAGGTGTGTGTTCCCGCTCGTTTCTTTCAACCAAGTTAGGTTGGTGGACTTCTCCGGAGAGGCAGAGATGAGAACATGCTCACCATTGACCGGATTTCTCCTTTGGCGGTTTTTCTTGCCTGATTGGGTTTGAGGAACCTAAGACGAACGCCTAGAGACGATACCCTCATCTTGTTGAGGGCGCACTGCCGCACGTGTTAGGAGGCGATTGTTGATGGGAGCCCTCGGGAAGGACACCTATCTCCTTGAATTAATGCCCTGAGGGACCTTCTCATTCATTTCCCCAGAATATGGGAGTAAATGGTGATTGCGTTCTGGGGATAACGACCTGAAATGGTTGGAGATGGTGGTTGGTACCACCTACTTCTTGATTGTTGGACGTTGCTGTCCGGACGACCAGGGTGAGTTATTGACTTGGAGGGCTTGTCGACCAGCCTCCAGAGTCGGAATAGTACCGTTTTGACGGTACTTTTTAACCAGTGCATTTGATACCCAGCGTTGAAGATGCTGAGTAGGTGATGTCGTCCTCAGAGCGGACGACGATCTAGTAGGAGTAGCCGCAGAGGCCTTCCCAGCAGAAGTATTCATAGCATAAGTATTCAAGGGTGTGAACTTAAGAGAAGCCATTTCTTTAACCGAGAAGATCTTGGAAAAGAGTGCATGTTTGATATAATAGACGTAATCAAGATAAGTCCAGCCACTATATCTTTTGGATAAGCACATATTATATTGATTGTCTTGTTGGCCCTCTCATTTAGTTTAAATAGGGGCCTAACAAATAGGTAAAACATCACTTTAACTTGGTTAAGGATTCACGTCGGGTTCACCATTTTCTGTTTCCTCTGGAATTGGGAATGACCTCGTTTGTTTAAGGTTCAAACAATTCAAGTGGTTTCTAACGGGTTTGTTCGTAGAACCAGAAACATCCAATGATTCTATATCCATTTGGACCTACTTTCCAAAGGTAGGTGCTCATTAGTTATGGACCGATGAGACTTAAGAATTTTCATTGGTCGAGAGGATGGGAGGTCGGACTCATCACACCTTTTTGAGGGGAATTATTGTCTACTCCGAGACCCTCTTTATAGATTTAATTTATGTTCATGAATCCTTATTAAATTACCATGTATAAAATGAGATTTCCTTTAGATCTAACAATCAATGATTGATATGTAGGAAATTGAAAGAATCTTTTATATATATTCGAGGTTCTTCATTGATAGAGAATCATCTGTATTTATTAGAGATTCTTAGTAAATGGTATCCTTTAATACATTATATAAAAGTCTCTTGGCAATTATGATGATCATACTGGTTTTAAAGCCACTCAGTGGGGCACTTGAAGTTTATTTTCATTCAGAAGGACATGGATTATTTCAAAGTTGGTATCGTACCCTCGGATGGTCTACCTATGTATCCTTTATTTAGAAAAGGAATCATAACCCACGTAGTTTGTGTAAAGGAGTATGATGTTTATGTATGATTGATGGGTCAAAGAAGGATTTCATAATTACTTTTATGCTCTAAGCTCACATGAGTCATGCTGAGTGTGAGAAACAAGAGGCATTGGTAAAACCAGACAATTGTTCCATGAAAGATGCAATCATAAGAAATGATGTGGGGATTATGTATGTATGACTACCCAAATAGATAGAGATCAGGACTTATTTCAGAGAAGAAGTCCAGGAACATGGTCCATAAAAGTATATGTTCTTTTATGGAGATTTGGATACTCTAACTTGGGGCTTACTCCTGAGGAAGATGTCCAAATTACGAGGGACTTATGATTAGGTTTTATTCTTAAAAAGGAATCCCAGATCAAAAAAGTATATTAAAATTGGTTAAGATAAATTAAGACTGGGGATTACTTCTGAGAAGGAGGCCCAGGTTAAAGGAATTTAAAAACTGGGGATTACTCCAAAGGAGGAGGCCCGGGTTAAGGGTTTTTTAGAAATAAGGGACTTGGGGCTTACTCCTAAGGAGGATTCCCATATTTGGAAACTTTGAGATTGGGGATTAATCCTGAGGAGGATGCCCATATTTGGGGACAACGAGACTGGGGCTTACTCCTGAGGAGGATTCCCAAATTAAGAGAACTTGGACTGGGGCTTACTCTTGAGAAGGAGGCCCAGATTAAGGATTCTCTCATCTTAAAGGATGAGGTTAAATGAATGAAATCTCAAACCTCAGTGACATAAAGATGTGTAAATCACTAGGTTTTGATAGATGTTCCACAAAATTCCTTTCAGATAAGGAAGCCAACAAGGGAACTATGCTGAAGAAAATGGATTTGAAGAGGGTTCTGAAGGATGAATCTTGAAATAGGGGAGGTGGATAGGAATAGGAGAGGTGAAATGGGTAGGAAGGTCACCCAAAAAGAGGGGGGCGCGCAAGTCTTGCGTGGGCACACAAGTGCTAGTCGCCCTGGTATACCTGCGCGACACATGGGGATTTGTGCGGTGGTCCACCATTAAGGTAATACTTGGGCGAGGCTTGGATAAAGCCTTTAGTACTATCCCTAGAGGCTTCCAGAAAAGAGACGTGCATGTTCTGTTGAAGGGGTAAGGTGGCACACAACTGTGGCCATTTCCCTTAAGGGTTGTCCACTTAGGCGCGCAAGTGTTGATGAGTTTCAATACTTAGGCCTTACTCCCTCTCTTTAGATCTTCCATTCTAGGTAATAAATTACCTTAGAAGTCTTCAGAAGCTTTGAGAAGAGACTGGGGCACCGGGAGCTCAAATCTGAGTTTCTGTAATTTTTCCTTCCTATATGGGGGGCCCACAGGGGGTATTTATATGCCGGAGAAGACCCTGGGAGAATTTTAAAGAGGGCGCGCAAGTCACCTGCGCGACCAATGGGCGTCGTGCAAGTATACTTGTGCGACCTCGGTGGAACATACATGACCCAAGTGATTTTGAATATTTGTTCATGCCTTTGTCAATTTTTTATGTTTCTTCAAAGGATGAATCACTTTGGGTTCAAGGTATTTCCCTTTTCAATTCGTTATACTCTGTGACGGAAAGGAGCGTCAACAGTAACATCATTCATTTTTCAAACCAAAATTTTATATTTTGTCTTAAATTATAATTGATGTGTTAAAATTCTAATTTTTTCCTGATTATTATTCAGGAGATGATGAAACAATGAACTCTTTTTCCATAGTTAGCCTACCAAAGTTAGTTAGGACATATAAATAAAATTTGATCAAAACTTCATATGTGAACTTAATTGATTAAGTAATTACACATATAATGGTAATAAATAAAATAAAAGGAATAATAATATTTAAAAAATTTATTAATTAAGTAAATAATTAAAATTATTCTATTGTTTAGTTATATAAAGAATGTTTGTGATGAGTCAGACCAAATGTAAGGGGTTTCTTGACTCAATTTTACTTCATTAGGTTATTCTCCTTCTTAATTGACAATATTGAACCATGATTATGTGTGAAATAACTTCTTAATTTATAATTTTGTATTTAAACTTTTATTATTATAGATTTCCATTTAATACATAATCACTTCATTGATTAATTCTCAATTTATTATTATGATCATTGTAATAAATTTCATCTCAATTTCAACCCCATTGAGACATATTTAGTATTATGATCCTATTTACCTTTATGAGGTTTATATACTATCTCTTTGAGGTATTTAACATGAATATATATATACTCAGGATGATTAATGATTTAATTCAAGTTAATATATCAATAAGAATATTCTTCAGAAATAAATTCTTATTTCTCTTTGTTATGGGGTGTATTTTTCTTCTGTGTCCATTTTTTCAAAATTATTTTAAAAGAGTAATTTTATATTAAAAAATCATTTATTAAGGTAATTTTTAGACATCCTTAACATTTAAAATAATTTTAAAATAATTTTTTAATGTTTTCTTGAAATTTCATTGATAGATTTCATTACAAAAGTCAAAAAGGAATTTTTTAATGTATTCAACGTTAGTGAATTTTCCCACCACCATAACTATTTTATAAACTTATATTACTATAAAAGTTTAAAATGGTTCTATAAGGAAAACTATTTTATGAATTATTGTTTTAATTCATTTTCTTTTACCCTCTGAAAGACAGGGATTTATTTTAAATATTTCGTGTGAATTAAAGGTCATCTTTTATCTTGAGGCATCCATATTGTTGGGATAATTTTCATTGGACATTAAATTTATATTAAATATCCGTCATGGATATACATATTTCTTAAAACATATTTCATTTATACACAATTTATTTTCTATGAAGGTTATTTTATTGACTAGGGAAAATATTGAGGAATTTGTATTCTTTACTCAATATGGATAGTTGTTGATAAAGAATTTTTCTTATGAATTGAATTAATAATTTAATATATAAGTAATATATTGTAAATGTGGTGATTTTAGGGTTTGAAATTATATATTCCCTCAATACATCGATATGCATGATTAAAACAATCATCAAGCTAGCATTAAATGGGCCCTTGTGTATATTTTCTCATTGATTAAACTATCATAGCACACTAATTTGATGGTATAGATATCATGATTTCTAAAATAATGAAGTCCAATATTATGAATTTCCTTCACTAAGAATTAAATTATTGTTGTCCTTGAGATTACTACATTGATATTATCCACAGAAGAATTTCGTGATAATGTTATTGATTAAATAGAATGTGTTATTAGTTATCCACCTTTCCATATTGATTATAACTTATTGATTTATGATATATTATATTTTACGTAGATCCTACAGAGTATATAAACTCACCCTTTATTTATTTTATTTTCCACAGGATTTGAAGATGGATATTATTTATAATATTCATGGTGCAAGAATTTTTTTTTGCTTTATATTTTTATAATACCAATGTAATATGGGAATCATGTATGAATATAGATTTACAAGACTACTAAACCGATTGATCTGGCATGGAAGGATCACTTGTATCAATTACAACATAATAAAGTAAACATCATATCATGGTTACTAGAGTTTTTGTTGTTACGTACATGACTTCAAATAGCTATTGAATACATTTATATCCAATGACTATATCTCTAATGAAATATTTTCCAATTTTAATATTTATAATATCCAGATTTTATTATTATATATAAAATTATTAAACTAATCCATTCCATTCACACTTATCACTTATATAGTTTTCATTCTAGATCTAAAAATATTACATCTACTTTCAGGAAGTTCTTCCTCATTATAGGTTTTATTTGGAAATTAATTATCCTCAAGTGTGAAGATGATCCGAGAGATATACTTGTGTGAAGGATCTTATTTTTTTCTATTTATTATCCCCTTTTAATTTATTCACTATTAAAGCATGAAATAATCCATTGTGGGTAACAATACATGGTGTTTAATACTTAGTTTCATGTGATTTTGTTGTAATGTTTTACTATGAATGAATAAAGTGATTTTGGTTTAATTCATATATTGAATAAATTATTTCTAACTATTTTTTTATTTCTTTGAACAAAAAAAATATTTTATAATTATAACGATATCATTTATGAAAAGAATAAAATTCTTAAAAACCGGTTGCATTGCATCCCCCACCCAAAATAAATCATGTCCCCATAATTTTAATTATCACTTAATAATAACTATACTGAAGGGTATCATAAGATATTCATAACTAAAGATATATATTCTAATAGATATAAACAATTTTATCTTTTTATAGACTGACTTACATATATTTTATATCTTAATATATATATATTGTGATTCTAAACCATTTATTCCAAATATGTCTATATAGCTAAGTAATTTGTGTTTTAGAGGAATAAATTCCAAAACATCGTTTTCAAGATCATCTTCCAACCAAATTTTAAAACCAAAATGATTATGATAACATGAAATATAATAATATTAAATGATCATATAAATATTAAAGATTGATATTAAGATATGTTTTCAAATGATTCCACCATTTTAACCAATTATACACTCATTTAAACTATGTCACACTTGGTTCATCCAATAACTCTTTTGGTTCATCCTAGGATACTTTATGTTGTGTTTTATATTACATTTTAACATAATCTTTTAATGTAACTAACAAATAAATCCATCATATTTTCATGTATATATAATGTGATTAACCAAATAATATTACATGGGAGTTCATATTAGGGTGTGTAGCCATCGTCCCACTCATCTTGAACTAGAGTAAATATTGTTTTGATTCTCAACCGAAAATTTTTAGGTTATTTCCCCTAGTCTCATCAGTTCCATATTTTCATCCACTTTCTAATATATGGAAAAAGATTTAACTGTGAATAGATTCCCACAATGTCAACTTCACTAAATTTTAGGACATTTTTTGATACATGGACTCATCTCTAGGGTTTTCTCTAATGTTCTCTCATCTTATTCCTCCAACAAAAAAAATTATTCAGTATTACCTCAATCAACCTAAATGGTTTTTTATACCATTGTAATTATAATGAAACATAAACATACTAACACATGAAGGTGTCAACAATTCATATATTATCCTCAATTGACATCCTAACCTTTAATGTTTTTTAAACCATACTCTAATAACAACTATTATTCCCCATAAAAACATGCCATAATTACATGAATTAATGTAAATAGTGAATTATATATAATACCATACCCTTTCAGTTTTATAGATTTATAGAATTAGGTTAAATCATTAATTAAAAAATCCCATGTCATTCTCATCCAGTTCCCATGTCTCCCCACTAAATAAGAAATTAATTAATCCATAAAATTTCTTTAACATCTTCCAAAAATTCTTTACACGTGCTATTATTGTTTAAATATTATGATTAATACGGTTTTCAAAACCTTAGAAACTAAAAAAATAAGAAGTTTGAGATTAAACAATCAATAATGGAAAGCGTACACCAAAATCTACCATATAATAAACAAGGTATGAATATTAATGAAATAAGTAAATTAAATTCAAATTATTCCATATAATTGATAACGTGATCTTGAAATAAATCCATAGATGACGTAATAGTTCAAATAACCACATAGATAAAAATAACAAGTTCATAATGATAGAATAAAAATTTTCAGGCTAGTGGTGGGCCTATTCAAAGACATTACATTCTATCAAGACCATGTTCCAAGACATCTATATACCTTAAATATTTCATCCAATACAACTAAATAAATGTATTAAAATACATTAAATACAATAGCTAGTGTGTATTATGAGATCTATCGATACAACGAGGGGGTATAATGGGCCCTACCCATCAATAATTAAGTCTAATTAATTCATCATATAATGAAATAAATAAAAAATACAATGAAAAACAAGCTTTATTTAGTAATCAATAAACATCTATATTGAAAATACAAGTATATATATTGTTAATATTTATAAAATCAGTAAATTGAATAGTTTACTATGTGAACATACTTCAAAACTAACACCGTATAGGGTAGTGGGAATTCAGTTACGTCAACACATTCCCAAATCAATAAATGGAATTATATGATCATAATATATTCAATGAAATAAGGTGGATGATAAAACAACACATTTCATAATATTTCTAAAGGAACCTCAAATATAATCATGGATTGGTAGTCAATATCTTTCCATATAGAAATATTAGATATACATAATATCAATATTTCCTTATTTAATGTAAAAATATTTCTATCTTTGTGAATATATATTACAATAGTAGTATTTACAATACAATGGAAAGTATCCTTATCAATGAAATGATAACAAGGTATTATTGAGAAGTATTATCATTGTGTAAGGATATCAATAGGTAATGATCTATAAAAAAGGGATTAATGATGATGAAATGAAAATCTATTAAAATGGAACTAGAAATACAATTAAAAAAAGGGAAATATTATTCGATATATAACAATATTGTCCAAGAATAATCATTATATATCAAAGAATAAAATTTTGTTATGAAAAACCCTTACAAAAATTCTATTTTGAAGCATTATTCTTTATAAATGGGTTTTATAAGAAGGGATTTTAAATCTCCAAAAAATATTAAGTTCATAAGAATAAAATAATAAGGTATAAAAAATCCATTTAATAATTGTGATGTTCAAAAATAACAATAATAACTCAATGAATGATGATTAAGTTGATAAAAATATATATGGATTTGTTAATAGTTGAACCAAAAAAAGAATGAAGAAAGGAAATATATTTGAAATAAAATATCCCGTGAATTACATGAAAAATATATTATAATTATCTAATGGGTTTAAATCAAAATAATTAAAAATAAAAGTAAAAATGGTGCATAGAATATAATATATCGTGAAGCATCAGAATTGAAACTAAGAAACCCTTATGGTAATATAAACATACGAATCAAAAGAACATAAGAGAGTTACCAGGAAAGAGATATTAAAATATCCTAAATTGAAATATATTAATTCTAATTTATTTAAATAGGGTAGTTAATACACTATGTATAATAAATTATAGTACAAAATATCAAATATTTCTCAAGTATTTGAAAATAAATACAAATAACTCTTTTATCCTTTGAATATTTTGATTTATAATTCATTTGAATAAATAACATGATATGGATCATAGAACCCAATGAATTACATGAATATGTTAAATGAAACTCAGTAAGTAGTAATCACACTATATTATTGATATCATCTTGCAGAATAAGAATAATTTCTCAAGAAATTAAATTTTAAAAGACTTATTTTACATTAATTCATGCCTACAACTAAAGCTACATAATCATATATATAAAAATAACTATCTTAATAACCAATTTAATAATTTTATTAATATCTATATCCTTCTACAAACAGCCTTTATAATTATTATATATAGGTATATTTTTTATTTTTTTATCTATTTTAAATATCGAGTGTGAGTAATCTTGGTCGTTTAGAACAAGTTTCACAATAAAATTGTTGTTCTTTATTATTATCCCAAAGTTCATCATTCCAAATAATAAAAGGTATTTTTATTTATTATTTATTTTTATTTTTATTTTTATAATTTCATTCTACGTTTTTTGGGTTTTTTTCATTAAAAATGAAATCAATGATGAGCACGTTTTGTTAATTTCTAACAATAGGACATTATTATCTTAGTGAATTAGTTTAATATTAATGTTACCATTCACAAACAAAAATAAAACAATTATTTAAATTTTATTATAATATATTATAACTAATTAACTTCTCGTTTCCTTAAATGATATTATTTTAAATAATTGTTCAATTATGTGGTTATACCGACCAAAACATGAACATACCATCATTATGGGATGATTATGGTTATGAAAGTAGTTTCTTTTGAAAAATATCATCATTATAGAAAACATAATTATATATTTAAATTTTTTTATTGTTTTGAATGCTATTTTAAGATAATTTAATAAATAATATTAAATATATATGAAAAATTAAATATGTTACTTCATAGAGGGTAAGTCTGAACAAACATACGAATGGGATTTTCATTTTTAATAATGAAAGAGGGGAAATGTGGTTATTGATTATTCCAAAAAATAAAACAAAATTAAGTATAATTTGAATAATAAATTAAAATTTTCATAATGTGAAAAATATATTTGAAAAGAAATTATTGAAAGTAAATAACATAAGGTAAAAGTTAGTACATACAACGAGAACATTGAGCTTCTCTTTGGGGATTCTATAGAAAGGGGGGACTTAGATCAAAATATTTTTTTATAAAACTTATGGATGTGAAGAAGGTTTCCTATATAACTAAACGGGTCATAGTTTTAGTAGGTAATTTGAATTTATAGTTTACTTTTAGGAGTGGTGGAAATTACCTTTTGTAATTGGTGAGAGTGGGATTTACATAAATATTTCATTTAATATAAAGAGACCACATGTTTCACATTCCAAGAAAACATAAAAATTAAAAATAATGGATTTTTTAAAAGGATTATTTTATCCACACATCAATCACTCAGTTATAAACATGTTTTAACATGTTAATTATTTTACCCTTTTGGTTAATATATTTTAATTTCTCAATTTTACCATAGTAACTAGATTTCACCCAAGTAATTCTATTTTATTCCAAAAAATAAAAAGAAAATTAATAAATTATTTGGAAATAAATATTCAAAATATTTAATCTATTTTATTATAGAAAATATCAATGAGTAATAAAAATTAATTTTAAAATTATCACATATAACACATAAAAAACCATTTTTAGAAAAAGTGTACTTATAAGCTAAACATTTATGCGTAGGATAAAATTACCAATTTCATTGATTTTGATGACATATATTTTTTTATAATAAAAAATAATATATTTTTTCTTTAAAATAATTCTTTAATGTAATTTTACCAAAATAATATTTAACTAAAAATGAATAAAAACTCATCCTTTTATTGGGAAATATTACTTAAGTTCATATAATATTTAATATAGGTTTTATAACTCCAAAATAGTATGTAAAAATATGTATTTTCTGGTTCCCACATAACCTAAAATGTTTTTACTTGAAATAAAAATAATCTGGATAGAATAGTATTTAATTTAAATTTCAAATTTAAATAATGTTAATATATTTTTTCATGTGTATAATAATATTTTTAATATGTTCAATTTAATTTATCATGATAAAATATATAAAACCATAAAAACATGTTTTGAAAGAAAATATTACATTTATATTAAAACGAATTACCGAATTAAATTAATTATATATTATTCTAAAATATAATTGTATTATTCCCAAGATATTAATATCTATTTTTTAATTAATACATCATATCATACTTTTATAATAATAATGTTAATACGTAACACATAAATATATGAATATTTATAATATTTTAATTTATCATTATTTATGAATTATATTATTTTAAATTTACTACTAACAATACATAGAATCAGTGTACATATTTGATACATGTATATCTAATGACCATATTTCCAATGACCATATTTCAAACAACCATGATTATAATGGACATATTTCATTCATATACATATATATATATATCCATATAAAACTCTTTCATTCCATTCACACTTTTCATTTACATAGTTTTCATTTTAGATCTCATAATATTCTTTCTCCTTTTGTGATGTTCTTCCTCATTATAGGTTTTATTTGGCTATTAGTGATCTTCAATGGGGAACATGAGCCCTGATACCTCCTAATGATGATTATTTTATTCCTTTCTATTAATTTTTTAATTTTAATTTATGCACTTTCAAAGGATGTAATATACATGGTGTTGAATAATTATTTTCATGTATTTTTTAATGTTTTACTATGAAGGGATAAAGTGTTTTTAGTTTAATTCCTATCTTGTATGACTTATTACCTAATTTATTTTAGTTCCACTGAAAAAATATAAAAAATAGTTTATATTTATAAACATATAGTTTATGGAAGGAATATGCTTTATCAAAACCTAGGTATTTATAGCTACCTTATGAATATATTTCTCTTATGTTCTTGTTCCCTACACTAGAGTTTCAACCTGTATCTAACTAGAAAAAGGAGTTCCTACCACTCACATTCTCAGTAAGTCCTTTTCTACCTCCATAAGGTTTTTCACCATGTCTATGTAATCCTTGATGCAGAACATTCCCACTTGATAATTAAAAACTTATCAAAGATCTACTTTGAACATCCATGATTTGAGTGATTCCCTAACTACTACTGTGAGTGAAAAATAAGAAATGCATGTAAATTAGGTTTCATACTCCGTAACTAATAGCATTACCTTCTTAATTTGGAATAAACCATTATTCCATGAAAATAATAAGAAATATAGGTCGAATCAATTATTAAATAATTCATCAAATACATACCATGAGAGGCCTTGGTTGACTTTATCTTAAATTGAAAGTTCCAACCATTTTCATGTCAAATACTTGAGCATATATATAGTGATATTTACTTTGATTTTTTTTTGATCCCTAAAAAATCATTTATTCTATTCATACTCCCAATCCATGATTTCACCTACTTGGGTCCTGAGTTTCCCCAAATGATTAGTGAGTTGTACCTTATGAATTAAAATTACATATCCAAATGACATAGTTCCTAAAGATAATTAACTTTTTTCACAGCTTGAAATGATTCCAAAATTCTACTAACTATTTATTGGTTCAATTAAGGTTTCTTTAATGGATCATTGTTCTCAGTAGCATCCTCTCGTGGATTTCTATGTCCCATGACTGGAAACATATTCATATAAGAACAGAAGATTCATTATGAAATCACCATCAAATAATTTAATCCCAAATCCTTAACCATATAATAAATCATAAAAATAAAGTTTATAAAAACATATCATGAATGATGAAATCCTCTTGGGATCTATTTTACAAATGAATGATACTGGAATCTCATTGGAAAAATGGATGAAATAGAGGTGACGATAACCTTGAAGTTGTTTAAAACACTTTTTGTACCTAGATCAACCTAGAAAATTTTTGTACAATATAAATAGGTTTCCTACTCCTTTAATACTTAAATTTCATGTGCTGAAACATCCATACTTCATACCTACCATTCCCTACTGACGAACCAAACAAAATAGATAACACATGTAACACTCAGAGATATCCCATTAGATTGGGAAGTAATAAAGTTTCAATGATCTTAGGTAAGTCCCATTGGATACAAAATTCTAGAAATACATTATTAGGGCCCATAAAAACTATTGGGGATTATTTTACCTAACATAGATAACAATATGTAATATAAAAATCAATAGGAAAAAAATCAACGTGATGCATTATATAAAAAGAAAACTAAATTCAATAACAGAAGTACCCTAAAAACATAATCAGATTCATAAAAAAATAATAGGACAAATATACATAAATAAAAAGTCTAAAGACACCCAAAAAACATATTCATATTTGTGGTACCATGAATAACTCTACAAAAAGACATCTCTAAACTTTAACTCCCATAAATGAGACTGCAATGTCAAGGTGCTATTATCGTAATATATGATACCTTATTGCGACCTATATCGTGATAGACAACATCTTCATATGCACCATAATTAATATACAGAGGAGAGTATATAGAATTTATATAAAATCTCTACTTCTTCCCGCACATTCCACTTTAACAAGAACAATTTAACTAAAATTTAATATAAAATAGAAGTTAAAGGTATAAAACTGGAGTAATAAGTGTATATAAATATATTCATGTAAGATATGATGTTTAATAACACCGTGATGGTGCCTAATTATATGTGTAACTTCCCCGTTCCGAAGGCCACCCAGAGGCGCCCCGTACCCGATTGGTCATATGGCCTCAAGCGCATTTCTCCAAACGTCAGAGGCTACTAACTAGCAGTGAGGGCCATGGTTGTGATAGTGGGGAAACTATGCCTTCATTGGCAGAGTACACATCGGAAGTAAACCATCAAACAATAGCAGAAGCAGTAAATATCCAACAATAATGCACAATGGAAGACTAAAACAGTAAACACTATAGCACATATGAATAGATGAAATGATGCATGATACATATTTCTAGGAAAGCATCCAAACAATTCCAAATGATGAATACAATACTAAAACAAGTGCAAAAGAAAAACAGATAATCAAATCCTTAGCATCGCAGGCCTCGGCTTGGTCTCATGCTCTCCTGCTCCAAAGAAATCAAGTACCAGAAGTAGAAGGGAACTTTCCCTTATCTATACCTGCAACAACATAGTCTGTTTGGATCCAGAAGCATGGCCCAAACAGGGTGTGAGACTAAATCCCAGTAGGAAACCACCCAAAGGTTTGCGACTAATAGTCAGCAAGCATATGGAAAGTAATAGTATAGTAAGTAATAAATAGTAGGCAGTAAACAGTAAGCAACAAACAGAAGCAGTAAGAGGATGCCATACAATAGTAGTCAAACCACAGAACAACAAGCATAAAGGAATCAAACATAAAACCACAACATGAACCCCTTTGGGAAGTACTCACGGAAAACCCCTCTGGTCCTATTCAAGAAGTACCAACAACCCTCTGGGCAGTGCACTCAACCTAACCCCTCTAGTTTGGTCATACGAAAACTATAAGACTCTCTGAAGAAGCTTGATCGGTCAATTCCCCTTGTAGTCTACAGTAGTTAGGGTCTCTCTGAAGAAGATCATGCAGTCTAACACTCTTATATCCCCATGGTCAAGAAACTCTCTGA
Source organism: Viscum album (assembly GCA_963277665.1). Lineage (NCBI taxonomy): Eukaryota > Viridiplantae > Streptophyta > Magnoliopsida > Santalales > Viscaceae > Viscum > Viscum album. Next base: position 688,947,715 of record OY728158.1, on the reverse strand, counting down.
GGAACTCACTCGGTCAATCCTCTTATAGTCTCAGGTCTATCACAGACTCTCTGAGGAAGCTCTCTTGTTCAATTCCTCCTCTATCAGGGAAAGGTTTTAAAGAAATTCAAACAAAGTAAAGACTCTCTGAGGAAGCTCACTAGGCCTACCCTCATGTAGTATATAATATCCAAGAATCTCTGGGAAGCTCACTCAGTCTATCCCTTGTAATCTATAATGTCCAATACTCTCTGGGAAGCTCACTCGGTCTATCCCTTATAGTCTATAGCATCGGGTTCTCACGGTCCCGTTCCAGTCAGTGCATAATAATGTTATAAGGCCAAATTCCACCTATAGAGCTACTTGGATAACCATTCTACAGCATAACAAGCATGTTAAGAAAAAAACTTCATCCTACGGTCACAAGGCATGGAAACAGACATAACGGCCAAAGGCTAACAAGACCCAAAGGTTGTAAACAGAACAAGGTATTTCAAAACATCCAATCACAGCAAAATTATCCTTATACATGATTTAATTACCTCTACCAAAGCACACAAGAAAGGCAGGAAGGCAACATGGGAAAAAAGGAAAACACGCAATACCCCGTTCACGGGTATTGGTAGAATTTACACATAAAACTCAAGGACATCTAAAGGTAAGGCACAAAACACCTACCTTGATGCTAGGGGATCAATATACTTTGACCATGAGGATTGATTCTTCTTAGAACGGTGTAGATCTATGAAAATGCACAAAACATTAAACCAACAATATCATGAGAAATAGGGAAAATCATGGAATGAAACTCAAGAACAAGGAAGATCTCACCACTGTGGTTCCAATGCAATCGATGGCAGTTGATTCGGTAAATAGATGGAGGATCGGGGGCTCATAGGGTGTTCGCGGCCGTACATACGCTCTCGGTCGAAGAACCTGGAGAAGAAGGTGTTTTCGTCGATTAGGTGTGACCCCGGTCCATTTAATGAAAACAATAAACTACACGGCGTGTACTTCTAAGGTACACTGCATGTACATAGCTTTTCGGTACTCCACTTTAAGCGGCCTCCACATCACCCCTACACACTGTGTGTGTGACCCGGACACGACCAGAACACGGCCCTGTGCTGCATCAAAGCACACGGAATGTACTTATAAAGTACATGGCGTGTATTTTGAAAATTTCCTGATTTTCCTATTTTTTTCAAAAACGACCAGAAAAGGAAAAACATACCTAAAATGAAGATATGGGTTTTTACAAACTTCCCCCCTTAGAGAAATTCATCCCCGAATTTCCCGAGCGAGGCGTAGAATAAGAAACCTCGAATAGCTCCGGACACTGCGATCATACATCGGCATCCGTCTCCCAGGTCTCGTCCTGTACTTTCCCAGGCTGCCATAGCACCCATACCAGAGGAACAGACCATCCACGGAGAACCTTCGTACTGTGACTGACAATCCAGATAGGATGCTCCTCAAATGAAACATCTACATCGAGCTCAACCTCCTCGGGTTGAAAGACATGAGATGGGTCTGAAAAGTAACGTCGGAGTTGAGAAACGTGGAAGACATCATGCATAGCCCGGTACCTATGAGGAAAATACAACCGATAGGCATCCAGCCCAACTCTCTTCAACACCTCAAATGGCCCGACGTACTATGGTGAATGCTTACCCTGCCTCTAAATCCTCTTGTGTCCCAACCTCGGTGCGACACACAATAAAACCTGATCCCCGACCTCGAACTCCAGAGGTTGTATCCACTGATCAACATAAGACTTCTATCGAGACTATGCTGTAGCCATCCTCTTTAGAATCAACTCTATTTCCTCTAAGGTCTCCTAAACTAGACGAGGTCCCAGCAGAGCTGCCTCTCCTACCTCCAGCCCGAACAAAGGTGATCGACATGGCCTACCGTACAAAGCCTCATATGGTGTCATCTGAATAGTTGCCTGAAAACTGTTATTGTAGGAGAACTCCACAATAGTAATATGCTTCTTCCAAGAGCTTCCAAAGTCTATAATGCAAGCTCGGAGCATATCCTTAAGCACCTGGATCGTACTCTAAGACTGGCCATCTGTCTGGGGATGGTATGCTGTACTCAAAAGTACTAGTGTACCCAAAGCTTTCTGAAGCCCCTGCCAGAGCTGAGAAGTAAAGCGTGTATCCCTTTCTGAAACAATGGAGTTTGGAAATCCATGCAGATGAACAATCTCTCGGATGTACAGCCATCCCAGCTCATCAATATTGAAGGTCTCCTTGATCGGCAGGAAGTAAGAAACCTTCATGAGCCTGTCGACAACAACACAAACAACATCACTCCCTTGAGCTGACCTCGGTAACCTAGTCACGAAGTCCATCACGACATTGTTCCACTTCCACTCGAGAATGCGAAACTGCTATAAAATCCCTGTTGGTCGCTGATGCTCTGATTTAACCTACTGACAAGTAGAACATCTCATGATGAACCCAGAAACATCTCTCTTCATACCTGGCCACCAGTACTGGCGGTGTAAGTCATGATACATTTTGGTGATGCCAGGATGAACTTCCCAAATTGAAGAATGGAAATCCCACATCAGCCTTTCGCGTATGTCTGCTGGCACCCATACGGGTCCCTAGAAACGCAAGATCTCATCCTTTCCCACTATCCATCCAAGAAGAGGGTCCTCTCCTGACACACTCTCCCGCAGGACAAGGCCTTCCGAGTCTGATAGCTTCTTCATCTGTACCCAATCAAGAAGGGTTGTGGTAACAACTATAGAGGAAAGAAATGTCTACCCCTAACTGTCGTGCACCTCCAAGTGCATCTCTGAGAAAAGAGCCATAATCTTCCATTCACTGTTGGCCTCCTAAACTGCCTGAATCTAAGTTATTTTGCTCAACCCATCAGCCACTGTGTTTCCCTTTCCCGTTGTATAAGCAAGCTCAAAGTCGAAAAACTGAAGATACTCGACCCACCTTCCCTGTCTCAGATTCATATCACACTGAGTTAAGATATACATGAAACTCTTTTGTTAAGTAAACACCACAAAGTGCTCTCCAAGAAGATAGTGTCTCCAATAGCGTAATGCATGAACAACATCTGCCAGCTCCAGATCGTGGGTCGGGTAGTTCCTCTCATGTGACCTCAACTGTCAAGACCCGTACGCAACGACTCCATCAACCTGCATAAGCACAGCTCTCAGTTTGACACCTGAAGAATCATAGTAGAATGTATAGCTCTTTCCCGGCTCTGGAAAGACTAGAATTGGTGCTAACGTCAACCTCCCTTTCAGCTCCATAAAGGCAGTTTCACAAGAATCTGACCATAAGAACATCACCCCTTTCTTGGTTAGACCTGTCAGCGGTGCTGTTAGGCATGAAAAGTCTTGTATAAAATTCTTGTAGTATCTAGCCAGCCCTAGAAAACTCCGCACTTCAATGAAATTCTTTGGCTTCCCCCAGGAAACTACAGCTCTCACTTTCTATGGGTCTACTGACACTCCCACCTCTGAGATAACATGACCCCAGAAGTGAATCTGATCCAACCAAAAGTGGCATTTAGAGAGCTTAGAATATAACTTATGCTCTCTCAATGTACTCATAACGATCTCAAGATGGGTAGCATGGTCGTGTTGAGAGTGAGAGTACACCAAGATTTCATCCAAGAAAACCACCATGAAGAAATCCAAGTATGGATGGAACACTCGGTTCATCAGTGCCATGAAAACTGACGGTGTGTTCGTGAGTCCGAACGGCATAACCATATACTCGTATAGACCATACCTGCTTCGAAAGACTGTGAGGGGTATATCCGATGGTCTAACGCACAACTGATGATAACCAGACCTCAAATCAATGTTTGAGAACACTCAGGCTCCTTGAAGCTGATGAAAGAGGTCATCGATACTCGATAAGGGATATCAGTTCTTGACCATCAACTGATTCAACTTATGATAATCCACACAAATCCTAAGGGTGTCGTCTGCCTTCTTCGCAAAGAGGATAGAAAAACCCCAAGGGGAAGTACTGGTTTGGATGAAACTCTTATCTTGCAACTCCTCCAACTGCTTATTGAGCTCTTGAAAATTAGGTGTAGCTATCCTATAAGGATGAATGGACACTAGTGCCTCCCCTGGAACAAGTTCAATCGATAAGTCAACCTCCTGCTCCGGATGAAAACTGGAAAAGTCTTCTAGAAAGACATCCATGAAACGATCCACCACTGGAGGAAAGTCTAACTGCGAAGTCCCCTAGTCATCCAGATAAAGACTGGAAATCTAGGCTGTAACTCCTCCTAGCCGATGATGTTCTGGCCTAGCTCTACCCTCCTGGCCAACCCACTTTCCTTTATGAAGAAAAGACCCACCTTCTGGTGATACGAAACTCACCCTACGATGATAGCAATCGACGACTACCTGGAAGGGAACCAACCAGTCCATATCGAGAATGACATCATTTCATGTCATCTCTAGGACATAGAGGACCCATAAGAAGTGACACCCTGAAACCTCAAGAGGGAACTCTCTGCACTGACGTACGCTATATATCCTTGTTCCCAACGGTGTATCATGAGTCAACATGTCAGCAAACGAAAAGATACAGAGCCCAAGACTCTCCACAACAGCAACAGATATAAAACTATGTGAAGAACCAGTATCGAATAGGGTTGAAGATAAATCTAAGTCTACTAAGATCGTACCTAGAACTGTGGAAGGGTCGGGATCATGCTTCTTATAGGTCAGCTCCACGGTGAAAGTCGGGCCTGTACTGCGGCCCTGTGCCCCTGGCTGACCACTCTGAGCTGATCCACCCTGCTGTCGCTGGTAACCTGGTGATTGACCACCTTGGCCGCGACCTCCACCTCAGCCCGAATGGCCAGAAAAACTCTGATTCCCAGACTGGTGAGAAACTGGCGATACATCTCTTGTACGCAGGGTCATATTAGAACCCCTACCACCAGCTGTAGGTGAGAAGATCTGACAAAAACGCTGAAGATGGCCCATCTTTTCGCAATATCGGGTCTCTCTGGCACTGAGGACTAGTATGTCCACTCCATACACATTGGTAGATTACAACCTGGCTACGTGAAGATACATTCCTCTTACCCTGATCTCCTCGAGCGGACTCCCTACAACGCTTCCTGCTATCAGTAGGAGGAACACTGACTCTGGATGTCAAACCGCCCTGGCTCACTACTCCAGAATCCCTCAGATTAAGCTCACTGATCTGCGCCTAGTTGACGATAGAGGATATCAAAGTCAACATGAAGATATTCAACTGGGAATGGTTTTCCTGCCTGAGACCATCCTCATACTTCCTAGAAAGGAACAACTCATCACCTGCTAGAATCGGCATAAAGCACTGTAGCTCGGTAAAACGAGACGAGTACTCCATAACAGAAAGAGTAACCTGCCCGAGACTCATAAACTCTCAGGCTCGGTCATCCTTCAAGGTCTTCAGATAGAAGAAATTGTAGAAGATGCGCTGGAAATCATCCCAATACATACTCTGCGGGCGCCCTGACTATGAGATCACCTACCACCACCTCTTGGCGGTGTCCCAGAGCATATAATTATCCATCTTTATGCTTTTCTCTAGAGGTATCTCTAGTTTCTCGAAGATCATCAGTGTGGCCTCTAACCACAACTCTGCAGCCTGGGGTCCTCCATCCCTTGATAAATTAGGAGGATGCTACTGCTGGAAAACTCGTGTCAACTTAGCCATCGACGGGTCAGGAGGCGGCACTCCCTGAAAGGTCTACATCATCCCCATGAAGTCCTCCCTAAACTGTGCATCGGTGCCTACAACGGGTATAACATCTGGTGCCAAGGCTGGCACAGTAGGAGGATCTCCAGGACGTCCCTGTTCGGCCATATCTAGTGTCTGATCACCATCTGGAAGCTGATGTACAGCTGGAGGACGTCTCATATGCATATCTATGAAAGATCAAAAGCATACCTTAGATCAGGATTATCAAGTAATGAGAACACAAGAGTACTTGGACCCATGGGCGTGTTCATTTGTCACACTGGTCGTGTAACACCCCAACTACATGGCGTGTATAACAACTACACAGCATGTCCTCTTAAGTCAGACCCATGGGTGTGTTCATTTGTCACACTGGTCGTGTAACACCCCAACTACATGGCATGTTCCCTACAAACACGGCATGTACTTAGACTCCAATCCCCTACCCGAGTCTCTTTACATGACTAACTCACACAGTTCTCTCAACCCAAGACTACACGATGTGTTCACTAAGTACACGACATGTTCTAAACAAGGTTTCGTTGACACGTGTTGTTAGTTACACGGCTGACTACACAGCTGACCCTTACACTGCGTGCTCCGAATAAGCATGGCGTGTATAGGAGAAGATAACACTGACCCGTGTTGTTAGTGACACGGTCGGCTACCTAGATCAAGGGTACATGGCGTGTTCATACTTAACACGGCGTGTACTACACGATCTTCCCCGACCCGTGTTGTTAGTGACACAGCTGGGTACACGGATCACTACTACACGGCGTGTACGGTACACGACGTGTTCCTAAAAACTTTTTCACCACCCCATGTTTCTTCTCACACAGTCAGTGACACGGTTTGAAACAACACGGTGTGTAGTCAAGTACACGCCGTGTATTCTAGGTTTTTCCGGGAAATATCTCATAAACTGTACCGAATCCCAAAAATTACTGAAAAACAAGCATGGAGGGGCCAAATTCCGATATATGGGGGCCCATACACCCCACGAATCAAAGCTTTACACCTCCTTTACATATCAAATAGAAGGGAAACAATTCAATGATCCGCCACGTTCTGATTAATGAGGGCCCATAACACCTCAAGAAACAACATTTGGAGATCATTTAAGTAAGGTACCATACAAACAATTCCTTTAACTATAGAAGGGATTCTATCAAAGCATCTATCACAACAACATTAATAATCTACACAATGTTTATCACAATAACATGAAATTACTAATGCACCCTAAATGGCATGGCAAGAATGCATGGCATGTGATTTCTAAAAAGTTCCTATATGATGCATGAGATGGCATACCCTCATCTCATCAGGTTGCGACAGAAATACAACTGCAATAGCAACAAAAATAACAACACAAGGCATGTGAATCACTCCAAGTGAAATCATATCAACCGTAAATCTCACAACCAAAAAAACTGAAGTAAACAATGTAGTATGGATTTTCCCTGTACATGGGTTAGGTACTCCTTAGAACAGCTTATTAACAAGTACAAAATCCATCCTATCCCTAGCTAAAGGCTCCAAATAGTAAGTCAAGAGAAAAGAATCCCTCTGATACCACTTTGTAACATCTCGGTTCCAGAAGCCACCTAGAGGCGCCTCGTACCCGGTTGGTCACATGGCCTCAAGCGCATTTCCCCAAACGCCAGAGGCTGCCGACTAGCAGTGAGGGCCTTAGGTGTGATATTGGGGAAACTATGCCCTCATTGGCAGAGTACACAGCGGATGTAAACAAGCATACAATAGTGGAAGCAGTAAATATCCAACAACAATGCACAGTAGAAGACTGAAACAGTAAACACTAGAGCACATATGCATAGATGAAATGATGCACGATACCTATGTCTTGGAATGAAGCCAAACAGGTCACAATGTTGAATAAAATACTAAACCAAGTTACAAAAGAAAAATAGATAAGCAATTCCTCAACATCGCAAGCCTCAGCTTGCTCCAATGCTCTTCTGATCCAAAGTAATCAAGTTCCAGAAGTCGAATGGCGCTTTCCCTTGTCTATACCAGGAACAACATAGTCTGTTTGGGCCAAAAGCATGCCCCAAACAGGGTGTGAGACTAAATCCCACTAGGAAACCACCCTAAGATCTGTGCCTAATAGTCAGTGAGCATATGGCAGGTAATAGTACAGTAAGCTGTAAACAGCAGGCAATAAACACTAAGCAACAAATAGAAGCAATAACAGGATGCCATAAAATAGTAGTCAAACCAGAGAACAACAAGAAGCAGTGAAGAAAACAAGAAACAACAACAGGAACCCCTCTGGGAAGTACTCACAGCCAACCCCTCTGGTCTTATCTAAGAAGTACCAACAACCCTCTGGGCAGTTCACTCAGCCTAACCCATCTGGTTTGGTCATACGAAAAATATAAGACTCTCTGGGGATGCTCGCTCGGTCAATTACCCTTATAGTCTAGGGTAGTCAGGGAATCTCTGAGGAAGATCATGTGGTCTAACCCACTTATATCCCCAAGGTCTAGAAACTCTCTGATAAGCTCACTCGGTCAATCCTCCTATAGTCTCAGGTCTATCACAGACTCTTTGAGGAAGCTCACTCGGTCAATTCCTCTTCTATCCTGGAAAGGATTTAAAGCAATTTGAACAAATCAAGACTCTCTGAGGAAGCTCATTCGGTCTACCCTCTAGTGGTCTATAATACCAAAGACTCTCTGGGAATCTCACTCAGTCTATCCCATGTAGTCTATAATGTCCAATACTCTCTGGGAAGCTCACTCGGTGTATCCCTTATAGTCTACAACACCAGGTTCTCACGGTCCCGTTCCAGTGAGTGCATAATAATTCTGCAAGGACAAAGTGCACCTATAGAGATACTTGGCTAACCATTATACATCATAACAAGCATGTCAAGAGAAACACTACATCCTACTATCACAAGGCCTAGAAATATGCATAATGGACAAAGGCTGACAAGACCCAAATGTCGTAAACAGAACAAGGTATGGAAAAACATTAAAGCACAACAAAATTTTCATCAAACATGATTGAATTACCTCTACACAAGCACAAAATCAAGGCAATAATGCAACATGGGAAAAAGGTAAACATGCAATACCCCGTTCACAGGTATTGGTGGAATTTTCACATAAAACTCAAGGAATTCTAAAGCTAAGGCACAGACCACCTACCTCGATGATAGGGGATCAATATACTTTGACCACGAGGCTTGATTCTCCTTATAACGGCATAGATATACGAAAACGCACAAAACGTTCAACCCACGATATCTTGAGGAGGAAAAATCATGGAATGAAACTCAAGAAGAAGGAAGAGCTCACCGCTGCGGTTCCAACGCAATCAACAACGGTAGATTTGGAAAACATATGGAGGTTCAGGGGCTCAGAGGGTGTTTGCAGCTGTACGGATGCTCCCAATCGAAGAACCTAGAGAATAAGGTGTTTTCATCGATTAGGTGTGACCTCGGTCTGTTTAATGATAAAAAATAAACTACACAGTGTGTACTTATGGGGTACACGATGTGAACTTAGCTTTTCTGTACTCTCCTTTAATCGGCCTCCACATCGCCCCTACACACCGTGTGTGTGGACCGAACATGGACAGAACACGACCCTATGCTGCATCAAAGTACACTGTGTGTCCTTATAAAGTACATGGCGTGTATTTTGAAAATATCAAGATTTTCCTCTTTTTCTCAAAAACGACCAGAAAAAGAAAAACATACCTGAAACGAAGATCCGGGTTCTTACAATATGAATGCTGACAACCAATAAAATAGCACAAACAGTGGAATCAAATCCAATATGTCAACTAAATAATCCTAACCTTTAAGTGGAACACATACCAATAGGCTCAAGTAGTCACTTGGCTATATAATCCAGGGTAAACACAAATCGATAAGGCTTCCAAGTGTTATTATAATAAGGTCCCAATATATATATATGAAAACATGATTACCATTTAATGTAATGCTATCACACATAATACACTTCCTTGAAACTAATTCTTATTTAAAAATTTCATTGGACACATTGTGGGTGAAGCCCACAACCCATATTTTCAATTCCTGTAAAACAAGGATAATTGTCATGGGATTTTATGAAGATAAAACCATATATGATTTTGAAAACCAAGAAATCATGTTATTGTAAAATTGGACAAGGAGGAAAGTCACCTCCCTCTAATTAGTTTGATATAAATAATCATCTAAAGATTCATATATCAAGGATCCCCTTTACATTCTATCAAATAATGAAATAGGTTCCATCAAAATGATCCCTATACAACAAATCCATTCATGAAAGCCCTATTCTAGGGTTTCTCAAAAAATAAACAAGGTAATTACTAGGGAATAAGAACAATGAAAATCCTTAACTTTCATTTAGTAGGTAAAAACATTTGTATTTGATGAAATCTATCTCTAAAAATAATAATATCACCAAAATCACCTAGAGGGACCCTATGGTTTGGGGGAATCGAGGGAAAACCAATGAGAACAGAAGGGGAGATATGATTAAAAGGTTATGACGAAACTATAAAAAATCATGTTTTAATAAAAGAGTTCATGTTTTAAATCTTTAAGTGAGACATATACACTAAAATTCAAGGTGAATTGATTTTAGAAGTCTTGAAACCCATTCATTCCATGAATGTAATTTCACATCACAAATGACTTCAAACTAATTTTAACAAAATCATCAATGAATCTAGTGACACCCTGAATATCCTTTCATACCATTAAGCACCTCATGTAACTATATTCAAGATCTAGTTTGAATTCCACCTCAAAAAACATTCATCAATCCAATATAACCATTATATAACATAATAAAACATAGAAAATAGAAAATTTACATAAAAATAATGGTGTCATATATACTTTTCTTCATTTTATTTTTCCCTCGCCAAAATTAAGCACATACTTTTTATGCCAAAACAATTTCTGAGAGCCTTAGTTGGTGTTTTTTTTATGTTTTTTCTTAGATAATATATACATATATAAATCTATTTCATCATAATGGAATTATAATTTTTATCCAAAATCCATATAAATATATAGAAACAAGATAAAAATTAATTTATAATGTATTGGTGTAGAAGTGTAAGTTTTAATAATTTAAAATATCAATAATAAAGATATAAAGGGTGGTTTTAGCCCTAGATGTAATTATAAATTATTGGATATATATACCAATGAATTAAATATAAAAAAATAAATATCAAAAACAACATATATGAAACTAAAATTGAAAATATTCTAAATAAATTTGAGAGTAATTATTAAACATATTCCATTATTATTTATAATTTTGTGTTCTTAAAAATAAATTTATGCCACAATAGTGATACATAAATATATTTGTGATACATTATTAAATGAGGTAACCAATATATTTTTGGAATCTATTTCAAGGGTCTATTCCATGAATATGGGGAAATATTCAAGATAATCCTAAAACATCCAACCCATATGTGTCAACAAGAATTTTTACATCTTAAAAGAATGTTATATCGAAATATTATCTATTGATAACCATAACAAACACTTAGAGAATATGAGAAGTAGATTAGTGGATAGATTCCTCTTATAGAAAAGGATGTGGAATTAAAATACAAGATATGTCATATTATGGAAGATGATCTTGATGGTGAATAAGTCACCAAGGTAATGTTGTTCTTAAAATAAATTGTCAAAAAATGAAAATAAAAATGGAAAAATTCACTCATATGATTTTAATGTGTCAAAATTGTAGATAATGATAACAAATCCCAATAAAGGCTTATTTATGAAGAAGTGGATGAGGAGGATAAAAAAATCTTCTAAAAATAAGGAATATTGGATACACTTTCAAAAAAGTTACATCTCAAAAGCGAACATATATCTTTAATGAAATTAGATCATTTTACAAGTCATAAACCTATGATATTAAAGAATGTATAGATAAATATGTAGTTATAATCAATAAAAAATTCCTTGATTTTGAGTCTAATGATGAATAAAATTGTAATAAATGAGTGGTTGATGTTAGGGTCAAAAGAGGTGTACTACTAGAAGGTATTTATTTATAAAGAGAACCAAAAACCAATACTAATTCATTTTTTGAAAAATACTAGTACACCGTGGAAAATATCTAAAATTTATCAAAGCATTTAAAAGAACTATATACTTACAAATTTTTAGATATTAAAAATCTATAGATTATGGTTTAGCTCACGATCAATGTTTGAGAACATGAGAGATTTTTTTGTGGATGAGATAATACTAAAAAATAATAAAGAACATATAATGGAAATTAATTATGTGTTTTTGGAATTTAGAAAAATATTTAAGGCTATATAAGATTCTCTACATTCAATAAGATTTTTTGAATGTGTATTATATATAAAAAATATAAATAATAAGAAAAAATTGAAACATGTATAAACTTAGGAAATTATGATGAATTTATAATCAAATAGTAATCACCTATTTAATTCAAGGATAACTATTATAATAATATATTCTATGTAAATATGACACATTAATCCATGATGATGGTAGTGACACCATAGATAAAATTTGATTTAGGTGAGTCTGAAAAAGGTGATGACACAAAATTAAACTCAATCATATGCACTAATAATAAAATTATATTATATTGTGAATCTATTATACTATGCTAATTGATATTCTATTTTTTTGATTATTTTTCCCCCACATGCTCCACATATGCTTATTTTGTGTTAATGTAGAGCTCAATTCTAATGTAAGGTGATCACTAGGTCATACCAGTAATAAATTGGATTATGTGTTGGTTGAGAAGATGAGAGGTCATCCCATCCCATAAGGGGTATTATTTTCTAGTTTGTTTCCCTCATATATATTTAATAAATATCTATGGTATCCTTCCTAGAAATAATATTGGTTACCGTGGTTATCAGAGTGATCATCCATTACCATGGATTTATTTGAACATCTATACAAATTAGATTTTCTTAATCATTATCCATCTTGTTGGCCATACTATGGTTTCAATCCACTAAGATAGGAACTATAAACTTTTTCCCCATATTGGGAGGTTATTGGTGTTATTTATTTTAAATAATACCCATGATATGTCCCTCTAGTTTATCCTTATAAATAGAATCATAACCCACACAGTTCGGTGCTACATAACAGGATATATCAAACCTTTTACTACTTTGTGGCGAGAAACATCAAGGTCCCTTTTCTATCTATATAACCATGAATAGTGGTAAAAAAAATTATGTTCATGCATCCAAGACAATGAAGATTTTTTTAAGGGCATGCAACTAGGACTTTGCTGTCTTAGAGTCTAGGGTTGTATAGATAGGGGTTTCATGTCTTTTTAGTTTAAGGTCACATAACTAAGAATTATTCCGAGTTGTTTAATTAAATCTTGAATAAACTATATTATATGTAGTTTAACATCATTTTGAAACACACTAATATTTTATAATTTACTTTCTTTAATAAAAATATTCATCAGTGTGTGGTATACACAAAACTGAGCCTTAAGAAAATTGTGATATACTGTAAAAATAATATTATTTTAATGTGAATACTATAAATTAAAGGTTAAACTAGAAGTTTTAACAGGAATAATCAGATTATTAAAAATATTTATAATGCTTTTATATAATTAAATTATTTTTATTAATTAAAAATAAATAGGTACTCAATTTCCAGTGAAGTTATTTTCTGCTTCAAAAATATATTTTATTCAAAAATGATTTTTATTTTATTGTTTACATAAATTTATAATTAATTTTAAAAAAAGTCATAATATTTTTAATAACTTAATATAATTATTCAAATAATCATTTCAATATTAAATTAGGGTGATTTTTTTGGAATTTTTCTAAAAAAATAATTTTTTTGTGGATAGTAGAAAATACTTTTTTTAAGAAAAATATCATTTATTTTTGTTTATTAAAGATGTAACATTATATTTTGGATTGTTTTTAAAATTAAATTAGTTAATTTTAATAAAATATAATCTAAAAAATTTCATTATAATAAACATTATAATTTAATTTTGTATAAAAAAATTTATACTGAAACATGCATTCTTAATGAAACTCGTTTTTCATCGCCTTTTGAGGGTTTATTTTAAAAGTAATTTATTAAACTTATAGATGTTATTTAATTATAATGGTATCCAAATTTTTAATTATAATTTCAAAATTTATTAATGATACCACTTTCATTTTTTGTCATTTTTAAAAGTAACATTACTAAGAAAAGTCCATTACCACTATAACAGCAAAAACATGTTAAAACAGTCAAAAATAAAATGATAAGGGTAAAATGATCATAAGACATGTATAAATCCTATTTCTGGTAATATTTATACACTATATCATCTATTATTTTTATATGTGTCATTTTGGATCCTTTTGGATTGCGTACATCATTAATATATCTTAATCATTTGACAAATTCCAAGTATGTCCTCACCCTCACTTATAAAAGTAAACTCCCTATTCTATATTTTAAAAACTTCAAGAGACTTTTATATTATAAAATACCAAATAAAATACCTTTATAAATTCCTAATCTATTCCTAGATGCTCTATTGTAGTCATAATTAAATCTTAATAAGGTTTTGGGTATAAAACTAAGGAGGTTTTCTGAAGAATCGATGTAGTTCTCAACCAGGTATTTACTATTTTATTTCTTATTTTGAAAAATTAAAAACTCACCAAACAGCTATGTTTTAATATAATAATAATATAAAATATTCTACAATTTTATTATGATTATTTATAACCCTTTTTCATATGTTTTTAAATATTATTGGAAATAAAAACATCGCTCATGTAAATGTGTATACTAAAACTTCAACGACGTGATGAGTTTTTTTAATCACTAAATCATTTGGTGGGTTAAGATGATTACTATAACGAATATATATGATATTTATGACATAATTATTATTCAAAAAATATTTTTTCTCTTCTATTTTCTTACATTTCAATCCATTGAAAGTTGATAATGTCTTTCATACGTATGTGTTTAATACCGCCTCTACGGAGTGATGTGATTAATTTTTCATTTTCACCTTATAAGGATGGAAATAAGGATGGAAATATAGATGTTAATAATTAATAAATAAGAAATTTATAAAAAATTCTGATTCTGTGAATTTAAAATATTCTCCAATTTATTTCCTTTTCACCCATTAGACAAATGAAAAGGTTATCCATGCCTACATACTGATTGTCATCTCTTGGAAATGACGTGGTTCATTTTTCATGAATCCCTTATATTTTTGTCTTTAAAATATTATATAAATTGTAAAGACACTAAATATTAATTTTTTAATATTATTGATTTAATATAAATATAACCCCTTTCATGATGGTCAACACACCGATGTGGTTTTGTGGTTACAAACTGAACAACACCAAAATGTCTAACAAATACTTAACCATTTTAATAACTAAATAAAACATAGAAATAAATGATATAAAAGAATTATAATAATTAAAAGGATATGAAAAGTGTTATTAATATGTTATAAAACAAATATATCATTATTATTCAAGATTTAGATAATTTACAATGTTATACGGGACTTAGGTTAAGGGATTTTCTTTTAAAATGTTGTTTAAAATATTTTAAATTATTTCTCCTATGTTTCAAGAATAATATTATTTATGAATAATTTTTATTAAACTTCATTTATTAATATATTTTAATTTTCATAAAAAATTTTAAAGAGAAATATTTTTAATGGTTATGGTAAGGCCTAATTTTTTAGTTTTATTCAAAAGTAAAAAAGAGTGTTTTTAATGAAGATGAATTGACCATATTTCTCAAAAAATAATTGTAATTATTAATTATTAATCTTCCTTTAAGAGTTTCAATGAAAATATTAATCATATTGTTTTTAATATTTATTTTTAAAAATCCTTTCTAGGGAGACATAAGCATTTTCTCATTCTTATAGGGTAAATAAAAGTTTTTTTCTAATGGGTTCAAAGGAGTTTTGGAATGGATTTTTCATGAAAAGTGGAATGATTAAAATTTTGTCTTATAGAAAAGGTACTTGATTAATATAGATCATTACTGCTAAGCCTGGTAGAACATATATGATAGGTGACACTGATAAATCTTATATAAAAATTCTTCCTGATAAAACTCTTCAATAAAATATATAATGTTCCTTGTCTTCAAAGGTAAGAAGGAGAGAGTTAACTTGGAGGTTTACCATATTGATTTAATAGGGTTCCAGTTATTCTTTACATGAGTGAACATGATACATGAATATAATGAATTAAAATTCCTAAAAGGGTTGCAATTTTCTTATTATGAGTTTTAATGTTTTGTTGATAAACAATTTTTCCCCATGTGGATAAGATTTATTTTATAAACTCAAAGAATTAAGTAAATAAATATTAACATTTTATGGGTTTCCATATTTTCACCAAACTAACGGATTTCATTCTTTTATATACCTTGATGAGAGTTTTTTCTCATCTCATATTCTCAAATTTTCACAAGGTTTAACGTTGATTAAGAGAAAAGAATAAATTAAGTAGAAATTCGTAGAAATTTATCATTTTAAAAGATTTCTGTTATTAGAAAAATGGATACTGAGTATAAGTGTCCAATTTTAAATATATGGGTTTGTTATGTAATTTTGATGATCTAGTTATGTAAAACTATATACGTAAAACGATATTTTGGATTATAAGAAATTGAATTCTTATTTATAAACATAAAATTAATTAATTTTTTTAGGATGGGTCCTTATAGTTTTTATCAGGGAAAGGGTTTAGATAAATTCAGAGGATATAATGTATCTAAAATATATTTAACACTTTAAAGATTAACATTTTGTTTTTGGATCATATGTTAGAAGTCATATATAACCATAAAGGATTGTATTCAAAGATGAATTACAAATATTTTGGGACTAGTTTAAGAAGAATAAGATAAAAAATCTTAAGTAACCTAGGTTTAACATATGGTTAATCAAATGTATCATAGACTAAAAGAATGGTTTCATAGATTAATACATTTAAAATAAAATATATTTAGTTGTTCACTACGATTTCTATAATGAAATTATTCATTATTTACTCAAAAAATTTATTAATCTAGGTAAATTATCATCTTTAATATGGATGATCAAAAATAAAAAATCTATTTTCCCTTCTAGAGGATTCAATTGTAAAAATAATTTTTTTTGTATTTCTCATGTGGTATATACAAATTCTCTAGTGATAAACTTACCTGAAAACCCCAATTATAATGTATCCTGATATTCTTCTATGCTTTGATATCATAGAGGACCTCAGAATACATATGAATATGTTTTGAAAAGAAATATATATTATCATATCTATTATAAAAAATACAATAATGGATCTTATCCAGTTCTTATAAAGGATTCATCAAAAAAATGAATTATAGCTTTCTACTTAGCTACAATGGAGGGTAACCATTAAGCAAACTATGTCTTTACCTTCTTATCTAAATTTTATTATTTTTATAGAAACAAATAATTATTGGGAAAATTCATGTCGAAACATCTACTAAAGTACCATGATAATAAATTTCAAGATGATATCCAAGGTTATATATTCCAAACATGAGATTCTTTAAAAATTTCAATCTTCTTCCAAATCCTTTTCAATCAATATGTAGTTATTATACATGGAAGAAAATAAAATGAACTTCCAAAGGTTTTGATGTATTATGATAATTTATGTACCTGAACAGGCATATCGCGGGGAACACATCTTAAAAAATGGTATTGGAATGAATTGTTATCTGTATTAAAATGTATGAGTTATTTTTAATTAAATTAGAAAACATGAATAGATTATGATAGATGAATCTTAGGACATAATTCTTATTTTTTATTATAGGAAAGAAGTACAAAGGAATAAGATGGAAAATAATGGGTAAAATAATGTGAAGAACATTGAATATGACTCCCCAATATTCTATGTTATGTATTATGTTAAATAAATTCAACTTATTTGATTGCTTATGTTTCACACAACATTGAGCTTAAACAAACAGTGAAATACTATTTAAAATAGTAATGTGACCATTAGGAATACTAATGTGACCATTAGTAATAGTAATGTGACCAATATAATGGTAACCTCACCAAAGAGTAGAAATAAAATTTAAACATCTTGTAAATTAAATTATGATATAATTATATCATAGTATAATTAAATAAATGTTTTAAAAGAGATAAATTAAGTCTTTTCATTTTTATAAAACATACATGTTTATTTAAAGTTTTACAGTTAATATATTTATTTAAAAGATTTTTTTTCATAAAATAGACTCATAAATTAATATATTTTTTTATAATGATTTTAATATAATTTTATGTGACCTTAATTAATTTTTCAAAATATTATAAAATCAGTATTTTTCAAATAAATGAAAATTTTCGTAGGAAATTAAATTTCTAAAATTTAAAAAATTGTTTTCATAAAATTGAGTTCATTTTTTAATTCTACCTGTTGAAAAATTGTTAGGGTAAATATTTGGAATTTTTATGAAATAGTTGATTTTTGTGAATAGTGCAATATAGTAATTTACGGTATACATACGTTATATGTTAAATGAACTCTTTCCTGAGTCATTATTGATGTAAGAAACATAATATAGAACTCTAATACTCTATTTACGGTATTTATTCAAGAGAATAAAAAATATTCATAGTCTTGAAAAAAAATAAAAAACTAATGAATAAAATAATCAAAAAACACCCTTCTCCTCCACTATAAATACCACCCCTTACCACCTCTTCTCCTCACACCTTATAAGAAATTAATCTTGTTCGATTTATAACCAATTACTCTCCCAAACTCTTCCCCATGTTATATTATTTATGGTTTCACTAATAGAACAAACCCAAGTACCTTGAGGTGGTTCTCAAAGAGAATAATTCCAGACGTAAAACCCTTAATCCATCCCTTTCATTTTAATTTATTTTATTTTATTTTATTTTCATTCCCTCAAAACCCTTGTCCAAAGATACATTATGACTACAATATCTTATATATACTATAATGCTATTATTTTATTGTAATATCCATCATCAAACCCCTTCTCCTCTCCCTTTTATTCAAAAAATTAGAACATCATCTGTGATGTGCCGATTTACCGTCATCATGGACGATGCATTTTCATTTTCCATTACCACTTTCAAGGATGGTAATAAAACCAATAAAATGGTTAAAATATAATTTTATAATTATATTACATCTTATTTATTGTTTATTAACCAGTATATATACATTATATTAAATAAAAAACAAAAGTAGTTTGTGATAATAAAAAACTCTCCAAAATAAACTAACATTTATCATTAACATTTTATCTAATGAATCATTCTCATATATGAAAAAATGAAATATAATACCATTTCATATTCTATAATCCATTAATAACATATAATTTCAATTCTGTATAAATATTCCAATTTTACATGAACATTCATACCTGCATATAAGTGAACCAATCAGGAAAACCAAGGAAACAAACACTCCAAAATGATGAAATTGAATCTTATAACTCACTAAAAAGGTCCTAAATGAACTTAATAAAATAATAATAAATAAAATATATGAATAATAGGTTCTGAATTAAATTATTAATAAATATAATTTCATTATCTATGAAATTAAGTGCAAGTTAAGAACACTTTCATACATAAGGTAAGGGATTCTCCCTGAACCACCTTTTTTAATTCAGGTTACTAGTTTTATCTCTTTACCACAATTATGTTCATAATTATTATAATTTAATTATCTTAAATTTTATTTTATGGACTAAACATATGAATCTTTCCTAATTATTCTTTATTTTATGTGGAAATACATGTTTTATAACCATCCCTTTTCAATTCCTCGTGATAAGAAATCCTAATTAAAGAGAACATCACAATTTCTTACCCATTTTTATGTACCATCAATAATATATTTTTAAACAACCAATATTTTTATAAAATAAATAATTTTATTATGAAAATCAATCCTTTTTCATTTATGGTTTTATACAAATAATTATGGATTTTTATGTTTTAAAGTCCCCTTAATATTTTCCCTTAAACCGCACTAAAGTGGTTCGTTTCTAAAGATTATTAAACACCTCTTTACATATTTTCACTTAATTTGGATTTCATTTATCATGATCTATTCTTATTTTAACTTATGAATATCCAAGTATTATTTATATTCATTCTTCCACTGAAACTGTTATGATATTTTCCTACGTTATGCCTTATTCTCCACTTATTCCTTATGTATGGTGAATGTATACTTACCTTTTATTTGTGATTATCATTAATTGAAGATTTCATTAAATATACACATTTACTGTATCATGGATATTATTATTTTTTAACTTGTGTACCGTTTTTACAAATGTTGTTTTCTTTAAATGCTATTTTAATTGGGGGAATATTGATGAATCTATATCCTATACTCGATACAGATATTTTGATAAGTCACATTGTCCATGAATTGAATCTATGTATGAATAATAATTTGGAATTATAGTGAAGAGTGGGGACTAGTTATAGATTTCCCCTTGATGCATCGATAGGTCTCATGAGACAAAATAGTTGGTGAAAAACTATTTATGTTTGTCTCCATGTAGAATCAGACATGTTTCAACCTGCAGACTTAGATCCTATGGATGCTATAATGGTTCATGTGTCAGATACATTATTGAAAATTATTAATCACTTTATTCATTCATTATTAAGTTATTAATTTCAATAATATTTTCTATTGGAAAAAAATATATGGATGAATTTACATTCTGAGTTTATTGATGGCATGTGTTTTTCAATTATTTACTTTGCCATTATGATTATGACTTATTGACTTTCCATCACTTATTATTGATTAATGTAACCCTTACAAAGAATTTGAGATCACCCTTTCATTTTTTTTCTTCTTAAAGTTATAAATATAAAATCTTTGAATAAGTTTTGAGGAAGAATTTTATTTTCCATTATTATGTTATATGTTTAATTACCAATGTAAAAAATGGAATCATGTATGTATCTATTTCTTCAAGACAACTAAACATATTGATCATTGGTGATGTGAACTCTTATATTTATTCCATTTCAATAAAATAACCAATGACTCTGGGATAAGAGGTTTGGGGTTGTTACAATTGGTATCAAAGTAGGTTTAATAGAAACCTCAGGAAATAGTTATTGAGTAAACATGAGAATTATAATAATTCCTTATAGTAAATTTTTGATCAAATACCCATGAATATTATGTGATAACATTTTTGTATTCCATTATTTAGTGATGTATCATAATGTAAGGAAAGTAATAATTACTTTTGGATAATGTAGGGATTTCCCCACTGATCAAGAAAACACAGTTAGTGTTGGAGATGAGAACATCCTGGCCATATTAGGATAGCTTACTCAAGTTATAAAGAATAACCACACTAAACCTATATTGTATTGTTTCATGTGGACTAATCCCTGATCTTTTAGTGGGACTAATAATCCAGTGGTAGTTGACCAATGGATCAAGTCTCTTGAGAAGATATTTCTTGCATTGGGATGTAATGAAAACAAAAAGGTAGTACTGAAAGTATATTTTCCTGAGGGAGATATTGATAAATGGTAGTCATTGATAAAAAATACTAATGAGGAAGATGAAATAGGAATGAAATGGATAACTTTTAAAGAAACATTCTTTAAAAAATATTTCTCTCATGAGATACAAATTGAAATCAAGATAAAATTATTTAACTTAAAGAAAATCAAAAACTAAGATTGTTGCTAAGTATGAGGCTTCCATCAAAATACTATCCTGGTAGGTTATAGATTACATATATGAATCGTAATACAAGATTGAAAATTTATTAGATGTTCTTAACAAAAGTATCTAAAGGTAACTAGATTTTAAAAAAATCATCATATGTTGAAATATTATTAAGTGTCATCAAAACGAAGAACAAAATTTTTAGATCCTATTTGTTCAATGGAAATAAAGAGAAGAATACGTATTCTAATAAACATGGAAGAGTTTAAGCATCAAAGAAGAATAAGGGAATGAATAAATTTCCCTTATGTGAACATTGTGGAAAGAATCATCCTGGGAAATTATTGAAAATCATGGGAGTTTGTTATAAGTGTGGAAAAAATGGTCATCAAGAAAATTAATACATGGGGAAGAAGAAAATAATTGATGTTAAATGTTTCAAATATAATTAAATGGGGAATTATTTAAATCAATATCCCAAGAATCAAGGTAATTTACCATAAAAGAGACCAATAGGAGATGTACAAGCTTATATAATCACCACAATTGACATAGAAGTGCCCAATGATGTGGTGGTAGATACATTAATTCTATATTCAAATTTAGACAATTCTTTATTCGATTCTATATCATCATACTCTTTTATATCTACTAAATTTTTTAAGAAAATAAGGCATTTCCATTTTTATTCATCTAGGAAGTTATTAGTCAAAATTACTTTGGAATGTCTCATTGAAATAAAAATGTGTCAGTTAGTCCCCTTTATGATATATAAAAATGCTTTAGTTTTTAGCCATATCATCATAAATATGGTTGACATTGATACAATCCTCAATATGGTCTGGCTTTCAAAACATGATGTGATATTTTATTACAATATGTAGAAGATTATGATTTGTGAGGAATATGTAAAATCCCTTATCTTTAGAGCATAAACTTCATCATATGATTCTTATCTAGAACTACCCTCAGTAGCTCTACTGAATGAGATTCTTGGGAAGGAAGAGGAAACATCATCTATGGATAAGGAATATGATCTTCAAATTGAGGATGTACCAATTGTCGAAGAATACATTGATGTATTTCTTGAGGAATTACATGGATACATCACAATGTGATGTTGAATTTACTATTGATCTAATACCTGAAGAAAGACCAATATCAAAGACTACTTATACAATGGAAAATGTTTAATTAGTGGAGCTGAATAAACAACTAGAGGATTTGAGGAATAAAGGATTTATTTTCCATAATATTACTCCATGGGGATACCTTATTCTTTTTTATAAGAAAAAGTATGGTTCCTTAAGGTTATGCATTGATTATAGAGAAACTAATGCAATTAAAACAAAAAAAAATTATCATCTTCCTCACATTGATGATTTATTTTATCAACTTCATGGAGCTCAATATTTTTCAGATATTAACCTTCATATTGGATATAATCAATTACCTGTGAAGAAGGAATATATTCCAAATAAAAAATTTTGAAACCAGTATGGACATTATGAGTTTACATAAATTCCATTTGGACTGACTAATTCACCTTATATTTTCATATATCTAATTAGCATTGTATTCATAGAATATCTTGATAATTGTTTTTCTGGTATTTATTGATGATATCTTGGTGTACTCCAAAATATATGAGGACCATGAGAACCACTTGTGGATTATTCTGAAGATTCTTATAAGAAAAGAGTTATATGAGAAGTTTAGAAAGCATGATTTCTAGATTCAAACAATTTCTTTTCTTGGTAATATTGTCTCTAAAGATGGAATTTCGGTTTATCCTGTGAAGACAAAGACAATCCAACAATGGCCTATTCCATCAAACATAATTGAGGTACATAGTTTCATTGGTTTAAGAGGTTACTATTGGGGATTTATCTAGAATTTTCCTTACTGGATAACTCGTTAACCAAGACCACATGTAAATGTGTTAAGTTCATAGTGAAAAAATAATGAAGATAATGTTTTGAACAATTTAAGATAGGATTGTTCAGTGATCCAATTTTGAATCTTCTTCCAGGAAATGATTGGTTTATGATGTGCAGTGATGCATCAAAGAATGGATTGGTTTTTTCCTTGTGCAACATAATAATGTTATTTTATATGAATCAAGGTAGTTTAAAACTCATGAATAAAATTATCCAACTCATGATCATAAGTTTTTAGCTGTAATATTTTCTATAAAGATAAGGATACACTATCTCTATGGTGAAATATGTGAGATATATACGGATAACAAGAGTCTAGAATATGTATTTACATAGAAAGAAATCAACATGAGGAAAATGTGATGTCTCATGTTACTCAATGATTATGATTTCCCAATACACTACCACCTAGGAAAAGAAAATAAGGTAGCAGATGCATTAAGTAAGGAATATCATAAAATTCTAACCCAAATGAGGATTGGAAAATATCCTATGATCTTGGATTTAGTAAATGTGGTTATGGGAATTGTTAAAGAAGATGAAACATCCCTCCCTTTTCAAATTATTTTGAAACCATATTTAATATGGAAGATAAAAATATCTCAATCTTATGGTGAGAATTTTAAAAGGAAAATTAATGCCTTTAAAAATGTATGATTTGTAGACTTCATGTATGTGGATAGATCTCTGAAATTTGGAAAGAGTTTATGTGTCCCATCAATACCAAATATAAAAAGGGAACTATTAGATGATTTTCATAGCTCTAATTTCTCTATACACCCTGGTAGTACCAAGATATATAGAGATCAGAAGGAAAAATTTTGGTGGGACAATATGAAGTGAGAAATTGCCAACTATGTGTCAAGGTGTATTTATTGTCGATAAGTTAAGGCTAAGAGATATAATCCTAGAGGATTCACGCAACCACTACCTATTTCTATGTGTATGTGGGATTACATTACGATATAAATTTTCACAGGAATACCAAGGAGTCCAAGAAGAAATGATGTTATGAGTTATTGTTGATCATCATACAAAATTGGAACATTTTCTTGCTATAAGATAAGATTTAACTCATGGTCACATAGAAATACTCTATATTAATGAAGTTGTAATAATTCATGGTACACCTATATTTATTGTGTCTAATTTATATCCTCATTTTACATCAAAATTCAATAAGAGTCTTCAGAAGGCTTGGGATACTAAACTAAATTTTTGTACTAGTTGTCACCCACATATCTATAGATAGTCTGAAAGGACCATTAAAGCATTAGAATACATTTTGAGATCATTCTCACTTTACTTTCAAGGTATTTGGGATCAATATTTACCTTTGGTAATATTTCGTACAATAAAAGTTTCCATTCAAGTATTCAAATAGGGACATATGAAGATTTATATGGAAAGAGATGTCGTACTCCAACTTGTTGAGATGAAGCTGTTAAGAAGAAACTTATAGGACTAGAACTTTTTAAAGACACAAATAAAAAGGTAAAGACTATTCAACATCATATTAATGGAGATAAAAGTAAGAAAAAAAGTAATACTAACAAACAGATAAAGGATTTGGAATTTAAAATGGGGAATCATGTCTTCTTGAAAGTATCTCTATTGAAGGGTGTCATAATGTTCTGTAAGAAAAGGAAACTAAGACCCAGGTACATCAGACAATTTTAAATTTTGGAAAACATTAGAGCCGCAAAATACTTATTAAAAATGATTCCAAGTCTCTTCCAAGTTCATGATGTGTTCTACATATCATTTTAAAAAAATTATATGTCAGACACAATGCATGTACTCACAAATGATAAAATAGAGTTGGAACATGATTTTTCTTACTGCAAAGATCCTATTGAATATTGACACAAGAGATAAAGTATGGAGAAGTTAGACGACTACAATGGTAAATGTTTTCTAGAGAAACCATCTAATGGAATAAGCAACGTGGGAACTTGAGGATGTTTTGAAGAAGAACCATCGTCATCTGTTTAGAAGGTAATATTCATGAAAAAAATTAAGTATGAAATTTATAAAGGAGGTAAGAATATAACACCCCAATATTTTATGGTATGTATCCTATTAAATAAATTTAGATCATTTGATAGCTTATGTTTCACACAACCTCAAGTTTGAATCAACAATGATATACTATCTGAAATAGTAATGGGACCACGGGGAATAGTACTATGACAATTATGAATAGTAATGTGACCAATAGAATAGTAACCTAACCTAAGAAAGTATAAATAAAATTTAGGCATCTTATAAATGAAATTATTTATAATTATATCATAGTGCAAGTAAATAAATTTTTTAAAAATGATAAATGAAGTGTTGGTACTTTTATAAGATAAAAATATTTATTTTCAATATTATAATTAATATAATGATTTAAAAGAAATTTTATTTTCATAAAATATATTCATAAATTATTATTTTTTTATATTTTGATTATAAGATAATTTTATGAGACCTTAATTAATATTTTAAATGTCATAAAATCAATTATAATTTTAATATTAGTATTTTTCAAATAAATGATGATCTTAATTAAAAACTAAATTTATCATATTTATAAAATTATTTTCAAAAAAATGGGTCCATTTTATAATTCACAATGCATAAAAATCAATTGGGTGATTTTTTGTAATTTTTCTAAAATAGTTTAATTTTTACTGAATTGGGAAATACTATAATTTATGGTATATATAAATTATAAGTTAAATACAATATTTCTTGAATCATAGATGATGTAAGCACCATAATATTGAACTCTCATTCTCCTTTTACTATATTTAGTAATGTAAATTAAAACTATTCCTTGTATTAATTCAAAATTATAAACTAATGAATAAAATAATCAAAAAACACCCCTCTCCTCCAATATAAATACCACCCCTCACCGCCTCTTCTACTCACACCATATAAGCCTTGAAGATTTTACAATTTATACCTAATATATCTCCCAAACCTCTTCAAACGTTCTGGTATTTCAATCCTTATGAAAATACCAAACCCAAGTCCCTTGAGGAGTTTCTGAAGGAGAAGAATTCAAGAGGTAAACCCCTTAATCCTTCCCTTTCATTTTATTATTTTTTTTATTATACTAACCTAACCTACTCTATATAATGTAACATTATAACTCCATTATCATATATATAATTTAATGGTATTGTTTTATTAGAATATTCATAATAAACCACCTTCTCATCTCCATTTTATTCTAAAAATGAAAACATCATCCATGATGTGCCGATTTACCACCATCGTGGACGATGCATTTTAATTTTCCATTACCACCTTCAAGGGTGGTAATAAAACTATTATAATGTTTAAAAAAAATTAAAATGTATATTACAATATATTAGGTGTTCTTGAACCAGTATATCTACATAATATTAAATAAAAAAACAAAAATAGTTTTTGATATTCGAAAATTCGCTAAAATACACTATAATTCATCGTTAACATTTTATCTAATAAAGCATACTCAAATCTAAATAAAATTAAATACAAGACCATTTAATCATCTACAATTCCATTAATAACATATAATTTCAATTATGGAGAATTATTTCCATTTTACATGAACTTTCATACATGTATACAAGTGAACCATTCCTGAAAACCAATAAAACAAACACTCCCAAATGATGAAATTGAATCTTATAACTCATAAAAAAGTACAAAAATGAACTTAAAAAAATTATAATAAATAAAATATATATTTAATAGGTTCTTATTTAAATCATTAATAAATCTAATTTCATTATCCAAGACATTAAGTGCAACTGCAGAACACTTTCGCACATAAGGTAAGGGATTCTCCCCAAACATCCATTTTTCATTCATGTTATGTTTTTTATCCCTTTACACAAATTTAATTCTTAAATATTATTATGTACCCCTCCTAAATTTTTTGTGAATTTTCCAAACATTTTAACCTAACTCAATTCTTCTTTCTTTCAGGGTTAAATAAAGTTTTTAGAAGGATTTGTTTCAATTCCTCTCGATAAGCAAGCCCGATTAAAGGGAACTTCCCAATTTCTTACCCATTTTCAAGCACCATACATAATATAGTTTTAATCTACCAATATTTTTATAAAATTACTTCTTTTATTATGAAAAAACCATTTTTCTTCATTACTGGTTTTATATAAACAATTATTCGTTTTTCTTTTTTTAAGTCTCTTTAATATGTTCCCTTAAACCGCACTAAAGAGGCTCATTTCTTAAGTTTCTTAAAAATTATTTTTACATGTTTTAACTTTAGTTAGACTTTATTTATCATTATATATACCTATTTTTCATTATTAATTTCCAATTATGATTTAAATCCATTGTTTCATAGACATCATTATGATATTCCCTTTGGTTATACCTTATACGCCACTTATTACTTCTGTATGATATATGTATACTTCCCTTTTATTTGTGATAATCATTAATAGAAGATTTCATTAAATATATATATTTATTGTATCATGGATATTATTATTTCCTTATTTTTGTATAATTTTTAAATATAGTGTATTCTTTGTATTTTTTTATTGGGGAAATATTGATGAATTTGTATCCTCTCCTAAGTGCCGATATTTTGACAAGTCATATTGTTATTGAATTGAATATATTCATGAATAATGATATGGAAATATAGTAAAATGTGGGGACTCATTGTAGATATCCCCTTAATGCATCGACAAGTATCATGATATTAAATAGTTGGTGAGAAACCATTCTTTTTTGTTTCCAATCAGAATCATACTGGTTTCTACCAATAGACTTAAACCATCTTCACATTATAATAGTTCATGTTGCAAATACATGATTTACAATTATTAAGCATTTTATTTATTTATTATTCAGTTATTAAATTCCTTGATATTTTAGCTAAGACAAAATGTATGGATTCATTTACATTCTCATTTGATTGATGGAATGTGTTTTTTAGTTATTTACCTTTCCATAATGATTTTACCTTATTGAATTTTATCCACTTATTATTTATTTAGATAACCATTACTATGAATTTTATCTCACCCTTTCTTTTATTTTCCATCCCTAGGATATAAAGATGAAATCATTTAGTTAGTTTTGGTGTAGAATTAAGTTTTCCTTTGTTTTTTTCCATGTTTAACTACAAATGTAATAAGGGAATCATGTATGTATCGAGATCTTAACGGATACTAAACTGATAGATAATTAGTGATGTGATCTCTTATATCTATCACATTGTAATAAAATAACCACTGATTCTGGGATACTAGGGTCAGGGTTGCTACATTGAATAATTAATGTGTCTATATCTATAAGATTTCAATGTTTAGAATGACATGGTATTTTATGAAATCGTTGATAAGTTTATGTATGATCATAAGTATAAATTAATTAACAATATTTTAAGGTTTTAGTAGATGGGTAAATTTTTTGTGACATTTATTATGTTTAAATTAATGATTTAAGTATACATAACCAACAAGATTAACATGTTTTTTTAATAAAAAGGTTATTTGAGGAAGAAATATTTTGTATATTTTGGATATAATTTTAAAGGTATTGATAACCTTTAGGGTCAATATGATCATTAGTGTTTAGGAGATTGTAGTTAGTTAGGATAAAAGGGTTATTGCATTTTGGTATTATATTCTTCATTTGATGGATTTCCATGGTATTGAAAAGGGATTCAGCAGAAAAAATGATTAATTTTATTTTTTTAAAGACATTATTATATTGGGAATATTGTATTATTATTATATATTTAAATTATATTATCTACACTTAAATTTTATTTGATGAATAGAGTATAAGTTAAGGTGGTGTTTTTTTCTTGGTGTAGTCTCACATCTTGGATTGGATGGTCCCAATGAAGGTAGTTCTTTGTTGAAGCCCTTGGCTGCTACAACCCTACTCTGACCTCATGTTCTACCATGCCTCTATAATTAAGATATGGAGTGTTGTTAACACAACAGTTTTAGAATATGTGGTTCGGTAGTAGATGGTTTTTTTTGAAACTCCTATGTTGTCTCGCTCTTATTTCTAGATACGCGTTTCAGTCTCTTTGATGATTCCAGTGTTCAGATCCCTTAAAATATCAAATTACTACCCTAAACTGTAATATCTATACTCCTCTAGTTGTTGAATATGGATTATTGGGTTCAAAGTGGCAATGTGAGGAGGGTTTTGGAAGACGACGGTGCTCCTTGTGCATTCGGAGTCGGTTTTCCCCTATGGTGACGTTCTGGTTTTTTCCTCTTTCCGAGGGAGGATTTTAGTGGTGGAAATTGCAACAAAATGGATCCAATTTGGGAATCTAGTTTGGTTGTATTCAGGTTTGGTTTTTATGGCATACCTCAGTGTTTTTCATGATGGTGTTGTGTCGATGGTGTATGTGTTTGATGTGGTGATCTCACACTATATTGATGGTTTTGTTGTTACTAGGACACTGGGGGATGAAGACAACTTAATAATGATTTTTTATAATGGTAAATATGAACTCTGATGGGATCTAGTGATTGGTGTCGTTTTTGGATGGAGACCATGATGGTGGTGATAGGATGGTGATAATAAAATTGGGTTTCATGATGAAGGCTTCAGGAGACTATACTTTGGTTGGCATAAGTGATCCTAGATCGTGATCTTCTTGGGTTCTCTCCTCTTGATGGGTTTTTTGAATTTCAAATATTCATTTGGTCATCCTTATTTTTTTTTATCCCATTTGTTACCGCTCTTCCATAAATAGGCCTCTCCAAAAACCAAATTAAAAATGGATTTTCAGTAATATTTAATTTGTATATAAATGGTATGGTAATAAAAGAAGAATATGTGATTGAATCATCAAAATATATGGGTTTTAAGATTTTTAGGGTCGTTCATTTAAATAATGGTTTATATTGAATGTTGGACATAATTAATGATATTTTTTAGATTCATCATTTAAGGGTTATTATCATTTAATATTATATTATCTTGTGCCAACCATTTTTTTGTTAATGTCTAATGATAGGAATAATAAATTTTTATCCTTTTGTGGGTATTTGGATTCTTTAAAAGTTAATTTTTGTCCTTTAAACAAGATAAATTCATCTTGAATATTCAATTAATGTTTTAAGGGATGATATTGAATTTGAAATTAATCAAAACACACAAAAATTGATAAAGTTGTTCTTATAAAATGGAAAGAAATCAAGGATGTATATTTTCTTGTGTTCTCTATCTTGATATTAAAAAAATACCACATGTCTATGTAAAGTATTTTAAAATAAAAATTATTCCCTTATACATTTATTTTTGATGAATTAATCTCATTCTTTTATCTTTTACTGATATTTGGTTTTGTTTTCATTAAATTCCCCATGACCATGTTCTCTATCACTCTCTCTATTATTCCTTGAATGTTATTTTTTTCCTCCATGTACATATTTTCACTTCCCTCAAATGATCTCCTTATCCAAGAACCCAATTATGTGTTATTCTATTTTACCTTCATATTTTCTTTTTAAAATTTTCAAAAGGAGGTTTTATTGTCATTTTTTATGATATTATTTTTTAACAAAATTATCTTAAATTAAAATGGGTTTTCCTTTCATGATTGTATGTTTTACCTTCCACTACCTGGAATTGTATTTTTTTAATATTTAAATCAATTTTATCAAGAATGTATAAAATTGAAAGGATGTTATTTATTTTAGAGTGTTTAGTGTAACACCCCAATATTTTATTTTTTATTTCCTTGAATTAATATATTTATAATAGTGTGGTATAAATAACAATGATCTTTAAGAGAATTATGATATGCTATAAAAGTATTATTATTTAAATGTGATTGTTATAAACATGATATTAAATTGGAAGTATTAAAAGGAATAAAAAATTATTTAAAATACATATAAAGGTTTTAATTAATTAAAATTTATTTACTGATGAAGAATAAATAAGTACTATATTTGTATTGAAGTTGTTTATGCATTAAAATTTTTATCTTTAAAATTGGATTTTATTTCGTTTTATGCATGGATATTATAATAAAATTATTCAACTTTCAGAAATTATATTTTAATAAATGAGTACAATTTTTCGAATCAACATTTCAGTATTTATATAAGGTGATTTTTTCATTTTTTTTAAAAATTAGTTGTTTTCGAGAATATTAGAAAATAATGATTTTTAATAAAATTGTTCTTTCCTTTCATGTTTTTTGGAAGTAAAATTCGTTTTTAATATTTTTTTAAAATTCAATTAGTTCTTTTATATTAATAATAATCTAATAAATTTCATTTTCATCACTGTATTCATTTATTTTGGTATAGAAACATTTTTGTAATCACGAACACATTTTTTCTATAAAACAATTTTTCTTCACTTTTTATTGTTTATTAAAAAAATTAGAACACTTATAGAGAATTAAATTGATATAATTTAATCCATATTTGGAATGAGATTGAATTTTTTTTATTATTTTTTTATTTTTTTCATTATGAATAATATCTTCATTATAAAAAATATTTACCCGAGTAAGAGTGAAAATGTGATAAAGGGATAAAACAAAAGTTATAAGGAAACCAATGACCTAAAAAATCCTAAAAATCATATTATATTTTCATATATCAACCCTATCACATCTATTATTTTTGGATGATTCATTTTGGAGTAATCTGGATTAATTATTAAATTAATATATTTTAATCTTTGAAATATTCAAATTATATCTTCTCCCTCACTTATTAAAGGACACCCCCCTCATATCTTCTTGTCACTAGAAGAGCCTATTATCTCATCCAGTACCAAATAAAATACCTTCCTAAAATTCCTACCCATATCCTATAGGTTCTATTATGATCATAATACCACTCTATCAAGGTTTTAGGTATAAAGATAAAAAACATTTCTAAATAAGAGACATAGTTCTTAACGAATTGATTTTTTTATTTCATATTTTACCTAATCCAAACCTCTAAAAAACATTATGATAAAAATACATTAGTATTTTAAATATACTAAAACATTATTATATTTATGGTATTACATGTTTTCAAATCTTTTTCCATCTTATCTAAAATTAAAACATCGCTTGTATGTGCATGTGGAATTCCACACCATGAAGAAATGCATTCTCTTTTCATTACTAGATCATATAGAGAGAAGAAGTGATATATATATTTATATATATTAATATATAATTATCATTCTCTAAAGATATCATATCATCTATTTCCTTACTTTTCAATCCATTTATAAATGATAATGTCATTCATGCATATGTGTGGAATAACACCTCCATGTAGCGATGGGATTTATTTTTCATTTTCACATTATAAGAATTTTTATAAGTATGTAAATAAATAAATAGTATTAATTTTAAAACATGTTTATGATTATGTAAAAGTAAAATAGTTATCTAATTCATTTCATTTCCTCCCATTAGAAAAATAATAATGGCATTCATGTGTACATTTGGATGACCGTATCCATGAAACAACATGGTTCATTTTTCATGATCGCCTCGCATAATTTGTTATAGAAGTATATATAATGTGAAAATATTATAAATATAATTTTTTTATATTATTTATATAATTTAATCATATTCTGTTTGACCATGGTCAACACATTGATATGGTTTTCAGGTTATAAACCCAACGATCCTAAAACATATAACATGGCCCAAATGGCCTGAAATCCTTCTTTTTTATTGATTTCTTGATAACCTCCCCCCCTGAAGGGATGAGGGGGTACACTTAACAAGCCCGTAGGCTTGGATATTGCATGACCCGTAAGTATTAAGAAATATACAAACTATACTTGGAACTGCTGCTCCTCAGATTCTTTATCATCGTGATATCAGCTCTCTACATTCGCATGGCTTGTTCGGCTAGAATTCTCGTTCATTCACAGGCTGGTCCTAATGGAAATGTCATACCCCCTCTTTCTAAAAAGTATTCTTAACTTATTCTATGGTTAATGCACCTGCTCTAAATCCCCATCTATAGTCTACTCCTTTTATACTCTATCTGGTCATTTAAGCACAATTTTAGGTGGCACGAGCACCATGAGGTGGCCCGAAGGCCTTGAGTTGGCCCAAAATCCGAACTGGGCCAAAGGCCTTGGGTGGACCGAAGGACTTAATGGACCTGAGGCCCAAATCCGAGCCTGAAAGCCCAAACTAATGAATAGTTCAAGTTTCTACAGTACCAAGCAGTTCCTGTTACAGTTCCTACAATAGTAGCCTGCAAATTATGTCTCTGCCGGATTTTGAACTCACGTCTCTTGGATGCACTTGTTGAGTCCTCAACCAATGGGATGTGGCTCTTATGCCTAAAACATCTAACATGAAGTTAACCATTACAGTAACTAAATAAAACAAGGTACTATATAAAATAAAATGAATAATAATAATAATTAAATTATCATTAGAAATATTATTAAGGAATCATAAAAATAATATAATTTTATTACTCATGATTTAGGGAATATATGATCCAGATGAGACTTAATGTATGTGATTTTATTTTAAAATTTTATTTAAAATTATTTAAACTCTTTCTCCTCCATATACATGTTCTTTTAAAAGTTCAAAAAATATTCTTATTTATTCATAAAAGGATGTAAAATGTCATTTTCACTATATTTAAATTTATTTAAAAATCGTTAAATAGAAATATTTTGAAAATTTTCTATAAGGAATAATTTCAACTTTTTATGAAGTGAAAAAATAATTTTTATCATATATATCTTGAATAGTTTTACTAATTCCATATCTACTATTAATTATCAATTTTCCCTTAAAAATTTCCATGTTTATTTATAAATATTTTTTTTCATAATATTTTGGGAATATTTAATATTTTAAAAAATTACTGAATTAGAAATTTTATCTCGTCTTTATAAGATAACTAATTTTTTCTTTATGGGTTCAAACGAGTTTTTCAAAGGATTTATGAAGAAAATGAGAAATAATAAAATGTTTTGTACATGATTTGGTACTTTAAAATTATAGATGATAGTGGTTGGGACCAATATAGATTTTATAACGAGTGACCCCGATACAACTTATTTGAAATGTGAGCCCGATATAGATCTCCAATGCGATGGGTATTATTCCATGCCTTAAAAGGAAAGATATATGGAGTTTAACAGGGAGAATCTATTATGAATTTAACTGGTATCTAGATATTTATGACTCTAATGAACAATGAATATGAAAATAAATATCTTAAATTCACACAAGGGTTTGAATTTCCTTATTATGGGTTTTAAAGGTATTCTTTGAGAAAAATGATTTCCCTAGATTAATAATATTTATTTATATGCTCAAATAATTTGGTTGAAAAGGTATAAATTATAAGGGTTTTCATGTTTTTCATTAGCATAATGGATTTCAGTCTTTAATGCCCCTTACTATAATTTTTGTTTCCATCCCATGTTTTCAAATGTTTTTAATAGGTTTTATGGATTAGTAGAGACAAATAATAAATCAAGTTAAATGTAATGAATATTTTTCATTTTAATAGTTCTATATTTTAGAAAAAGTTTTTTCTGAGTGGAAGTGTATACTTTTTAACATATAGGTTTGTTATGTAATTATGATGATATAATTTTCTAAAACTATAAACCTAAAAGGGTCTCTAGTAATGAATGAATGTGATTTATTATACATGAACACAATATTATGTACTATTTTAAATTTGGCTCATTATACATGATGATAAAACTACCTAGAGAAAGGAATGTAAAAATGGTTATTGGGGGACTTACACATGAGCATCAATTTTTGGTATGACATTGAATTTTTCTTAGTTAATCATATGTTAAGTTATTACACTAGGTTCAGGGATTATATACATATTTTATGTATTGGTTGGATTTCAAAAATCTAGATCTGTTCTTAAGAGCTATTAATGTATTTTTGGGGTAATCAAAATGGGTTTCTTAAATTAAGGGATGTTTCACCGATGGGAAAATAAAAAAGTCCCTCATTTTTAAGGGAATAAATTATTTTACCACATTGAGGGTCAAATTGGTTTAGGAGAACCCCTAGGAACGGTAACCCATAAAATTATTGATATTTGTTTTCAAAGGAAAAAATTATTAAGGGAACTCATATGTGAATAAACTAGTCATGAATTTCCAGAGGCTGTAGAGGACGGATAAATATATGTATCTCAATAGTGGGTTGGACCATGCTAATGAGTTTTGTGAAGGACTTTTTTATTATTATTGTGTCGAAATAAAATGAACTCTGTGATAAGTGATCCCAAGTCGACTTCATACTAACAATTTATCATGAAATGGGAATGTCTTTCCATATTGTAAGACTCCAGATATGTAAAACATGGTATATAAATAAGGAATAGTGGTGTTCAGGTATAGATGGAATGGCCACATGGAACCCTAGTATGTGTTTTTTGGGTGAATAAAATCATAATAAGAGACATGTAAATGGTGTAAGCATGATGTGGAACCAAGGAATTATAGAACCCTAATATGGATCATTGTACATGTGGTTCCCTAGTATGAAACTAGGGTAATTTTATGCCATGGAATGAACAACCTAGTCATGTGGCACCCTAATATGGATGGCCTTGGAACATGGAGCCCTAATATTGGACCTAAGAGTTGTGAAATCCCTATTTGTAACCTAGATTAATTATCTCCCTTATGTGGATATATTTTCCATGAGACACAATAGTATGGGAGGCTTGACAATGTGGCACCCTAGTGGGGATCATATATGATGAGACAGATGAATCATTCCCAAGTAGATCTCTTAAATATGTCCAAGGAGAATGGGGTTTATGTATAAGTTCCAATAGGTTAGGTTCGTCTCCCAAGTCATACAGGAGTATCAAGGAAGTGGTTTATCATAAAATTATAGTTTTAACATCTTTTTATGATATAATCCCTCAAAATTCCCATAATTTTACTAATAATGGACTTTTATAATCAACTAAAGAGATTAAGGAAGGCTTGAGTGAGAGTGAAAATGGTCTTGAATGCATGTATCTCTCTCCATTTTCCATCTTCAAATAGAGGGATGGGGTGAATTTATAGTAAAAATGAGAGTAAGGATTTAGTATAAGTAATAACAATCTCTTTCACTCAGGTAAGGTTAACACCTCAATTACAGAGACTTGGGCATGGAAACATACCATATAATTTCATAATATAAGGAGGCTCGTGGATATAATAATAGACCACCTAAGTAACCTGGGAATAAAATAAAGGAATATAGAAGGGACCTTGGTGTGATGAAGGAATACACACAAGGGACCTAAGTTCCATCAAAATATATTTTTCATAGATGTTTTAATTCATTCATTGGAGTCTCCAACCATAAAATAATTTATTACCAATAATTCCCCCAACCACTAGATTGGATCATATTGGAATGAGGATGATAAA
Source organism: Viscum album (assembly GCA_963277665.1). Lineage (NCBI taxonomy): Eukaryota > Viridiplantae > Streptophyta > Magnoliopsida > Santalales > Viscaceae > Viscum > Viscum album. The sequence continues at coordinate 688,910,874 of OY728158.1, read as the reverse complement.
ATTATAAGGAAAATATGAGCTTAATGTGATGGTGTACTTTATGTGGGGAGATGGTGCGTAATCCAAGGTTGGGGCCATGACACAGGGAGGAAGTCATGTTAAGTTCATGATGTGTGCTTGTAGCTAGGCATGCAATGTCCCTACACCTTTATAAAAAGGTAGACATCTTAATCTTTCTAAATCACTAGAATTTCATGAATACTAATGATTTAAATATTTTTTCCTCTTAGGTATTTTATTGTGTCGGATAACTCTTGAGTACCAATTTCCTTTTGATACTCTGTATGAGTGATATATAAAGAGAGTAGAGTGAAAGTGATAGTACATGGTTAGCTTTGTGTGAGATATATTCATGAGTAGGATAAGCATGGATGAGTGAGAAATATTACATAGTTGGAATCCTCTAGGAAAAACCAATTGGGTCCCTTGACCAAGGCACCATGACCAAAGCATGGGGAACTAAGTGAAAATTCATACATAGTAAAAAATAGTAATTTTATTTTATGACTCATACCTTTCTAGTCATATTAACATTACCTTACAATCCAATCATAACAAAATGAATCTATATTTATCAAATTGAGTTTCATGAAATATCAACATTTGTACATATGTTTTTTACTAAGATTTTGGATTCTCTCATCGAGGATATAATTGATATCTTCATGCATAGTTCTTGATATCGTATGGGACAACATCACCAAGAATTTTTATGTATTCTTGAACTATCTCATATCACCTATCCATCATCTAATAATATTTCTCTATATGAGTTTGACCTCTTGTCCAACATGGAAATTATAGAATCCCATATTTAACTACATATCACATGAATCCTATTATTATGGGGTGTCACTCTGAGAAATATTTCAATTAATTAAAAGATAATTTAAGGAGGATTTAATGAGGTGTTTTACTATATAAAATAATTTACAGAAATGATTAGTGATGAATAGCAAGTATACTCGACCATGGAGGGATCATTTTCATAGAGTTATTGGAAAATTTGGATCCTTCAATGGGGCTTCCACCCTCAAAAAAATTTCAAAGAAGATTTGGCATGTCTATACTAGGTGAATCAGAATTTAATCATGTTAAGGGACTGTTTAAGAGCTATCAAGATTTTTAAATCTATTTTGAATTCTTAATTATTTATATATCATTTTCATGATCTCATCCCAGAGTTGGAAACTTAGAACATCCTTTGAAAAAATACATTTCACCTACCAAATAGGAAAGTTCACATAAGTCACAAAGATATTTATAAGATTTAGGAAATATGTATTTTTCTTGATATTTATAAATAGTTTATCCGTACATATAATGTATGTGATAATACTAAATAGAATCTCACTTTTTTATTGATCTATTAAATATGGTTGATGATAATCCAAATATATAAGTTTATCCATCTATCAATATCCCCATTAGTTCCTAGATAAATATATTTCATTGTTCACATTCATGAAAACCCAAGGAAACTAGACTGTGTCATTGCCCACCCTAACAGGGTAGTGGGACTTAGAATAATTAATGGTCCATTCTAGATGATGGGAAACACCTAATATGTAGTTATTATATTAATTCATAATTAGTCCTAGATATTTAGAAGAAATAAATTCTAGTGATGGTTCTTAATAGGTTGATATTTATAACCTGAGATTCTTAAACTAGAGTAAGGGTTAACATCCATATTATAGATAGAGATTTAACATTAGGAAGATGAATTAATCTACCTATACCAACTTTAATAATACTCTACCATGAGTTAGGTCATATTTAATGGGTAATAACTACCTGTAATAATTGTAGTCTAATCATGTTTTTTATTGATGGGTGGCATTGCATCTCGGTGGCTACGTATTGAGGAACATGCTATTGGAAACTCAATTCACCTACAGAAACACATTTCTAGATTTTTTTTAATAAAACAATAAATGTGGATACCTATATACTATAAAATGATCTAGAGATTTATTTTAAATTAACATTCACTCTAAATAAGGCTCTTATCAAAATTCTCGTGGCTAATATCACCTATTAAGTGGAAGACAATTAGTATTGAATCTTGTTGTGGTGTACATTTCTCATAGATAGAGTTGATGGGTGTCTCTATATGTGATCCTTATATTCCATATAGGTTTAGAACCAAATTTTTGGTAAACACAAGAGGTGATCCAACTTACTTATTAATAATTATGTTATTATAAGAACCTTATAAAACATTTTCCATTTTGGTTAACGTCATTGTGTATGTACATCAAAATTCCAGCAAACTATCCACTAGACAATACTCAAGTTTCTCTATCCTTGGAGTACTCTCAATGTTGTATTGATTATTATCATGTAACAATATTTAGTGGAATTAACCTATGAATTCACATACCATTATTCTGGGTTAAGGGGGAAGTTCGGGATGAACTATTATAGGAAGATGATATTGTCCAATTTGGTTCTAAAATTGGTAATTGGAAGACCTATGTTGTTGAATGTAGTATTTTAGTCCTTGAGAACCTAGAAAAATAAGTCCATGAGACAACACCTAAGGTATATGTCACTCCATATATTCAAAAAATTCATTTTCATTATACTTATCAATAAAAATATCTCCTTTGAATAGAATTATTGGATTTAGTTCACATCCCACCTTCATCAGATACATAAACTATTCTAATAAACAACTTATCCAAAAGGGTATTCTAGTTATGGAAGATGAAGAACCCTCTAGTGTTGAATTTTATTTCATGAATATAATAACACATGAAATTGAATAATAAATATCATTGATTTGATCACTCATAAACTTGAAGTCATGATGGAGATTAAATAAGATTTTCTTTTCAATATTCTTATAGATCAGGGTATATACAACATCGAATAATGAGTGTTGTATTACATTATCTAGTGAATCATTTCTCTCTTAAATAAATTATAAATTCAAGAGAGATATCTCCATTCCATAAAGAAAAAAAACCACCAATAGAAATATAAAAAATTCACTACTTGGTAGCTGAAGCCAAAACTATTGAGGAATCACAGCTTCAAGACTGGGTAAACACCTAGACTATGGAAATAAATGAATGCAAGGTTAAAATAGTAAGTATAAAAGAAAACCTGTTGGATGTGGAAATTGAAAAAGAGTTCATTAAGATGGAAAGTAATCTTCTATCTATATTGTTAAAATAGATGAATCCATTAGATAATGTTAAAACTGGAAGTTTATAACATATTTGACACCTATCCAATTCCTCGCACAAAACATTAGCTAATTTTCTTCATTTTTAATTCCATTTCATCGCATAAAATATTTTGTAACATTTTTTCATTATTAATCAATCTTTTTCACATTATCATGGGAAATATATTTCTTATGCTCATTTCTCTATATTAGATAAGTGAATTAAAAAAATATATATCTTAAATTATTGTAACTTTCTTACCTCATGTGTTTCATATACTATCAATTCAAGATAATATGTGAAATTCACAAAGAAAAATTTATTTATAATAATAATATCTCTCCCCATAGGGAACTATAGGTCACAAAAATATTGTAAAAAATGAAAATATTATGTTTTTAAATTAAAAAGAAACAAGAGATCGGCAATGGATTTTGGAAAATCTAATAACCAATAATTGACCCTTAAACCAACCTGATATTATTACAAGAACGTTTATGATTCTATAACCCTCTATATAAATGAGTTAGATAATAAAATTAATTTTGTTAAAACACTTCACACAATCATCTCATTCCACAACCAACTACCTGGAGGGAGCATAGATATTAATCCTGGTCACTTGGACTATGAAATATAAGTCTATATCAAGATAGATGTTACTCTAATTGTCAAACCATAAAACTTAAATTTCTAGAATAAATTCTTTCATCTATTACTCACTTACAATAATACTTTTTCATCTATATTTTAGTAATAAATATAAACTCCATTACAATTATTAAATATGAAATGTAAGCATCATATGTGAAGGGATTGGGTTAATCATAACTTGCAAACAATTTAGTCAATTATGATATCTATAAACCAATCCATTATATATTAAAAATATACGATTAACAAAATATATCTAATGAAAATATATATCTCATATACTATCATCGTAAGCCTAAGTGAGTTTCTCATAAAAAGGATAACAATGTTTGATGTCCTTATTAACATGTGATCTTGGATGAATACTGGTGGGATGAATATTTTATCATCCTTATTCCTTGTACCACATGATTTGTTTCTAAAATGGGGGTCACTACATGTCCTAAGGCATGAGTCACCATTTTATAAAGGCTTTCAATTAGTAGTGGGGTTCTAGGGTAGTGTCATTGGGAGTCTATACACCTATATGATTGTAATAAATAATGAAAATAAAAAACAATAATCCAATATGAATTAGTGTCTATCATAGTACACATCGGAAACTAAAACACAACATGCTTTATCAAATGGGTGTTGAATCATAGATTCACATAGAATCAATGACATTATAGAAAAAACAATTGATTTTTCATCATGGAGATCACATATATAGAATAAGTAAAAGTATCGTAATAATAAATATTCTCCAATACTATCCATGACCGCACATCATCCATGTATCAAATTTTTTAGTTATCCCATTAAATCAAGAAAATACAAGCCTTTACCTAACCTGTATGTGTGATAAGTGATAATTTCTTGGGTACCCATGTTCCATGGACACCCAAGTAGTGTGTCTGTATAAATCAGTGGGGAACCCCCAATGTGGTCCAGAAAATAACCATTAAATATATTTTTTTGGGCGGTATGATTAGAATAAATAAAATAATAGTGGAAGACTACATAAATATACATCATAAAACTTTGTTTTGTAACACAACACTCGATATTATTTATACTTGATTCGCCCAATATAAGATTTCCACTTACTATACAACATAGTCATTCCAAACATATCTGGAATACTTTATATATAGTAATATATGTAATAATAAATTCATAAGATGTTATCCTAAGATATCCATTATACCTAAAGGATGGTTCCTATGTAAATAATTAAGAAACTCGTGTAAAAATGTTGGATAATTCCTAGGTAAGAACCTAAGTAATAAAAATAGGACCATAGGTCAATTCTCTATTAAGAACTCAAGAAATCGAGTAGTAACATGCCTAAGGATGATGTCAATGAGTAAATCTAGGAAATCTATCATATTAGAAATATAGTAGATTCCTAGGAGTAAATATTATGCAATATAGAATGGGGAATAAAAATGATTCTTGAGATTAAATATTAGGATATCTATTATTAAGAATAGAGAATATTCTTATGAGTAAATCCTAAGAAATACAATAGTCGTTGGGCAATGATCTACCTCAGAGATCATGTCACATATTCATGGGGGAAAAATTTTAACCCTGGTAGCACATCAAAACATGGGAGGATTAGCAGTTGAATCCTAGGTGACCAAACCTAGGTATTATATATAAAATCAAGGTATAAAATATAATTAATACATCTTGGGTATTCTAGAAATATCCAAAGTATGAATCCCAATTGATATCCTATGAATTCAATCATACATTTTGAGGGAATGTTTTCCATCCAACCGATGAAACTTCATTGTTACATAATTCCCATCAGTTCACATTGTTGATCGGAGTTCTCAGGTGAAATATTAAATCAACACCATTTACCTTCCAGAAATGAACCTCTATTTATATAATGATATATTGAGAACCCACAGTGGCCCCTTAAAAAAACATATCCTGGACATGATTTGTGGGATCTTAGATTTTAATATCATATCTCGAGTCAACAACCGTTAATCAAATATCATATCATCCCTTGATGTTATCATAATCATCTCATAACCTAACTAGAATCATAATAAATGTGTCACTTACATCACTCTCAGGAGATATAGAAATTCTTATCTTGTATCCCATGTTATAGGTCATTCCACCCACTCATCCTATAATAAATTCTTACCTAGGGTATTACCACCTAGGAATTCACAACTGTGTGATGGAGGAAGACACACCCCACGCTCATCTTAACTAACCCAAATGATTTAGGGATTTTAAATGTTATATCATGCGATACTCAGGACAATCACCAAAATTCATAAATAATAACTTATAAATGGGAATAAGAGAATATATATAGCTCATATAAGTAATTTTTTTATTTAATTAAATTTATGCCCCTCAAGGTCCATAAATCTCAAGGAATATGTTTATAAACAAAGCCATTGCTATCGATAGACGAGGCACCATGTAACACCCAAAAAATTTATGAATGTATTTTATCTTCAATAAATATGTTCATTTGTTAGATATTGAATTATGAAACCATGAAATTATGTGAATAATTATTATAGAATATAAAATTATTTACATTATATGGTAAATAAATGAAATATAATTGTCAAAAATAATCTATAATACACATATAGAAATACTATTGATCCTAAAGAGCTATTTGTAAATATTTTATTTAGAAAATTATTTTTAACATTTAAATACAATTCAAAAATTAATTAAAATTATTAAACTTTTGAAAACAAATTTATAGACTTATAATATTAATTAAATAGTTTTTAATTAGTTATAAATGGAAGTATAATCCTTTGAAATTAAAAAAGAGAAAATTTTCTGTAAAAACTACTTCTATCTATGTAATGCCTTTTTATCTTAAACAATAAATTAATCACTATTAATGAATTATATTAATCAAATATATAAATAATATATTAAATAAAATATTTTACAATTAATCTAATGGTTTTTTCTGGAATGGGATTGAATTAAATTCTATGTACTGAATATAAATGCATTTTTCTAAAAACTATTTTCATTGCATTTTAGATGCTTATTTTAATACTAATTTTAAAAAAATATAGATATTTAATTTGGTAAAATAGTTTCCAAATTTGGAATCATCAATTTAAAATTTACTAAGGAGTCCATTTTCATTTTTGGATAAAGTGAATAGAAACTATTGTAAAAGTTATTTACCATGATAAAGTTTTAAAGGCTTAATGTGGGTAAACAAAGAGAGAAGGCATATAAAATCACTAAAAATATTTTATTTGAGATTTATTAAGTCTATTTCTACCAAAACCTTTCTTATATTATAATTTGGGTTTCCATGGTGTTAGTTCTACATGAATATGACTATTATTTTTTTAATGTTTACATTATTTAAAAGAGTGTCACTGCCCACACTTGTAAAAGGAGGTCATATTATCCTTACTCTTTCGTACATTTTGAGATATTTATATTATATAATCCCTACCCAAATATATTCTTCAATTATTTCACCATGTAATATATCTTCTGTTATTTTCAAAATAAAACCTTTGAAGGCTTAAGGTGTAGGCTAAAGGTTGTTTCCCAAAAAAAGGTAATCATCTCTGCCGATATATTTCACGTTTCATTCTTAATTAACCTTTTAAAAATAATATATAACAATAATAAAATGATAAAATGGGTATTTTTAATATGTCAAAATTGTTTTATTATAATTTTGCAATTATTTTCTACCTCATTTCCATTCAATAATAAATGATAATGTTTTTTTTCATTTGTGTGGACTACTGCCACCACAAAATGATATCATTTGTTTTTCAAATATTACATACATGGATGGTTATTTGGATGGATTTAATGAAAATATAATAAATTTAAGATATTATTATGAATCTATAATGATATATTATTTTTTAAAATTATTTATTTCCAATATATGGAAAACAAAAATGTTATTCATACGTTGGGACTACATCTCCAAGAAGTGTTGTAATTCATTTTTCATAAACTCCTTATATTAAAGGTTACAAAACTGTATTTAATGAATAAATATGGAACTTATAACATGATTAAGATTTTTTAGATTCATAAACCATGAACAAGGTAAGGATAGGAACCATCAAACCAAGATATTTATAGGAAATAGAATAGTTAATACAAAAATAATTATTTTAATGAAATAAATGTTAATAAATGTGTAATTGGAAATTATATGGGAGTGTTATATTATAAGATAATAATAAATATATTTCAGGTATATATTTTTAAAAAACTAATTTTATAATATAATAGCTTAAGAACTTGTACATTAAATGTTAGTACATGAGGTAAGGTTTTATGTTATAATCTATTCTTTAATATGGATTATTTATGTTTGAATATCCTCTAAGGTAATTATGTGATATTTATCTTATAAAACGCATCTATTTGCTTATATTATAGTTATTTATAGAATTTTCATGTCTTAGTTTCATTCTTTCTTCTTTGTTACATAATATGATTGAGAAAAAAATTAAGAAAATTTGACCTTATTTCATCTTTTATATATAAACTTTTAATTTCACGGACATATTCACAAAAATAATTTCAAGAATTTTTTTATATGATCCCATTATTATTTAATTTAATCATTAACCATATTATACTTTTTTATAATAATTAAAAAGAAATTTTTTACTCAATTTTCTGAATATTTTATTTATTTTTTTTAAAAAAAAGTGTAAAAGGAATTTTTTATTTTAATTTTTACCTTAAAGAATCGTCTCCCCACCGTCATGAAGATTATTTTATTTGTGTCATTATTTACATGTTTCCATATTTATTTAAAAACAAAAACATTTTTTCAATATTCAGGGAATTTTTATTTGAAATGTTTTCAAAAGTAATGATACTTTTCTCATGTTTTTAAATAAAGGTTCAAATTTATTATTAAGGATATATTTATTATGTGTAAACAAAATTTTAGGTACTTATTAATCTCTAAGTATATGATCTTATGATACCATCAAATTTAATTTCTTGTATGGCCTGTAATGATGATGTTTTAAAAAATGTTCCATAAAATTTGTTTCCTTCCCACTAGTTAATTAAGCTATGACTAAAATATAAATGTGTGTATGCTATTATGAAACACATATTTTTGGTTTTCATTATTTTATTAGTGGGACCAAAACATTTTACCCATAAAATGAATTTGGTAATGATTTAACCCTCTTGATATAATATGAATATTAAGGAGAGTTAACCCATTCATGGGATGAAAAGTGGTTCTGGAGTGAACCTAATCCATTATGGGAATCTGTCCAGAATGCGGTGATGGTCTTGGTGGTGAGACTTGACTAATGAAATGGTTTTTTGTGCCTATCATGTGGAAACATCTCATATAACATGTCCTTATTGTTATGATTTAATCTTAGGGATTATAAATTATTACTGTTGATTCCACACTCTTATTACTCGTGTATTTTGAATATTAATTCTTTATTCCATGAATCATGATTTATGGTCCATGATTAATTGGGAATAAAAATTTTAATTTATAATCATTCTCTTATACCCTTTTACATATCTTTTTTTTATATATGATCATCAATTGTTATCTCTCATGTTTAACTTTACTAACTATATAATCTCACCCTTTCTTATGTTTCAACTTTAAATAATTTATGAAGAAAGGATTTCAGTAGGATATGTCAAATAAAGTTACTATGAGAGAAGAATGTTGTAGGTAATATTTTAAAAATTCATGAAATATATTGATATTTTATATAGTCTCAAAATACACTAATCCCATAAAGTTACATAGTGTTAATTTTTATGTAATATATTATGGTTTAATCTAAAATATTTAAATATGTATGTATGATTTTCTTGGATCACAGAAGTTTGTATCAGAGTAGGGTTTAGTTATTTTTCGAGATTATATTATGAGGAGAATAAGGTTTAAACTTAATGAAACCTATAAATAACTTAATATTATATAGTGTGAACCTAAAATTGGTATAGGTTGATAAGAAAGTTCTATAATTTTAGAAATCTGAGGAATTATTTTCAGGATTATATGATTTCTCACTATGATTATTATAGATTATTTCTTATATAATGAATTGTGGTTTTAGTTATATTTGAAAATATGGGTATTATGTTAACAAATAATGTGGCATAAAATAAAATTAATTTCCTTTTGAGAAACCAAATTATATGGGAGAAGGAATGAAAAATATTGTTGTTATGGTCAGAAAACTCTCTCAAGATGTGAATCATGATGAATATAAAATTAGAAAAGGAGATACTAACACACCATTGAGTATTTCTGGATGTAATATTTACTTTTTCAGTGGGTCCTATGATCCGTTAGTGGTTGATCAAAGTACCAATACAACTAATAATATATTTTTCATACTACACTCCACTTATCATGAAAAACATTTCTTGATATTTTATCATTTTGAAGGGGAAATAGATCAATGGTGTAATTTTATTAAGAATCCAATGTAAAGGGAAGAAATTAAGTCTATCGAATGGGATGAGTTTAAGAGGGTATGTTTCAGTAAGTATTATCCATCAACTCTTATCAAAAAAAATAAAATGTAATAAATTTAACTTCAGTAAAAGGATAATGTATCTACCGCAACCAATGAGTAAAATTTAATAAGATATGTGAGGTATGATTATATTTTTATCATCTACCCTGAAAAATACATTTTTTGCTTCAATGGATTGAAAACATTTCTTAAAAAAAATTAGAAATGATTGAATTTATTAGCTATGATGAAATTTTTTTGATCTGATATCAATGTATAAATGGATAGCATGGATTCATTTCCTTCCCATGGTTCTACTAAGAAGATAAAAAAATGCTTTTTTAGAAAATGTTTAATAATAAAATATATAGAGGAGTTAAAATTAGTCTTCCTTTATGCAATAAGTGTGGAATGAAGTGTGGGGTAATTGTCTATAAGAGTTAGGAAAATGATTCATATGTTGAAAGAAGGGTGATCCAGAAAGTGATAGATAAAGAGGTATAATGAGGAAAGTCAATTAATAGAATAAGGAGAAAGCTAAACCAAATGCACTGTCCACACTCTAGTTACAAAACTACAAGGAGTGTCGGTATTATTCCAACAAGTTCATGAATCCTTGATTTAATAATGATAATTAGTGTCAAGAACCTATTAATCCAAGAGATAAAGTTCATCCTCATGCAAACACAACTGTCAAATGGGGTATGAAAACAAATTTGTTAATGGTACTCTATTAATCCATTCAATAAAAAAATTTCGTCTCTAATTCTGGTGCAAACCAATCTTTTATATTGGTATAATTTTATAAGGGTATCAAATCATCACCTAAACATTTAAATTTGGAATTATTAGTGAAAAATAATAATTTTATGATCATCACATCTCATTCCAATAACTCTTCTTTGATTTATGTTTACGGGAATTTGTTTCTTACATTCTTTTTGATTTTACCTTTATTTGAATTTGATGTTATTTTGATAATGGATTGGATTTCTTTGTATAGATACCATATAAAATACCAAGGATGTAAATTCATATTTCATATTCCAATTGAAACAATTATTTCCTATCAGTATGTGGAGGAATATAAATTCCTGAAGGAAATTAATTCGATTGTATTGGTATTATTACCTTTTCAGGAAGGGTATTTATATAAAATTGTTGGAATAATATCAATATTGAGTGTATTCCTATTTTTCAGGAATATGATGATGTATCTTCAAAAGAGTTTTTTTGTCTTCCCCTAAATTATGAGGTTGAGTTTTCCATTTAACTCATTCCAATTTCAATGCTAATTTCAAATAATCTTTCTAAAATAACCCCAATCAGGTTTCATGAATTAAAGAAGTATTCCAAATATAATCTTTATAAGGTTTTAATTTGACCAGGGTCATCAACATGGGGTTCACATATTCTTTTTTATAATGAATGACGTATTAATACATCATTTTAGTGGTAATATACAAAATAATAAGATCACTATCAAGAAAAAGTATCAACTACCATGTGTTGATGATTTTCTGATCAAATGTGAGGAGATCAATATATTTCAATGATTGACCTCTGATATTGATATAATTTGTTAATGGTCAAAATAGAGGAAATATTCAAGACAACCTTTTATATGAGGTATAGAAATTATAACTTTATAGTGATGACATTTGTACTTACCAATACCCCTACCATATACATTGGTCTAATGAATATAGTCTTTATAGATTACCTTTGTTAGATTTTATTAGTCATTATAGACGATAATATTATTTATTCTAATAGTATGTAAAACCTTGATGATTATTTGAGTATTGTGTGAAATATAATGGTAAATGATAAGTTATTTTCAAAATATAGAAAGTGTGCTTTTTTAATATAAAAATCACTAATCTTAGGTCACCTAATTATAATAGTGGGTATATCGATCGATACCACAAAGACATAATTTGTTGAATATTGGTATAGAACAACCACAGTGATCTAAAAATATAGTTTTCTTGCTTTGGATGGATATAATTAATTCTTTTTGAGAAATTTCTCATAGATATAAAATCTGTTAATTATTTTCATATATAAGGGATCTATGTTCCTCTAGAATAATGAATGTGAATAAAATATCAATGAAATTAAAAGAATCTTGGTTTGTTAAAATATTATCACACTAAACTCTAGGGGGGTGGTTTTTGATCTGTAGTGATGTATCAAAAAAATTCCTAGGATCTGTTCTCATATATAATGAAACTGTAGTACCTTATGTTTCTCACAAATTTAAGGTTCAAGAGAAAAATTACCTAACTCATGATTTAAAACATGTAGTAGAAACTATTTATTTAAATATATGGAGGCATTATATTTATGTTGAAAGGATTGATATGTATAACAATCCTAAAAGATTAAATTATATATTCACAATGAAATATTTTAAAATTAACTAGAGGATATGGTTGGAAATAAATAGACATTATTTCTATTTAATACATTACAATCCTAGGAAGGCGAACAAGGTGGCTGATACTCAGAGTTAGAATTATCATTCTAATTTATCATAGATATGGATAGAAAGATTTTTAATATTTACTTATTTTAATAAGATGGATCTTGAAATCATGATAAAAGTGGAATGATCCTATATTTATCATAAGATTGTGAAAAATTCTATTCATGAAAGACTAAACAATCATGGAAGTAGTATCTATAGATACAAAAGAATGAATAAATTGATATTGAGTTCAACCTTAACATTTATGGAATGATCAAATTCAATAACTGTGTATATGTATCCCCAATTCCAAAAATAAATAACAAGACGTTTGATGAGGCTAATAATTCATCAATATCTATTCATCCTAGATGTATTAAGTTGTATAGATATGTTAAATATAATTTACGCTGGGATAACATGAAGATGGATATTATGATGTATATATCTCGGTGCATGGTATTCTAGAAAGGTAAGGTGAAGGAAAAAATTATAAGGGGATGTTACAAACATTAACCATAACTAAGAGGAAATGGGAAAACAAAAACATGGATTTATTTGTAGGGTTCCCCAAGGAATCTAAATAGAACAATGCAACTTATTATTAGTCGATCTCTCTAATAAGTCAAAAAATATATTTTTATCAGAGAATATTTTTCTCTTAATCATTTTTCCAATATATAAATTAAGTAAGTGGTAAGGTTTCATGGATTAACATTCTAAATAATATCTGGTTGAGATATGAGGTTTAAATCAAAGTTCTAGAGATCTCTTCAACAAGATATGAATACAGAGTTGAGTATAAACACAATATATCATCCTTAGATAAATTTTCAATCTAGGAGGAACATTAAAACCCTAAAAGATATGTTCATAGCTTTCTCTGATGAATTCAAAGGTTCTTGCGACTAATATATTTCTCTAGTTTAACTTTCATTTGACAATATATTTTCCTTAGGAATTCAGATAACTTCTTATGAATCCTACTTCGTGAATTAGTACAAGACTCCATTATGTTAGTATGAAGAAAGGGAATTAATGTTATTTGGTCCATAGCTACCTATAAAAATTTAAGAGAATGTTATAGTAATTATAAAATATATTAAAGTAGATTAGGGTTGATATAAGAGTCATGATGATAACCATTATTAGGATTTGGAGTTTAAGGATGGAGATAAGGTGTTCCTATGAATATCTCATTGGAAGTTATTTATTAGATTTGGAAATTTGGTAAATATAAGACCCATATATATTGGTCCTTATGAGATCCTTGATCAATAGAGGAAGGTAGATTATCACTTGGTGATTCCTTCAAACAATTCCCAAGTTCATGATATTTTCCTTGTATCTCTTTTGAGAATTTACATACCTAATCATTCACATGTAGTAAACCCATATTCCATACTACTAATATATGATCATTCTTATAAAGAACAGCCTGTAAAAATCATGGATCCTGGATATAATGTTCTATAGAACAAGACCACAGAGGAAACCCATGAATTTCATACCAAAATATTACATCTTATTAGATGAATATTCATTATATGTTATTATGATAAAAACTTTAACCATACAATTTTAGTGTATTTTTAATCATTTATATATAAAAAATCATACATAAAATATCTAAATCATCACCCACTAAGTTTTATGCAACTAGAACCCTTCTTAGACACCTCATACTTATAATAATTATTCATATACTTATTAAAAGGAAATATAATAAAGGGTGATATACAAAGATCAATAAGGGTAAATAAAGGAGATATTAATAAATAATATTTTTTAATCATTAAATGAGCATAAGGGTATGAGAATATGATATTAACATTTAAAATAAAACCCAAAAATTTAAATATTAGAATCATTAGTCATAGTATACATATTGGAAATTCATAAGACAAGAATTATAAAGGAATCAAAGAACATGATCTGTTAGATAATAACATTGGTATAATATCATGTTATAAAATTTTAGAACAAAGTGTTGTATAATCATAATCATATCATTCATATGTCAAGGCTACCACCAATACATTCATCACATGGTAGTCTTGGGTTTACCACCTGTGTTTCGGCTTTGGAGTTGGGATAACCACTTGTGTACAATTGATAGGATTGGGATAAAATATCATGTTACCTTTATTCTCATGAAACATTAATAATTTCCCAATTTATTATAATGATATAAAAAATTCACTGATCACATGATCATAATCCACTCATATGTATGCCAAAAATCATGAACATATTTATCATTTCATCATTTATTAACCTGTGGAAAAGAAAAATGGGTTTCATAAATATTTTATAATTATAATCATAAACCATATAGAAAAATAATAAGGATAGTATCATATAATATTCTCTCTAATAAAGCTATAGTATCATTAAAGGATGTTATCATAAATGAAAAATACCTTAAAATGATCGCTAGAATATTTCTAGAGGAAAATATACTATTAATTTTGAAATAACATATTTAAAATATTAAAATATAAAAAATATTAAGGATTAAATTATCATTTAAAATAAACATGGAAGCATGTAAAGGATTCCCCAAAAAAATATAATTCATGATGGCGTGAAATGTCGCTCATGTGGTATAAAATAAAAACATGTTTTTGTTCATACCTTTGGTAAAAAGAACAGCGTTTGGAAAAGTATAAAAAGTAAATTTTATATAAATTAAAATATTGGTAAAAATGGATATAAAAATAATTGTATAATAATAAATGAATTCTTTAAAATGTTTTAATGAAAATACAGATGTGGGAGAAACATATTCTCAACTAAATAGAAGAACAAATTTGGTCATTCTTAAAAACATTATTTCAGAATTTTTAGTACCTAGAGAGAAGAAAATGAAAGGAAAAATAATAATTTCTATAATGATACTTAGTATAATAAAACACATAATATTTTTAGTGATATATTATATAATTTCATTATCATAAATTTAAGAATAAACAATCCTAGTAAAAAATGATTTGTAGCCATTGATTGAATCTGTCTCTGATGACACAAACATAGAAAGCCTCCTCCAATAGGCATGAATATTAGAAGAGAGATAATCTAGAGGTCGGGGTCGCGGGCGAGAACAAAGTATAAATTGGAATGGCCTTCGAGAGAAAGAGAAAAAGATTGGCTCAATGATTATGCAAAAACTTGGTCAGTAATTTCTTTGATGAGGGCAGTGGGTCTCTCTGACCACATCCTTTCACTTCCTTTGTACTTTATTTTTATTTATTCTATAGGATTTGACCCTGCCTTTTAAAAAAATCCTAGTAAAAAATGATATTGTGACATAAAACCCTTACCTCAAGTTTGACTTAATTCATAAGTACTCTAACCTCCAGTATAAAAACATTTAATTTATTATAATTCAATAAAATAACCATATTAATACTTATAAACCCATACATGGTTTACTTATAATATCTTATAACCTTTTCATAAACAATTCTTTATTAAAATCATTATTTCTGGTAATATCTATTTCATTTGTCATGTATGTTTTAATTAAGAATATATGGTACATGCATGTTTAAAATGTTTGAAACATATAAATAAGGTTAATAATTATATAAATATCATATATATTAATTATATACATATTTAAATCCATCCATAAAATTTAGATATAGAAAAATAAATTATAATATTTATGGAGATCGGAGTCTGTACTTATGCTTGAATGTAGTTTTCATTTTCTAATGAAAACAATTATAGAAGGATAAATAATATTTTATCATTACAGAAGAATAATTATATAATATATATAATATATATGTTTTAAATCCATCCTTATATCCATTATTGTAATATGGTGATGAAAAATGAATCATATGCTTATGTGGAGGCGGTAGTCCACATGTACGAACTAGGGATACTTTAATTTACCATTTGATGAAAATGACATGGAAATTTGTTGTTAAATCACCATAAAAAATCTTATTACATTTATGGTACTTGATTCATCTTGTTATTATGGGTACATTAGGTTTATATAAGGTGTAATAAGAAATAAAATTTAAAGACATCAGTTAAGATTTATACCCACTTATTTGAGAGGCATCCTTTATCTTACACATTATGCCATCAATGATTGGTATTAGGAGAAATAAATGGGATCTATGATGAAGATAAGTAATATATTAAGATTTTTGGGTAGGTATTTTTCTATATAGAAGGATAAAGTTTATAAATAACGGATAGTAGGTGGTGTGATTTTATAAGTGTGTAAGAGGACACACATGGAATTATGTAAAAGATTTAAATAATATAAAGTCATTTTCATATGAAAGTGGAACTAAATGGAAAATTATTCTCATTAAAGATATTATAAAGTCTAAATATCTAAAAAAAATACAATTTTCTACATCATTCTTACCCTTATCTCTTAGTATAACCCTTGATAAATCGGTTCAAACCCAAACCATGGTAAATGTTTTTTATTGTGTTTACTACTCATTATAACTAAAAATGAAATTAAAATAATTAAAAAAATTATAACATAATTCGAAATATGGAATCCATTTTATCCAATTTAATTTATAGGAGTGAAAAAAAAGATTTTAAAATAAATGTGCAAAATGATATGAAAACAGATTTTTAGACAAATGATTTTTAGAAAAAAATGGAATTTTCATTCACTCCATGCCTAGTAAAAACCATCAAATGAATGTTAATTTTTTTATTTAATATATTTTCTCTAAATTACATTAAAGATATTAATAAAAAATAATTTAGTTAAATTATTATGATATAACCAACTTGCACATATAATTTTTTTTAATATAACTTAATTTACCTGTAAATGATTTTATCTTTATACCTAACCATTAGATAGATAATGTATGCATTTTTATTCATAAATTAGAAATAGATTTTTATTAAAATAACATTTTATAGTGATTATTATACTTTGTATACATAATAATACATAACATGTAGAAAAATACATTTCTTTGAAAAAAATAGGACTTTTATCATTATAAGATTTCTTAAATATTTTATAATTATTTTATATTAATTAACAATAAATATTAATTTAGGAAATTATTTATAAATATATATCATAATATACTAAATCATATTCATAACTACTAATCTAACCATTAAGGTATAAAGTTATAAAATATCACAGGGTGATTTAGACTAGGGGTTGTGTGTAAAGAAATGTATCATAATAATTCAAGTTTGTTTCAAAGGAAATACATATAAAATATTGTGGTGTTAGCTTCTGCCCCACTTAGAATGAATTTTTAGATAAAAATTTCATCATTATTATATAAAAAAATGAATAAATCTATACTTCACCGCATCCTTAGGATTCCTTGAATTTTGGTTTCCCCCTTATAAATTTAACCATGTGAGTTGTCTTTTTTAAAGAACACTATATTTTTAATCCAAGATTTATAATAGTTATTATTAATTGGAAAGATCATGATATATAAATGTAACCTTTGAGTTTATTAAATTTGAATGGTAATGTATGTACTTTATCAAAAGATATATATGGATCACATCGTGAACTTGAGAGATATTTTTTGGAACATCCAAATGATAAGTTACAGGATCTACTCGATCAATAATCTTGAAGGGACTAATATACATATGGCTCAAATTTCACTTTTTTGAATCTCATAACCATCTTCCACATGTATATTCATAGTAATACATTCTCACCAACATAAAATTCAATATGTCACTAGATAATATTATCATAACTCTTATGTCAACTCTGAGTTGCATTGATGTACCAAAGAATGGCTCAATATAACTTTTCTTTTTTCTCAGCTAGCTCAGTTATTAATAGAATTATAAGTATAACTTCATCCCAAAACATTTTATTTTCGAAATTCCTTCTATAGAGGTATTTATATGTATCCATTCAAAATCTCTATTGAAATATTTTTTTATACGAGAATTTGACAAGAGGAAGTTTTTGATCCTTAATCTGTAATAAAAAGAATATAAACTATGCATATCCTCCAGGGTTGGAATTTTTCTCTCAAACTAAACATATGTCTAGGGATGATACATTTTACTAAAAAAAACTATATATATAGATATTTCTAAATTCTTCCCCATAACTTTGAGGTAAACCTTGGATATCAATCAGATAAAAGAAAATGTAGTACTCCATGGAACATTTCCACTTCCTTAATGTATATCCTAGCAAGAAAATTAGGAGATAAATATTATTTGATCATAATGGAACTTACTAACTTCATAAGTAAATCAACTATAACCCAAAATATAATTATGGAATTTGGGTATTTTTGGGAGTCTGATAATGAAATCAATGTTCATGTTTTCCAATTTCAATTCTTGTATGGGTAATAGTCATAAAAACCCATTAGAATTTTAAATATTAGCCTTAAATTTCTGACTGTTTCCCACCCTAAGAGGGAATTCTTGTGGTTTTCTATATATAGGGAATTACCCATACCCTTTAGGAGGATTCCAATAGAGTTTATTCATGAAACCAGTAATACCCAATTGTTATTGTATATGTGGTAGTCTATGGACTAGCGTTTCAATGGTTGGTGATCATTGTATATTTCTCCAATGATTATTTAGAACACACATTGTTCAAGAGTATGGGAATTCATGATCATCTTACTCTGTTGGGGGGGGAATTATTTTCAAATCCAAGAACTCTTATAGATTGAATTCTTGATCATGAATCTTTCCTAAAAACAAATATAAATATTGTCACACTTTACATCAATAATCAGTTATTTAATAAAGAAAGTAAAACAAAAAATTTATATCATAGGTTCTGTATTTTCATTTCATTCATCATTTTGTAATGATGGTTTTAAGACACATAGCTGGGCACTCTGGAATTTATTGTCATCCAAGGTGACAGTTGTAATTTTGATGTGGGTTTTTTCCCATGATAAGGGCTTCAAATGTATCATCATGAAAGGAATCAGAACATTCATAGTTCAATGACACTTAATGGGGAATTTCTAACCTTTTAATCTCATGTGTAAAATATTAGACTATACATTTTGATGTCATGTGATAGGGGCATATATAATAAAGGTTCCTAGAAAAGGTTGGTGAGGTGATTATGTATGAGTATCCATTTATGTTTGATCCTATAGGGAATATGGTCTAAAAATATTGGATTGAATGTCTAAGAAATATTTCATTATAATGATAGATCTCACTAGAAATATTGGACAATAAGCATGATATGGTGGGAATCATAGAGAATGATTACCTCTACGTATTGTATGATCTAACTATGAAAATGGCCCCATAATGTTGGTGGTGTATAGAAGTTTTTGAGTTTGATCCTCAAACAGGCTTCCTACATATCCCATCAGGAAAAAAATCAAAGCCTATGTAGTTTAGAATGGTTGGGACTTACACCTAAGGGGGAGGCTCTAAGAATGTAATTTGATTATGCTAGTGGCATGATCATCACTGATCTCTAACCCCACGTGAGTCATGACCAGTGTGGTAAATAAGGGATAATAGAATAATTTCCATGTCACATAATCACGTTTGAAGGGGGTTCACACCGGAATTGGAATCCCATTAGTTGAACATTCCTCATCATCAGATAGTGTATGACGGTGGGGATATGGAATTTATGATACGTTTGATATCTTGTAAGAAAATATAGGGGATTACTCTAATAGAAACTCCCATTGGAGATATCTTCACCTCATCTACTGGTGGTAGAGGGTGATTCTATTGTGGGGTGTTTATGAAGTAGTACTATGTATTTCCTATCTTCATCTGCTTTATTGTATCTAAACCCAAAACATGTACTTGAATATACTTTTTTTTAAAAAAATGTGTGGATGCATCATGATTCAATTCACATTTCATGAAGAAATCCAATTATAAATACCAAATCATGAACCAAGAAGCTTCCCACCACCACCTCCAATGTCCGTATATTTATTTCTAATGGAATTTTCTATTATGAACAGATTGATGACCAAAACTACTATGAAGGTTAAGCAGGGGATATGTTTCACTAAGTGATTTTACAATCAAAGAGGGGAATCCTAGTGTGTCTTATACCCTAATTATACAAGTTTGGAAGCCTTAAGAGTGGACATGATTTATATTCCCTATGATATGAGACCTTGTAAAAGGGGTTAAAGGAGTTCCATATCATTGAAATATGTCTTGGAGGAGGCTTTTCCAAAGTAATGGTTTGGTGAACTGAAAGTGATTTCTCCTAAGTGGTTCTTGGGTAGAGTAGAGACATTTCACTAAGGTGATATCTATGAAAATTGTAGGTTGCATAGACCATGTGATGGTTGACAAAACCAAAGGTATTTAACCAAAGCGATACATGGGTGAGAAGAATATGGATCCACCTAAGTGAAACATTATTAAAATGATTATTCGAGTGTCAACACTTAGGTTAGGCTTGGCCCTGATGATAAGGGGTCACCTTAGACGTCTATAGAAGAAGGGTGTACAAGTTTGTAGGTGAGTAGGAATCATTCACCCGAGTGTTATTAGATAAAAGAACAATTGGTTCTATGTAGAAGTTATTAGTAATGTAGATATTTTTGAATTCAAGTACCCTTCTTCAATATTAATTCACTCTTATTTTAAATCTTAATAAACTACCTAATGGTTTGGAAGACTAGGGAGGGGGTTTTTCTAGAGTAGAGCTTCAGATGTTCCTTGGTCCTCCAAGCAGACAAAATAAGAATCCCAATGGTCCAATATATAAGAAAATTTAGGACATTTTAATAAAGGGGAATCTAATGCAAGTGTTCCATGAAAGTGAACCATGTAGGTGAACCACACAAGATAAACTCATACAAGATATATGGTCATTAAGTGCAATGTACAAGGACAACTTTCACAAACTAAAAGGGTTTAATGGGGAGTGTTTTCCTATTACTTGATATTTTTTATACCTCCCATTTTTTAGGTATTTTACCTTATAGATTCTCATCCAGCTTTGGAAAAGGATACGCCAAAAAATCCCCACCCCCTTTAGGATTGGATCCTATGAGAACATAGATAATTTAATCCTAAGGATAAGAGAAAAAATCATAAAGACTAATCCTAGATAAAGGGTCATTCAATACTTTTCAATTGGATTAGGTCAAATTTTTCATTTTACCATACACCTGGAACATCACATTCACCTATATATTTTTCACATTGGATTCGGTAAAATATTATCTTTCATATATGTCTACCAAAGAAATCACTAATATAATTCACATGGATAATTATAGGATTTTTGGGCACGCCTATATATATATATATATATATAATTGTGAATGCAATGGTCCCCCCATACCCACAATGTTTCACTAGCCTTGCCTGAAGGAAATCGACTGCTCACTCGAGTCCTGCACACAACCCTTCGGTACACATTTTCATATGCATTTTGCCAAATTTTTCATCAAAAAAACGTGCATGAGGTGAAAGGATGGGGAGATATGATCAAAGAATGTTTTTACAAGATATTTTTTGTGAAGTGAATTCCATGAAATGACCTACATTGAGTAACTTACATGAAGCTACTTCACAGAGAAACTTTTTTGAGGTAACTTGTGTTAATTGACCTATGTGAGGAACTATAGTGAGGTTTATTCATTGATATCTTTATTGAAAATATTTTTTACTTTGTGAAATTCACAACCAAGGTTGAGATAACCACTTTGTAAAGGAATTGGATAACCTTATTCCCAATATTGAGTGCCTATTCTCAAATTCTCTTACGTTATATTGATAATTTTGACACTAATGAAATATTGTATATCTATTTGTAGACATCCAATGAATTGGAAAATGATTACCATTTATGACAATCAAGTTGGTGCTTACATTGAGGAGATGTTGGATATTATTGGACCATGATACTATTATAAATGGGACACAACCCTTTTACAACTTTATAAACATCTAAATAAGTGCCACTCAGAATATCTTGAATGTGAATTAATTCCATTATATGACCACAGGCTTCTGGAAGACTTTCTAATCCCGATGTTGAACAATTATACACCACAAAAACGTTTAATTGAATACAAAAAAGTTATAGAATACAACATATATTCCAATGGTCTAAATATTAATGAATGAATGATACACTTTCTATGTCAGATTCACCACATCATGAGTGCTATGGATCTAAAAACACATATTTTCGAACCAAAATAACATTATTTCTCATCAATTTTTACCTCTCAACTTCTTAAAAATCAAAGAGAATGAAAAAATATAGAGAATTATGTGGTTTTGGGGGGTTTAAGATAGAGTGGATGTGGTATTACTAGGTGTATGAGACTTGTGTTGAATTTAAAAGTAGAACTAGAGTTTTTTTCAACATATAAAGTCATTTGAGTTGTATAAATGTACATGTACAAATTCCAAGATGTTTTTATGAGTTTTACTTCCTATATAGTCCCAAAACTAACCATTTTCATCTAATTTGTGGGGAAGTTGGATTAATTTTCGGCAATGTCTACCATATATTAGGGGAACCTACATTGGTTCTATGTATAATGAGTTCATCCAACAAAAGGAAACATGGGATGATACTGAATGAATTTTTAATTTTTCCTACGGGTGAATAGAAATGGCCTTGAGGATCACAAGGAAAGAATCTCTCCCAAGGGATAATATTTAATCAGTGTTATAAAAGAATTATTTCATGAAGCTTTATGGACAGGGGATGAGCTATAGATGTCCACCCGGGTTCCTATAATGTAAAAATGGGGAATCCTAGAAAATATTAGTCTATATTTAACAAGATTAATATAACACATGGGGTAAAATGATCGATCCCAACATCCTCACCAAAACCCATATTTCTAGCATCTTTTTTATGTGGTTGAGAAATTACATCCTTCTAGTTCATGAGTTTAATTGTTGGTGAGGAAAGGTAAATTTTTCATAGAATCTATGTTGGTAGAAGGGGAGCATGTGTAGTTGGAAGGACCTATATAAGGAAGACTCAACAGTACCTGGTGAAAATTTATATAGGGAGGGTTCATTTTTTCTATTTCAGGACCATTCCCAGTGTGGTGGGGATGTATAGAGGATTATTTAAGCTCTTATACATTGGTCATTGCAATAGACATTTATATATATAAGTTTTACCCTTTTTCATTTTATTTATGTTATCATACCCCTACCATTAATGTACAGGTCGACTCTAATGGTTTTGATTGTATTTAGGGAGTTAAATTCTTCCCATACAGTGATCCGAACATTGGGAAAATCATTGATTACAACCTAAAAAATTATGATCCAAGATCATATATAATAGCCTAGGGAGACATGTATTGGAAACATGAAGATATAGAGAGATTATCTATGAGAATTATGAACCTTATAGGTTTACACATTAATTCAGGTGCTTACAATATTAACCCTTGTCGCATCCCATAGATGTTTAGTTAGATAAACATTTGATGGTCATCCGGAAACACTAGGTTCTCATAGCCCAAGAAGTCTCCCAAGAAGTAATCACGTTTCCTCTACTAGATAAATTCATCAGGTTAACTAATGGTTATGTAGATTCTCATATCTCTTTGTACCCTCAAGGGATGTTGGTGAATATAATTCCCTATGTTATTGCTAGTACAACTCATGGATGAGGAATGTGCATAAAGAGATTCTCCCTAGAGGTTTATAGTGATGAATTTCTAATATCACCACCACAACCATAATCAAAGGATGATTGGGGAGATATATTGTAAGATAGTGTCAGTTAGATCTTGAATAAGGTTATCTAATCATCACTATTATAAGGAGACTCCGAATTTAATTTTTTAGACTTCCATTAGGGGGAAGGCTTGGAAAACGATTGATTTCAAGGGATGTCAGATATTCCTTATAACTGGTTAAGGAAACATGAAACTATGTATATCCTAAAGTAGCCCAATATTTGTGGAATATTCCTTCTAATGTTTGGGGCTAATGGGAGGTTCTATAAATTGGCATTCATATTCCTTAGATTTTAGATATATGGGTTCCCTCAAACTTTTGTTATTATAGTTATTCCGTGTAAGTAGATAATTATATATGAGAGTTATAGATGATCATTTATAACATTGAAATTCATATCCCTTACAAAAAATGGTAACTGAAATGATATAGTAGGGAATCAATAAAGGGGTGGTTGATCCACACACTAGCGAATGGTTTGAATTTATTTATCTCAAAGATGTAATCCTCTAAACGAAATTGTCATCAATTTATCTTTTTTCAATGTGTTCCTATTACTAAGATAACATGTCACTTTAATTTGAGGATGGTAAAAAAAACAATCATCAAATATGGAATCACCAATATCAATTACTGCTTGAATCTCCATTGGGATTGAGGTGTCCTTCTCTCTAGAGGTGGAGGAATTATCTTGTGGCTAAAGGCTCATGCATTAAAAAATAGAAAAAGTTCATTCTCACCCACCACCCTCGATACTATTATTTGAGAAGAAAAGCACAATTATTACATCATTCAATGTAAAACATTTGTGGAGAGAAAAATAATTATCCGAATGCGTCGTTAGTCATGATTAATTTTCATAACACCACCCATTCTTAATCTCTCCAAAATCGGAATCTTACTGTACTTATGGATTGAAAAATATGCTTTCCATTACCACCTTAAAGGACTAGAATATGATCCCTTAATAATTGAGGGGGGATATTCCATATGTTGAATATACTCTAACCAAAGAGTTTATACCTTCAGTGGATGAGTTTCTAAGGGACCTGACACCGCTTACTCGAATTATCACAGGGGGAGAAGAAAATCATGCTAATAATGATTGTGTGCAGCAAATTCACATGTAGACATTTCTGACTTCCTTCTCTACTATATTTCTAAACTCGTCACATACAAAATAAGTCCCTAAAACTACCACTAATGGTTTTATTTTCACCTATAAATGGGATAATAAGGAGCTTGACTTCTGTGATGTAGGTCACAGAGGTGATCTCAATTTAACGGGGCATGTGGAGGAAGAAACCATTGAACTTCGTGATACATATATCTTGCAAATAATATTATCCAAGGGATGAACCATAAAGTTTTTATGAAAATAGAACAATTTATAATTATATAAATTGATCCTTCTGTGGTCCATCAGATGTAAACCCTTGAGGCTTCCATGACCCTACCACCCTTTGATGGGGCACCAGTTGGAACCATGGAGGGTGAAGCTGGAAACATAATGGATTTGAGTCCAAACCCATGAATTTTGGATGTCTCCACTAACATAGAAATGACAATACTTAATGAATTATTTTATAATGTAATTAAAAAAAACGAAATTCTTGCAAAAAATTGATATCTAGAGAACTCTAAAGGAGATTACATATTTATACTAGTATTTGGAAGGATATAGGTATTTTTATACCTAGATGACATTTTTTAATTTGTCGTATTAATAAATATTATTAACTCATGTATCTTTATTTATAGATAATATTGTCATGCTGATCCATCAATAGTCCATTGAGGCTCCTCATGTTCTAATGATGGAAGAATCACTAGATCGGAATTATGAGAATATAGTTTCTTCGGGGTCATTCGAAATGGGCCCCAAGAATATTCAATAGAATTTTCTTACTCAAAAGGTCTCTACACCATGATTTTATGATGTTGGGAATGTTAATAGATAACTGAACCCATCGACTGATCAATCCATGGGTGATTAGGGGTAACTATTTTGATCATATTTATTTAACCCTAGGTAATCTTAATATTTGGATTATTTTTTAATTTATTAAAGGACATTAATTGGAACCTATTTCAATGGTAGGGACTAAAGAGGGAGTTTTTACTTCATTTTGGATAACAACACAAGGTAGGGTCCAATTCACTCTGAGAGGAACTTCCCTGGATATTTCTCTAAGTGAATCGATTCTAAGGAACCCCCCCCCCACCCATGAGAGTGGTTTGGAAGAAAATATAGAGTCCTATAATGATTTATAGGCATATTTATGATTTATTTGAAAATTCATTATTCCATAAAGAAGATTATTCAATGAATGGAATGGGAGAAAATGTATCAACTTCTTTTTGTCATTGAAAGGTTGCTTACCCAATCTGATAACCTCTAAGTTCCACTATATCGGGTAGAACATGATCATGCTAAGTAGATGGATGGATTTTAACTTTGAATTAACAATTAATCTCTCCAAATGATACATCTCCAACAATATCTAGATGTTTCTGAGTGAGATATTTTATAGATTCACATGTTATTATAGAAGATCCAAATTCGGGGGAAATATATTGTCTTTTCAATAATGGAAGATCTATGTCATGCTAAGGAGGATGAATTTGCAAAGTTGACTGTGATTTAAGAGATTTTAGATGAGTCTAAAGTATCAATATAGAGTCTTAAAAATTATTTCAATTTCATATTTTAATGCATGATTTCAGGAAATAGAGACTCTAACTTGTGGATTATCCTCTCATCTTTGATCCATAAATTAAAATAATTTTTTTCCTGATTTTTCATTTCCTCATTTACAATTTCCTTTTATAACAATTTATAATTTTCAAGAATCATGTTTCTATATTTTATTCTTGAATGTGTCTTAGGGGTTAGTATAGTTTTAAATACAATTTCAACCAAAATTCTAGGAATAGTGGCATTCAATTATCCAACTTTTCTCAAGCCATGGGCCTAAAGAGCATAGCTTGAGCATTTCTAGGGATACATAATGGTCAGAAAAGCTTTTTTTATTCTATGTAATTACCTCAAATATTTTCTATGTATGATACATATTTGAATTAGTAAGAATTATAATTATTTTAAGGCCTACCTTTATGGGTTTTTGACTGAACAAGTTTCATGCATCATCTGTTTGAAATTATTTCTTTTCCCTAGTTCATGAAAAGTGTGTGTCTAATGAGAAAATACATGACTTATTATTATTCTAGACTTCAATTTATGGGTTTTCATTTTAGAAAGTATTATTTATATTTCCGCTATAAGTTTAAAGTCTTGCAAGCTGAACCAATACAACAGATGTATAAGTTCAAAAAAATTTAACCATGAAATGAGGTAACTGGGAAAGAATGATCCAAAATATATTGAACATGAGGAGGGAAATTGTAATACACAATCTCAGGGATCTCATATATAAAGTGATATTTTACTGGTATTTAAGGCATAACCATGGATCATATTTGAAAATTGGGTTTTGTTACAATCCTTTTAAGGCGTACGGAGACAAAATAACTTTCTCCTTAGGATAAAGATACGTCTAGGTGAAAAACCACATTGGGGTTGCATATGTAATTCCATATCATGGGTTTCACATACATAGTCAAAACATAAGTTTCCTTCGGAGTCATATTCTATTTTCAATGATAGCCACGGAAGGTTTTTGTTGATCAATGTTTCCTAAGACATGACATATGATTTGTGAAAATAAAATTTGTATAAAGTGTGATGGATGAATTTAGACTACAATTGGACATGATTGGGTGAAAATTAATTTTATAGATCCAGCTCATACATATGGAAGGATATTCTATATGAGGAGGGACACTCTAAGGAGTTTATGCATGGTGGACTAATAGGTTGCTGAATTTTTAATTTTAACATATTTCACCAATGGTTGTGTGGCTAATAAAATGAATAGGGAACATAAGCCAAGTATGATCCAACTTATATTGAATGTGATGTGGGAAATTATAAATTGTGATATTATAGCTCCTAGATCTAAGGTGATGAAATGGAACAGGTATGTAATGAATGGTTATGAACCATGTTCAAAATGTGTCTTCCATTATGATTCATTCAAGGCATACAGAGATAATGAAACTCTCTCCTGAGGATGAGTATGCCTCTAGTTGATAGGCCATATTGGGGGTTCATATATAGATCCACATCATGAGAATAATATTCATAATCAAAGAAAAGGTTTCATTCATAGTTGGATACTCTTGTCACTAATAAAAAAGGAAGGTTTGTGAGGATTTTATTTTTTTGAGACATAAAGTGTGATTTGTAAAATGAAGATTTCTAGAAAGTATGATGGAATAATTTAAAAAAGATCTCATCAAATCAAGGAGATTGTGATCCCATGGAAGTATCAATATAAAACATCACATGGAGGTCATAAATATTTACCAACATAGATATAACTGATATACAAGAAAAGTGTGAGTTTGTGTATTTTTTTTATAGTTGCGCCTATCGAAGAGGGTTAGGCTTCACTATGTATCTCATTAGAATTAGAATCAAGCCACATGTAGTTCAAAGAGAATAAAGATTTCACTTCAATGATCTAACTCATAAGGGATGTGGAATTTTCTTCATATAAATTATTAAAAATAAAAGTTCACATGTTAGAATATAATGTATAGAATAAGTTATATACAAGAAACGGGTATTTTTTATTTCACATCTAGGCCTAGAATAAGGGATCACAATGTCACTTCATATCTTGTTAGAACAAGAATCAATCCATAAACATTGTTTTGGGGTGGGATTTCTTTATATAGATCTGGTTTTTGTGTGGGTTGGGAATATTTTTTCATATTGTCGGTTAGCAAGGATATTGGATCTATTCATTACTACAGATATATTCATAATGAGAATCAATCTACAAATAGTTCAAATTGAAGATTTGTTTCATAGATCTAGTTTAAATACAATGTAAATAAATTTATGCAAGGAAGGTCACTCTAGGTAGTTTATGGTCATGGAGGATGGACTAAAAATTACCAAACTCTAGTCATGACATGGTTTAATTATGCAAATAGGAATAATTATAAAAAATCTCAAAGATCATGTGAGTCGTGTTTGGTGGGAGAAATAGGAGTAAATTAGATGGTTATCCAAATTGTATGAAAACACAAGTCATGGATTGTTCCCAATGTGAACCACGTGATTTTCTATAATATGGTGGATAAATCTTCTCATGGTTTAACATCGTGCAACTAGGATGAATGGTTGACCATGCAGTTTAACATCTTATGATAAGGACATTAGATATATAGTTTAATGTTTTATGGTGAGGATGTGTTCTTTATAATAGTTTAGAGTCATATATCTTTGACCAAGGGTGTGTCTTTTCAAATTCTTGTGTTCCGGACCATTAGTCATGCATTTTGAGGTCATGAAACTGGGACCGTATGAATTGTATAAAATGAAATATTTCTTTAAATACCATGGATAGGTTGGGGTTGATACACACACCATCCATTGTAATTAGTGAATATGCACAACTGGAGTAGACCATATAAATGATAAAGGGTCCCTCTCATTTTGGTTCAAGATTAGTAGGTTTCATCCCAATAATAAACAAGGTTCTTAGAGGAAAATAATGTTTCTCATTGGAGGAATAAATAAAGGTGAAATTTATTGTTAAATTTTTGAGATATTTAGTTTTTTGAACCTCTAAGTGTTTCAAGGTATACAATCTGTTATCATCAATACATTTGATTTTATATAATCATTTAGGAGATTTATTTTTTGTGGATAGATGATCAAAATAGAGGTGTAGAGTGAAGTTAATTGGACCTCAATGAGGAGGACATATTTTGTTTTTATATTAGTGAATATAGGGTCACCTATGTAGTCTTATGGGTTGTGGTATTGTAAGCCCACAAGGCATGGAGAAGCTTTTAAGACTAGGATTTATTTCCTTTGTTTTCTGTTTTCTATAATATGTTTGATAGATTTTTATTGGAAGCCAATATATTATTATTTTTTGTTTCATTATTACAGGACAAATTGTTGGACTTAATGTTATATTCCTATTACAATATTTTAAATTCAGAAGAAAAAAATTGATGTTATTATCGATAAATATTGTGTCAGGGACACCAAATCTGGTGTTGATATTTGACTTCACAAAGTGGAGGATTTTTTTCTAAATTTATTTAGGGTGTGGATGTGGTCTATTTGGAGAAGATATAATTATCAGTAAGAATTTATTTAAGCTACTTAAATATAGTTTGAGGATATGTCTCTAAAATATCCATCCATATAAGATAAATGATTAGTAGTATTTGGCATTATACAATATCACCAAGGGTTGATGGATAAAGTTGGAATATATGTTAAAGGAATGGAACATTTTGGTAAATTATGTATAATCTCTTGTCATCAAATCCAAAAAATCCCCAATACATTTGATTTTATTTGAAAGATTGATCCTTGAACGATGGGCATCACATGCACCAATACATACTTCTCTCGTGACAACTATAGTCTCCCCTCTGTCAATTTATTTTAGGAGGACTCCATCAAATCCACAATTATAGATGATTTTATATTATTTTAGGATGTTTAAAAGAGTGAAGTTTACTTCCCTCTATTAGATATACTCCTTTATTTCTCTATTAGATAGAATAATTCCATTTTAGAGGTAGTATAATATGGGTATCATCAAACCATTTAAAATATTGTCTGATTCAATTATTGAAATGATCTCATTGATCTCTTCCATTTTATTAATAATAAACAGTGACATCATTATGTTTTTCCCAATACTGTTAACTGTTTCATCTTGGTCTGGATATTCCAAGGCCATAGAAACATTTTCTAACGCATCATCCTAGGAATTATATGAACCTAGGATGTGACTTAATGTATCCTCTAATGATAATTATTCCATCAAAAAATTCACATAGTCAAAAAGCGGAATTATATCTTTCTTTTTAAAAACATAATCACTATTGATCATCTTGATTACCAACTTTGAATATTTATTGAATTTTAGGTGACATATTTGTATTGTAGTTCCAATTCTAAACCTATAATTTGGGATTTGTATTTTACCTCATAGTAGGTTTATTCTTATAACAATAAAAAGTAATAAGATAAAAATAAATTTTAAGGAGAAATAAGAATGACTCACAAACTGACTCTATTGAGTTTAGGGGTGTTCCATTCTCATTCTAATTGGGATTATAAAAACTTCCATCAAAAAACATTTCCTGTGTTTAGGGGGAAATATTGAATAGAAAAAATCTCTTTATCAAAAAATTTGGTATTTAATGGAACTCTTTCTACAGAAAGATTATTTGTAATAAAATATGCTAATTTTTTCCCTATTATTGCCTTATATAGTATTAACTGAATGTAAAATTGATGTAGAATGACCTCCCACCATGCCAAGAATCTAGTCAGCACTGGATGAATGAGGATATATTTGAGCATTTCCTTATGAGAGACAAAGTGGATCATGTGTTTATACTGGAAGTACCTAAACATATAAACTAAAAAAATTAATTC
This sequence comes from Viscum album, assembly GCA_963277665.1. Taxonomy (NCBI): domain Eukaryota; kingdom Viridiplantae; phylum Streptophyta; class Magnoliopsida; order Santalales; family Viscaceae; genus Viscum; species Viscum album. The sequence goes on along the minus strand of OY728158.1, from coordinate 688,878,846 downwards.
AATGAAACTCTTATTGATATCTAAATATTGAGTCTCAGTAATGGTAATGGTTAAACTATGACAATAGAGGTTGTTCTGAATTTTTTGTCATCAATTTCTATTAGTAAAGTTCCTAGTGTTCGCTCTAAGGTTGTCATGTATTAAATGAGTGGCATTCCTTTGACATGAGGTGTTAATATTGGTCGAATCAAAATACATTTTTCGATACTAAAAATGGTTTCCTGAAAATCATCAATCTACTGATAAATGAATCCTTTTTTCATTATCCTGGTGAATGGTAAATTTTTTACTATAAGATTCACCGTAAATTATTGATTTTAGGTGACTAATACATGTATCCCTATAAACTATTTAAGGATTATACGAGGTGACATATCATGGATATACTTAGCCTTCTCAAGATCAACTTCAATTACATGATGGGATACTATTATTCAATGTAATTCTTTGAAGGTAACACAAAAGACACATTTCAGGTTGTTCATTTTTAAGATATATTGTCATAGCTTGTTGAAAACAGTCCCAAGATCAGTGTGATTACTATAATTATACTATGATTTCACCACCAAATTATTTATGTAACACTCAATAGAATTTCCCAATAATCTTTTGAAAATATAGTAAAAGGAATTCTAGTATGTGGTACCCATTCTCTTTAAACAAAAAGGCATCACCTAATTGAAGAATTCTCATTCATGTTTTCTAAAGGAAGTGGAGTAATAATCTTTAGGGACCATATAAATTTGTTTTTATCCTGAGTAACAATCCATAATGGAGTGGCCTTTATAGATGGTAGTTTCATTGATTAGATTTTTTGTAATTGAAACTAGGAAATTATCGTTTGGACAATGTAGTTTGAGGTTTTTGAAATTGATGAAGAATTTGATTTTACCACTCTTCTTCTTAACCATGACAATATTAGATAATCACTTTGTGTATTATACTTCCTAAATAAAGTCATATTTGATAGGATTATCAACTTCAATTTAAACCTTAACAGCCTGAGTTGGATTTGTTCTTCTACCTTCTAGCTTGTAACCATGATGATTTACTAGAAAACCCAAGTGGGTGGTGGCTACATTGGGACGAAGGCCTGAAATTTATATGTAATTCCTATAAATTCAATCTAATTTGTACTTTATAAAAGAGTTATATACCTATTTTTCATCTAGGTACATGGACACTATGATTAGTGTAAGTCACAGATCCTCCTCTGTATGCAAACTTATGTACCAGAGCTCATCGATAAGGGTAGAGACACCTTCCTCGAATGACAGAGGGGCATCGATGAGGTTTTATTATTATTATACATCTATAAGAATATTAGGAGGCATAACTGATTATAGCGTACCTTTAGAGTTATAAAAAAATCAATATACCAACATCAAGAAGATGAATATGCGGAATTATCACTCTCTCTCTATGATATAAGGGTTTCTTCAAATTTGGTTGATGTAGTGGTATTCTGAAGACATCGGAAAATTGAGGGTATTTTCACATGGGTTATTTCCACTAGTGTGAGGATTAAATACCCCTATGATATTGTAGGGTTCATTTCATTTAATTGATATTATAATATTTGATGATTACATACCTAAATATGATCTTATATTTTAAATCTTGTTGATGGTGGTACATATTCAACACCAATATATTTTGATGGGTTGGTCATGGTCATTTCTTAAATATTTGGGGTAGTCTCCCAAGAAACATCATCAGTCATGGGTAATTTTACTTATATCTAGTAAAATTCTACATCAATATATTGAGATTCACAAGGTTGAAATGGAGATTTATCACCATGTAATATCTTGATCTTTCCATTAACAAAGTATTTGAAACACTGATGGTATGATAAAGGTAATTCATCATGTTAATGAAAACAAAACCTCACTATTAAGACATTCAAAGTTGTGTCTTGGAGAACTACCATAAATTCCAGGTCGGATACAAGGAACCCAATTTGATTTATGATCTTGATTCAGTCGAGTGGATTTTTCTCACTCTTTTCATAACATATAAATGTTATAGTAGAAGGGGAAATTTTGACTTCACCATAACCCAATATACAAGAATTATGAGTATAATGATATTTATTCTATGTTAATTCCATATATCTTACTAGCAAGGGTCTAGTGTGTCCCCATATAATTGAATCCATGACCTTCCCTATGAAAGAGATAACCACATAAAAAATATTGGGGATCAATCTCTTAATGATATTCTTCAGTAGTGTTAACCTTGTCTTCAAACTATTGATGACTTAACAAGGATTCTATAAGATATTCTTGGAGATCCTTTGATAAATTGAGAGCATCCAGAATTGAATACTTTTCCTAAACCATGGTGAATTATTTTAGGATATCATATTTTAGATCCAATGGTATGCATTTATTAATGGAATGATACACTTTAGCATACAGTTTTTCGGGTTCTGGGCTTGAGATAGATAGGTATGAAAGTTGAAAAAAAGTTAAATGAACTCTTTTTTCTTGTGTATTAGGCAATCTTGGTCTTCCATCTCCCCTAGGTTGATCGGATTGTTGTACACTTGAAAATTTTTCTTCCAAAGTAATTATATTTTGATTACTCTTGAGAGATTTTGGGAAGCTTCCCTAATTCTATAATGATTGTCGAAGTGACTATCCATGGATTTCAGCTGTGTATATAGATTCAACAGTTATGTGGGATGGATTTTGGTCTCAGGCATGATTATATCTTTTCTTAATTCTTTGAAAATTACGGCCTCTCCATCTGGTTCCTTGTTTGGTAATTTGGAACTCTAATTCATAATCATACTCGTAATCAGAAAAGGGGTCCATTAAATGAATGAAATTAATGGAACCCAAGAGTAATTCTTCATTTGATGGGAATTTCATTTGGTTGGGTGGTTCTCACCCTCTCAATACCGAAGTCATGAACTCTAACTGGATAAAGACTGGATTTGGAATCTGGGTGGGTTCATATTCCTATAGTTTCTTTTTTTAGAATACGCTATTTCTTATAAGATCAGTACTTGGAGGATTGTGTTATGGATAAGGTTTGTCACATCATGGTATAAGATATTAGTGGAACAATAAGCTATTTTTACTATTCTATAAATTTATAATGAGTATGATCCTTCATCTATATCATCATCCAATTATTGAACTTATATACACACATTCTTGTATCTTCTGTTCATTCACCTCCTTCCTCTAGAATTGTAGTAAAAACACATGTCACTTGTGCTGGTGGATTACCCAAATTTACCTTCCCATAATAAGCCATATTTTTTAAAATTTATTTAATAAAAAATAAATATAGCTTACCCTAATGTTAGGTAAAAATGGAAATAATCTATATGGTCATTGAGACTAGATTTATTAGGTATTTCAAGCTCTTCTAGCCTTCGTAAATTATCTTCCATAACTCTAATGAAGTATCCAAGAACTTTTCATCCTTGAAGGAATATATTTTATTCATCCAATCTAAAAATTGGAAACACTTCTTCTTCTTTATATCATACTAATGAGGATATTTCTACTTTTTTTCTATTCAGAAGGAGGTGTTGCATGATATGGTGTACTTTTTAGAGTTGGAGTTGGTGTAGGAGTTGGCTTAAGAGTGACAGTTGTAGTTTCCACCCATCCTATTCATTTTCCTTGATCTGTCGACATTGTTTGAGAGTTATTTTTGGTTCAACAAATTGAATCATCCAAACTTTGTGAAATTATTGAATGTTCTCGAAACCCATAGGGATACTTTATATAATGGATGGGATTTTCAACTTATCATGGAATTTCTCTATACATAGACCCAAAAAAATATTTTTGATGAAGTTTTAGATCAAGGAAGTAAGTAAAACCCTTCCACCGAGAAATTAAATCTAAGACTCCCTTATTCCCTCGATGTTTTCAATTTTAAAGGTTAGGGATAATAAATTCCATCACATAAATATTAATTGATAAATAAATTATTAGTTAAGATCTTACAACCCTTTGATCGACATGGCTAGTAAACTAGTAAACATGAATAAGGCCATTCCATCCAAGGTCTATACAAAGCACCTGAGTTTGGTAGCCTCTTACTACTCAATGGTTCCCATAATATGACCATACCTAGAATAAAAAATGACTTAGGCGATATATTGGATCCTTGAAGCCATTGAACATTAGAAATGTGGGATTCCTAAGTTGGGGGGGAGTTTCATCTACCCATTCAAGGTAAGGATTTATATTTGTTTGTACTATTTTATATTATCCTTCCAGAGCTTCTAATTAGGCTGTCAGGGACAAAATAGTGTCAGTCAGCTATGATGGGATGATAATATGAGAATATGTATGAATAGGGGTAGAATATATTATAGATATATGTGTTGTTTCTACCTGAATTTATGGTTGATAACCTATATAGGATGGTCTATGATAATCCATATAACATAATTCTCTATTCAACCCTAATAGAGGAAACTCTTACCATCCTACAACCATCAGATCTAAATAAACTAGTTTCCTAGATCTCATATTAAGTGGATATCAGGGATCTACTATTTTCAAGGAGGGTTCTTCTTATTGAGAGATATCTTCAAGGAGGGTGTGATAAGATCCCATATAAAGAACATATCCAATAGGGATATTTACACTAAGTAGTTCCATAATGAGTATGGTCAGATCCTACAACTCTTCTTTATACTAAGTAAATAATTTATCTAGTGTGAGAATATCAACTTCCTCAGGTAGTGGGTGGGATGCAGAAACACCTTTACCCTTTTCTTTGATTGAAAACCATGAATGAGGTGGAAGATAAAAGTTTGAAGGAGCCCCCAAATTTTTAGTGAAATTTTTATTCTTGATAAGAACATGTTATTCAATCATTTAGGTACGGTCATAGTTTCAGATAGAAATATCTTCATTTTGTCCTCCTTCGTAGGTCTCAAATTATTTGGAATCTACAAGGCCAGTTCTGATGATTTTTATTGATTCATACTACATTTTAGGCATCACATCACCATCATAAGGGTAAAATGGATGTTCACCTTTAAGTATTCTATTGAAAAGGTTATGATTTCATAGAGCATTGGTCCTTGTGATGGGTTAATTTGTTTTTTGACCTTTATGAGGCCATATATTTTCCATCAATAACTCTCTTATGGATACTATTTTAAGTGAAATCCTTATTGAATCTCTAAATAATTTCATCATACACATTCCCAAAGAGAAATATTGGACATGGGATATGGAAGTCTATAATGAATTATTTTCCAATGCACTGCCTAAAGAGGAAAAGATGGAAATACATTGGGGAGGAGTTGGAGGTAAAAATGTCCCCATCCTTGTGGTTTGGGGATACTCTCACTCCAATGCTAAAATATTTTGGGATAAATTTGGCATCCAAGAATGAATTGTATTTGTTCAAAATGCCCCTATTTTTATGGGTTTGGGCTACTCCTGTATTATCATGGCTTTAGTTATTGTGGTTTCCCACTTGATCATGTGGATCATTGTTTGAGCATAAACTAAATGAAATGTATTCTCTGACCATTATCTAATTTCTTCTAAAGTTGTCTCTACTAATTAATTTTTGTCTTTCCTTAACTGGGAAGCTTTCTCGATCATTTTATATTACTGATTCAAGAATATTTAGATCATCCTATCTCATTGGGCCTAATGCCTCTGAGATTTTTTCATGTTCAATTTCTATTTAGCATCCCAAATCTTTTAGGTATATCATTATCCTGGAATTCATATCAAAATAACATTGAATGATGTCACTTTTAGTGGTCTTTGTTGATTAGGGATCGAGGTAAAATGAAATGATTCGGGTTTTCCCCATTGGTTGATATAGAAACATGGGGTAGCATTAGTGTTTAGATGATGTAGATTGTTAAAAGTATTAATACATGTCTATTAGAGAACCTCATACTACTTTACCAATTTCGAGCCTCATACACATGAAAGGGAATCCAATTGAGTTTTATGGTCATGTTATTCTATTTTCTTGATGTTATTTTCATATTCATCATAAGGAAAGAATTTCAATTTTATATAGCAAAGAATTATCTAAATATTTTGAATGACGTTATGTATGAAGTCCTTAATCAATTTTTGGGAATATTATACTGAGGAGTTTCCAAGGGAAAAAATGATACGTATATTATCCCAATCCAATTGTACCCTCATAATAGATGTGTTTTCTTCTTCTTCTATGAGAGATTCCTCAACTTGATCAGACGAAAGTCAATGATTCTAAGATTCCTTGTTATAAAAGATAGGGTATAAAGGAATATCTTTTACTCGATTGGGATCTAGGCAATCCAAGGGTGGTTCAGAGGATGATCATTTCCTTAGGCTATTTTCTAGTTTAAAAATAATGTCCCTTATTAGTGAAAAGGCATCCAGGATTGTTGGCCTCATATTACAAAGTGCCTCATGATATGAGAGATTTCACATAATTGACTTGGAAATGGAAGAAAATTATTATATAAATTATATTTCACTTTAGGGAGTACCTTTATAGTGGAAACCATCATGGGGAGGGCCACCATTATGGCTCAATTTTCAGCCATTGGGAGGAGTCCTGTAGTGTATACCCTAGGGTGGACCTTGAGGATAGACAATGGAAAGGGGGTGGCCTTCTTTAAATTTTATTTTTATACCAAAAAGAGTTATTATATTGTAATGAACAAGATGAAGGTTCTTATTAGTATGACCATGAAGGGGGCCTTCATGGAAAATACTTTAGGGAGGCCATTTGGAGCTACTAGTAGTAGTGTTGTAGTGAGGACCTTGGAAACTTCGAGAAATATTTTCTTGATCTGTTAATGATTCAAAATGATCTTAGGACACTATTTATAGATGTTTGATGTCATCAAGAACACCACCATTAAATATAGTAGGGTTATGGGCCTACTTCTAGACTTCAGAACTCCCTTGGGGATATTTCTTTTTAGATTTCTCTAGCTGACATTCAGGGTCATCAATTATGGACAACCACTTTCATATAAGGTATGATTATTGAGAACATATCATGTTTCTACTAGGATACTCAGAAAAATTATTGGTTTTTTGAATGGATATCTGCAAGACTGTATATTTCCATCAAAATGGATAGATAGTCTCTAGAATGAATGGGAACATGTGCTTGATTATGTCAACCATTAATCATGGGAGTTTGTCGATGGCCCTCCTAGACTAGAGTAGAAATATGTTCTTTCTCATTAGTAGCCTTCACATAGTACTAATTATAAACTCTAATGGTGGTTCTGAGGTTGTGTTCCCAATCCCTAACCACTACTACTATCAAGATTTGATGACATCTTTGTAGGATATGGATAGGGATAGAGGCCTGACCCTATATTTCTGCCAGGATGTGTTTTCTGACATCTATTGCTAAAACAATAATGTATTCCCATTCCTTTGTTGGAGTAGGGGTATGTTCATGTTATTTGCCTCAAATTCCTACTAGATAGACTCAAAATATTAATGTGGGGGGACATGGATATTCCTCTATTTTTTATCGAGATACACTAGTAAACTTATCAGGTGTTGCTAAACTAGGTTTTCATACTTGATGGGTGAAGGAAATAATATGTTCCTTGTCATTAATTACCATCATAGTATAATAGTGATATTCTTTGGGAGGAAATGAAACATAGGCCCACTTCGGGATTTAAATCATTATCCACCCTTGGTGGTGTACATTCCAGGAACAACTGAAGTGTACGATGGGCGGTGCCCATCATTTCTTTTTTATAATGTTAAATGATCAATTTGAGATCTAGATAATAGTAAATGTCATGTTCAAATGAATTTAATCAAAGAAGACAGAAAACATGAATCATGCCAGAATCAGAGAGAGAGAGTAGCATCACATATTATTTATAATTAATTTAATATAATAAGAATTACCCTGGTGCAATTATTTATTCCCTGATGGATCTGGTAACTGATCTACGATGTACCATCGATATGTTATAAGAATCAAGTGTATATTACCTCTACCTATGATTCACATGTGTTCCAAAAATATATAGACATCACCGAAATAATCATTGGGTACTATCATTGAATATCCTTTCACTTTCATCATCCACCTAAGATTGATACAAGAATTTCTTCCAAAATGTTCTCCTTGATCTTATAGAGTAATATTGATCTCTATTTTTGGGAGTGATCTTGGAGAAGGGAGATCTCAAGGGATTGATAGAATTATCCAATTCCATTGTACACAACCCAAACAAAATGAATTGTTCTTTTGAGAAAATAAAATAACTGGGTTTATATATCACTAGGATTAAAATAAAATATTTACCCAAGTGAATTTAATAATTTATTTAATCCAAGTGAAAACCACATGTCAAATAATAATATTATTATTATTATTATTTTTTGACATGGGATTAAGTTATTAATTAAAATTAAATATTATTTAATCAAATAATATTCATTATTTATTATTTTCTCACTATTCCATTTAAAATCAGTCCTCCATTCCTCCACAATATTTATCAAGCCCTGAAAAAGGACTATATATTTATGAAATATATATCACTACATTATTCACTAATAAATAAAAAAATATTTTATTCACTAGATAACAAATAAATATTTATTAAATATTTCTCCCACATTATATTCTCTCCAATAACTGATGAAAGAATATATACGATCAAGTAAACATGGATAATTATTAAACCGTGTCTGGGAAAAATATTTATTCAACTTGATAAAAAATAAATAATATTTTATTATTTAACTAAAATTATATATACACGTAGTGTGTGACCCTCTACGCCTCTTTCTCAATGGCATTAGGTGAAGAAGCCTAAAGTCCAAGGTTATCATCTAGAGACATGATATGACACCCATAGAGAAATAAGTTAATGCAGAAACAACATGTTACCTCATAGGAATTCTTACTATGTAATATAATCCATTTATCATGATATCTCTAATCTAGCAGGTTTCATGTCAGTACCATCAACCAAAGTACTTGATGTGTCTTTTTGGATTTCCCAAAAAATGAATTTGTCTATCGAACTCCAAGGACATGGATTTATTTAGGCTTTATAATTTCCATAAAAGATCCTGAGATATCAACTTTGATTAAAATTGAAGGGAAAATACTTTATCATGTTATTCATTAATGCAATATTACTCATGAGACAATGAATTTATCATACCACACCATGAACATATGTCATCATGGTTTTCTTCAATAGATAAAAAATTTATACACATAATATACATTATAAATAATATTATAGTCTAAGGATCAATACACACATCCATAGATAGGAATATCCAATGACACATAGAAATGTGGATTTTCTATTGGTGGGTCTTGTTCTCAAAAATATCCTATTGGATATTACCAAGGGTGTACACCATTAGAAGGTGTCTCAAGTCCCTATGATTCTCCACAACTGATAGACTATATAATTTGTGTCCCTCAAATTATATCATCCATCTATAGAACATATATTCAATAATAGTGTTGTTGCACTTTCGGGTTCTCATCATAGCAAGAAACTGGTATGACATTTTAGTGCGCCGACTACTCTTAAGACATTATAACATATTATGTCATACATAAGAAAAATCAGGATGTGATAATTATTTCATTAATATTCAAAACCTTGAATACATGTTATCATAAATTACACAGAATTTGTTTCTAGGGAACCAAATCTAATTGACTCTCACTTTTACAAGAACTAAATACTAACAACCTACATTTCACTAGCTCTCACATGATACTCACAGTTCTGTTGAGATAGGGATTTAGTCAATGGTTCCACCATGTTCTCTTCCATCAGTACTTTTCCTACTGTAAATTCTCCCCTCAAAATAAAATCTATCAAGATGTGATAGTTACGTTGTATATTCTTTGTTTTTTGGTGTGACCTTCTCTCTTTTTCAAAATCCACTATTGTAGTATTGTCATAACACAATGTGATGGGATCTTTACTACTAGGTACCACATCAAGATATTGGAAAAAGTTTTGAATAAAAATGGATTCCTTAGCTGTATCAGAAGCCACTATATACTCAAAATCCACTATAGAATCATTGAAAACTGGATTCTTTGAACTCTTCCATCTCACAACTCCTCTATTAATACCAAAAAAATATCATGATTGTGACTTCATATCATTCTGATCTGTCTAAAAACTTTCACCAATACAACCCCTAATGACCATATCTTCATCTCTTACGAACAACCAGAACATATCCTTAGTTCTTCTCAAATAATTATGGATAAACTTAATAGAGGTCCAATATTGTTCTCCAGAATCTGCTTCATATCAGTTTATCATGATTAGTGCATAGGAAACATCAATTTTAGAACATAACATAGCATACATGGTTGATCCTATCGCTGAATTGTATGGTATATTACTCATTATCAAATTATGTTGTTGTGTCCGGGGACACATTTTCTTTGAATGAAGTAAACTATGTGATATTAGAACCAATATCATCTTGGATTGTTCCATACTAAATCTCGTTAGTATCTGGTCAATATATGTACTTTAACTTAGTCCAATAATCCTTTGGTATCTATCAATAAGGATCTTGATCCCTAGAATGTAGGATTCTTCACCTAAGTCTTTCATAGAGACATATTTTTTTAACCAGTCTTTAACAGACTGCAAGATTAGTATGTCATTTCCAATAAGTAATATGTCATTGATATATTCCACTTGGATAATGACCAAATAACCACTAAAACTCTTGTAATAAAAAATCTTAAATTCATTCCTAATGAATCCAAATTCATTTATGAATTCATCAAATCGAATGTTCCATGACCAATATTCTTTCTTCAATCCATAAATGGATCTATGCAACTTGAAAATTCTTTTGGAATCATTTGGAGTCACAAACCTTTCTGGTTGTGACATATAGACCTCTCCCTGAAGGTTCCCATTATGGAATACAGTTTTGACATCCATCTTCCACATCTCATATTCATGGTTAGCTGTTTTGTAAAGTAGAATTCTGATGGATTTTAATATATTAACTGCTGAAAATGTTTCATCATAGTCAATTCCATAACATTATTTAAACCCTTTATCCACTATACTTTCTTTATAAATATTTAATTTTCCTTCCATATCTATTTTTCAATTGAATACCCATTTTCACCCAATGAGCTTTACATCAATGGGTGCATAAACCAGAACACAAACATGGTTTTGATATATGGAATCCATTTCAAAATTCATGGATTCATTCTATCTTGCAGCTTTTGATCTCTCTACTTCCTCCTTATAAGAGAGTTGTTCATCGTTGTCAATCAATAATGAGTCATCGTCATCAATGACTAGAAAACCATATCGCTAGGTTTCTCTTACCTCTGTGATTCTTCTACACAGTACTTTTGTTTTAGGAACTTCATATTCCATGGGGACTTATGGAATATGTTCTTTATCCATATCTTGTGTATATTAAACATGAACTTCATCAAAGTAAATATTTCTCCCACTATCCTTTTTGAGGATGTGATCCCTCTCAAAAAAGATAGATTTTCTGGTGATGGCAACTTTATTTTCTAAGGGGTTGTATATGTAGTATCCCTTTGATTCCTTGGGATACCTATAACACCCCAGGCTTCCATAGTACGCTTCTCATTGAATAATACAGTAGTGTGTGTTGTACGCAACTTCGAGTTCTAACACACACTACAACCAATCAAACTAGTTGTAATGAATAGTAATACCTACTTTTTAAAATTTTATAAAATTTATCTCTCAAAATGAACTTCATTTTTGGACTCAGAATTTCTAATTTATCCAAGGGTGAAATTTTGGTACTTTTCGGATAACTTTTATATTTTGATGAATAGTGAAAATTAATAAATTTTAATTAAAAACAACTTCTTTTAATAAAAATAATTAGTAGTGATAAATTATGAATTTGAGTGGTTTTGAAGTATATTTAGAATATATTTTTACCATTTAATACAATGTTGGTCATTGGAAAAAATTTCACAATTAAACCGGACATAAACAAGTGTCAATCTTTTGATAGTTATTATATCTTAAAAACACGCTTTTTGTTTGGATAGTGGGAATTAATTTTAAATTATTTTCTGCCACTTCTATGTTTTGAGTTTTGAAAAATGGATTCCATATTTGGAATCAGGATGTCCAAATTGTGTAAATAGGTAACTTTTATTTTTATACATTTTGAATAATTACTTCGGTAAATATTTTATTTGCCATGGTTAAAGGGTAAATCCGGTAAATAAGGGTTAAAACAGAATATTATAATAATAAAAAATTACCCTAAAACGTGTCCTAGCCTTATTGGTTGATATATGTCCGACCATGGGCATCTTTGGGTCGATTTGGGGACCCCATGGAGCCACTTGTAAGTTATAGGGACACTTTATTTTAATTAAGTTAAAATGAATACAAAAATGACACAAGCATATATCTTTAAGAAAAAAAAAATTTACATGGGGTTATATATGTTATATTTTCGACTATAAATATTCATTAGAAATATAAAAATATATCATACATAATGGTATTTTATAGATAATTTTTATAAATTAAATAATTTTATTTATTTATGACACAATGGTGATGCACTAATTACCATAACAGTTAAAAATTAGAATAATTGATATTATAAATACCCAAATAAAATTTATTTGAGACTTTTTATAAATAACAATAATTTTCTAGGTTAATATGGAATGTTATGATTTATTTGATTAACTTTTTTAGAAGTAATAATTCTGTTATGAGTTTTAAAAAAATCAAATATTGAATACTGTCAAAATTGACATAAAAGATTTTTTTAAAACAAATATTATATTATTAATTGATATTAAATTATTAAAAATCTAAGGTTCGTCCAGGAGACTTATATAATGATAGGTGTATTATTAATGGACCACTTGGGGGTATCTTGGATGTATATAGTAATTTTATTAACCATATAATATAAAAATACAAAGAGACACTGTAAAAGTGAAACAAATTAACTAAGAGTTAATACTTAAAGATAAGGTTAATATAGTGACCCAAACCTGTCTAAATTCTATTGGTTGAGTTTTTTTTGACCCATCCCCACCTTAACATTTAAATAATTTACTTTGGATCCATTTGAAACCGAATATGAATTTATTTTAAAATAATATTTCTAGCTCTTCCAAAGGTGCCCCTCACCCCTCGTATAAAAGGGCACTCCCTCTTCTCACTAATTCACACATTAAAAGCCTTTTGGTTCGTCCAAACCCTGCCCAAATACTCTCTCAACTTCCCTAACTTCATCCTAGAGGCCTTACTTTAGTCATAACGCCAACCTAAGGAGCCCTTTTGATCAAATCAAGAGGAATAACCCAAAAAAGAGGTAATGATTTCACCACCATTGTTCAAGTTCCTTTCTTCTTCCACTTCATCTTTATTTGTTATTACCAATATAAAATAATAACTCCAGTATATTATATATACTTTTATGTTATTATAAACATGGTACAACCATATTTCAATATTTTATCCATCCTTTGAATGACTTGTCACCATACGTGCGTACGTACGGCTTACCGTCTCCACGTCGTGGTGTAATTGTTATTCAAAACATTATTATTTGGATGGGTATAATAATGATATTTAATTCATGTAAATAATAAATATAACATGATAATTATTCTGTATATATGATATACCATCCAATTATATAATATTTTAATATCAAAAGAATGATATTGTTGCTGGTGCGTACGTACGGACTACCATCTCCACGAACGTGATGAGATTCATTCTCCATCGTATCCATTCAAGTATAATTATCATTTGATGATTTAAAAATAATGTTTAAGGACTTGATATCATTCTGGATATGAATAAGATAAAACCTATCCATGAAAACCACGGCTTACGTAACAAAACATATAAAAGAAAACGAGTAAGTTAACACCCGAAACAACAATAATACTTAGATATTATTAACAAAGCAATGTTAAAAGATCATATATGATATCATATTAATGTATATGATTATTGTATAATTTAATAAAAATTATTTCACCATTATAAAGGAGGTTAACCTACCCCCAAAAAAGGAAAATTACATGGTAAGGGGTTTTCATCTCACTCTTTATTCCCGTGAGATTCATGCCATATTGCCACGATTACCTTTTGTGTAGTGTATGTACTGCCCATAATTGTATTCTTTGTGTAATACACTTTAATTTATGTGTATTTAAATATTCAGCGTATGATACCTCTTTCATGGGGTGTATGTTTCGTAAGTTACCAAATTGTTGAGGGTTTATTTTTGCAATCTCTTCATTATTGAATGTTGTTTGTACATAATAATCTACTGGGATTTCTTTATCATCCACATCCATGTTTCTTAAAAATTGTATTTCAAAACATTTTTACTAATTACTAGAATATGGGTTAAAGTCATTTATACCCTTTTTGAATTTTATAAGTGGTTTATAAAGGAATCTTTCCGTCGTTTTCCAAATAGGTATTTTTTAACCTTTTCGACAAAATTAAGGTAAGAATGTATTTTTTTAACTTATACGGTGTATGCGGCTATTTTACACCATTATAAAATATTCAAAGCTTCCCTTACATACTTATAAGGATATTTTCAAAATAAAGGTTTTCTTTTATAATTATGTGATTATTAAATGATTTAAAAAAAAGAGATATTTCTCCCAAATATATGAAAATATAGTGAAAATGTATATGTATTTAATGAAAGCTTAAAATGTTTTTAGAAAAACCGACTCTCAAGTGTAGTAGACAGGAAGGGATTGGGTGTGAACCCATCATGTACTAAAATTAGTCAAGCAGTCTCAAAATTAGTTATTTTGTTTTCCAAATCTTGCATAATGTTTTCATAAAAACACTGGAGTATATTTGAGAAATTTTAAAAGTAAGTATCTTCTAAAAAAATTGCATCGGTAGGTCTCATGAGACAAACTAGTGTCTTGGCACAAGGCCTTGACAAAATCTTATTTGTAGTCCTGGCACGAGGCCTTGGTTATGTGGTTATGATAGTCTGGAATTATGCATTCCATCATTATGAAAGTGGTTATTGATATTTCATGTGATTATTTGATTATTACAATATCCATGTGAATAAGTAAATGGAATTATTTCATTTTATTTTTTCCATACTATGTTAAAGTTTAAGTTTAAAAGGCTTTTGTTTTAGTTATACATTGCCTTAAATGTTTATTCTTATTTATGAAAGTTCCCGATGTATTTCTTAACCTTATTGAGCGTTTGAGCTCACCCCTTTATATGTTTTATTTTCCCCAGGATTCTTAGAAGTGCATTGGGATTGATATGCAGGGTTAAGACAAGGGAATAATGGCATTCATAAAGGATTATTTATGTTATTTTGTATGTTATTAAGTTTAATGTAGCATTCATGTATGTAATCTATTTTCCAAGACTGCTAAATTGATCGGTCCTTCGGGACTTGATTCCTTATAATCATGCGAATGTATTAATATAATGCACCGACTCTGGGTAACTGGGGTCGGGGCGTTACAGTTGGAATCAGAGGAAGTTTAGTACAAACCTTGGAAGATAGATTTAGATAAACTCTGATTAGATCACATAGACCTCATATGGACATTGAGGATTAGTATAGAAGAACTTCCTATAATTTTGGTATTGTAGAGATTTTGTGAGTTTTCCGAGCAATACATCCATGTCTGGATACAAGAAGGTAGAGGCGGCTCTGGCAAAGATGTACCTAGGGGTAAAACCCGAAAACACCGCTTTGAGCTAGACTCGAACAGTAACTGGTGCACGAAAACCGGCCTTGCTGCACTCTTGGTTACGACACTCCTAGGGGATATGCTTAGGATAACTCTCATTTTCTTTACAAATCATTATGAAAGGTTTATGAGTATATACTTCCTCAAATAAAACGTTTTTATGATTATGGATTATATCCATAAATAGTTCAATTTATGTTAAGTGTTTTATAAGTATGAAATTGTGTATTTTGATTCATAAATTGATCTAGTTTATGCCATTGTTTAGAAATGGAACCTAGTGGAAGAAATGGAAATCGTATCAATTCACGCACTCCATGTAGGGAGTACCCTCCTACTCAAGATAATTATAGTGGAGCTGGTAAACCAACTGGTGCCGATCAGCTAATCACCATACTGGGACAACTCACTCGGGTTATGAATAATAACCTTACCCGTATGGAGCACCCTGATCCGTAGAGTGGAGGATCAATGTTAGATCGCTTCATGAGGCAACAACCACCAACGTTTAATGGTAGTACAAATCCCTTAGTAGATGAGAAAAGGATAAATTCCCTAGAGAAAATATTTCAGGCTTTGGGGAGTAGTGAAAGTGAAAAATTTATCATGGCAGTTTACCACCTCACTGGAGATGCTGATCAATGGTGGTCATTGATTCAAAACATGAAGGAAGATGATGAAGTATCAAATATGGACTGGAGGGAGTTCAAAGATCTATTTTAAGAAAAATACTTTCCTCGTGACCATCAAGCAGATATGGAAAGACAATTTCTCGGTCTGAGAAAAAAGGAAGATGAGAATGTCGCAAAGTATGGGGCTAACTTTACATGGTTAGCAAGGAATGCTGGAGATTATATACGTAACCCAAGAAGTAAGATTGATCATTTCTTTTATGGGTTAAAAACATTTCTCCGTCGAGCATTAGTCTCACAATCTTTCTCATCGTACAAAGACATTGTCTCATGTGCTATCAAGACAGAAAAGGAATTCTCTAAGTCTTTTGACTTTAAACCAAAGCAAGAGAAGAAGAGATATGTTGATCAATCTGGGAATGGAAATAAGGGGAAGAAGGGAAAGGTTGAATATCCATCCTATAGTAATTGTGGGAAAAAACACCCTGGTACTTTCTTGAAGGGAATGGGAGTCTATTACAAGTGTAGTGAAAAAGGACACCAAGCCCATGATTGCAAAGGGAAGAAGGAAGCTACCAATGTTCAGTGCTACAATTGCAGGGAGATGGGACATTATGCAAATGAATTTCCTAAGCGTCAGGGGAACTTACCTTAGAAAAGGGCAAGGGATCAAGGCCAAGCTTATGCTATCACTACTGCTGAGGTAGAAGCTCCGAAAGACGTGGTGGCAGGTAATTTAATGGTTTCCTCAAGTTTAGCAAATGCATTATTTGATTCTGGATCATCGCATTGTTTCATATCTTCCCAGTTTTCTAAGAAAATTAGATATTTCCAATTTTATTTAACAAGGGAGTTGTAAGTTAAAACTCCTAAGGGAAGTATCATTATAACAAAGTTTTCTGAATCAGCCCCCATTAGACCACATAAATGTTCTTTATCTTCTGATCTAATCGTCATACCTATGATTGAGTTTGATATAATCCTTGACATGGACTGGCTTTCAGACCATGATGCAAAGATTTATTATAAGAAGAAGGAGATTATGATTTTTGATGATGATGACAAGGAACACCTTACCCTTAGAGCAGAATCATCACCACCTAATTCTTATCTAGATCTACCCCCAGTAGCTCAACTAAATTCAATTATTAGGGAGGAAGAGGATGAAATTATAGTGGGTGAGGAAAGGAATGTTCAAATAAAGTATGTACATATTGTGAAAGAATATGTAGATGTGTTTCCAGAAGATTTACCTAGACATCCTCCAGAATGAGAAGTTGAGTTTTCCATTGATTTAATTCCTAGATCAAGGCCTTTATCGAAGACCCCTTATAGAATGGCCACTATAGAATTAGTTGAACTAAAGAAACAACTAGAGTAATTTATTAATAAGGGATTTATTCTCCCTAGTGTTTCTCCATGGGGATCCCCTGTTCTTTTTGTTAAAAAGAAAGATGGATCTATGAGGTTATGTATCTACTACAGGGAGATCAATGCAATAACAATAAAGAACAAGTATCCCCTACCTCGCATTGATGATTTAGTTAACCAACTACATGGAGATCAATACTTTTCAAATATTGACCTTCGATCTGGATACCATCAGTTGTGTGTGAAGAAGGAAGACACTCCGAAGATAGCATTTCGAACTAGGTACAGGCATTACGAGTTTACAGTAATGCCTTTTGGATTGACTAATGCACCCTCTGTATTCATGGATATGATGAATAGAGTTTTCAAGGAATATCTAGATGAATTTTTGGTGGTATTTATTGATGATATCTTGGTATACTCCAAAAGCTATGAAGATCATAAAAATCACTTGCGCATTATCCTGAAGACTCTGAGAAGACATGAATTATATGGGAAGTTTAGCAAGTGTGAATTCTGGCTTCATGAGATTTCTTTTCTTGGCCATATTATCTCTAAAGATGGAATCTCTTTTGATCCTTCTTAGACCAAGGCAATCCAAGAATGGTGAGCACCTACGAGTATAACTGAGGTACGCAGTTTTATTGGTTTGGCAGGTTATTATCGACGTTTCGTCCAGAATTTTGCCCGATTGGCTAACCCATTAATGAAGATCACACGTAAAGGGGTTAAAATTGTTTGGAAAAAAGAGTGTGAAGAATGTTTCAAAGAACAGAAGAGAATATTATTCAATGCTCCTATATTGACTCTACCACCGGGGAATGATGGGTTCGTTATTTATAGTGATGAATCAAAGAAAGGACTTGGTTGTGTCCTTATGCAGAATGATAGGGTTATTGACTATGCATCACGACAGTTGAAAATTCATGAACAAAATTATCCAACTCATGATCTCGAGTTAGAAGCTCTGATCTTTTCTTTGAAGATATGGAGGTACTACCTCTATGGTGAAAAATGTGAGATTTATACTAATCATAAGAGTTTGAAGTATATTTTCTCACAAAAAGAACTCAACATGAGGCAAATGAGATGGCTTGAATTACTCAAGGATTATGATTTCACGATACACTACCACCCAGAAAAGGCAAACAAGGTGCCAGATGCTTTGAGAATAAATTATCATGGATTTTTGAACAATGTGAGAATTGAAAGGGATCCAATTTTCATGGATCTAGTGAAGATGGACATGGGAATAACCAGGGATGGTGAAACATCATTGCTTTTTCAAACGGTTGCCAAACCATCTTTACTAGAAAGGATTAAGAGTTCTCAGACCGATGATGAAGAATTTCAAAAGAAGATTAAAGCTGTGAATGATGGGAGATTGAGAGACTTTGAGTATGAAGATGGAATTTTGAAATTTTGGAAGAGACTTTGTGTTCTCGATATACCTGATCTAAAAAAAAGAATTTTTGGATGATGCTCATAGATCCAATTTCTCTATACACCTTGGGAGCACCAAAATGTATAGAGATTTGACGGAACATTTTTGGTGGGACAACATGAAGAGGGAGATTTCTGATTTTGTGTCAAGATGTAAGGTTTTTCAACAAGTGAAAGCTAGAAGGAAACATCCTGGTGAAGTATTGCAACCTCTTCCCATACCTGAGTGGAAATGAGATAATATCACGATGGACTTTGTCATGGATCTACCAAAGACTCCTAGAAGGAACGATTCAAGATGGGTCATTGTTGATCATCTTACCAAGTCAGCACATTTTCATGCTATAAGAGAAGATCTACCACTGGAACGTCTAACAAGACTATATATTAATGAATTTTTGAGACTTCATTGAGTACCCCTATCGATTGTTTATGATCGTGATCCCCGTTTTACTTCAAGATTCTAGAAAAGTCTTTAGAAAGCCTTGGATACTGAACTTCATTTGAGAACTGCTTACCACCCTCAAACAGATGGAAAATCAGAATGAACTATTAAATCCTTATAAGACATGTTGAGATCATGCTCACTTGACATTCAGGGCATGTGGGATCAATATTTACCTCTGGAAGAATTTTCCTATAATAATTGCTTCCATTCGAGTATTCATATGGCACCATATGAAGCGTTATACAGAAAGAGATGTCACACACCAACCTGTTGGGATGACATTTGGGAAAGAAAACTTTTAGGCCCTGAACTGGTGGAGGAAACAATGGAAAAGGTGAAGGTAATCCAAAACCACATCAAAGCAGCTCAAAGTAGGCAGAAGAGCTATGTAGATAATCGAAGGAAGGATTTGTAATTTCAAGTCAGTGATCATGTTTTCCTGAAGGTATCTCCGTGGAAGGGAGTCATAAATTTTGGTAAGAAAGGTAAATTGAGTCCCATGTACATCGGACCTTTCAAAATTCTAGAACGAATTGGTGTTGTAACTTACCGATTGGCAATGCCACCGAGTCTCTCCAAAGTTCACGATGTGTTCCACGTATCTCTGTTGAAGAAATACATGCCTGACCCAATGCATGTACTCACCTATGAGGAATTAGAACTGGAACTCAGTATGTCTTATTATGAATATCCCATCAGGATTCTTGATACAAGAGAACAAGTACTAAGAAACCGGATGACTCGTCAGGTAAAAGTTTTGTGGAGAAACCAAAAGATGGAAGAGGCAACGTGGGAACCCGAGAAACTTATGAGGAAGAACCACCCGAGTCTTTTCATGCAGTATTATTCTAGAAATTTTGAGGATGAAATTATTTGAAGGAGGAGATAATGTAACACCCCAAGCTTCCACGGTACGCTTCTCTTTGAATAATACAGTAGCGTGTGTTGTATGCAACTTCGAGTTCTAACACACACTACAACCAAACAAACTAGATGTAATGAATAGTAATACCTAATTTTAAAAATTTTATAAATTTTAACTCTCAAAATGGACTTCATTTTTGGATTCGGAATATAGAATTTATCCTAGGGTGAAATTTTTGTACTTTTCGGATAACTTTTATATTTTGATGAATAGTCAAAATTACTAAATTTTAATTAAAAATAACTTTTTTAATCAAAATAATTAGTATTGATAAATTATGAATTTTAGTGTTTTTAAAGTATATTTAGAATATATTTTTACAATTTAATACAATTTTGGTCATTGGACAAAATTTCACAATTAAACCGGACATAAACAAGTGTCAATCTTTCGATAGTTATTATATCTTAAAAACACGCTTTGTTGTTTTGACAGCGGGAATTAATTTTAAATTAATTTCTGCCACTTCTGAGTTTTGAATTTTGAAAAATGGATTCCATATTTGGAATAATTATGTCCAAATTGTGTAAATAGGTAACTTTTATTTTTAGACATTTAGAATAATTACTTCGGTAAATATTTTATTTACCATGGTTAAAGGGTAAATCCTGTAAATAAGGGTTAAAAATAATATTATAATAAATAAAAATTAATATGAAACGTGTCTTAACCTTGTTTTTTGATACATTTCCGACCATGGGAATCATTGGGTCTATTTTGGGACCCCATGGAGCCACTTGTAAGTGATAGGGACACTTTATTTTAATTAAGTTAAAATGAATACAAAAATGACACAGGCCTATATCTTTTAGAAAAATAATTTTTACATAGGGTTATATATGTTGGATTTTAGACTATAAATATTCATTATAAAGATAAAAATATTTCCTACATAATGGTATTTTATTGATAACTTTTAGACATTATATAATTTAATTTATTTATGACACAATGGTGATTCAGTAATTACCATAATAGTGAAAAATTAGAATAATTGATATTATAAAAACCCAAATAAATTTAATTTGAGACTCTTTATAAATAAAAATAATTTTATTGGTTAATATGGAATGTTAGGATTTATTTAATTAACCTTTTTCTAAGTAATCATTCTGTTATGAGTTTTACAAAAATCAATTATTGAATAGTGTCAAAATTGACATAAAATATTTTTTAAAACAAATCTTCTATTATTAATTGATATTAAATTCTTAAAAATCTAAGGTTCGTCTAATAGACTTATATCATGATGGGTGTATCATTAATTTACCACTTTGGGGTCTCTTGGATGCATATAGTAAGTTTATTAACCATATAATATAAAAATACAAAGAGACATTGTAAAAGTGAAACTAATTAACTAAGAGTTAATACGTAAAGATAAGGTTCATATAGTGAACCAAACCTGTCTAAATTATATTGGTTGAGTGGTTTTCGACCCATCCCCACCTTAACCTTTAAATAATCCACTTTGGATCCATTTTAAACCAAATATTAATTTATTATAAAATAATATTTCTAGCTCTTCCAAAGGTTCCCCTCACCCCTCTTATAAAAGGGCACTCCCCCTTCTTACTAATTTACACATTCAAAGCCTTTTGGTTATGCCAAAACCTGCCCAAATACTCTCTCAACTTCCCGAACTTCATCTTAGAGGCCTTACATTAGTCATAAGGCCAACCTAAGGAGCCCTTTTCATCAAATCAAAAGGAAGAACCCGAAGAAGAGGTAATGATTTGACCACCATTTTTCAAGTTCCTTTCTTCTTCCACTTATTTTTTCTTTGTTATTACCATTACAAAATAATAAATCCAGTATATTATATATAATTTGATGTTATTATAAACATGTTACAACCATATTTCAGTATTCTATCCATCCTTTGAATGACATGTCACCATACGTGCGTACATACGGCTTACCGTCTCCACGTCGTGGTGTAATTGTTATTCAAAACATTATTATTTGGATGGGTATAATAATGATGTGTAATTCATGTAAATAATAAATATAACATGATAATTATTCTATATATATGATATACCATCCAATTATATATTATTTTAATATCAAAATAATGATATTGTTTCTCATGCGTACGTACGGACTACCGTCTCCACGAACGCGATGAGATTCATTCTCCATCGTATCCATTCAAGTATAATTATCATTTGATGATTTAAAAATAATGTTTAAGGACTTGATATCATTCTAGATATGAATAAGATACAACCTATCCATGACAACCATGGCTTACATAACAAAACATATAAAAGAAAACGAGTAAGTTAACATCCGAAACGACGATAATATTAAGATATTATTAACAAAGAAATGTTAAAAAATCATATATGATATCATATTAATGTATATGATTCTTGTATAATTTAATAACAATTATTTCACCATTATACAGGAGGTTAACCTACCCCCAACCAAGGAAAATTACAAGGTAAGGGGTTTTCATCTCACTCCTTATTCCCATGAGATTCATGCCATATTTCCATTGTTACCTTTTGCGTGGTGTATGTACTGTCTATAATTGTATTCTTTGGGTAATACACTTTAATTTATGTGTATTTACATATTCAGTGTATGATACCTCTTTCATGGGGTGTATGTTTCGTAAGCTACCAAATTGGTAAAGGTTTATTTCACAATCTCTTCATTATCGGAGGTTGTTTATACGTAATAATCTATTGGGATTTCTTTATCATCCAGATCCATGTTTCTTAAAAATTGTATTTCAAAACATTTTTACTAATTACTAGAATATGGGTTAATGTCATTTATACGCTTTTTGAAGTTTATAAGTGGTTTATATAGGAATCTTTCTGTCATTTTCCAAACAAGGTCTTTTTTAACCTTTTCGACGGAATTAAGGTAAGAATGTATTTGTTTAACTTATAAGGTGTATGCGGCTATTTTACACCGTTATAAAATCTTCAAAGATTCCCTTAAATGCTTATAAGGATATTTTCAAAATAAATTTTTTCTTTTATAATTATGTGATTATTAAATGATTTAAAAAAAAGAGATATTCCTCCAAAATATATGAAAATCAAGTGCAAATGTATATGTATTTAACACAACCTTAAAAATGTTTTCAGAAAAACCGACTGTCAAGTATGGTAGACAGGAAGGGATTGGGTGTGGACCCATCATGGCCTGTAATTAGTTGGGCAGTCTCAGAATTAGTTATTTTGTTTTCAGAATCTTTCATAATGTTTTTAGAAAAACACTGGAGTATATTTGAGAAATTTTAAACATAAGTATCTTCTAAAAAAATTGAATCGGTTGGTCTCATGAGACAAACTAGTGTCTTGGAACAAGGCCTTGACAAAATCTTATTTGTAGTCTTGGAACAAGGCCTTGGCTATGTGGTTATGATAGTCTGTAATTATGCATTCTATCATTATGAAAGTGGTTATTGATATTGCATGTGATTATTCGATTAGTATAATATCCATGTGAATAAGTAAATGACATTATTTCATTTTATTCTTTCCAAACTATGTTGAAGTTTAAGTTTAAAAGGCTTTTGTTTTAGTTATACATTGCCTTAAATGTTTTTTCTTATTTATGAAAGTTTCCGCTGTATTTCTTACCCTTACTGAGCGTTTGAGCTCACCCCTTTCTATGTTTTATTTTTCCCATGATTCCAAGAAGTTTATTGGGATTGATATGCAGGGTTAAGACAAGGGATTAACAGCATTCATAAAGTATTATTTATGTTGTTTTGTATGTTATGAACTGTAAAGTAACATTCATGTATGTAATCTATTTTCCAAGACTGCTAAACTGATCGGTACTTCGAGACTTGATTCCTTGTAATCATGCCAATGTATTAAAATAATGCACCGACTCTGGGTAACTGGGTTCGGGGCATTACAATACCCAACAAAGATAAACTTTTTTCCATGGGGTGCTATTATGTTTCCTGATAAGGCCTTAACAAACACATTGCAACCCCATACATGTGTATATGACAAAACAAGTTTATTTCCACTTTATAACCTGAAGTGAATTCCATTTTATTCTTTAGTTAGAACATGGGTTAATGTGTATACCATATTTTGTAATGCATATCCCCATATGTAAAATGCAATATCTGCAGGACTCATCTTCCACCTTACCATGACTAACAAGTTTTTGTTCCACATTTCACTAAAACCATTCCACTATGGTGTATAAAGTGGAATGAGTTAAGATATAATCCCAAAATCCCATAGAAAGTTGATGAACTCTTGGATATGATATTCACCACCTCAATCTGATTGAAGATTTTTTATCTTATTATCAATATGATTCTATACTTCATTCTTGAATTATCTGAATTTCTCAAAGGAATTAGACTTATACCTCATCAAGTAGATATATACATATCTACTCAAGTAATCTGTAAAAGTTATTAAGTAAGAATATCCACCTATAACTTCTACTAGAAATTATTCACACACATCATTGTGTACCAATCCTAGATGCTCTATGGCCCTTTCACACTATCCACCAAATGGTGTTTTGGTCATTTTTCCTTGTAAACAAGTATGACATATTTCAAGTGGTTTTAGATCAGAAAAGTATAAATAAACATCTTGATAGAACTTTGTAAAATGCTTCTCATATTCTTGAACAAGATGTTGATGCCAAAGATGGGTGTTATATGAGTCATGTGAACTTGATTCATTATCAATTTACAACACTTGATTATTGTAATATAATACATAAAGACCATTATTTAAATGTTCCATACCATAACATATGATTTACTTTTAAAAGAAACAACATTGATTTCCAAACATGAAAATAAACCCATCTGTATCAAGGCATGATATAGAAATTATGTTATTATTGTAACATAGGTACATAATAAAAATCTTTTAAAACCAAAATAATTATCATTGGTAATTAAAGGTAGTAGTCACAAATGGCCAGAGTAGCTAGACTTACACCATTTTCAACTCTCGGATCCACCATTCTTCTATCAATCTTTAAAAATTTACTTGGTTCTTGTATTTGAATACATATGCGAGCCCCATAAGATATGTCTAATACCCAATATAAGGATATTGAAATATTACACTCGATAACAAATGCAACATAAGATTCCCCTTATTTTTTGGAGAATTTTCTCTTCTAATGGTAGACTTTTCATAAGAAAAACATATTTCCTCCTCTTCCATGCCCTACCTTTGGATCTTCTTCTTCTTGGAAAAATAGTTCTCATGATCTTTAGCATATTTATAGTTCTTGGGCCCCTTTTACTCATTCTTTATTTTCTTATTTTTCATAAGGACCATGGGTTTGTCACTCCCCATGTCCTAATCCACTTTTCGAATTAAAGTAAGAAGTTCTGTAAGATCCTCTCATTATTGATCATATTGTAATTAATAATATAATTGGGGAAGTTATTGGGCAGTGATGAAAGTATGACATCTGTATGAAAATCATCCATAAATTTAATCCTGATTATTTTTAAGCATTCAATTTAGATAATTAGATTGACTAAATGAGGCCCAGTTGGCATATACACTCCAAACATACTTTTAAAAAAATAATTTTAGATCACATAACTATCTTATATCACCTTTTCTTGATAGAGATCATGAAGGTGAGACATCATCCTATAGTAATCTATATCATCATATTACTTCAAAATATTATTGTACAAGGATTATATCATGAAACATTGAACATCTGTTGTGTCATTTAGATGTTTCTCATAGAGAGATAGCTCTTCATCACTAGTCTTTTTACTAGTTTCTTTGGGAAAATGTTCTTCCAACATATATAATTTCCATTAATGGTGAGGGATGGAATGTAAGCACCTTTTCCATTCAAGGAAATGTATTCTAGTGATAAGGTTGTCCTTATCAAGTATAGATCACAAGGAAATATATGTCTTCATTTTTATTATTTTTTCAAAAAATAAGGTAAGAAAAAATTTATAACTTTATTTATTAATTTTAGACACATAAATAAATAATATAATTATTATCCTTCCACTATTTTATCGAAACCCAATTTCCATCACTATTGACTTCGAAATATCCTATTATTTGGACATCCTGGTGTTGAGGATCCATATTACCATTCTCATTACCCCAACTTCGGATGGCCAAGCAACTTGAATGGTTTTAGATAGACATTATAAATTCCAAATGTATTAACATATAGTTACTTGATCCTATGAGTGGACTCCCTAATACTGAAATCCTTAAATTTGATTTCCTCATCCTTTGCCTCCCAATTACTTAAATTTTTACTTTTCCATTCAACCCTTGATGTGAACTAAGTTAATTCAAGCCAAAAAATCAAGTTATAAGTCCTAGATAATTGAAAGAACCCCAACTTTAGTTGGTCAAGAACTTTGAATTATGGTTTGATTTTAACTAAAGTAGTGGGAGGCAATATCGACTTAATATATATAATTGATGGACTTTATCCTTTTATGAGTAAATTTACAATTATTACTATTATCACATGCTATTTAATATTAAGTGGGTTTACTTAAGTGACTAACCAGGTCTTAGATAATGTTTACACTTAAGCTGGTATATTTTAGTTACATATTTTATACTTGTTAATTCATTAATTAAGTGATCATGAAAAAAAACATCTATAATTAAAATAACGATGAGACTTGATAGAAGTAAAATAATAAATCAGTATAAGAATGATATTTACTAATGGTTATTTTATCTAGAGGATGATCAACTAACTATTGACCTATGGTAAAACACCTTGAACTGATTAATATTTTTGTTTCATATTTCAAGCTTTCCACCTATGTATCTCATGGGATTTATTTCACCTCAACTCTGAACTTGAACTATCTCCACTAGCTTGGGATCTCCATCCAGTACATGTTATTTTACTCACACACAGGTGAGGTAAAAGTTTTACATAAAAGAAACCATGGGTATGTAGGCCCTATATAATAAGTTCCGAGAAGGTACGTATACCAAAACATTAATTTAACAAAAAATTAAATGAAACTAATCACATAAAATTTTTAGTATATGCTCATGATAATACACATTCATGTAATGAAGGATTCATTTGATAACACAAGCATTCAATTATTAATTGTTCTAATTTATGATAAATTGGAATCAAATCAATTAATTATCTTTATTAATTAGTAAATTAAATTATATTAATTCTCATCTATCTTTCTCTGATATTATCATCCATCATAATTTCAAATAAATTAAATAAATTCATTTAAATTTAACTATGTACATACTTGTGCCTTGGAGGCAATATGATGAATACCCATTCGATTATACCCAACATGTATTATACTCATATACTAATTACTCATGTGGTATATGGAATACATGACTTACCATTCTCGTTCATGATAGTCACTATCAACTTAATTATTACATGAATTACATGATTTTTTGGTCATGTGTTATGTTTTAATGCATATAGAGTAACAGTTGTAATTCAACCCATACATGATATGCAGATCTAAATATTACATAGATATTGATTAAACACACACACACACATATATATATATATATCTGTGTGTGTGTGTGTAACCTATCGCAGGTCATGTCCAATAAAATTAATGACCACATGAAATAACATGACAAAAAGTTATACATAGTATAATCAATAAATTTTAAATCTTTGTAATTTGGTATAATTACATGTCATGTAAAAGCGGGTACATGGGTTGTATGGCTCTCACTTTCTTTTTGAGGCACACGCCTATGGAGTTGGTGTGTAAATCATGCATCGGAAACTAGATTACACGACATGTCCAATGGTTTACTTATTGTGTGATCTCCAAATTACACAGTCACCAGTAAGGTAGTGTATTGAAATACACATCATGTATTTGAATCAAAGGGACTACATGATGTGTATGGGGGCTACACGGTGTGTACTCTGGCTAATTGTGCATCAATTTGTCCTAGTTAACATGCAATGTGAGGTAATAACTACACTATGTGTCATAAATGTATACAACAAAATTAATTTAGAATTAATTCACAATCCATTGAAAACAACTACATAGGGTGTAACTCCAATTACATGGAATGTACTATTGTGTTATCCGTCCAAAATCCTTTTCACCTATAAATGAGATCATAGATTTTAGTCTATTCATAAAATTAATTATATTAATTTGATATATAAGAAATGAAGGATGAAGAATCATATATCATGATTTGGATTAAAAGAATGATTGAACAAGAGCTAAAAAATAAATTTAAATGCATAAATCACCAATGATATTTAGATAATTATAAATAACTTTGTTACCACTTTGATACCACTTGTAGGTTCAGGGCGCATCGGAAGCATGTGATGGGCAGTGCCCAACATTGATTTTTTTCATATTCAATGATCAATCAAAGATATACATGACGATGAATGCCTTGTTCAATAGAATTGAATAAAAGAACATAGAAATCATGAATCAAATCATACCTAGATATAGAGGATAATCACATATTATTTATAGTTAATTTAATAAAATAATAATTACCTTGAAGGAATTATTTATTAGTTGATGGATCTGGTAACATATCTTCAAAGTACTGTCATTGCATTGTAGGAATTAAGAATAGATTCCCTCTAATAGTGATCCACACATGTTTCATGAATCTACATATGTTTCCAAAAGAATATATGGGTTCTAGCTTGGTAGATCCTTATGCTGGAATTTTCCACCATTGATCACTTTGAGAATTTCTTCTAAACAATTATCCTTAATCAGATAGAGGAAGATTGCTCTACATTATTGGGATCGATCTTAGAGAAGACTGATCTCAAGGGCTTGAGAGAATTCTCCAATTCCATTGTGCACATCCCAAAAAAATGAATTTTCCAACTGAGAAAATAAAATAAATGGGTTTATAAATTTCTTTGGTTAAAATAAAATAATTTCATAAGTTCCATTAATTATTTATTTAATCTTAGAAAAAAAACCCATGTCAAGTAATAATAATAATAATAATAATAATACTTTTTATCACACGCCTAACTTGTAAATTAAAATTATATATTATTTAATCAAATAATATTCAACATTTATTATTTTCTTATCGGGACATTTAAAATCATTCCTCTATTCCTCCATAATATTTATTGTGCCTTGAATAATGAAAAATTATTTATTAAATAAATATCACTATATTATTATCTCTTAAATAAATAAATATTATATTCACTAAATACAAAATAAATATTTATTAAATATCATGATCACATTATATTCTCTCGACTAACCCGTAAAAGAATATATGCAATCGAGCAAACCTGAATAATTATTAAACCAAAAATGGGAATAATATTTATTCAACATTTTAAATAATAAATAATGATATATTATTTAACTAAGATTCTGGATACACTTAGTTTTTGACCCTCTAGGCATCTTTCTCATTGGAATAAGACGAAGAAGTATAAAGACTGAGGTTCATATCTAGAAATATGCCGATGAACCCATATACAAAGAAGTTAATGTCACATTGACTTGTAACCTCATACTGATGCTTACTATGAAATATAATCCCTTTATCATGATATCTCTAATCAATCATGTTTCTTATTGGTGTAATAAACCAAAGTGCTTGAGGTCTCTTTCTTTGATTTCTCAAAAAATAAAAATGTCTATCAAACTTAATGGCCATAGATATATTTTGGATATATTATTTATATCAAAGGTTAATAGATATCAACTTCCATTAAAATAAAATGGGAAAGTCTTTTCTCACATTATTCATTAATGAAATATTACTCATGATGAACCTAATGTACCCAACCTCACCGCGAACATATATATATTCATGGTTTTCATCAATAAATCAAAGTACATGACTCGTAATATTTATTAAGAATAATATAAAAGTATAAGTATCCATACACACATCCACATATAAGAATATCCAATGTCACATAGAAATGTGGTTTTCCTACTGGAGGGTCTGGTTCTTATAATATCCTACTATATATTACTAAGGGAATACACCATTACAAGGTGCCTCAAATTCCTATGAGTCTCCACTCCTGATAGCCTATATCATTTGTTTCCCTCAAATGATATCATCTAGAAATAGAAGATATATTCATGAATTGTGTCATAGAACTTTCAGGACCTCATCATAGTGGGGAACTGTTATGTCCTTTTAGTGCAATAGATACTCTTAGGACATTCTCATATTCTATGTCACATAGAAGAATAGCCATGATGTGATTAGTAGTTTGTTAATATTAAAAAAATTGAATAAACTTTATCATAAAGTAAAAATAAGTTGGTTCTAGTGAACCAACTCCAATATGTGGGTTTTCCTTGGTGCTCAGGTCTGGGTGACCTATGTTGGAGTCCACGGGGTGGCATTCTCAATGGGTTAAGGGTTCAACACCGTGTGATAATGGAAATGGTGGTTTCTAGTAGAATCCTTCCACTTGCTTCTTCGTAACAACTCCTCATTAGGAGTATGGTTAGCTAAGATTAATTTTTCTGAGAGCTTAATTTGAGGCCTACAATTTTGGAAAAGTACCTTTGATATGGTACTATGGAATCAGTTTATTTTTCACATGGAATTGAATACATTGAGTGTGTGATGGTATCCTCTGGTTTGATGGGGAACCAGCTGATATGATAACTGATGTGTATGTTTTTTTTATCATAAGAAGCCATTTTTTATTGAAGGGAGATATGGTGAATGTGGTTTAGCATGTCTTAAAAAAATAAGAAACCAAATCAAAACAGAATCACAAATAAATGAACAAATGCATTATTTATTTCTTTAAAGAATCCAAATGGGACCAAATTTATCTTCAAAAAATATGTGTAAGATGAAATTTCCTAATGTGTGGGTGAAATAGTTATTTTTATTAATGAAGGATTCATGTTGGGTACACCATTTTTTGTTTCACAGCCTAATATGTTGTTCATAATATTTTCCAGGATAGCGAATTATTCACATGATTAGGGTGGCATTTAATGTGGTCTTTTCATGAAACTAGAAACACCCAAAAGTTCCTAAATCAATAGTGATCTATGACATACTTTCCAGAGGTATGTGATCATTAGAAATATTTACAATGATTTTTAACAACTTGCATTGTCTGAGAATATGGGAGTTCGAACTCATCACACCCTATTGAGGGGAATTATTTCCTACTTTGGGATTCTATTACAGATTAAATTCTTGTTCATGAATCCTTCCTAAATCCCAATGTAAAGATAGTAACCATTTAAATCTAGAATCATTCATTTATAAATGTGAATATTACTATCTATAAACCTCATAGGTTCTATATTTTTTGTAATGTTGGTTTTAATCCATACCTCAAGGTGCTTTGGAATTTATTTTCATCTTGTGAGACGGATTTTATTTTGATATTAGCATCGAGCCCATGAGAAGGGATTCCTATGTATCCTTGTGAAAGGAATCAAAACCCACAATGTTCAGTGCCACTTAATGGGACACTTTGTACTATTAAGTTCACGTGAAAAGGACTAGACTATGAAATTTAACATCATGATGTGGGGAAGTCTAGAGAAAAGGTTCCTAGTAAAGGATGGTGTGGGGATTATGGATAATAAACTTTTTATGGATGATCCCATAGGTTATATGGCCTGATTAGATTGAATTTATATTTCAAGGAATATGGATCTGTAAAGATAGATTTTTTTCGGAATATGGGCCAATGAGGATGATATGGTAGTACCTGGAAAGAATGTATCCCTTTAGGTGGCATATGATCTTACAATTAATATAGCCCAATAAAGATTATGGTGGATTGAAGGTGTCAGGTTTCAACCACATGGAGGGTTCCTACATATCTCATTGATACATAAATAGAATATCAAATAGTTTATAATGGTTGGGACTTACACCTAAGAGAGAGGCCCATATAAGATATTTTTATTATTCAATTAACATGATCTTCACTGATATCTAAGACCATGTGAGTCACTCTTAATTTAAAACATAAGAGACAATAGAGAATATTCAATTTTGTACAATTGCATTCAGAGGGGAATTACCTATGAATTAGAATCCCATTAGTTGAAATTTATTCCTCATCTACTAATGGAATAGGGAATGGATATGGAAGTCAGGAGAAGTATGATATCCTATAATAAAGGATGGGGGATTAATCCAAGAGGTATTCTCATTAGAGATATCTTCTCCTCATCAGTTTGTGGATGAGGGTGAGGATATTATAGGGTAGTTAGAAATAAATACTAGGGTCTTTTATATCTTCATCCTCTTACCTATTCCTAAACCCCAAACATGGACTTATGTATCCATTTATTGGAAAATAAAAGTCATGAATACTGTTTGAGGGCATGCAGGATGGAAGGGAGATATTCTAGTGTGTCATATTCCATGATCATATATGTCTGGGGTCCTTTTAAAAGTTCTTGATTTGGATTACCTCAAATTGGTGACCAGGTTAAAGTCGTTAAAGGAGTTCATTATCATTGAATTAGGTCTTGGAAGAGACTTCGATCGGGTAATGGTAGGGTGAACTAAAAGGGACTTCTATTGACTGGTGCTTAGGTAGAGTGGCTAGATTTTGACTAGGTGATACCTGGGAGAATTTGATGTTAATTCACCCATGTTTTTTTAGTAGAACCAAAAGTATTTTTCCCATGTGATACTTTGGAGAGATAAATATGGCTCTGCCCAAGTGACACTCAGCTGAACTAAATATTTGGGTGACAACACTTTGGAAAGTCTTGGACTTAATGTTACGGGGTCCCCTCAAATTTCTTTGTAATATGGGTGAAAAAGTTTGTATGAGGGTAGGGGTAATTTACCCTAGTGTCATTATAAGTTGGAAGAAGTGGTTCCTCAAAAAGGATCTGGGTATTTTATACCTTCAATAACTCAACTACCTTTCCAATTTATTAATCCCCACTTGTTTCAAATACTAATAAGATACCTGAGGGTTTGGGATACTAGGGTGACAGAGTTGGGATAGCAGAGCATCAAATATTTCTCTACATTCCATGTAGCCGAAATGATGATCCCAAGGGCCACATTTATATATATATTTGGGACATTTGGTGAAGGGGTAAACATTCACAAGTGATCCACCCAAGTGAATTACATAGGTGAACCACACATGCTAAACCTACACGAGATAGATAGTCACAAAGTTCCACATGAAAGGCCTATTTAAGAATAATCCAAAAATTTAAGGGGGAGTGTATTTCCATTCCTTATTATTTTTTCTCCTTTAAGTGTTTGTAGTATCTTCAATTTGATATTATTTTCCCTCTTTAGAAAAAGGAGTGCCTACACTGACATACCAAGTGTCGAGGTACATACTCTATGATATCTCTCTTCATGTTATCCCATAAAAAATACTCTTTAATATATCTATACATACTCATAAATCTTAGTTTAATAAAGGATTTTGAGATATGAGATTATCTGAATATATTCTTTCTCATGTCTGGTATTGATTGGACACATAATCAGTTCTAGAAACTTATCATTCAATTAAAAATATGTTAAACTCACGAACACTTATCACCTTATTGATTAGCTCTATTTCATCCTTATCTAACTCTTTAATATTGACAAGGATATGTGGTTGAACACTCACTTGATAAGGATAATATTTCTCCCTTTACTTCAATATTTCAGGGTCCATCCTTTGTAATTCCAAAAAAAAATCTTCTTTTGTGTTCCTTGTCATAGATAAGCTATCATGATCCTTTTTAATCAAAGCATCAACCACCATGTTCTCTTTTTAGAGGTGGTAATGTTTTGAGTAGACATCTTTAATTAACTACAACCATATTCTCTAGTATATATTCAACTATTTTTGGGTGAATATATACTTCAAACTTTTATGGTAAGTATGTATGTCACACCATTATCTATAAAGATAATTCCTCGATATCATTAATTAAAATATTACAGGTGATAACACTAGCTCATAGGTAATGTAATTATACTGGTGAACAATTTATTTGTGAGAGATATAATATATCACCATACTATCTAACATAAGAATGCATATCAGTCTTTTCTTTGATGCATCACTGTAAATCAAAAACCCTTTTACACTATCAGATAGTGTGAGAATAGGTGAAACTACCAAACTTGCATTAAGATACATGAATTTTTTTTCACATTCACCAATCTAAAGGAACTTGAATCCCTTCTAGGTTAACATGGAGAAAGGATTATCTAGCCAGGATAACATCTTCACAAGTGATCAATAATTTCAATCCAATCAAAGGAAACTACAGATATTTGTCACAATAGTTACACTAGGTAAATATTAAATAACGTTTGTTTCTAATGGATCCACCGATATACACTTTCCAAAGATTAGATAGCCCATGAATGAAACATTTTGTGTCCAAAATTCAAACTTAATAAATATTGAATACAGATTCTCTTTCCTTAGGGTCTTCAAGACACACTTCAAGAAATATTCATGCTCTTACTTATTCTTGAAATATATAATTATATCATTTATAATTTCAACCATAAAATAATCAATTTAATCTATAAATACTATATTAAATAAATTCATGAACATAACAGGGGAATTAGTAATACCAAATGGAATCCATATAAATTCATAGTGTTCATACCTAATACGAAAGGAGGTCTTGGGTATGTCCTCACATTTGACCCCAAATTGATATTATAATGATCAAAGATTAATCTTGTAAAAATATTTTAATCATAATAATTAATCAAGAATATTATCAATACATAGAATAGGATAAATATTCTTGATCATGATCTTATTAAGTTCCAAATAATCAAGGTAAAGTCTCACTTAACCATAATTATTCTTAATATAAATAAAATAAGAAACAAATGTTGATGCAATTATCAAAATTAATTTCATATAAATATTCTCCAAGAGTTGATTCTTTAATTATGAAAACTTAGTAGGTTTCATTCTATATAGATTATTTGAAGTAGTTTTAGAACCAAGAAAGAGTTCTATTGAAATATCCACTTCTGGATTTAATGGAAGACTATGAAACTCTTCAAGAAATTTATCTAAAAACTCCCATACAATATACATAACTTTTATAATGATTTTATCCTAAACAATTTGAGATAAATACTAACTTTAAATTGGAATTTTTACCCATACAATGGATGTAATTTCAATTTGAAGTTTATATTTACTCTCCCACTAATAAAAAACATAGGTTGATTTGGAATATCAAATATAACATCCATTCTTGGATAATTGTTATGGGATATATATATATATATATATATATATAATTAAATCCAATCCATTTCTAGAATAATATCAAATTCCACTGGATAGAGAATAAAAATATTTTTAGGAACCACCTTCCATGAAATTCTAATTGGAGAATAATCAATTACATACGATACAATCATTGAACCATTATAAGTTATCACCGCTAATTCAACATCTAATTGTTAAGGTTTTAATGTTATACCCATAGTAAATTCTTTAGGTATAAAGGTGTGGGAAGATCAAGAACCAAATAATACATTAGAAGGTATATATTATGGAAAGTGTACCTTTCACAAATTCATTATTTTAAGCCACATCGGTAATAGTGACCGCATAATATTTCCCTTAGATTTTGGAATTGCAGGTTTCTGATGTCAAACATCATCATTAATTATTGAATTTAATAACTACTTACCATATTTTTTATAATTTTTTCATTTGAAAAACTGGTGTTTCGTTGGTTCATTATTTGAATCTTTGTTTACACTCACATCATTAGCTAAATTATTCCCATCACATCAACATTTCATTATCATACGGACTTTATTTATACACTTAAATCATTTACTAGTCTCATTAAGATAATTTCCTTCATGTTTCATTCCACACTCTAGGAATAAAGAAAGACACATATTCTCTCATCCATGATTATTATTAATATAATTTCCTTTATAATCTGTCTTTATTTTCTTGTCAAAATTATGAGATTAATATATAATTTTGATCAATATTTCTACCTTCAGAGCACATAAAATGATTTTTTTCATAGTTACTAATGTATCTTATGGATAAAACCCTTCTAAGACTTGGTTTTAAGACATATAAGGATCAATAAATCTTCCTCTCAGTTTGTATGATAATTCTAGAAGAATTCCTTGTAATTCCTATAAAAGTTTCCCAATATGTATTAATAGATTCATCATTTTTCTTCTTTATCTCATGGAATTCCTAATGTATTTTTTGTATGAAGAATATGAGGAAATTAATTGTTGAAAATTAATCTTGTAGAATCCAACTAGTCTGTTTATTCAATTTATTCTTTTTTCCTTGTGTTCTTGAAAAGAGTCGACTATTGAAATACTTATCTTTCCTAATGATAAACATCCCAAAAAAAATTCATGATCTGAACACTGTAAAAATTAAAATAATATTTTCAATTCTACTAATTCATTGATTTTTAGTTATTTTGTTATTTCACCTATTAAAATATTTTGGATGCTTCCTTACAAGGAACTTAACTAAACATTGTTCATTATATTTCTTTTTTTCAAGCTCATCATGATTCATACCTTGAGAAGGATTTGTAAGCAAAAAAAAACAATATTTTTCATTCTATATAACATAAAATTTGAATCCTAAGGAGTAAAATTAATTCATTTTATATCACATTCATTATAAGCTTGGTTATTTTTGTTTCCATCCATCAAATACAACCAAAATTAATTGTTTTAGAAATATTAATCAAAATGAGAAACAATATAATCATGTAAATAATTTATATTATATCAAAATAATAATACCTTTATTCCAATATATGATACATTATGTTTAATGTTGGTCATCAATTGTCATCATCTACACAAATACTTCATAATGGTTCAAATAGAAAATGTTAATTAACCCAACCACATCCCATGGGAGTAGATATCCAGGTGTATTTTCTTTGGATCACTCATTGTGCATCTATGATGATTGAGTTAATACCAAGTATGCATCTCTCGGAGTTTTTATCCCATGATGAATATATGGAAAAACCACATCAAATTTTTATATCTAGACATAGATATATTTGATAGGAAAACCACACTTTTTTCCTTATCATAATTTAGGGCATTCTCCTGTACTTTGTCTTATCCTAATAGTTCCCATTAAATATTTCTCATCCAATTTTAAAAAAATAACTAAACCTTTAACTAATATAAACCAATTCAAACCAATAATTTCATAAATAAATATTATATCTTATTATATCAATATTAATTAAATATAATTACAATCCATTAAATAACCATAAACTTTCACTATCTTTAGAAACTTGGGTACATAAACTACTAGTTTATAAAAGAAAAACATCATCTCTCACTATGTTCTTTACAAATAACACCCTTATTAGACATGCAATTCATAAAACATGTCTTCATATACTGGGGGAAAAGAAACATAATAAATGGTGAGATCAGATGATCAATAAGGGTGAATAAGGGATATATCAATCAATAATAATTTTAATCCTACCATGATCATAAGGGTATGATAACAGGAAATTAACATTTTAAAATCACGCCCAACAATTCATAGATCATAATCATGAGACATAAAATAAATCTTGGATGTTAATAAGACATGAATCAAAAAGGAATCAAAGAAAATAATCCATTAAATAATAACATTTATAAGAGATCATGTAATTAAAGAGAGACATAAATTGTTGCATAATCATAATAATATAAATCTTATTTTAAGGCTACCCACTAAGATATTTATCACATGTTATTCTTCAGTTAACCAAGCATGCACATACTTTAGGCTTGGGATAACCATCCATGTACCATTTTTGGGATTTTGATAACCTACCATATACCGATTTAGATTATAATGTTGGGAAAAACTCCTCCAGGAAACATTGCAGCATTTTTGGGTTGATTTTGTTTGTTAACAAAGCAGGTTTCCATGGTGAATTGTCAGGTTCCAAAGATTTTGTTGACAATCCATGTTGACAAAGAACAATGACAAAGGTATGGACGATCTGGAGGCTATATAAAAGAACATATACAAAGTGGCCCTATCTTCCAGAGGAATAAGTTTTGCAATGTGGCCCCTTTTTCCTTGAAGATAGCATCAAAATATGGCAAAGGCCTGAGTTTCGCGAAGATAGGCTTCATGTATTGGATTTCACGAAGATCAGAAGAATGTTGACGGTGATGCTTCGCGATTACAACGAGCTTCATGAATGGAAGAGTATAAGAGAATTACAGAGGCAAAGGGAATTGTGAGTGGAGATTCATGTTAAAGTCTTGAAGGAATTGACGGGATGCTCCATGATTATGACATGCTCCGATATTGTAAAATTCCCATGGTGCTTCATTATTGTGAGATAATTTATGTGGGAACTTTGAATCTTTGCGATTTGAGCTGATGTGGAGTTTCCTTAGCGCGGTATGTTGGAGGGTCAGTGAAATTTCCTATAAATAGACCTTGACCCCCTCGAGCGAAGTAGAGAGATTTTTCGATGAAAATTATTTGCTCTCAGCTCGAGAAGGTGGTTCGCGAAGGCAGTGTGCTTCACGAAAGAAGTTCTTTACTATGGCTAATCTAGCTCTGCAAAAGTTGTGAGCTTCGCGTTGGCTTATTGAGCTTCACGAGTTAATTCAC
Organism: Viscum album; assembly: GCA_963277665.1. NCBI lineage: Eukaryota > Viridiplantae > Streptophyta > Magnoliopsida > Santalales > Viscaceae > Viscum > Viscum album. Next base: position 688,839,674 of record OY728158.1, on the reverse strand, counting down.
TCTGTGATGACTTGATCATCGTGAGAGTGCTTCGTGAGAGTACTTCGCAAAAAGGCAGGTGATTTGCAAAGGCTTGTTTGAGCTTCGTGTAATTGGGAGCCTCGCAAAGTTGGGTGCTTTGTGAAGGAGTTTCCATAGTGAGTTGCCCAGTGTTCATGGGCAAAGGGGTATTCATCAGTGGATGAACTTTGAACTTCAATAGAGCATCTACGTTCAGTGGAGGATGCGTTCATTCGTGGTAATGAAGAGACCTACATGTCTATAAACTATGAGTGGATATTCTGAATAATTAGTGAGCTGACTTCAGTTGAGAGAGTAGTGAGTACTGAAATTGTGAGTGGTTATAAACCAGGAGGGATAGTGAGTCTGCTTCGAACTTGTAAACAGCAGTGTGATCATAGTGGAATTGGTACATCGGCACATTGTCGGTATATTCTCCTTTGATGTAGAATAGTGAGGGTGAACCAAGTAAAATTTTTTGTGTCATGTGCATTCTTTAAGGTTTGTTCATACTCTACATCAGAAAGGAGAGAGAATAGGGTTTTTTCTAACAGCAAAACAAGATCAAAAGGGGCAGTCGTTTTAATCTGTCATACCTTGATTCACCCCCCCACCCCCTCTCAGGGTATCTAGCCTAGTGGACCGAACACATAAAATATTAATCATTACTCAATGAATTAAAGATATATAATGTCCCCATCCATAAAAAAATCAAAATTAAATAATATGTCTGTCCTATGATCATGAAAACATTTATTTTTTCTTCATAGTTTAACCCATGGAAAATAAAAGTAGGATTCATAAATATTTAACCATCACAATAATAAAATATGCATATAAATGATAAAGATGGTATCATAGTATCATATCCCTAATGATTCACAATTAACATCAAATATTTTATTATAAATTAAAAATTACTTTAAATTATTATTGGTATATTTATTATTGAAAATAACTTTTTTATTTCAAAATAAATTATTTAAAATATTAAAATTTTAAAATATGAATGAAAAAATTTCATTGAAATAAACCATGGATAGTCTTAAAGTAATCTTCAAACTGTAGAAAAGTCCTAATGTTGGTAAATTTAGTTCATGTGGAATAAGTTAAAACAAATATTATTTTAACACCTTTGGGATAAAGTAACTCCTTCAAAAAATGAAAAGAAGATTCATTTTACACCCATTTGTAGAAAATAAACTTTGGGTAAAAATATATTCAAACTACCATTTTATAATATTAAAAAATTTCCTGAAATTATTTTAACGATAATATGGACATGGAAGAAAAATATTCCAGGCCGAATAGAAAACAAAATTGGTTTTCCTTAAAAACATTCTTTCTGATTTTTGAGTACATGGAGATCAGAAAATGAAATAAAATGATGTAATTTATATAATTAACCATAGGTGAATAAATTCATAATATATATGATATAAATATCATATAATTGTTTTATAATAAATTTACGAATATTTAGTCCCAATAAAAAGTGACATTAAAACAAAAAACTCTTACCTCAAGTTTAAATTACATTGTAAACACTCTAACATCCTACATAATAAATTTAAATTTATTATAATTATATAATATATAAATTTTCATATTTATAATAAAAATATGGAATACTTATAACATTTTATCATCTATTTATTAATAATTCATTTTTAAAATCACTACTTCAAGTGATAACTGTTTGGTTTTTCATGTATGCTTCGATTCGGATGTTGTGGTCCTTGCATCATGATCATGGTTTGATCATATCAAAAAATTTAATAGTTTTATTAATATAATATATATTCATTATATAAATATGTATATCCATTAATGAAGTTATATATTGAAAAATAAATTACATCATTCAACTAGACGGTAGTCCAAACGTATGCATGGACGTTGTTTTCATTTTTAATGAAAATAAGGAAAGAAAGGTAAATAATATTTTATTATTAAAAAACATAATTATATCATAAATATAAAATATATTTATTAAATCCATAATCAATTCCAACAATGTGAGGTTTTTATGTAAAATGAATCATATTGCTACGTGGAGGTGATAGTATATATGTACGCACGAACAACAATTTCATTACCCATTCAGTAAAATAGAGGTAGAAAAGGTTGTAGTAAATCATAATAACATATTAGTAAATTTATGATACATAATTAATTATGATATGTATTATATGACACCTATATATAAGGGTAAAGAATAAATAAAATTGAAAGATCTCAATTATGATTTATTCCACTTCTTTGAGAGCTCCTTTTTCTTACACCATAATCCTTGAATGATTATTCTTAGGAGAAGACAATGGGATATATGACTAAGGTAAATAAGTGAGAATGGTTTTGGGTAGATTATCTTATTATATTTTAGGAACAATATTAGTGAATAAGCGATGAGGTGATGTGTTCTTTTATAATTGTGGGAGAGGACATACATGGAATTACTTAAAAGGTCTAATTAATACAAACTCGTTTTTATTGTGAATTTGGAACCAAATAGAAAAGGAATAAAATTTAAGGATAATATTGGGTATAAATATATTCAAATAATATTAATTGGGAAAATTTATATAGTATTCATATCCTTATCACTTAGTTTAATACCCCAGAAAACCCATTTTAATCCTAACTGTGGTAACAAATTTTTACTGTTTTTTACTATTCATTATGATAAAAATAAAAGCGGACTCATTAAATTTTTTTAAATACTTATTCTAGATATGTAATTAATTATCTAAAAATCAATTTTTATAATTTTCAAATACAAATTTTAATATATTCTCTCAAAAAACATCGAAAAAACTATTTTTAGAAAAACACAATTTTAAGTATAAAACTAAATTTACTTTCATTCCTTTTTTGGTAAAAAAATTAAATTAATTTTTTAATATTTAAATAAATATATAATATATAAATTTTGTTTAATATATTAATTGATAATGAGTTATTTAATTTATTATTATCAAAACACGTTTCCCACATAAAATCATTTTATAAAAAATAACACTTTTCTTCCTTTAAAGGATTTTATATTTCTTTCTATCCTTTAGAAAACTAATGTATTAATTTTTATTCATAAATCACCAATACATTTTATAAAAATTACTTATTAATATTTATCAATACAGTTTTTTAGATAATAATACATAATATGTTGAAATATACATTTCTTCTAAAAAATGATTTGTTAATCATTAAAAGTTTTTATTAAACATTTAATAATTTTTTCTTAGGAATTAATCAATAAAATTTAATTTAGGAATATATATATATATATATATATATATATATCTTATAATGTTTTTCATCTGATTCATAATCAACTATCTACCATCTATGTTATGAAGGTATATTGTATCAGAGGTTTATTTAACCTTAGGGTTGCATGTAAAGAATGATATCGAATACATCAAGTTTATTTAAAAGGAAGTACATATAAAATCATAGGGTGTTAGAACCACTCACATGGTTATGGTTATATGGAGGGATAATAAATTTCAGTAATTATCATGCTAAACTAAGGGTGTGATGATGCAATACTATCCTCATGTTTTTTAATTAGTGTAACATAATTTTGAGGGATAATTTATTATTAGGGGATAGAATATTACACCTTGTGATTTTAGAATATATTTTATCCTGAATAAATAAATTAGTTCAATTTATTATAAAGAAATAAAGCATGAATTAATGTTTATAATTATTAAAAAAATTAAAATGAAATTTATTATATGGTATTTAAATTAAATATAATTGTTAGAAATAATTTCTAATTTACATAGGAAATACTATAGATTCTAAAGTACTTTTTTGAAATGTTTGGTTTATGAGAATTTTTTTGTCATAAATAGTTTATTTAAAAAATAATTAATTTTATAATGCTTATGAAAAGTTATTTTTCACTCATGTATATAGCTAATTCACTATTTATGAATATGTTATAAATGAAAATAAAAGCATTTCAAGGTAAAAATATATATTTTTATGAAAAATTACTTTTATGCACACAATGTGCTTTTATGATAATAAATTAAAATAATAATAATTTATGAATGAATTTAATTAAATATTTATATAATATATAAAATAAAAAAAATTAACAATCATCTACACTTTTTAATTGTTATATATTTTTATTAAATTCAATGTTATGCTTAAAATGGATTTTTCTAAAAATCTTTTACATTGTGTTTTGAAAATTGATTATAAAAATAATTTATATTAATTATCAAATTTTAATTTCATTTAATAAATTCCAAATTTGTAATCATATTTTTCATATTTGGTAATGGGTCATATTTAATTTTTTTATCATAATTAATGGTTACCATGGTAAAAAAACATTAAATAGAGTAGGGGATAAAAGGATTAACGAGGGATAAACATAGAGTTAAGGAATAATATTTCACTAAAACATTGGTAAATGTGATTGTTTAATATTATTTAGACAGAAAATTATATTATATTTTAATTTGGGTTTCCATGGCTCCTCTTTCACATGAATGTGACATTATTATATTTTAGTGTTTAAAGTATTTAAAATAGTTCCACTCCCCTCAAATATAAAAGGATATCCTCTTCTCCTCACTTAATCAAACTTCATGAGAAATCTATATCATCAAATACATAACCAAATATATCACTAAATTTCTTACCTACCTCCTAGAAATTCGGTTCATCCCAAAAGTAAATCCTTTGAAGGATTAAAGTGTATGTCAAATGAGGATTCCCAAAGAAGTGGTAATTTCCTTTACTGATCTATTTAAAGTTTCATTCATCATTAACCTCATTAATATATTCAGTAACCATTATGAAAAATATATCAGGAGTGTAATTATTATATTAAAAAAAGTATGTTAAATATAAAACTATTTTATACATATGATAATGTGGTTCGTATGTACTATTGGACTACTAACTCCAAGAAATGATATGATTTTTTTTACTTTCCCTCCCCAAATGTATGGTTATGTGGATAGATTTAATGAATATATATGATAATTATAATATTCATATGATTCTAAAATGATATATTATTAAATCCACCAATACATTTCATGCATAAATATTACATCGTATAAGATTAATATTCAATACATTACAATATGATTCATAACAGAATTGTATAGCTTTAATTTATTTGGAAACTAGTATAGATAAAATAAATTATTCATAATATATATACATATTATCCCACTAATTTATATATAAATAGTTCCCTTATTAGACATATCATACTTAAAACATTTTTTCATTACATAGGGAAACGAAATATAAGAAAGGGTGAGCTCAAATGCACAATATGGGTAAACAATGGTGATATCAATAATTTATTAATCATAATATTTGAATAAGGGCATGAGAAGATGAGGTTGAAATTTTTAAACTGTAACTGAATATCAAATATTATAATCATTCATAATGGAATAAATAATGGTCATTCATATGACCCAAATCATAATGGAATCAAATAACATGATCCAAGAGAGCATAAAATTGGCATAAGACATTAGTTTTTGGCATACACATATTAATAGAAAATAATTTCCTTATAAAAGGATCATTTAAAATACTAGTATATTGTATTGGATTCACTCTCCATCCTATTGTATTCTTATTCGTGGTTCACTCCCAATATTATTATAGTGGGTGGTGTCCCTTATTAAACTGGGTTCACTCCCCATTTTATTCCTTATTATCTCATGAGATATACATCTTTAAACATTACATTGAGGGGATATATAATTTCAATACCACCCTTGAAAAAATAATAATCCATTCATATGTGTTCTATAACAACATAAATCATTCATCATATATCATAACTTATGGAAATAAAATAAATTTCATAAATATTTCAACATTTCCTTAAAGCCTAACCCATGTAAAATAAATGGGTTTCATAAAAATCACATCATTTTAGTCATAGACCATCCAATGATAGAATAAAGATGGTTTCATAAGATAATATCCACAATAAATCATAAGCTACATCAAATTATGATATCAAAAATGAAAATTCCTTTAATGATCACTTGAGATATTTATTATGGAAAATACCCATTTAATTTGGGAATCACATCTTAAAAATATAAAAATATTCCCAAATATTAATTAAAAAATTTATTTAAAAATAACCTCGAAAAAATTTAGTGTAGTATTCAAATAATTTAGTGGTCATGAAGGTGGGAAATTTCATTCATTTCATGCTTGTTAAAACAAAAACAACTTTCACAATTTTATTAAAAAGTCAAAAGTGCTTTATTTAAAAAATGACAAAACGATTCCTTTTAAACCAATTTGTAAAAAGTAAATATTTGGTAAATATTATTTTAAAAAAACTTTGAGTATTAGTAAAAAATTATTGAAAACATTTTAAGAAACATTCATATAGAATAAAAAATATTTTTAACTAAAGAGAGAAATAAAGTCAGTTTTCCTTAAAAACATTTTTTTGAACTATTGAGCTCTTAAACTGTCTAGAATGAAAAAAAAAATTAATCTTTAAAAAATACCCAGGTATGATAAAAATAATTTTTTTTTATCATAAAATTATTACCTAGTTTTATTTAATGTAAAATCATGCCTAAACAATCATGAATAAAATGAGATTGAATCCTAAATCACTTACCGCTTTGATAAATTTTCAATCGTAATCCCCATGAAAGAATAACCTCAAATAAAACATTAAATATCAATAAAACATATAGAATCATAATATAACATTTAAAATGGGTATTATATACATCTTAGAAACATAAATATGTTCATAACATCAAGTGTGTCTCAATGAAACAATATTGAGACAAATAACTATTACTACTTTGGTAATCTCTGAATCAAAATGTCATGAAAGAGAGAAAATAATATAGAATTATAAATCCCCATAATTTTCATAATATTGATAAAGTAAATTAATGTAAATTATACAAACTGCATAAAATAAACAAGTGTTGAATATGGCATGTGTCTCACAAGAATAAAAGTGAGACAAAAATCGATTACCTCAAGTCCAACTTGCTTTGAAAGGGCTATAAAATATTATATAATAAATTTTAAATTTTTATAATTCTATAATAGAATCATTTACATACTTATAATATCATATTTTATCCAATTATAACATTTCAATAAAAATGTATTAAAAATTATTTATTAAAATCAACCTTTCTGAGTGTTAACAATTTTGTTTTTCAGGAGAATTTTATTTGGTAGTTTCTGGTTCTTATAATTTTATCATGGTTTCATAATAGAGAGAATTTAAATCATGATATAAATATAATATATATTAACTATATATATATATTCATCAATAAAAGGTAGATATTAAAAAATAATACCATTCACGGACACGTTAGGTCGTATATTAGTGTGAATGTTGTTTTCACTTTTTGAGAGATCGAGAAAAATAAACAAAATTAATAATTCACCACTATAGAATCATTATTATATCATATTTATAAATTAAATACATCTTAAGTACCATCTATGTAAATATAAAAATAAAAATGAATAACATTTCTTCATGGAGGTGGTAGTCCACGCGTAAGAATGAGAAACATTATCATTTTCTAACGAATTGAAATATAAGAAGTTAGATATGAAATTATAATTAGATGATAATAACTATGTCATAAAAATAATTTAAAACTTTAAACCCATAATTAAAACCATACAATCAATATGTTGATAGAAAATGAAATGTATCACTATGTGGAGGCGGTAGTCCACACCTACTCTAGAGAGATAATTTCACTTCCCATTTGATTGAATATATGGTAGATATTGGTGGTTTAATAATAAGGATAAAATTTAAGAATTTTGAGTATAGTAAATTTTTTATTTTATGATTAATGCCATAGATTTTTAGGAGGTATAAGAACAAATAAATTGAAATAGATCAATTAATATGATTACCTCTTATTCGATATGCCTCCTTTAGATCCTGTGTTAAGGACCCTTGAATGGAATTTTCAGAAAACCAAAACCTCTAATTTGTGGATGGGGAAGTTGATAAGAGACTTGGGTGGTGTTTGGTCCATATAGAAGGCTCATAGTTCTCTAAAGAAGATAAAATAAGGGTATCCTTTTAAAAGTGGGGGAGAGGACACACTTCAAATTTCTTAAAAGAATAAAATATAATAGAGTCATATTCAATTAAAATGCTTCCAAATGGATAGAGATTCGAATTTAAGATAGTATAAGGCATAAATATTTCCATACAATAGTTTTTAGACAAATTTAATTTTCAATATTACCCTTATCTCTTGGTTTAACCGACCATTGGGTAAACTCGTTTTAACATTAACTGTGTTAATGAATGTATACCTCAGTTATTATTCATTATGACCAAAAATTATATTGAAATTATTATATAAAATTTAATAATATTATTCTAAATACTAAATCTATTTTATAAAATTAAATTCAAAGAAGTTATATAAAATTATGTAAAATTAAACCTATAAAAATCGATGAGAAGTGGTTTTCCAAAAACAATGCTCAATTATAAAAATTTATTATATCGAAATTCAGCATAAAATATTTTAAAATGAAATAAATTGGATTATAAATTATATAATTTCAAAAATTATTCTTTTAAAACCATTTAAAAATAATATTTAACTATTTAAATTCTTTAAACTAGAAGGCATTTTTCGATAAAAATTAGTATTTTCGTAATTCATAAAAATACATATTTTTAGAAAATTGAAAACAATTAACTGAAATATATTTATAAAATTATTATTTTCAAAAATAAAATTAATATTTCAAATTAAATTTTCTAAAATTTAGAGAAATACCTTTTAATATAAATGTATAAGACGCAATGAAAAATGATTTTTAGAAGAAAAAAGTGTGTTTTTAAGCATAAAAATTAACATATATAAAATTAATGAATATTAATGATTCAAATAGAATTAATATAATTATATTAAATAAAAATAATTATAAGTAAAATTAATACCAAATCAAAAATATAATTCTAATTTTAAATTGCTTAATTTAATGATAAAAAATGAGAGCACTTTCAAAAATGATATTTTTTAATGTTCACTGAAAAGTGAATCATTTAATAAAAATAATAAAATTTCACCTTAATTTAATTTGGATATGATTATTTAAAAATTATATTAATTTTATAATAAAAAAATTTCTAAAAGTGGTATAAATTAATTAAATTTTAACACACAAAATACTATAAAATCAATTTTGAATAAAATAAATTTTTAATGTATAAAATAACTTCACAAAAAATTTAGTGCTTATTTTCTAATATTTAAAGAAAAATTTAAAATTTTTGAAGACAATTGTGTATATATATATATCATAATGTGGTGACACAAATTCTTACCCCCAAATTCATTGGATATGTCACATTTAAATAATAATATTTTTATAATATCTATCAATTCACTTAATGATTGGTGTTGCATATTAAGAATGATATAAACCATATTATTATTTTTCTAAAAAAATTGTGGTGTTAAAATTATTATCTACCTTTATTTATTTTCCTTAAATATAGAATTAAAACATTACTCATGTTTAGATACGGACTACCATCTCTGCGAAGTTATGTAATTCATTTCCCATCACGAACTTATATAAATGGTTTTAAAGGTTTATATAATGGATGAATATGATACATATAACATGATTAATATTTTTTACATGATGAATCCATAAACAAGGTTCAAGGAAAAGAATCATTATGCAAAAAATATAGATGGGAAGCATAATAGTTAAAACTCGTATGTTGATTTTCATGAAGGTTTTTTTAGAAATTGGTAACTAGAAACTATAATAGAAAGTTATATTGAAATATAAGAATGAATATGGTTAGGGTATATATTTTTATTAAATATTTATTTACTATATAGGATATTAGGAATGCATGCAAAAACAATCCAGACCTGAGGTGAGAATTTATGTTGCATTCTAATTTTTTATCAATATTATCAATTATTAAATCTACTTTAGAAGAATTATAAGAAATTTGTACTTGAAAACACCTATATTTTATCATCCTCTATTTAATTCTTTTATTTTCATACTTTCCTGTCATTCTTCATATTTCTTTACTTGAAATGATCAGGAAATGTTTTTTAAGGGAAGTCGACATTATTTCCTCTTTGGTCTTCAAATATTTTCATCCATGTCCATGCTATATAAAAAAATTTTAGGAATGTTATTTTTTATGATCTAGTGATTATTTAAATTCTTCTTCAAACATATTTTACCTTCATTTTAAAAAATGAAAATTTATTCCTTTACAAAGTTTTTAGAACAGGTTATTTATGAATTTTTTATATAAAAGTGTGAGGGATCTTTGTTTTAATGTTTACCATATGAACACACATTCTCATCATCATGAATGTTCTTTGATTTTAACATTAGTTTACATGTTTTCATGGTTATTTACAAATAAATTAATATTTTCAATATCTTTTAAATTTTTATATAAAATGTGACCAAAATAATAGGATATTTCTCTCATGTTTTAGAAGAAAAGTTCAAATGACTTTTTAAAACCATCTATTTTAACATCATTTGATGGTTTATATAAATTACTGGATATTTGATCTTATTTAACCATCCAATTTCTTTCCCTGAATGCCCTGTGATGATGATGTTACACGGATGGTCACATAAAATTTGTTTCATACCTATAGGTTAATTACACTGTGATGAAATGATGAATGTTTTTATTATCTTACATAACCCAAATGTTTGGTTTTAATTAAATGATGGGTGGGTACGGAATTATATTTCAATATAATGAATTGGATAATGATTGATGTCTTGTGATGTAATTTTAAGAGGATGGGGATTGAACCCATTATAGGGATAAAAAGAGGTTAGGGAGAGAACCTAAACTATTATGGGACTCTTTCTACTATGTAATAATGATCTATGTAGTAAAACATGATTAATAAAATGATTTTTTTTGTTATGAAATAATTAATAGGACATGTTCTCATGATTATGATATACTATCAGGGATCATTATTGATTCATGGAGATTTCTCACTCTAATAACTCATGTAATATAAAATGATAAAGCTGTATTCCTTGACTTGTGATTTTCAATCTATGATTTACTAGCTATTAATTTTTTATGTTATTGTCCTACTATCAAACCATTATGCTTTTCAAATGCTGGCATATTATAATCAGTTTATATCCCTCTTATTTATCCTTTCTGAGCATTTGATCTCCCCATTTCGTAGGTTTCCATTTTCCAAAGATTATAAAGAATGTTTTTTTATAGGATATGTTTTTGAAGGGTATGATTAGGGAAATAATTTATAATATTTTTGAAGATATTTCATGAAATAAGTTTATTATATTTCTAGTCTCCATAGACACTAAACAGTTATAGTTATGGGTTTCGAAATGTTGTGTAATACATTTTATTTTCATCTAAAATGACGGAATATGTATGTTTAGTTTTATCAGGTCACCTCGCAGTAAAAAATTTCACAAGGGACCATCATGGACCACTGAACATTTTCCACTTCATTCACAAGAATTATGTTTTAAATAATTAATTTATTAATATTTTAAAAAGTGAATCACCCCCGATGGAAAGATCAGTTATTGGAATCCATATTAGTCATACATAATACAATATTGAAATTTAATATGGATCACCTTCCTTAATAATGACCATTTAGTTTAATGTGACCTCCCAACAACTAATTCTTGATCTCATCTTAGTTTAAATGATCATAACCAACCCACATATGGCCCTATGTCACATGGAAACATCAAAATTTTCTATTATAACCATTTATAATTAATTACAATATTTTAATTAATTTTTCCTAATTCCAAAAAAATAAATGGGGATAATCCCATTCCAAAACCATGAGAAATGGGGGTTATAATCTCAGAACACACTTGACCCTAATCCATAAAATATCCATAAACAACATTCCTATTTCAATGACCAAAATTATTTAATTTAAGAAAAATCTCTATATAAATCCATCAGGAGATGTACCTTCGTCAAAAGACATGTAATGATGTAGTTTATTCATCACATGACTTCCTCTAAATAATACATAATAAATCCTAATCGTTCATGATTATTTCGACGATGATTCAGTGGAAATTAACACATAATTGTCATAGAAATGATAAAAAAAAATTAGATAAGAGCTACATGAAGAATTGTTTCCATGAAGCATCGTTATTTTTTATGATGGATTAAGATACTTTGTATCCTTACTCTATTGTAGTATATCAGAATCTTGAGGATTCACAAATATCCATTGCACACACAATTATAGACAACCATTTCGTTTTGTGTGAAAGAAAGCGTGAATGATAAAATGCATGGAAAAAAACTCATTTTCATGTGAGACCCATGAATAAATTTGTGTGTGAACCGAAACAAAAGAAGAAAGAGTACATGCGTGCATATGTAAACCCATATACACATGAGAACATAAATTCATACTGACTGAAAATCATTTTTTTTTATTTTATAAAGCCGGCTTAGGGGTGTCCGGTGCCCAACCAACCTGATCCAGCAAACCATTACAAAGAGCACAACTAAAGAACACAAAATTAAAAGTCATAGTACCTGAAGTCTTCACCGCAACCCAAGCTCGATTTCTCTTCCCGAATTGTTGATTCCCACTTCGGGCTTCTCCAAAAACTCCCACTATGAATGTGGTTTCTAAGACTCTCCAGATCCGCCAAGTCTGGCGAACCCTTCTTAATCCCGCTGCCTTTCTTGACTGCAATAGTCACCTACTTATCCATTTTTGAAGCAGACCTGGTCCGCATTGGGCGCGGGAGGTATGAATAGTCCTTCCTTGATCTCCTAGTTGTAGTTTCCACCAACATTATTTCCACTACAACTTCTTCCTGGGTCCCCTGTTGGACAACCTCATTGAAGGACCGACCAGCTGAAGCACTCATGGTCTCATTACCATTACAATTTTCCTTCCCCACTCTAGACTATTCAAAGAAGCAGTCCCTCCTTTGATCTGGAATTCTATTATCTCTCAAAGGCAGACGCACATCCTCTAAAGGAGTGTTCACCTCGTCCATGGCCTGTGTCTCCATCCCAAAACCACCAGCCTGTGAGTTTCCCAACCTCTAGACTGCACCAACGACCAGAGAGTCGCTCCTGGCCATACTGGGGGTGTCGTGGACAGCAAGAATTTTTCCCAAGACCTCCTCTGATTGAACCACCTCCATCTCCTTACCATGGCTATCCTGCTCAGCAACCAATACATCAGACTGTTGGTTATCCAGAACCACCAACTCATCCTCCTTCCCTGCATTCTCCTCCTCCACCATTTCTTCAGCCAAGAAATCCTCGGATAGTCCATTAAACCTGTTACTAAATGAAATAAAAGGGGTAGCTAAAGGGTCCAGCCTGGTACAATTCCTATCCCCTGGCATGACAACCACTTCTTCAGAATTTGCATCTCTTTCAACCCCAGCCTGCTCTAAACAAGGCTCTCCCATTACGCCAGGAGAATTCCTAACATCCTGCACTGTCTCCCTGCTAGGCCCTGTATAATTACTCTCTATATCCAACCCAGGCTCACATAACACCTTCCCTCTTACACTAGGACATGCTAAATTCTCCTCTCTGTCCATCTCCAGACCAGCCCCCACAGTTTTTCTTTTGGAATTGACACCTGAGTTCCAAGGATCTCCTTTCCTACGAAGTTCCTCCCCCAACTGTGTTGTATAACCACCTCGGCATCGGTCAACCGAGTGGCCCATCCTCTTACAGGAGCCATAGAATTTAATCCAGTCCTCGTAGATAACTAGTTTCTTGCAACAATACTCCTCTCCAATCGTGATCCATACAAAATTAAATGGAACGCGAGAGGTATCAACCTCAACACATACCTGAGGGTTCACTGGATGGCATACAGCCTCCGTGCGACTATCAGTACAAAGGAACCGACCAACCAGATTCCCCAACATACGAATTACGAGGGGTTTTGAAATGGTAATGGAAGTTTAGGAAAACTAACCCAAACTACCATTGAAGGCGTGTCACGCTTCATGTGTAGATCAAAGGACCACCGAAGTAGAAGGAAACGTGAACCGTTGAAGACACAGGGAGCTCTCGCCCATGCTTGGATCAAATCCACCTCTAACTCGAACCGAATCATGATTTTTTTACTATCCAGCAGGCCTACCACCACTCGTTCCTGGAGATCCCAAGACCTGGAGATGAACTGGTCGAAGGCATCAACTGAGGGTCTCTTTTGGCTGAAGCGAGCCACCAGTATGAGATTTAGCAAGCCTGAAGCTTCCAAATATTCTGAAGTGGAAAGTTGAAGATTAGGAGCCCCATCGATTAGATGCACAACCTTTGGGTTAAGCGTTGCCCTCGAGAAGGGCGGGAGGAAGTCCGGGTTGGAGAATCGCTGGAAGGTCCTTGAACGCGCATGTAACGACGATTCCCCCTCCCCCACCAAGGGGGGAGGAGCCGGCAAGACGGTCGCCGTCGTCACCGCAGGCGAAGACGTATCGAGGGTTCACCAGAGCGCCAATCCAACTTCAACATAAATTCATAAGCTCTTGACCAAGGATGATTGTATTCTAAGATTTACAAGTTTTATTTGACTTGTGAAAATTGATATAAATGCATAATATGATGTGATATTTTTAGTGCAGTATAAGTAGTGTTTACAAAAAAAAATCAATTCCACTAAAAGAGAAATTATACTACACTTAGTTGTTAATATTGTACATTGCAGAAAAGAGAATATGAAACTTCTACATTATCGCATATTATTGTTTGTCAAAGAATTTAAGTAGAAGAAAATAAATATAGGATAAAATAAATAGATTGGTCAAAAGAAATTGACTATTAATCGGGCTAGAAAAATTGTGACAACATTAATCTGATCTGAACTTTCATTTTTTTGATAATCATGAAGGAAGTTTTTAATTCAAGAAAATGAATAAGAAAGTTTTACCCAGATGCCAAAGAGAGACTTTATTATTAGTTGGTATTGGATGATTAATTATTATGCATATCTATTTTATTATGAAGAAGAAGTAGAAGATAGAGTAGCTATCAATTTCCTATTATGAAGAAGAAAGAGAGTCACTTGCTTGGTGATGTACAAGTAAGTAGTGAAGAAGTTAGTGGAAGAACAAAAGCAGCACTATGACATCCAATGGAAGTCTCATCTAGTGGAAGAATTTATTGGTGTTATAAAGTACCATAGAAAGAAGGTGAAGACTATCTTTAGAGGCTATATGCAGAACTAGTAAGGAGCTATATGTTACACACGGTTTTCACCCTTTTATGGAAAGGATGGTTTCCCTCCCACCTCCTAATGTGTAGGGACCCATTGGGGAAAACGATTATTTTCTATCCATGCCATTTTAACTTGATTATCTCATTATAGTAGAGTGTTTATGTACCTCTATGGGAAAAATGGATATTCGCGATGGGTCAGGTGCCCGTCGCAATTAACTAGTATTTGCGAAGGGAGATAAGGACCCATCGTAAATAAATGGTAGTGTTTTTTAATATTTGTGATGGGATACTTGCCCCATCACAAATACTTTGCCAGTAGTTACCCATTTCTGATGGGTCTCATCACAAATAACTTTTTAAAGGCCCACTGTAATTAATGCGAGTAGAGTGATTTGCGACGGGGCTCGTCACAAATAATCTAACCGATATATACCCTCATCTTTTTTTTTCTCTCATTTCACTCTTTTCTCAACTTCTCTCTCTCTTATGAAAAATTTTCTTCTAAATTTGTTCTTAGTTTAAACTTTTAAATCAGAGCATTACAAGTGACTTTAATGCTCTGAAAGCTTTAGTTTCAAGGTATTTATCTATTTTTCTATTTTTTATTTAATTTATTTTCTTCTAAATTATTTATATTTTTTGTTAATTAGATTTAAATTAATTAAATTAGAATTAGATATCTGTTTTTATGAATAGTTATATCTAAGTGTTAATTTGTAATAAATTGTAATAACTCGCAATAATTTTAAATAATTTGTAATAATTAGTAATAACTAGTATTAATTAGTAATAACAAGTATTGATTATTAACAACTGGTATTAATTAGTAATAACTAGTATAAAATTGTATTAATTAGTAATAAATTATATTAATTAGTAATAATTAAAAATAATTGGTAATAATTAAAAAAATTAGAAAAAATTAGAAAAAATTAGAAAAAATTAGAAAAAATTAGTAGTATTTATAAAATATTTGTCATAATTAGAAACAATTTGTAATAATTATAAATAATTAGAAATAATTAGAAAAATTCATAATAATTAGAAATAATTTTAGTATAATTATCAATAATTAT
Organism: Viscum album; assembly: GCA_963277665.1. Lineage (NCBI taxonomy): Eukaryota > Viridiplantae > Streptophyta > Magnoliopsida > Santalales > Viscaceae > Viscum > Viscum album. The sequence goes on along the minus strand of OY728158.1, from coordinate 688,823,327 downwards.
GAATAATTAGTAATAAATTATACTAATTAGTAATAATTTTCAAAAACTTTAATAATTAGTAATAATTAGTAATAATTAGGAATAATTAGTAACAATTAGGATTAATTAGTAATAATTAGTATTAAAAAGGATTAATTAGGAATAGTTAGGGTTAATTACTAATAATTAGTAAAATTTAGTAATAATTAGCAATAACTAGGATTAATTTTTAATAATTAGTAATATTTAGTAATAATTAGTAATAATTATCAGTTATTAGTATTAATTATCAATAATTAGTAACAATTATCAATAATTAGTAACAATTATCAATAATTAGTAATAATTAGCAATAATTAGTAATAATTATCAATGATTAGTAATAATTATCAATAATTAGTAATAATTATAAATAATTGGTAATAATTATCAATAATTAGTAATAATTATCAATAATTTGCAATAATTATCAATAATTAGGATTAATTAGAAATAATTAGTATTAATTAGTAATAATTAGGATTAATATGTAATAATTAGGATTAATTAGTAATAATTAGGATTATTTAGCATTAATTAGGAGTAATTAGTAATAATTAGGATCAATTAGTAATAAATAGGATTAATTAGTAATAATTAGTAATAATAATTAATAATTATTAATAATTAGTAATAATTAGTCAAAATTAGTCAAAATTAGTAAAAATTAGTAAAAAATGGTAATAATTAGTAATAATTCGTAATAATTTGTAATAATTCGTAATAATTAGTAATAATTAGTAATAATTAGAAATAATTATAATTAATTAGGAATAATTACTAATAATTAGTAATAATTACTAATAATAATCAATAATTTAAAATAAACTGTAATAGTTAAAAATAAATTTTAATAATTAGAAATAATTAGTAATAAATTGTAATCATTAGTAATAATTAGTAATAATTATTAAAAGTTAGTTATAATTAATAATAATTTGTAATAATTGTCAATAATTAATAATAATCATCAATAATTAGCAATAATTATCAATAATTAGAAATAATTATCAATAATTAGTAATGATTATTAATAATTATTAATAATTATCAATAATTAGTAATAATTAGCTATAATTAGCAATAATTAGTAATAATTGTCAATAATTAGTAATATTTGTCAATAATTATAATTAATTATAAATAATTATCAGTAATTAGGATTAATTATAAATAATTAAGATTAATTAGAAATAATTATGATTAATTAGTAATAATTATGATTAATTAGTAATAATTCAGATTAATTAGCAATAATTTGTAATAATTAGTAATAATTATCAACAATTAAAAATAAACTGTAATAATTAGAAATTAATTGTAATAATTAGTAATAGTTATAAATAAATTGTAATAAATTGTAATAATTAGTAATAATTATTAATACTTACTAAAAATTAGTAATAATTATCAATAATTACTAATAGTTAGTAATAGTAGTAATAATTACTAGTAATTAATAACATTTGATAATAATTTGGAATAATTAATAATAATTTGGAATAATTAATAATAATTTGGAATAATTCGTAATAATTAGGAATAATTAATAATAATTAGTAATAAATCATAATAAATCATAATAGATTTGAGTACATTGTTAATCTAAACAAATTTCTAATGAATTGGTGGAATTCCTTTTGATTGATGCCTGATCTCCTTAAAACATTCTCTCACAAAAATCAATATGAAAAATCCTCTCAGACATAGGTCGGAGAAGATTTTCCATAGTGATTTAAGTCAGAGAAAGATGCAATGTGATGAGTCATCGGAGAGAAGAGGCTCTTTTCCCCGATGACGCATCCCCATGAAACTACTTGTGACTGAAATCACAATGAATAATCAACTCTAACGTATAGATATTCATTTTTGTATGCATGAGAGCATGGAGAGAAATGCGGTGAGGACTCGCATCTCGCCATCCTCGTGCATAAGAAAATGGATATTTGTATGTCGGAGCAGACTTTTAATAGTGATTTTAGTCATAGAAAGTTGCAAGGGGATGAGTCGTCAGTGAAAAGAGTTTCTACGAATCCATTGGAAATTATGCCATCAATAATTAACAATAATTTTTAAAAAATACATGAAATTAATAATATTTATTGGTAATAAGAATATATTTTTATAAATGAGTATAAATTAGTCTAGAATCTGAAAAATAGTATAAATAACTGTAAAATAATATAAATTATTATAAATTCTAAAAAAGAGAATTTCTTTATCTTCTGTTTTTTGGATAGTGTTTATCCTTTAGATAATTAAAAAAATAACTAATTATTTCATATTTTTTAGAAAAATATAGAACGAGGAAGTCAACAACAATAATTATTAGAATATCGTGCTTGGATAACTCAGCACAAGAATACAAATGGTTCTGGTTTAAATCCTATATATATTAAGGGTGTTTAATATTTCTAATCATTTGCATCATCGAAACCAAAAAAAATCAGAAGGGACAATTAAATGTCCTTATAAAAAAATTCAATGAGGACGTATGACATATTTGAAAATGTTGGAGGTCATTTATTGTGTTTTTTTTTCAAATAGATTATGTTTTCTGCTATCAACAAGGTGAATGCAGTTCCAGAAAAGATATAATAATTGGGTTCCAGATCCAGCACAGTTTCAAAATTTAGTACATAATGTGGCAAGTCCATCTGTTTAACAAACTGAAAATTAAGATAATATTGATTTAACTCTTGAGTTGGAACCATCTAATTTATATGATTTTCTTAGGTACACTGAGGATTTCATATATCCTGGCTATAAGATAAGGAAGTTTGAAGCATTTTTTAAATTTATGGCCCTTAAATCAGATAATGTAATGTTAAATGGTTGTTTTGATCAGATATTCTCTTTATTAAAAGAATTGCTACCTGAAAGAAATATGTTACCTATAAATTTATATAAAAGAAAGTTCATGGTTCTTAATATGGTTCTTTGTTATCAAATGATTCAACCTTGTTCAAATGATTGCATCTTATATTATGGTGAAAATGAGTTGTTGGATAGTTGTCTGACATGTGCAAAATAAAGGTATAAATAAGCTCAACCGGGGAAGTATGGATTTGTTCCTGTAAAATAATTGAGATATTTCCCACTCACACCCTGATTTCAGCATTTATTTATGTATGAAATCAAAACATCATTGATTTCATGGCACCAAACCAACATTTCAACAAGTAAAATCTTAAATCATCCCTCTAATAGTGATTGATGGAACCATTTTGACCAAGTGAATCTTTCATTTTCTTTATAAGACCAAGACTTGCAATTGGATCTTTATACTAATATTTTTTGTCCATTTTGTTCTTACAGTAGTCAGTATTCATGTTGGCCAGTCTTTATAACTCCGTAGAATTTACCTCCATTGATATAGGAACCATATATCTTTTCGACCTTATTAGTTCCTGCTCATCTAAAAAATAGTATCGATGTTTATTTGAAACCATTGATTGATGTGTTAAATTCACTGTATAAGAAGAAACAAAGTGTTTATGCTCTACAATGGAAAAAACCACATTTTTTGACTATCATTGCAGATTTCTACCAACAGATCATCATTTTTGAAGAAACAAATATCATTTCTGAAATAGAAATATTGAAAAATATGGTCCTCCAACAATGATATCAGATACATAATTAAAATAAATTGTCTCTTCATTACCTCCCATCACATTTCAACCAACAATAAAAAAAATTGATGAGTTTGGAAAAGAGTACAATTGGATAAAATAGAGAATTTTTTTGGGATTTTCCATATTGGTCTGATTTGTTATTCTATCACATGTTAGATGTGATGCATATTGAGAAGAACTATTTTGATAATTTATTTCATATAGTTTTGGAAGTATCAGGTAAGACCAAAGATAATGTAATGGAATGATTAGATCTAGCCCAAATTTTCAAGTGACCAGAACTTGAACTATTGGAAAATGTCACATCACAGATGTTAATGAAGCCAAAAACTACTTCTACACTATCCAAAGAGAGTTGCTTATTATTTTTCCAGTGGATTGCCGATTTGAGAATTTATATGCTTATGCTTCCAATTTGGGAATATGTGTCAGATATGGTCATATTACCAGATTAAAAATTCATGACTATCAAGTTTTTATGGATATGAATTTTTCCAATTGGATAAAGAGGTTTATTAAATCCTATGATTTGGGATACACTTACAGACAAATAATATTTTTTTTGAGATATTTGTGCATTAAAAACATACTACGATTCCATAGGAAAACTACAAGACGATTTCGTTTTAATTTTATATAAATTGGAAAAAATCTTCCTTCCATATTTTTTTGACATAATGGAACATTTGATATTATGTCTTCATCATAAATCAAAATGTGGAGGTTTGGTACAGTTTTGATGTATATACCCATTTAAGAGATGCATGAAAAAATTGAAAAAAAAGTAGGTAACACATCATCAGTTGAAGGTTCTATTGGAAAAGCTTATTTGCAAGAGGAAATTTCTTTTTTTCTTCTCTCATTACTTTCAATTGGAATATTCTTCAAAACACAACCGAATGAGTCGTAATGAGAGAAATGTTGATGATAACATGATAAATCAATTATCATATTTTAATTATCCCAAAAATGGCTTCAGTGTAGTTCATGAACGATTTCTTTAAGATGATGAACATCATAGAGATCATACATATATTCTTTTCAACTGTGACAAAATTACACCATTTTTTCTATGATTCCTCCTATCACTAAATATATAATTTTAATAACAATACACTAGTCTTATATAATTTTTAAGTTATATGAAAATGATATCAAGAAATGGTTTCCACAAATTATAGTAGCTTCTCTTGAGGAAAAGCGTCAAAAAAAATACCTACTTGTTTCAGAAACTAGTAACATAATTTTTTTTTATTTCTCATAAAAAATCATTTTAATACTTGTTAGAGTGATGATTTTTTTACAACTTTTCCGGTATCTCGACATTCTGATAAAATTTATAATTAATTACCTGTATTGAGTAACCCATGATAAAAAATGGTGAAATATTATAATGAAAATGTGGTGAATGGTTTTTTATTTCATACACACACATATGGGGAATCAAAAAGAAATAATTAAAAGTAGTGTTTTCTTGAGAGGATCTCTTCATAGAGAAACTAAAGTAAAATTTTACGATATGTTAGAAGAAATCATTGAACTATGTTATCTATTACAACATTACATAACAATGTTTAAATATCAGTGGTTGGATACTGAGATAAGATTGTGCGTTCTTCTGATCAATGGAATCTTTGATATTAAATATAAAAGTATTCTTGTGTAAGATCTCGGCCTTTTCTGGAGTCATATCGGGCACATTTTCATGTACTTTTTGAAGACTTTAAGTGAATTTAACATGGAGTAGTGGCTTGGGGTGAATTTGGGTAAACTTTTAAGGAAAACTAAAGTATAATGGGTTTTTCACGGTTTGCGCAGAGTTTGACAAACCATGCGACCAAACTATTCCAAGCGTGCAAAACCAGAAAGAGAGGTCCACACGATTTGAACATTGTTTGAAAAACCGTGTGACCAAACAGTGTCGACCGTTAAAAACTAGATAGAGGGTTCCACACAATTAGAGCATGGTTTTCAAAACCGTGTGTCTCTGCCTAGGAAACCTTGAGTGTGGGATTTTAATTATGAAAATACTTTTTGAAACCATATGAACCCCCATGACTACCGTATTTTTAACCTTGTCTCAGGGTTGACGAATTCTAGGTGTTTCCAAATCCTACGAGAGAGATTCCAAGGTGATCGGTACACTATTCTTCAAGATTAAAATCCTATACTGAAGATTTTCTCCCCTCCCAATAAGTGGATTTCATCCCGATGCTTCTTCTATTGTTTCTCTAATCTTTTTTAGATATTTTCATTGAATATCTTCATCATTTTCATAGATCTAAACCAATTAGTTAAGATATAGATCTTGGATTGTGGATCAAGATCTAGATTTTCAAGATCTTGATTCCTTTGATCTTAATTTTGGTTATATGGAATTAGATCCGGATTTTGATCGACGATGTTGTGCCACTCAAATTTTTGGGATTTTCATTATTCTAACTTCTATCAAGAAATTGAGGTAGGTGGTCTAAATATAACTCACATAGTCATGATTTATGATATGTGTATGAGTTTATGAATTTTTTGTATTTCCTTGATAATTCAATTTCCTAATTTGGAGTAATTAGGAATATAGAATTGAATTGAGTTTCCTTGGTTATTTAATTGGTGATTGAATCAGGAAAAAAATGATTGGGTGTTTCCCAAATAGATCCCTTGGAGATTTTATATTGTAATTGAGATATTTAAATGAATGTGAAAATATAATTAATTGTTAGAATTAATTATTTTCCATGATGTTGAAAACAGATAATTAATTGATATAATTAGTTTTATGTTAAGATTTTGATCAAATATGCTTAATTGTGAGAATTAATTATGGAATGTTGAGATTCAAATTGGATAATTAATTATAAAGAATTAATTGTGGAATGATAATTATCTTGATTTATTAATTAATTGATGAATTAATTAATGTGTTATGTGATTATTTAATTGTTGAATTAACTAATGGACTTTGAAATTTTTGACTAATAATTATATTAGTAAATGAATAATGTGTAAAATTCTTATGATTTAAAGAATGATTAAATGGCTGAGATTTTGTGGTGTTGGGCATGGAATACAAGACTAATTAGAAGGTAGGACTTGGACATGGAGTTTCTCCATAATAGTTATCCAAGATTGAGATTATGGGGTTCTAGGCATGAAAACCTACACCAAATGAGAATTGGAGTGCTAGGATGATGACCTACACTCAACAAGATTTGGGGTGCTAGACATGACGACCTACACCAAATGATTAATGATAATAATGAATGATGATTGAACTAAGAATTGGAGTGTTAGGAATGATAACCTACACCAAACAATTAATTATAATGAATGATGATTCAAATGAGAAACATGAATTGGATTGGCCTAATGTGCTAATTAATGACTAACTGAAAATGTGATAACTATTTAAATTATGCATTGTAGTTATTCCTTCATAAAACTACATGCACTATATTTTGACTGGACTTGTTTTATACATTGTTGGTGGTGGCCTACTGAGTTATACTCACACCCTATTCGGGCCTCCTGATCGGCACCCAAGCAGAATTTGTGGTTACATGATAGGATAAGGGAAAGGCCCTAGGATATGTTGTAGTTTAGAATTAGAGCATGAGATAGGGAATAGGATGCAGTTCGGGGACCATTTGGGAGTCGTTGTGTCTTTACTTTGAGTTTCATTATAGACAATTGGCACTTGTATTTAAATAGAATGTTTTACCTTTCAGTTGAGTAATGTATTTTCTGGTTTTGAATATCATATGTCATGGTATTGTTATGGTTATTTATATGTTTCCAAACGTGGTTATTTTTATTTTCTTCCACTAGTGTTTTATTCTAATAACAGAGGGTATAGTCTCCCCAAGACTGACTTAACATACCCTCTCTGCTAGTCAGAACCCTATGGCATACGGGGAGGTGTTCTTGAGGGCATGTGGCCAACTAGCTTGGGCCACCGATCAGTGGCTCCCACGTCGGGACATCAAAAAGTGGTATCAGAGGAGTTTTATTTTATTTCTTCTTCTTTTTCTTATAGTTCTGTGAAATATAGACATGAGACTTGGAAGATTTGAGGCTTAGTAATGATCTTGTGTATGGGAGTTGCAAACCCATGTACGGGGGGAAATATGAGTTCTCAGGGTGTGTTACTGTTATTATTGTTGGTTGATATAGTTGAATATTATTTCACCTTGGATGACACACTTGTGGTGTGATGTGATATTTGTTTTGAAAATTGTTTCATTTTGATTTGTGGCCTAAAGAGGCATGATAGTTGTGTCTTCATGCATCATTCTATGAACTCAGGGTTGTTTTAACTGGAATCATTCTAAGAACACATAATAAAATGGGTAATGGGTAAGTTGTTGAACTTGAATTGTTTTTCCTTGTTGTGAGATTGAAATAATGATGCAAAATGATAAAAAAATGAGTGTCTAATGAGAACCTGGATTGATGAAAATGGAATGATTAATTAATTAATTTGAGATAATGTGATTAATTAATGGATGAATTAATTAATGATAATGAATATTACATTGTTAACCAAGACCTAGGTTTAGGATGGTTAAGGGTAGTGAAAAGGCATCGGTGTTGACTGTGTGGCGAGAAAAAGGGGGGTAAAGGCATGTTGAAACTTATTGTTTTAGTTTCTCCTCTTACGTAAATGTTATCAGGTTTCATTATGAGACCTAAGATGTGTGTTTGGATTTGTAGGAGTATGCCTCCATGACCCTTGTTGAGGGAGAGAACAAGGGGTATGGCCCGAAATGAACTTCTAGATAAGGAGCTTGAGGCACCATTGGTGAAAGATGAAGAAGATGGGGAATAGTTCCAAGATAAGTTTTCCCATTTCATGCAATTCATGGAGAGACACCCAGGGAGGGTTCAGAAAAGCATGTCTGAGTTGACAAGGAATTTTCAGCTACAGAACCCTCCTACTTTTACTAGAGATGGGGGACCTGGAGAAGATTAATTTTGCATTGAATCCATAGAGACAATACATGACCATTTGGAGACTCAGGCTAAGAGAAGGGTCAAGTTGGTTGCTTATATGCTATGGGGTTTCGCGAAGCGTTGGTGGGACATTCAGGTATGATATGAACATACTGACAAGATGTTATGGAAGGAATTTTTGGAGAAGTTCTTGGAAAACTTATATTTGGGCACACTAAGGCAAGAGAAGGATTCATATTTTATGCATCTGATATAAAGAATCATGTTCATAATGGAATACATTGGACGGTTCACAGATTTAAAACATCTTTCCCCAACTTTGGGGATAGATGAGGCTTCTTCCGCAAAATGATTTCAGGATGTAATTAAGTGTGAAATTAAGTACCAAGTAAATATCATTAAACAGAATAAATTATAATAAGTGTTTAATAATCCTCTCATTTTATAGGGGAACCTGAAGGGGTCTTCTAGTACTGGACTGGTAACTGGACGATCAGGGGGCGGGCCTCCCAAAAGTAGGATGTTCTACTATGAGAATCTTAGTCAAGATATTAGAAAGCAAGGGGGACATTATCATACACATTTTCTTCAACCACCAGTGGAGTGTCGGTTTTTTGGAAAATGGGATATCTACAAAGGTTCTGTAGGAAGTAGCGGCATGCTAGTGCTGACGGAGTAACTACTTAGGGTTACTGTGTGGGAAGTGGTTCTTCTAAACCATATAGATCTGGTAGCTATATTTCTATGGGTAGAGATGTTATAGTTAGTGGATATGGTGCTTCATGGAATGATCACCCATATTAGCAGAGTGGTGCTACTCAGGGGAGTTAGGTGATTCCATAGGGAAGAGGGGAAAGACAATTACATTTAGTGCAACCTATACTTGTGGAGATCAAGGGTGGTCCTTTTACAGTGAGAGTTATAATTCTAGTTGCTTCAACTTTATCTACTACCTTGTTCGATACTGGTGTCTCTCATTCCATTATATCTGTAAATCTTGTCAATGGCTTGAGCATGGAGGTGGATTCCATAAGTAGGGTGATGAATATCGATACACCTTTGGGAATATGTTCTTGGGATATCTTTTTATGCAAGGGATGTTTGGTTAAGTTTGGTGAGTATCATTTCATTTGGGATATCTATGTCCTTGACATAATAAGATTTTTCCTGATTATGGGTATGGACTGGCTAGTACATACCGATCCCACATAGATTGTTATTGTAGGAGAGTGATATTTTTATCTTTTTAGGGTGACAAATATTTCCTTCTTGGACAACGGGAAATCCATTCAGGCAGAGTTGGGACAATTACTCAGCAACTGGGAGAGATCACGGCCCAAATTGCTAGTCTTTTTCTGGATGATGGCACTGGTTGGAAATATGTACTTCCATGAGTAGTAGAACTATTTTAGGATGTCTTTCCTGAATAATTTTTAGGGTTTACACCTGAGAGAGATGTTGAATTCACTATTGAGCTTATTTCGGGGGCTAATCCAGTATATATTCCACCTTACTAAATGCAACCGACTGAGCTTCAAGAGCTAAAAACAAGTTTGGAAGAGTTTGAGGATAAAGGTTTTATCCGTCCAAGTACATCGCCTTGGGGATCACCTCTTTTTTTGCAAAGAAGGCAGACGGGAGTATACGCTTGTGTGTTGATTACTAAAAGTTGAATAAAATGAATGTGACGAACCAATATCCTATTCTATGTATTGATGATCAGTTTGACTAGCTGAAGGGGACTAGTTTTTTCTCAAATATCTATCTGAGATCATGGTATCATCAGGTGAGAGTTCAGACTTCTGATACAAAAAAAGTACTTTCAAAAGTAGGTATGGGCTTTATGAGTTTTTCATAATGCCATTTGGGATGACTAAGGATTTATCAATGTTTATGGTCTTGATGAATAGTATCTTGCATCCGTACTTAGATCAGTTTGTGGTGGTGTCTGTGTACAACATCTCAGTGTACACTAATAATCATGATGATAATGCCCAACATCATTACATCATCCTAAGAACACTGAGATAAAATCATCTATATTCCAAGCTATCTAAATTTCAGGTTTGGATTGTCAGGGTACACTTTTGGGGGAATATCATCTTAGAATAAGGTGTGGTTGTTAACCGAGAGAAAGTGCATGTGGTTATTTCTTGGGTGTATACCAAGATTTTTTTTGATATTCAAGGCATTTTGGGATTAGTTTGTTATTACGGGTGGTTTATCTTGGACTTTTTCAGAATGGAATCACCACTTACTAGTTTGACAAAGAAAGGGACAAAGTTTTTTTGGATAGAAGCATGTGATAATGATTTCTAGAAGTCGAAGAAGTGATTGACTTCGGCACCAATTTTGGTTTTACCTGAGTCAGGTGAAGAGTACATGATGTATTGTGATGCTTATGGGGTCGAACTCAGTGCTACATTGATGCAAGGGAATAGATGTTTTGCTTATGGGTTTCAGTAGTTGAGGCCACATGAACCGAATTACCCTATGAATGACCTCGAGTTGTCAATACTAGTTTATGATCTTAAGTGTTAGTGTCACTATCTTTTGGGTGAAAAGATTATAGTTTTTACAGATCACAAAATATTGAATTATATCTTTTCATGGTGAGACTTGAATCTTCAGCAGTGAAGATGGGTAGAGTATATGCAGTCCTTTGATTTTGAACTAGAATATACATCTGGGAAGGGGAATAGAGTGGCTGATTCCTTGATCAGAAAAACTTAGACTCAGTTGTTATAAGTGTCGAGTGCAGAGAGGAAGATGATGATTTTGTTAGCGGAGATGCAAGTGGTATTTTAGGAGAGTCAGAGGAGGATGAATCTAGTTTCTGTAGTAGTGGAGTATAAACTCTTCGAAATGATAAGAGATAAGTATTACCAGGATCCAGAGTGTTTATCCTTGGGGGAAATCCTTGAAGGTGGAGATACACCTTCAAACAGAAAAATAGATGAGGATGAGATCATCTATCTGAAAAATCAGGTTGATGGGCCTACCATTATGTGAGAGGAAATCATGTGAAAATTTTAGGATTCAAGGTGGGAGGTACATCCTGGGGTGACAAAAATGTACTGTGACCTTCAACAACAGTTTTGGTGTCCAGGCATGAAAAAGGATATTTGAGGGTTCGTAACATGATGTTTCACTTTTCATTAGGTGAAAGCACTGCACTAATGACCTGGAGGCCAATTGTAGCTGTTACCTATTCCAAAATGGATGTGGGATGATGTGACTATAGATTTTGGGGTAGGAAATACAAATACCTTTAGAAAGAATTATACTATTTGGGTCATTATGGATCGACTAACGAAGGTACCACACTTCTTTCCTATTAGGGAAACCTTCATAATAGAGCAGTTTGGAGAACTGTAAGTGAGACAGATAGTTCGTTTGCATGGGATGCCATGAACTATAGTTTCATATCATGATTTTCACTTTACATCAGGCTTCAGGATGGTTTTATAGAGGGTTCTTGGCACATAGGTTCTTTTAAGTATGGTCTTCCACCCAAAGGCATATGGGCAGTCAGAACGTACCATACAGGTGTTAGAGGATATTCTGCAAGCTTGTGTTGTTGACTTTGGGGGTTCTTGGGAGAATCATTTGTCTTTAGTGGAGTTTTCCAATAACAACAGTTATCAGGAAACTATACATATGGAACCATATGAGTCACTTTATGGTAGACCTTATAAATCACTGCTATGTTGGTTAGATGTGGGTGAGACAGAGTTGTTGGGACCGAGTCTTGTTCAGGAGACATCTGAGCAGGTACAGTTAATTCAGAAACATATGGCTATGGCTTAAAGTAGGTAAAATTCATATGTTGATAGATGGAGATGACCCCTAGAGTTTACAGAGGGTGATCATGTATTTCTTCAGGTGCCACCCAGATTGGGTCACCATAGGATAAGGAGGAAGGGAAAGTTAGTTCCCAGGTTTGTGGTATCGTTTGAGGTGTTGAAGAGAATCGGGCTGGTGGTGTACCGATTAGAACTTCCACCGAAATTCAAAAAAATAAATGATGTTTTCCATGCGTCACAACTTTAGTGGTATCACCTAGACCCTTCTCATGTGATTTATGTGGAGGAATTTGACCTCGAGATAGATGCGTGCTTTGAGGATAATCTGGTACGTGTGATGAGTTTCAGTGATAATGTTTTATGGGTAAAGACCGTGTTGTTAGGTCATGTGTTATGGAAACATAGAAATGCTCAAGAGGAAACTTGGGAATGGGAAAAACACATGAGGGATCAATGGCCCAATCATTTTGGCTCAGAATCTTAGGGAAGTTCGAGAGTGGTGCTCAAGGATGAGCTATTATAGGTTGGAGAGATTGTAAGATCCTATCCTTTTATAGAGTCATCTCAGGCGTGTTTTCTTGTAATTATGGGAGCTTTTAAGTGCCATTAACTTAGATTAGTGTCTTGGGGTGCGTTTGGGTGAACGTTTAAGGAAAACTAAAGGAAAATGGGTTGTGCACGTTTTGGGCATAGTTTGACATACCGTGCGACCAAATCACACCAAGCATGCGAAACTAAACAGATAGGTTAGCACAGTTTATGCACGGTTTGACAAACCGTGCGACCAAACTATTCAAACCAAGAAAAACTGGACATAGGTGTCTGCACGGTTTTTCTAACGGTGCGACTCTGCCTGGGAAATCGTGCATGCAAGATTTTAATTCCAAAAATCTTTTTTAAAACAACACGAACCCTCATGACTTCCTTGTTTTTGACCTTGGCTCGAGCTTGACCAAATCTAGGTGTTTCCAAAGCCTCCTAGAAAGATTCAAAGGCAATATGAACACCGTTCTTCGAGACTGAAAGCCCATATTGAAGATCTTCTCTCCTCTCGGTAAGTGGATGTCATCCTGATGCATCTTTCTATCTTTGCCTTATCATTTTTAGGTATTATCATGAAATATCTTCACTGTTTTATTCAATCTAAAACCATGAGTTATGGTCTAGATCTTGGATTTTGGATCTAGATCTATATTTTCAATATATTCAGGCCTTTGATCTTAATTTTTTTAGGGATTCAGATCTGGAGCTTGATCGATGACGTTACGCCGCTCAGATGTTGGGGATTTCTATTGGGCTAACATACATCAAGAAACTGAGGTAGGTGGTATAAATAGAACTCTCATAGTCATGATTTATGATATTTGTATGAGTTTATGAATTTTATATATTCCCTTGATAATTGAATTTCCTAATTTGGATTAATAATGAATATGGAATCGAATTGAGTTTCCTTGATAATTTAACAGATGATTGAATCACGGGACAAATGATGGAGGGTTACCCAAATAGATCTCTTGGATATTTGATATTTAATTGAGATATTTAATTGAATGTGAAAATATAATTAGTTTTTAAAATTAATTATGTGCCATGATGTTGAAAAAAGATAATTAATTGGGAGAATTAATTTAATGTCATGATGTTGATCAAAGATAATTAATTGGGAGAATTAATTATGGAAAGTTGATATTTGAAATGGACAATTAATTATAAATCATTAATTATGGAAAGTTGATATTTGAAATGGATAATTAATTATAAATAATTAATTATGGAATTAGAATTGTGTTGAATGATTAATTAATTGATAAATTAATTAATGAGTTACGTGCTTAGTTAATTTTTGGATTAACTAATGGCCTTTGAAATTATTAACTAATCACTGGATTAGTAAATGAATAGTGTGGTGAATTATTATGATTTAAAGAATGATTAATTGGATGATATTTTTTTGGTGTTACGCAAGGCGTCCTAGACCGATTAGAAGTTGGGACTTGGACATAGCATTCTTCATCAATAGTTATCCAAGCTTGAGATTATGGGGTGTTAGGCATGACGACCAACACTGAATGATAATTGGGGTGTTAGGCATGACGACCTACACCAAATGATTAATGATAATGAATGATGATTCAAATGGGAAACATGAACTGAATAGGCCTAATATTAAGATTAAAGGTTAAATGACAATGTGAAAACTGTTTAAATTATGCATTGTACTTATTGCTTCATAAAACTTCATGCACTATCTTTTGACTTGAATCATTTTAGACACTATTGGTGGTGGCCTACTGAGTTGTACTCACACCATATTCGGGCCTCCTGATCGACACCTGGGCATACTTTGTTGTTATAGTACAGGATAAGGTAAAGGCCCTGGGATAGGTTTCTATTTGGGATTGGAGCATGGGAGAGGGAACCAGACACAGTACAGGACCCATTTTGGAGTTTTTGTGTCTTTACTTTGAGTTTCACTGTAGACACTGGGCCCTTGTATTTTCATAGCATGTTTACCTTTCAATTGAGTAATGTATTTTCTTGTTTTGACTTTCATATTTCATGGTATTGTTCTGGTTATATATATGTTTTCATACTTTGTTATTTGTATTTGCTTCCACTGGTATTTTTTTTAATAACATAGGGTATAGTCTCCCCAAGTTTTACTTACCAGAACCTCACTTCTAGTCAGCACCCTATATTGTATGGGGAGGTGCACTTGGGGGTATATGGCCAACTAGATCGGGGAACCGTTTTGTGGCTCCCAGGTTGGGATGTCACATCTTACAGAAAATGAATCATTTTTATTGTCTCATTAAGCACATCAAATTTATTATGAAAATTACGGTGATGTTTCAAAAGGGGTTGGGTTATTGGTGGAGCATAATAAAAATTAAATCTCAAGAGAATCAGTTTAATGAAAGTGAATGTGGTTCTAATAAAGTCCAAGGAATTTAAAATTTTCAAGATACTACTCGGAATCCATCTTTTTCAAGAAGATACAGGAATATCATTGATGACACCCCATAGTTAAGGGCCGATGATGACGATGATGTTAATGATGTTACAACTAAATTTGAAATGACAAGAGACGATGAAAATAAAACTAATATGGAAATTGATGATACTGAAGAGGAAGATGAATACATTGACATTGACAGTTATGAAGATGAGGATGAAGACGGACATTGACCTAGTAAAATTCCAGTTATAATCATATATAATATATATCTATATAAAATAGATGTTTTTAACTATTTGATAACAAAAATCATTTCATGTTTTAGATGGACAAGGATCTTTATCGTATGTTATAGGAAGTAGATCTACCTTTGGACGAGCATAAGGCCAGATCAACCAACCCTTAAACTTTTGGATATTTAGGGGGCACTTTAAGGGGGGAATGGTCTTGTCCGACTGATGATTCCCGACCCAATCCCTGAGTGACTTCCATATGTTGGGTTCAATAAATGCATGCAGAGGTATGTTTACCTATGAATTTTAGATAGTGTTCATTAATTTATTTATATTATAATTTTTTGATTAATAATTTTTTTCACTGTTTTATGCAAATAGTTGTTGGATAAGGGAGCACTATATTGCACAATTATTTTTCTGATGCATGGGTGCCATGGGATCAGATTCTCATTGATGTTCAACAGCGCATGTTTGAGCATTGGCTGGTATGTAAAAATATAATATTTATTTTGAAATTAATTTAATTAATAACATGATATATTAATTATTTTTAGCATTTATGGTATCCCATTGAAGAGAGCATGTGTGAGGATATTTGGAAGGCATGGCCGGCAGTTATGCTTCCGTGTTGTGCTATGATTTTTCTCAATTAGAAAAGGAAAGAAATGGAGAAAGCATGAGTGAAGGAGTTTGATGAGACATGTCGCATCCACCGACCTGATTATATTTCATCTCAGGTTTGGGATGGATTTTGTACACACTGGTTGAATAGGTGGTTTTAGAGTAAATAATCAGTTGGTCAGCCAAATCAGGGGAGATAGGAGATGACGCATCCAGTTGGTAGTTGTAAATTCAGTACGCATAGAGAGAATAAGGTAAGTACATTTTTTATATATTGTATATAACTTTAAATATAAATAGTTTATTTTATATTCATATATGTAGTCGCATAGCCCGATATTACAGAGTACATCATTTATAGGAGGATGTATAGTGATCCGTCTAATGGGGATATTAGAGGTGCTCACCTGTGTCAGATTATGGTCAGTATAAGTTTTTTTATTTTTAAATTTAATTAAGAATAATATTTCAACCATTTTAATTTTAAATTTCAATTGAAGGAGTCATATGAGGCCGCGATGTCTCAGAAAGATGTTGAGAGTTAGGTTGAGACTGGTGGTAAGACCAGTGCCACCTGATTTAATGAGGCAGTATGGATGCAGGTGGCCCAAAATGGCTTCTAGAAAGTATGATCTATTAGTATTGACTCTCGAGAGACCCTTGGGGGTTTTTATGGAACCTCTTTGTTTTCAGTGTCCAACTTGAGAGGAGCTCGTGGAGAGTCATCCTCATCTCATGCATAGTATCATGAGAAACTACAAGATTAGTTTGAGCTTATAGAAACTATGCGTATGGAGTAGGAGGATATGTGTTAGTGGAAGTAGTGGAAATAGGAAGAGTTCATATGATAGCAGCAGCAACAGTAGCAGATGTAGGATGAGATGTGTTAATGGTGGAAGGAGGAGTATAAGATGGAGTACATGCGACACCTGACTTGCAATTTAGGGATGGAGTTCCCTCCACCATCTCCTCCAGCTCCTCCAAATGACTCACTACCTCAGTGATGTATTTTTATTTTATGATGAAACATTTGAATGTAATTTTTTAATACTAACTATTTAATGTTTTAATAGTGTGTGTTGTATATTATCTCAAAAATTATATTTATTTATTTATTTTTTTTTTATTATATTTATTATTTTATAAATTAATATATTTTTATATTTTTAATTTTATTATATTAATATTAATATTATGATTTTATTTATATTAATATTATATTATTATTAATATTATTTAATTTAAGTTATTTAATATATTTTTTTAAAAAAAAATAAATATTTGCAACGGGCCCATCGCAAATACTAATTCTAACGGTTCGTCGAAAAAGGGGTTATTTTTTTATATTTCCAGAATTAATTTTGACGGTCCATCGTAAAAAAGTAAAAATAGGAAACTATTTGTAATGGGTGGCTGGGATGTCACAAATAGTTTCTTAAAAAATTCGCGGAATGTTTTTTTTCAACGGTGATTCTTCCCGCCAAAACTAATAAGTTTTTCTGAAGGACCATTGCAATAAGTAATATTTGCGATGCATTTTTACGCAACATGTCATTTTTGATGGGGTCTCATCCCAAAAGACTATTTGTGATGGGATCCTATCACAAATGACATGTCACAATAATCCATTTTCCAATCGTGGTAGTAGTCATCACCATAAACAGAATTGACTAGCTACTCTAATTGAGTATTGAACCTTGTAAAAACATCATGTAATATCCTTTAAATATTTCATATACTTATGAATGATAAGAAAAATAGAATATGAGTACAAGATCCAAACCAGTCTATGAGGTCAAAGGGATAAAAGTTATAATTTTTGAAAAAACTTCCAACACTGATTCACCCCCCCTAGTATTGATTATATCTCAAAGTGGTCTATTCCACAACTGTACACTACTCCACTCTATAAACCCACATCACACAGTTTACCCATAAAGATTTCCCTAACTAGGTGATAATAATGCAGAGGGTTAAAACCCTTCTAAAACATAAGAAATTTGACATGAATCTATCAACACTTTCTTGGGAAACCAAGTCTCCTCCTGTGACTTCATCCATATCCAATAACATATACTCATAATTCTCTAACTCTTTGAATTCCAATTCAAATCTGGATTCTAAAAATTATTTCCACTCTATAATTCAAAATTAAAATTCCATAAGAAATTTAATACCTTAAAAAACAAAGGGTTTTAAAAATATAAATTGAATATATCATCATGATAATCTATGTTTTCTCAATTTTATCAACTTACTTTGGAACTTTTATTGCTAGGAAAATCTAGGTGGGGTCAATATGTGGAAAATTTACCATCACTATAAGTTATGGTTACTTTATTGGGTTATATAAGATATTTAAATTAAAAAAATTAATAAAAAACATGAATATTGTTTTGAATGAAGATTTCAAGGCTCAAAATTACTCATACACACTAAAATTACACCTTCTTTCATTCTTAACCATCACCTGGAAAATATATTTGAGGAATAAAAGGATAATAATTACTTATCTTAGGTTGATAGACTAAGAAATAAATTTTTTAATTTCTCAAATTTTGTAATGTGGTTCCCACAATCTTTGTATCTTTTTATTTTGTCTCTAACTTTAGCCAAAGTCATGGTTGAGGAGGGTATTAGAAGTAGTGGACTCAGATTTTTCATAAGCTCCCACTATGTATTTCCAAATAGACATGTTTTCTTCATTTTATTTTTTTAAATGCTTAAAATTATTCCTTGGCTATGTGAAGTGCATTTTTTAGAGAGTATAGACTTGACTTTATTCATGTATTCCCTTTCTGAATTAGCAACATGGATAATACTATGACTCTTATATTGAGCAGTTTATATTTGATCATTTTAAACTAGTGAGGATAATGATCAAGGATAGGAAACATTGAGTAGAGGATGAGTCACTCAGAATAACAATAATGGAATGGAAAACCCAAGGATAATAGAGGACCCAATACTATTCTAGAGGGCCTTAAAGGGGGATTCAGGAAGTTTATGGTCGTAGTTATGATTCAAATAGTATCCAATATTTAAGATCACAAAACATTGACCAAAGGATGAGAGGGTTTATATAGATAGGAACAGGTCATAACCTACCATGAATGAGTATAGTTCCATATAGGTATAGACAACTATGGGTAGGTGTGCACATAGTTTAGGCTCATAATGTGTTGACCAAATGTTTTGGAGTTTACATTTATAAATATTGGACTAAAAATAATGATACATATCTGGTAGTGATGTTTTAATTAACAATATTTGAATAAGGTCCCAATAAAAATGAAATAAATATTAGGTATAAAATAGTTTATGTTAATATTTATTAAATAAATTATGAAGGTTATGATGTGATAATTAAAATGGGGCTTAAAATGTTTAAATTATTTGAAACCATTGAAAAAGGAATGGGAATTATGTATATTATAACATAAGACATTAGAGATGCGATGTAATGGGATAGAACAGTAATATTAAGGATAAACACTAATCAAATTCAAATTATGAGTACCATGGTAGTATTGTTGAGGTTGTATAGGGTTTGAGGACCGTATTCTATGGAGGAAAGCATTCTTATGGTTTGCGGACCAAATATGGGACTAAAATATAATTAATAAGTATAGGTTTCTTTTTTATAATCAAATATAGTAATTGTCAATAGACATGATGGGTTTATAGTGTTTTAAACACTTATTATTCAAAGGTTGGTATATCAGAAGGAGATATTTTCCAATTAATTGGAACACTTGAGTCCAAAACATAAAAATGTTGGGTTGGTGTGGAATAGTGAAGTGGAGTGGAAACTGATGATGACTTATGGATGTGACTAAAATATATGACCTATAAATCCTGAAATATATTGAAATTATAAAAATAAATCCACAAATAGTTCTCTTCATATATATTTCATCCAATTATATAGTTTTATATAATAATATTCAATATTAATAATGATATCATGAATTGGTGGAGGGATTGGAATTTAATAAAAATGTATTATTTTATCCAAGCCAAATAATCACATTGTCCCTACCTATCCCATAATAACACAGTAATCAATCCACGTATAGTTCTAATTGGATTATTTTCATATCTCTTACTCATGTGAAGAAAATAATTGGTTCTAATTTGTTTATGGTTGCTAGAGAATACCCAAAGTGAATTGGGAGAACCTATAAAATATATTGGTTTGGTGAATACATTTGCAACACCTTGATATTATAAAAGAATAAAATTGGGTTTTTTGGAATATATGATACAAAAAACCAAGTTTCTATGAGAATTAAACATCCTGATAATTTATGATATATTTAATTTTAAATAAATTTGATCAGTTCGATAGCCTGCAGAAGATGCAGCCCTGAGTCTAAATAAATCGTAATATAGTATACCATTATAACTTAGTCATTAAATTAGTGGGTATGAATATTAAAACTTAATTATAAAAATTATATGGATTAGACATGTATAAAAAATTATTTGGTAAAATATATATTATAAATAAAAGAAGAATAATTTGAAAGAAAAGGATATGTTTTCTTAAAAAACTATTTTTTAAAGGTTGTTTAGTCACGCTTTGTGCGTCTATTTTAAAATTAATATTTAATTTTTTTATAAAATTTATTGGAAAAAATTAAATTCATATTTTAAATAATCATGTGAAAATTATAATAGCTTGATTTTTTGGGATTTTTCTAGAATGTTTTATTTTTCAATGAATAGTGAAAAATATAGATTTTTATTGAAAACTATTTTTTAATTTAAATTATTTTAAATGTTAAATTATATTTTAAATTAATTTTAATGTAAAAATTGTTAAATTATATTAAAATATAAATAATTTCATCATTATTGAATTATGTTATAATTTTTTTTAAACATTACAAAATTTTCTTTGGAATAAATTTTAATTCATCTGTCGGTTTAATTTTAAATTAAATTCTTCCACTTCTTTAAATTGAATTTGGAAATTTTTATTTGATATTTTGAATTATCATAACAAATATTATCTAATAATTTCAACTTATTTTTTCACCATAATGAATAGTGACAATAGTAAAAATTAATTCTCACAGTTAAGTCAAAATGGGTTTATCTAGGTTTAAACTAAGAAGATAAGGGTTAAAAATGACCTGAAACTTGTAAAAAACCCATTTTATGAATATTTATCTACCTTATAACCACTAATATTTTAGAATATACTATTTCTAATCACTGTGTAATGTGAAAAAACATGGGTACACTTTATTATTTTCAAAAAAATTATGTGTGCCGTCTTTCACACTTATAAAAGGACACTCCTTCCCGTCACTTATTTGAACCTCTAAATCCCTTTGGATCAACCAAAACCTTCAAAAATATATCCAAAAAATACTGATTCACATTATAGATCCACTTTTCTTCCAAATATACCAACTCTAGGGTCCTTAAGAGAAGATCCAAAGGAGGTTTCTCTAAGAGATGATAATTGTATTAACGATGCTCTTAAGTTTTATTTATTCTTTCTTCATCTTCAATTATGTCTTAACACATAAAAAACTAAAACCAATATCTCCCATATACTGATATTTTATTATTATTTTTCCATAATATTTAACCATCAACTCCTACATATATGGGAAACAAAATCGTCGATTGTGTGTACGGCAGGTTATCGCCTCGTGAACTGATGTAAATCGTTTTCCATCAGCACATCTCACGCTTGAATATAATAATGGATTTAAGGTATAAACATAATATTTATGATATTATTATTGTTTTTTAATTATAATATTACACATACCTTCTTACATTCCATGTTATTTAAAATATGATAATGTCGCTCGTGTTTATGACGGATTAGCCCCTCATGAAGTGATGTGATTCATGTTTCACTTACGTTTTACATTGAAAGTAATAAGGATAAATTTAATGAATATATGAGATATATATGACATGATATTGAGTCTATAAAATTAATATATCACCCACTTCCATTCCCATTCACTAATTCATGGAATGATATTGTTTCTCATTAATACGTACGACCTACCGTCTCCACGAAGTGATGCGATTCATTTTCCTTGTCCAACCTTCAAGAATGATTATAATAATGTATTTAATGATTAAATATGATATTTATAACATTATTATAATAATGGATATGATTTATCTATATCCTTTATATAATAATTGAATCTTTCATGACAAAACATGTGTGAGAAAATAAGAAAATTTGCACCCTAAACAATAAAAATAATGAAATATTATTAATGAACGGCTGGTAAAATGTTATAAAAGTATCATATATGATATTATAAATATAAAAATGGTAATATTATAAATTAATAAAATGATTAAAACTATTATATAGTAGTTTAAATCATGTTAAACTAAAAGGAAGTGTGGTGTTAGGGACTACGTCTCAATTTCCCTTCATTTAGGAATATTTTAATATTATGCATCTAATTTATTTCATATGATGTACATACAACCAATTTATCAAGTAATATCATGAATAATTCTTAATTAATTGTATTTAATGTTTCAATTTGAATTATTTCATCTATGTTGATTTGACTTAAAAGTTACCAAGTGGTAAATAATTTTCATAACTCAATTTCTTTTCATTGGGTTATATTACTTCTTCATTATAATTAATATTATAAGATTATGACTGTACTGAATTTTGATTAAATTATGTTCTATTTCCACTATTTTTATATTAATTTACATTTGATACACATAATTGATCATTGATTAGTTCTCACTTCAATGATATTATCTTTGTATGGGTTTATTTCACAATATCATTTTAATTGGGATTATTTATAAATGAATTTACATCGAAGGAAACTATTTTATAATTAAAAAATAAACCCATTTGATTTTATTCTTATTTTATTATTCATTAATTTTTCAAGTAATAGTACCATATTCCCCTCTTTGGTAATTAATGTGATTGAGGAAATGATTTTAATAAAATTTGGATTCATTTCTCTCTTTGGTCGAAAATCCTTTTTCATCTAAATCTACCTTTTATAAAAAAAATTGAAAATATTTTCAAAATTATAAAAAATATTGATTAAAGACATTTCTACCATTTTTTTTTTACTTTTTCACAAATTCTTTTGGAAGGAATATTCGTGTCCTTTTCCAAATAAGGCCCGTTTTTATTTTACTGAAAATGTGAAATGAGTATTTGTTTTAAATTGTATGACATGTACATAATTTCCATCATCATAAACTATTAATTTTTTAAATATTCAATTATAATTTTCGAAGGTTATTTTCAAAAAATGATTTTCTATTTTTTTTTAACTTTTAGTTTAAAAAAGTATTTTCAAATTTAAAAGGTTATTTTACTCAAGAATTTATTTAATGGTATTTTATGGTATTTATATTCATAAATGATATTATATATTTATTTTACTTATGATCCACTAGGAAATTTTGTATTGATACTATCCTTATAACTTCTTAGGATGGTTTACGATTAGTTTGACTCAGGAAAGTATTGGCATCCTCTATCTTGATTAATTTTTGTATTAATTAACTTTCCTGTGAAGTATTATTTTTATTGTTATAATTGGAAATTAATTTTACCCTGAATATCTATATTATTTATCTGGAATAAATTAAAAAATTAAACGAAATATAATTTCTATATATATTATTTTACTTTGAATGTTAAATGATTGAATATGGAAATTATTGTTAATCTGTATTCCTTACTCGATATGGAAATTTGTTGGAAAGTCATATTTTTCTTAAATTAAATTTATTATTCGATATATAAGAAATTTTTTCGACTTAAAGTTACCATTGGGTCAGGTTATATATATCCTCTTGATGAATTCATTGTCTTGTGAGATGAATTATTTGTTTAGACTTAGTTAAAAGGGTTATGGGTGTATAATTACCGATCAGTTTTAACATTCCTGTTAAAGGTCTTTATAGTAAATGTATCATGATGTATGAGATCATTACATACAATAATTAGCAGTTTATTCCATCATGAATTCAGTTATTATTATCCATGACATTTCCGCAATGATATTATATCAGTATGTATCTAATTCTTAGTTTATTGATTAAATGGAATGTTTTTTTGAATTATTTAACATATCATATTGATTATGCCTTATCTAGTCATAGTATTCAATTTATTGATTAAATAGATTTTTCCATATATTTACCTTTAAAAATTTATTATGCCTTATATAATCATGATATTCAATATACTGAATAAATTTAATGTGTGTTCATTTATTTACCTTGATCTATTCATTATTCCTTATTGATCATGCTTTATTCACTCATGAAAGATTCCAATGTATGTAACCCTTATTGATTATTTGAGCTCACAATTATTTTGTTTCCTTTCATAGTAATCTAAGAAATGTACTATAAAATATATTCAAGGATATTATAGAGTAAAAATGATATTGTCAAAAAAATATGTTATAGTTTTTCATTCAAATGTAATATTGTGTGTATCTAGTTATGAAGACAACTTAAGTATTTCTTCATTTAGGAAATGATCACCTGTATCTAGTGCCAATGTAATAAATTAAACACTAGATCTAACTTACTAGGGTTGAAGTCACTATAGTTGGTATCAAATAAAGTTTAGTATATACCTTGATAACTAGATCTAAGAAAACATAGATTACGGAACATAGCCCTATGATAACCTTTTATTATAAGTATATAATAACGTTCTAAAACATTGGTAAGGTAGATATTATGTGATTTTTCTTGTAAATGAATCCCTTTATAAAAAATAAAAGTTCACTTGGTTTTGGTACAGATGTACCTAGGGGTAATAAGACTGAAAAAGGTGAGTTGGGCTTGACAAATAATTTCCAGGTACACAACAATAGGCCTTACTGCGCACTTAGTTTTACACTCTCCGGGTTTATGCATTGGATAATTCAATTTTTCTTTGGAACCATTATGAATGAATTAAATAGATGATGAAAATGAATGGCCTAGGTTAAACATAAGGTGTCTCCGATTGAAAATATGTTTTCATGATTTAGACATCTTATTGATGATTATATGGTTTCCCACAATGATTATTATTATTTACACTATTATTTTTGGTTTTAGTAATTGGATAGAACATCGAGGAATCATGTTAACATTGAATATGAATTGAAATGTGTTAAACATGAGAAACCAAATTGGAAGATGACAAGTGTGAAACATATCATGACTATGACTAATTGGTTGTCTTGAAATATGATTAATAACATATACATTAACCAACCCTTAAAATATACAAAGTAGATAAGGATTTACCTCCCTAAGAGATTGAGTGTTTGACACCATGGAGGTAAGAGGGACAGATTTATTTAAATTTGGAAATACAGACCCATGAAAGTGCCTCAAAAAAAGGAAAAAAATTATGTGAGGAAAATAAGGGAATAAATTAATGAATTGATGAGGAAAAATAAACATTATGATGGAAGGGAGAAAATTTCTTCCTAGGGATCCATTTATAGTAATTCTTTTAAATGTGGGGAACCTAGGAAATATCTGAGTAAATTACCTCTTCTAAAGGTTAACCCCTAGACCAAGAAAGGATCTCTGTTGAAATAAAATGGTTAATGTATTTATGTATTGGGATTTATGAATTAAATTGTAAAATAATTTATACTAAATATATTTTTGTTATAATAATCATGAAATATATAATTATTTTGATAAATTTTATAAGAACACTTGTGTTCATTAACTTAAGAGTTTTAGATACCGTCATGGATTTATGAGTTTAAGTTTCCTCATAGGTTCAATGTCTTAAACCCTGCTTTTAAAAAAACAAATTGGTCGGAATATAACATGATTGAGGATATTTTTGGGTAATATTTTTTGTAATACAACCCATTGGTTTAGAATATGAAAAAATTATTTGAGTAAGAATTCCTTTAAAAAAAATTAGACTTAGTATTAATGGTATTTTCAGCCTTTACGGTTTATCTTATCTTAGATGATTTAGTAATTATGGGTATTCACAATTTGGGAATGTTAAAAAAATTATATTAATATGGTTCTAGAAAAAATAAGATCTCCATATTGTGTGATAACCCATCACATTACGAAATGTTGTAGGGTTTGAACCCACAATCGAAGGAAGATAAGTATTTAGCTCCTACCATAAGCCGTCATGATATCCTGGTAAATATATCATTGTTTTAATTAAATAATTTGATAAATAAATTTTAATGATTAACCAATGGTATTCCTGGTTATATTTAGAGATTAATGTATTATATTGGATAAATTTTTCTTAACATATTTATTTTGGAAAATAATTATAAGTAGATATAAAGACTTTTAACTATTTAATGGAACTTACGACATGTTAAAAGTTAAGTTTTTGTGCTTCAGGCATAATAAATTAATTTTTGATATTCACTTCTTGGAATAAAATATGAAGTTTAAATTAATATAAGCACATCCAAATGATGAAATTGTAAATATGAAATATAAATATTTCAATTAAGTATATTTCCTTATATTCGTAGATAGTAAAAGAATTCAAAAATATTAGAAAATGGATCTTGAATCAAAAATGTTATCCTATTACCTTCATATCTAATGAATCGATGGCATTTCAAGTCATTCTAGATTTATTATTTTGTGGTTTTTGACTTTATCTTGATCATTTACATTCCATTTATCAATGGACCCTATCACCCTCCATCATTATTTGGGCATTATTCTTTTCTTCCATGCCCATATCTTCGCTTTCCATGTATATTTTACTACTTGAAAACCTTATAATGTTTCAATTATAGATTACCATTCATATTTCTGTTTAACTATTTTAGGAATAATTTTAATTAATCCTTTTTATATTTTTGGTTTTTTCAAAAAGGAATTCAAAAATATAAATCACTCGATTTCTAATTGCAAGTTCAAATTACAAGGACACAATTTTTTAAAGGTGGGGAGAATATAACACCTTGAGATTTCAAATGAATAAAATTAGGTTTGAGAGAATATATGAAACCCAAAACCAAGATTATATTAGAATTAAATGCCTTTATTCTTAATGATATATTTCTTTTTAATTAAATTCAATCTCTTCAATGACTTGGAGAACAAGTAACCACTAGTCTAAATAAATTGTAATATAGTATATTATTATAACCAAGCCATTAAATTTTAGAGTATGAGTTGTAATAACAAAAATAAGAAAATTATATTTTTTACACATATATAAACAAATTCTTTGTTTTCTATTGAAAAAAATAAAATAAGAATCATTTTAAATAAAAATAAATAATTTCTGAAAATTGTATTTTTTTTTTGAAAGGCAGTTTAGTCTTACTTTAAACGCCTATTTAAAAATTAATTTAGAACAATTTTATAATATTTATTTGAACAATTGAACTACATTTTTGAAATAATCAAGTTAAAATTGTCTTAGGTTGAATGTGTTTGATTTTTCTGAAAAGTTTTATATTTCAATGAATAGTGAAAAATACTGACTCTTATTGAAAGTTGTCTTTTAATTTAAATAATTCACAAAGTTAAATTATATTATAAATAATTTTAAAGTAATATATGTTCAATTATTTTTAAAAAATATGAATTTTGATCATTTGAATCAATTTCATACTGAATTATGATATAATTTTTTTAAAACCTTTGAAAGTTTTCTTTGGAAAACCCCTTTTTCGAGGCATCTATAGATTTAATTTTAAATTGAATTATTACAATTAATTTAATTGAATTTTGAAAAATAGATTCAATATTTTTAATAAGAATAATTTATATCATTTAATAAGTTCAACTTATTGTTTTACCAAAATGAATAGCTAAAATATAAAAAAAAATTAATAATCCTGGTTAAGGTAAAAATGGATTTATTGGGGGTTAAACTAAAATGATTAGGGTCAAAATGACCTAAAAATTTTCCAAAAACCATTTTATAAACATATTTTGACCTTATCACCTTTAAAGTTTTATAATGGATCATTTTTAAGCCATGTGGCATCTGAAAAACATAGGTATACTTTATTCTTTTAAAAAATCCCATGTGTTTCCTCTTCCCAACTTATAAAAGGCCACTCTATCCCTTTTCCTTTTTACACTCTGAAGACCTTTGATTCAACAAAACCCTACCGATATCTCCCTATCCACATTTTGGATTAGTTTTTGCTTCCAAAAAAAACGACCCTAGGTTCCTTTATTGGAGATCCAAAGGAGGTTTCTCTAAGAGAAGGTAATTGTCTTAATCGTGCTATTTTGTATTCTTTCTTCTTTTTAAACATTAAATTTTTTATTAACACTTAAAATATAATAAAACTAATATTTACCATATAAATATATTTTATTATGTTTATGGAATAATTTCTATCCCTCTTCTCCTCTATCAAATGGGAAATTAAATCATGGATGGTGTGTTTGACAAACTGTAGCCACGTGAACCGATGCAACTTTTTTTCCATCAACACATATCACACTCGTATATAATGATGAATTTAATTTATATATATAATTTTTATGAAATCATTATAATTTATTAATTATTATATCACATATAACTTATTACTTTATATTTCATTTAAAATATGATATTGCTGCACTTGTGTACATCGGACTAGCGCCACGTGGAGCAATTTGATTTTTTTTCACTTACTCCTTACATGGAAAGAAATAAGGCTAAAATTAATGATTATATGTGATCTATATAACATAATATTAAATACTTAAAATTAATATATCACCACCTTACTTACTCTTTCACTCATTAATGGAATGATATTGTCACTCATGTGTACGTACGACCAACTTTCTCCACGAAGCGATTAGATTTATTTTCCATGTACAAACATAAATAATGATTCTAAAAATGTATATAATGATTAAATATAATATTTATAACATTAATATAATTCATGATATAATTTATCTTTATCCTATACACAAAAAACCATAACTTTCATGATAAAACTCATATGATAAAACAGGGCAATTAACACCTGAAACAATGAAATTGATGAAATATTACTAACAAAATGGTGGTAAAATATTATAAGAGAATCATATCTATTATTATAAATACTAATTAGGTATTTTTATAAATTAATAGCATTCGTAGATCCATTATACAACATTTTAATGCACATTCAACCAAAAAGAAGCATGAATTAAGGGACTTCATCTCAATTTCCCTTCATTAAGGCATATTGTAATGTTATTCACCAAATTTATTTTATATAGTGTATATAATTAAACTTCTCATATAATATAATGAATATTTCATGCTTTAGGGTATTTTATGTTTAATTTTAATTATTTATTCTAAGGGTATTTTAACTAAAAGTTACCAAGTTGTAAATAATTTCATAACTAAATTTATTTTCATTAGGTTATATTACTTCTTCAATATCATTGATATTCTAAGATTATGTGTGTGATTAATTTTTACTAAATTTTGATTTATTTAAAATAATTATATGGATTTACATCTGATACACATAATCAACTCATTTATTAATTCTCACTTCAATGTTGTGATCTTTGTAAGGGTTTATATCACAATCTCATTTTAATCAGGATTGTTTATGTGTGAATTTAAAACAGAGTAAACTGTTTAATCATTTTATAATAAACCCTTTTCATTTTATTATCATCTATTTATTCATGGGTTTTTCAATTAATAGCTCCATATCCCACTCTTTTTTAATTAAAGTGATTGATAAAATGATTTTAGTAATGTCCGACTTCATTTATCTCTTTGGTCGAAAATACTTTTTTATAAAAATCTATGTTTTATAAAAATATTTTTGAAAATGTACATAAAATTATCAAAATTATTTAATAAATACATTTATATACATGTTTTAATTTTTTATAAATTTTTTGAAAGCAATCTCCGCGTTGTTTTCTAAACAAGGCAGGTTTGGTTTTTTCCTAAAATGTGAAAGGAATATTTGTTTTAACATGTATGGAATGTATAGAATTTCTACCATCATGAAAAATAAATGTTTTAAAGAATAATTTATAGGTTATAATAAAAATCAAAATATTGTGTAAACATTTACTTTTAAAAAAATAATTTCAAAGTGAAAACGTTATTTTCTTCGAGAATGTTTTAATGACATTTTTATAGTATTTATATTCATCAACTTAATCAAAACTCTATTGTAGTTATGAACCAATAGGGATATGTTGTATTCATATTAATCTTATTATTTCTTTGTATGGTTTATAATTTTTTTTACAAAGGAATGTATTGAAATTTTATTTCTTAATTATTTTTTGTAATCATTAACTTTCCATTGATGTATTCACTTTCTTATTATCATGGGACATTACATTTCCACTAAATATCCATTTATTTATCATGGATATAATTATTAATTAAATTCTATATCAATTTTTAGTTATTTTACATTTAATGTTTTATTATTGACTAGGGAAATTATTTTTAATATGTATTTTTTATTCAATGCGAAAATTTGTTAGGAAGGCATATTGTTCTTGAATTAAATCAATTATTCAATATATCAGGAATGATTTTGATATGTAGTTAAATGTGGGTCATATTTATAGATATCCCCTCGATTCATTGATCATATTATGAGAAGAATCAGTTGTATAGGATTAGTTAAATTAGTTTCGGGTGTATACAAACCCATCAGTTTTAAACTATCTTGTGAGTGGTCTTGATATTAGAGGTATCATGATGCATGAGATCATTACATCCAGTAATTAATAATTTACATCATTAAGAATTCAGTTGTTTTTATCCATGGTATTATCATGATGATATTATATCTGGATTCATCTAATTATCAGTTTATATATTAAATGGAATGTGTTTTCTTTTATTTACCAGGACAAATTGATTATGCATTATCTAATCATGATAATAAATTTATTGATTAAATGCAATTTTTGTTTAGATATTTACCTAGATATATTGATTATGACTTATCTAATCTTGACAGTTAAGTTATTTATCAAATATAATTTGTATTTAGATATTAACCTTGACATATTGATTATTCCTTATTGACTAAGATTTATTCCCTCATGATAGAATCCATTGTACATAACCCTTACTCATCATTTGAACAAACCCTTATTTTTTTCCTTTCCCAGGAATCTAAGAAGTGTATTTTTAAATATATTTAAGGGTAAGCTAGAGTGAATAAATATATTCTCTAAAAACAATTTTTTCATAATTTTTTTATTCAAATTTAATATGTTATCATGTATATATCTAGTTTACCAAGACTACTAAACTATTTAGTCATTTGGGATGTTATCACTAGTAAATAGTTGCAATGTAATGAAGTAGACCCCATCTCTGAGTTTTTTGGGTTTAGGTTTACTAAAAAATTGGAGATGGATATTCATTCTAGAGATTAAATAATGGATTTTTGTTTCATTTTTTATCCTATTATAATTAGAATCAAGACACATATTTCTGTGGTGAAATACATTTATAAATATATGGATGATGTGCATGAGGGGAAGTGATAAATATATGGGTTCCTAGGTGAGTGAATAGAGGATAAAATATAATGTGAATTTTCTAAATTCTCATCCCCAAGGTATAATTATTCTCAGAATTAATAGTTGGGCCTTGGATAATAGATCCAAGAATCACTACGTGTTGTATTAAAGTAGGCATGAGTCCATATAATGTTTTTGATAAGGTCATTTGATATTATAACATCATGTCAAAATAATAAATAAAATCTATATTGATACCCAATATAAGAGGTATGGGTCTCATTGTATATTCATTTACAGTATTTTTATTATTGGTAACCAGATGTGAATGGGGAGAGTCCACATACTTAAACATATTGAATGAAAATGACTTGTGGTTGGATGGTTTATATCTACTAGGGTTATCTCAATATATCCAGAAATAATTGAATTCAACCCACACATAGTTCATAGAATTAGTATTTGTGTAGATAAGTATAATATATAAGAAGAAAATGATAACGAATTAATTTTAATATAGGTACATTAAAGAACATAATGTGAATGAGGGGTTCTAGACACTTTCATGTAGAGGGTGATTGATGTTAATAGAATCTATAACTTATCTAGGATAGAGATATCTGAGTGTCCCTTTATATCCTGATAAAAAATGAATGAATCTATATATTTTTTTTGGTTGCATCCCTATAGAGTGGAATCATGTGTATAGAAAATGGTTTCTCCCAAGTGTATTGTTATTTGAGAAAACCTTGTGTGAACTGGTAAACCCATACACTAAGGCTTATGATATAGATATGGATTATTCATAAGTGAATAAATTCATATATAATAGAATAATTTATTCCATTTATTTTATTTTAGAATGGATTATCATGACATGAATTTTATGTTCAACTAGATAGGTCCATTTCGAAGTTGTTTAATGTTGTGTAGAATGGAAATTATGCTATGAAATTTAAATTCATGAATCTAGGAACTTATCCAAATGTGAAACTATATAATTTACCACCCTATACACTATGAATTAGTTATAGGTATGATACACTACCCATTAATTGTATCCAAAGAGTATTCTCCCATAAAAGAGAACATTTTTATAATATAAGGACCATCTTATTTCTACTAATAATTCATAGGTGTCTTCTCAGGTATCTTATGAATTATTAATATTGATAATAAATATCCTTGGATAAATGAGAAGAGGAAAACATTCTAAATAAAGACTCATGTGACTCGATTTTAAATAATTTCATTATTTTATAGTGTTTATAACATTTTATCTTCATGTTACTCAAATTTATCAAGTAGTATCATGGATTACTCTTATTTAGATAGTAGATCACAAATGGTGATGTGATGTGAGTGAAACAGAACAACATTAGGATAAAATTATTTTATCGTATACCTAAGTAATTATGAGGACACTAGTATAGAAGTATGGGCTATATTTTGATAATCTCATACATCATGAATGATTTTATTTTTTTAATATTTATTATCTTTTACCTCTATATTATGAAGGATATCAGCTTTATTATTATTGAAAGACCCTATATTTTTATTCACAAATAAATGATTATATGATGAATGATTATGCATTATATTTTAATCTTTATATAACCTCTCCAATTTAGAACAGGATAAAAAAATTCATTGTCCATCAATATTGTGTGAGGGACAAAAAATATGGAAATTAAATTACATTTCACATAAAGCTTGTCTAATTTTTTTCCAAATTCATTTAAAAGAACTACATCACCCCATTTAGAAAATAAATTAGTGTAAATATAGATTAACTTTAATTTAATATCTAATACTGGAGGGTATATACCCATTATATCTACCCCCAATATAACAAATGGTAAACAATATTTGGTGATGTTTCAAAATTCTAGGTGTTTATTAAAGAAGACGAAATGTACCAAGAAATCATGGATTATTTTTGTAATCTCAATGTATTTTTGAATCATTGATTTCCATAAGTATCCAATTTACTTGGTTTTAATAAATCCTGTGGATCTTGACTTTTTGGCATCATAAGCGCTAATGAGGACTTTTGATATAACAGTGAGAGTCCTTCCTCCATCAATACACTTGAGGATGGCTCTATCAAAGTCTCATTTATGGAGGTTATTTTTGGAATTTTTTCCATTTTAAATGATGAAATTTTCTACCAATTACCATATTTTTTCTTTATGGATCTATCTTATGTGATAATTCCATTTTCAGGGTACTTTATTATGATAAAAAATTTAACAAATTATGGAATAGTTTGGTGATGGATAAGGCTCTATTTGACTCATAGTAGTATTGAAATCATTGATTTCATCTATATAATAACTTGTAAATATATAAACATCCCAGTGGTTCATTATTTAATAACAATATTATCCTAATCTGGATCTATTAATGTTTTATTTATATTTGTCTATTGTTAGGTCCACTTGGCTGAATACCCTGAGAGGGGGGTGAATCAGGGTATGACTAATTAAAAATTAAATCCCTTTCTGATCTTGTTTCGCTGTTCAGCAAAACACTCTTCTCTCTCTTTCCTACTACACAATATAAACAGAAAGTAAAGCAAGCACAGGACACAACAATTTTACATGGTTCACCGCTAAGGGCTACGTCCAAGGAGCATACGCCGACAGGTTGCCGGTCGTACCAAGTCCACTAAACTTCACTAGCTGTGGATTACAATGTTCAAGATAGATCACTTCTATGCCCAGGCTCACTGCCTATACAATGTTTAGGGTCAGCTCACTGCTTTCCCAAGGGTCACTCCCTGTTTCTCTCTCTCTGGCTCACTGCCGGTGGAGAGGATCACCTTCTTCCTCTTCCTAAGCTCACTGCTCTTGGAAGGAATCCACTCACAGTTTATAGACCTGTAGGTCTCTTCATTTTCATGAAGGAATGCATCTTCCTCTGTATGTAGATGCTCTATTGAAGTCCAACTTTCACCCGTAGATGAATCTCACTTTGCACCGGATGTACCGGGCAACCTGAAGTTTTACGTGCAATCCTTACGGTGTGTTGCGCGCAATTTCTATGATTTGCACGAAATTCCTTTTTCGCGCAACCTCCAAATCTTACGTGCAGCCTGGAAACTGCCTTGCGTGCAATTCACTGCTTTTGCGCGATATCCACATTTCGCGAAACCTTCCTTTTTCGCGCCAACACAAACTTTCTGCGCAGCCTTAGATTTTTGCGCAACAGCTGACTTTACGCGCAAACTTTATGTTTACGCGCAACACCCTTTCTAACTTCAATTTCACACACCAGAGCTCGGGTATTTTCTATGTCTTGAACTCTATTGAATGGAAGAGGGTCACTTCATATTTATAGGCAAAATCGACCCCGCGCGAAAAACCCTTCTTGAGCGCGTAATCCGCTTTGATCGTGAAATACAAATCTTCCGCGCACAACCATTTTCGGCGCACTGCTACATAATTTCTCTCACCTCATGCCTTTGCCATTTTCCGAGCTTCGGACCTCGAAACATCTTTTGCGCGAAATACTTCATCCACTATTTCGCGCGCCACTTCAATTTTTCGCGCACGCCTCCAAAATTTCGCGCGCCTCATGCCTTTACCGATTTTCAAGCTTTCGGCCTTGAAACATCTTTTGCGCGAAATAAAATTTCGCGCAACCCGCTGTTTTGCGCGCCACACTTCAAGATTTCGTGCAACCCGCTAATTTTGCGCGCCACGCTTAATTTTTCCGCGCACCTCTTTCATTTCTCTCTCCTCAACCTTTGCCAAAAACATATCACTCCATTTTCCATTGGCGATTTTCAGGCCCATAAATTTGGCAAACACTGGGAAACGGCGCCACCTGGTACTGCTCTTTTGTACCGCCTCCAGATCATCCTTTCCTTTGTCATAGTTCTTTGTCAACATATAATGTTGACAACTTCTCGGGAACTCGACAATTCTCCATGGAAACCTGCTTTTTCAACAAACACAATCAACCCAAAAATGCTGCAATGTTACCTTGAGGGATTTTTGCCCAACAATCTCCCCCTTTGGGTTTGTTGACAACTCTTCACAACTCTGCTCAGAAATATTTTCTGCACTTTGATACCTCACTGAGTCTTCTTCCAGCTGCTACCACCATTCGCCTCTTGCGATTATGATAGTGTTCAAGGATTCACTTAACATGTACTCTAAGCCCACATGAGCAATGCTCGGCGTGAGAAACAAGAGTAGTATGAAAAGTTCATCAATGAATCACTTCATGTCAGACCCCAATTGTCGATTCCACCCTGATACCAATTCTTAAAATAAAACCAGTTATTGAACCACACTGATACCAATTGGTGAATTCTTAAGTTGATACCAATTGTTGATAGCTGGACACCGTCTCACACCATTCCAACACCACTGTTCTGATTTTATCACGATCCTCAGCTGTCGTGATTTCTATGATTTGATCGATCACTTTTAGCATCGTCAGATTTAATACACTCCCCCTTTCTCATTGCTCCCCCTTTCTGGCTGCTCCACCTGTCAGCTTCTCCCCGTATCAATTATGATTTATCAAATCTCCGCACTATTTTCTCCACCATTAACAAACACGTTTCTCCCCCTTTGTCAGCGAACCCAAAGGTCACTCCTTTGTACCCTGTAACAGAGTAGGGAACACAAACTAGCGCATTAGGGAAAAACACACCATACCTAGGGGAGAGGAGGGGATTCCACATCCACACTATTTCAAGTGCGGGGAATCGACTGAACTCCCAGAGCTAGTCGATGCCTCTCAAAAGCTTCCTTGGGTAAGGCCTTTGTCAGAATGTCTGCAACCTGTAGCTCTGTAGGCACATACTCCAACTTCACGATTCTCTGCTCAACCTTCTCCTTGATGAAATGATACTTGATCTCAATGTGCTTTGTCCTTGAGTGATGGACGGGATTTTTGCTGAGATTTATAGAACTTGAGTTATCACACTGGATTTCGATCGGAGACTTCACTTCAACTCCCATATCATCAAGCTGCTGCTTCATCCACAATAACTGTGTGCATGCTTGAGTGGCCGCAATATACTCAGCTTCTGCGGTGCTCAATGAAATGCAATCGTATTTCTTGCTTAGCCAAGAAATACACAATCCACCAAGATAGAATGCACCACCTGACGTTGATTTTCTATCATCTGCTGAACCGTCCCAGTCTGCATCACTATATCCCAATAACTCTGTCTGAGATTTGTCGTTGTATATCAAGCCGAAGTCCACCGTGCCCTTGATATACCGAAGTATTATTTTCACTGCAAGCATGTGACTTTCCTTGGGATTACTTTGATATCTCGCTGCTTGGCATGTGGCGAAAACAATAT
Source organism: Viscum album (assembly GCA_963277665.1). NCBI lineage: Eukaryota > Viridiplantae > Streptophyta > Magnoliopsida > Santalales > Viscaceae > Viscum > Viscum album. Next base: position 688,786,293 of record OY728158.1, on the reverse strand, counting down.
CAGGCCTTGTCACGGTCAAGTACAACAGACTTCCGATAATTTGCCTATATTATGTGATATTAACTGCCTTGCCATCCTCATCTTTTGATAATCTCATCCGGGTAGCAACCAGAGTCTTCATCTCCTTGGAATTATCCATTCCAAACCTTCTTAGAACCTCCTTGGCATATTTGGATTGGGAAATAAAAGTGCCATTACTTCCTTGTGTCACCTGTAGACCAAGGAAAAACGTTAGCTCTCCAATCATTGACATTTCAAACTCATTTTTCATGAATTCAGAAAACTGTCTGCACTGAGCTTCATCAGATCCGCCAAAAATTATGTCATCGACATACACTAACACCATCATCCTTTGATTACTATCATTACTGAAATAGATATTGTAATCAACTCTTCCACGCTGAAAACCAAGCTTCTTCAAGTATTGATCAAGCCTTGAGTACCATGCCCTTGGTGCTTGTTTCAGCCCATACAATGCCTTCTTCAGCCTGCAAACTTTTTTCTCATTCTCATGAATGATAAAACCATCTGGCTGCTCAATATACACCTCCTCTTCCAGAACACCATTCATGAATGCAGATTTGACATCCATCTGGAACACTTTGAACTTCCTTTGCACTGCGATGGCTAGGAATAATCTTATTGTCTCCATCCTTGCAACCGGTGCAAATGTCTCATCAACATCAATTCCCTCGATCTGGGAGCACCCCTTGCACACTAGACGTGCTTTGTTCCGAATCACTATGCCATCTTCATTCATCTTATTACGATAGACCCATTTGGTTCCAATGACATTCTTGTCTGCTGGCCTCGAAACAATCTCCCATGTCTGGTTCTTCTCAATTTGATCAAGCTCTTCATTCATAGCCTAAATCCAGTTTTCATGTTCATCTGCATCGGAAAAACATTTTGGCTCCACCTGAGATAAAAATGATGTTTGCTGTAATGATTTCATTCTTCGAGTCTGAACTGGGGCTGTCTAATTACCAATGATATTTTGCCTATCAATTTCAGCTCGATTCTTTGGCTTCTTTGCAGATACAGACTTGACACTTTCTTGTTCATCATCATAATCTTCTTCTGAGTCAGTCTCTGCCACTTCTACTCCCCCTGTGTTACTTACCTCATCATCACTTTCATCCAGAAACTGTTCACTGGGTCGTTGAGCAGTCTGTTCATTTTCGACTATAGTGACATCATTGCTTTCAACAATTTTTCCCAGCCTCTTGTTAAAGCATTTATATTCTTTGATTTTCCCTGAATAGCCAAGGAATATCCCTTCATCTCCTCGTGCCTCAAACTTCCTATGATGTTCTTTGTTGAGAATGAAACACTTACTTCCAAAGATTCGAAAGTATTTCAACGTTGGATTCTTTCCATACCATAGTTCATACGGAGTCTTCCCTTGCTTCGGACATAACAGGGACCTGTTTGAAACATAGGCCGATGTCAAAACTGCTTCCTTCCAAAATTTCTCTGGTAGGTCCTTATCAATAAGCATTGTTCTGGACATGTTGTTGATGATCCGATTTCTCCTTTCAACCACTCCATTCTATTGGGTAGTTCTTACTGATGAAACTTGATGCCTTATCCCATGTTTCTCGAGATAGTTTTCAACCTGACTGTTTGTAAATTCTGTACCGTTATCAGTACGAAACTTCAGAATTTTCTGCCCAAGCATCTTTTCTGATTCCCTCCTGTACTGCTTTATGCAACTGAACACCTCTGTCTTATGGGTAATGATGAATACCCAGGCCATTCTACTGTAGTCATCAATGAAGAGAACATAGTACCTTTTCCCATCTATAGCTCATGGTGAGATAGGTCCACATACATCAGAATGCACCAATTCGAGCACTCGAGTTGCTTTTTGTTCCTTTGGCCTGTTTGTCCTCCTGATGATCTTCCCTTGTTGACAAGCATCACATGTATGAGTGCGATCACGTGATAGTTTGGGAAGGTCTCTAGCAGCATCACACTTTACCAGATCTTTCATAGATGGTTGACATAGATGACCAAGTCGCTTATGCCACAGCTGATTTTCTTCTTCTCTGGATAAAAGGCATGAATCTTCTTCCCCACCTACCAGGTAAAGATTCCCCTTTGTTCGTTTTCCCTGAAAAATGGCTATTCCATCTTTTCCTTTAACAATACCCATCTTCTTGGTAAATAGGATAGAGTTCCCAGAGTCACATAGTTGACTGACGCTAAGCAAATTATGACTGAGACCCTCTACCACCAAGACATCAGCATGTCTCATTTCTTTGCCCCCAAACTTGGCTTTTCCTGAGCCAACAATCTTCAGGCCTTCATCATTTCCAAACTTGACAACTCCTTCTTTGTCATATTTTATGCCTATAACCAGATCCTTATTACCCGTCATGTGGGATGTGAAACCACTGTCAAGGATCCAAACACCAGAACGATCTGATTTTTTAAGGGAAATTTCAGCAACTACGGCCTTCTCAGTTTTCTTCTTCCTAGTCCATACTTTTTCTTTCATACTCGGCATGGATTGAGGCTTCTGTTCTTTCTCAGAGTATGATGGACCGGCTTCATCTTGCAAAACTGTAAATCTGTTCTGAACTTTTAACTCACTTGTCGGTTTACTGATCTGCTGCTTGCGAACATTTTGATTCTGCTTTGGCACATTTTTCAGAATGGTCGGAGTGCAGTACCTAGCCATGTGTCCAAATCCTCCACACCAAAAACAGTGTCCTTCAAAAAATGTTCTGGAAAACCGTTCTCTGTTTGGCTGCCATCTCTGTTCTTGTTCCCTTCGATATCTTTTGGCTATGGAACACACATACTGTGAATGTCCCATCTTTCCACAACAATAACACCTGATATAAGGTGCATTCCTTCGTGTTACTTCAGCATTACGAGTTTCTATTTTGGATCTCTGAGTATTCTGATCCTGCTTTGTGCTCAAATCCACTTTCAATCTCGGGACAGGTGCTTGCGGTCTAACTTTAACTGCCGCAGATTTTTGTTTCTGATTAAGCCGTGAATCAGCCTTAACATCTGAGTTCAATTGCTGCTTCTTTCCTGCTGAACTACTAGGCTCTTCTTTCTTCTTTTCTGTCTTCGTAACGACCTGATTTCCCAAGAATGTGTTGGGATTCAAAGGTTTTTCCTGGTCTTTAACTTTTCTCCGCAGACCGACAACTTCCTCTTCAAGCTCTTCAATACGCTTGACGTGATCTTTCACTTTTCGACTCAAGCAATCGATCTCCCTTTTCTGCTCTTCAATCTTGAGCTTATGCTCATCAATCTTTTCTGTGCGCTCTGGCCTGGAAGACTTAAGATTCTCAATTTCTTTCTCAAGCTCAGACTTCTCTTCTTCTTGTTGTTGCATGTAGAGTTTGGCATCACGTACTATCTTGTTGGCTTTCTTTGTTTTTGCTCGCCAAACATCTATCTCTTCAAGAGATGCTTCTAATTCAGCTTCCATGTCAACTCTCCCTTCAATTTCTTCTTCTTCATCAGTTTTGGTTTCTTTCTTTTCTAGAGTACTACTAGCAACAGCCACCATCGCATTTTGACCATGATCTTTGCAGTTTTCTATCTCTTCAACTTCTTCACCCTCAGACTCAGCTGAACTGTCAATTTCTTGGGAAAGAAGATTCTTCTTCTTAAAGAAATTTCTCTTGAACTGCTTCTTCCCTTTCACATAGGCTGAAGATTTTTTCATGGGAATCTCAACTTCATCTTCATCGCTTTCTTCTTGAAACTTTTTGGGACATCTTGCAGCAAGATGACCAACCTTTCCGCACCAGAAGCATGCTAGTGGAAGTTTCCCTTTAAACTTTCCTTTTCCTCTTTGCTGATTTGAAGAAAGGAACGACATCACCTCATCTGACTCTTCTTCCTCCTGAGAATCTTCAATAGTGAGCCTCTTCATGGCCTTAAATTCCACCTCTTTGGATTTCCCCTTTTCCACAGCATCGTTGTCATCATTTCTCATTTCATATGCAACAAGAGTGCTGTTTAGGTTATCCAATGTTAGCTCTTTCGGATCTTTATCTTCCAACACAGAAACTTTCGGATTGAACCGAGGTGGAAGCTTTCTCAAGATGCGCTTTACGATTTTAATGTCTTCGATAATTTCTCCAAGACCCCGCATGTCTTCTACCACAGCATTTACCCTGTCAAAGAATGCATCAACAGACTCATTCGGGTTCATTCTGAGATCTTCATACTTGTTCCACAACACTTGTAGCTTTGCCTCTCTGACTTTTGTATCCCCTTCATAAATATTCAAAAGCTTTTCCCACATGGCATGTGACGTTTTGCATGACATCACCTTTATATAAATGGGATTAGAGAGGGCTCCCCCTAAGGCGTTGATTTCTTTGGAATCAACATCCAACTCTTTGTGCTCAGCTTCTGATAATGCACCACTAGTAATATCAGTTGTGATACCATGCATAGCTGCTGAAAACACATCCATTCCCAAAGATCGGAAATAGTGTTGCATTCGATTCTTCCATATCTGAAAATTACATCCGTCGAAGATCGGAATCCCTCTATGATTAGTGACCTCCATTGACAGAAGACCAACTGTTAACCTTTTCCTCTGATACCACTTGTTAGGTCCACTTGGCTGAATACCCTGAGAGGGGGGGTGAATCAGGGTATGACTAATTAAAAATTAAAGCCCTTTCTAATCTTGTTTCGCTGTTAAGAAAAACACTCTTCTCTCTCTTTCCTGCTACACAATATAAACAGAAAGTAAAGCAAGCACAGGACAAAACAATTTTACTTGGTTCACCGCTAAGGGCTACGTCCAAGGAGCATACGCCGACCGGTTTCCGGTCGTACCAAGTCCACTAAACTTCACTAGCTTTGGATTACAATGTTCGAGCTAGATCACTTCTATGCCCAGGCTCACTGCCTATACAATGTTTAGGGTCAGCTCACTGCTTTCCCAAGGGTCACTCCCTGTTTCTCTCTCTCTGGCTCACTGCCGGTGGAGAGGATCACCTTCTTCCTCTTCCTAAGCTCACTGCTCTTGGAAGGAATCCACTCACAGTTTATAGACCTGTAGGTCTCTTCATTTTCATGAAGGAATGCATCTTCCTCTGTATGTAGATGCTCTATTGAAGTCCAACTTTCACCCGTAGATGAATCTCACTTTGCACCGGATGTACCGGGAAACCTGAAGTTTTACGTGCAACCTTTACGGTGTGTTGTGCGCAATTTCTATGATTTGCGCGAAATTCCTTTTTCGCGCAACCTCCAAATCTTACGCGCAGCCTGGAAACTGCCTTGCGCGCAATTCACTGCTTTTGCGTGATATCCACGTTTCGCGCAACCTTCCTTTTTCGCGCCAACACAAACTTTCTGCGCAGCCATAGCTTTTCACGCAACAGCTGACTTTACGCACAAACTTTATGTTTACGCGCAACACCCTTTCTAACTTCAATTTCGCGCACCAGAGCTCGGGTATTTTCTATGTCTTGAACTCTATTGAATGGAATAGGGTCACTTCATATTTATAGGCAAAATCGACCCCGCGCGAAAAACCCTTCTTGACCGCGTAATCCGCTTTGATCGCGAAATACAAATCTTCCGCGCACAACCATTTTCGGCGCACTGCTCCATAATTTCGCGCACCTCATGCCTTTGCCATTTTCCGAGCTTCGGACCTCGAAACATCTTTTGCGCGAAATACTTCATCCACTATTTCACGCGCCACTTCAATTTTTCGCACACGCCTCCAAAATTTTGCGCCCCTCATGCCTTTACCGATTTTCAAGCTTTCGGCCTTGAAACATCTTTTGCGTGAAATACAATTTCGTGCAACCCGCTGTTTTGCGCGCCACACTTCAAGATTTCGCGCAACCCGCTAATTTTGCGCGCCACGCTTAATTTTTCCGCGCACCTCTTTCATTTCTCTCTCCTCAACCTTTGCCAAAAACATATCACTCCATTTTCCATTGGCGATTTTCAGGCCCATAAATTTGGCAAACACTGGGAAACGGCACCACCTGGTACTGCTCTTTTGTACCGCCTCCAGATCATCCTTTCCTTTGTCATAGTTCTTTGTCAATATATAATGTCAACAACTTCTTGGGAACTCGACAATTCTCCATGGAAACCTGCTTTGTCAACAAACACAATCAACCCAAAAATGCTGCAATGTTACCTTGAGGGATTTTTTCCCAACATCTATGAATCCTCCTGGGTGTTCTGTGGACATAGGAATTCAGATAGTATTTCCTCTAAGGAGAATATATCCATATATCCCCATACAAATTCACGTAAGTGAACCAAATAATACTTCTTCATGGTGTAGTTCACATAGATTTTCTTGATCACCAACTCTAAATTACCCAAATTATTTTTTGGTTCATATGTATTTTTAAGGCCAAATCCAATAATACAATGAGTACTTCATATTCTGTCTCATTGTTAGTGCGTCCTTCTTATAGTGGGAAGGCGTTAGAATTAAACACATTTAATTTATAGAAGAATAAAATCCCCAATCCAACCTATTTGAACCTTGGGTATTCTATCCTTCTTCCTATTAGTCTCTTAGAGGGTCCATAAAATTACATTTAACATTCCTGGGTGGTATCATGGATTGAAAATTCTTCTTCATCAGGGCATTAAATATTCAATAAAGTCTTATTTGGGATAGGATATGGCTTGAGAGTATTTAATAAATATTTCCCATTAATCACCTTCATTGAAATGTATTGAATATAAAACTATTATAGAATGTCTACTAAATACACTTGATCTCCTTTAGCATCAACTGATTATGGATATAATTTTTCAGATTAATATGAAAGATCAAGTGCATCACATAGCAATAAAAATATTATCTTAGAATGTTTTCTACCAATATCAATCCAAATCATTTCTTCAAGATTTTATATTATCATTTATCATCTTATAGTATTGTTTGGTTGATATAATAGATATTTTTCCACTTTACTGCATAATTCTTCAAAGTAAGGAGGGCTCACAAACCATCATTCTAACGTTTACCTAGAATATAATAGTGGATTTACTTTTACATATATCATGATAAACAGTTGTTGTAAAATGGACTTTTTGATATTATCAAAGGAATTCTGAAAATATTTATTTTAATGAAATATGACCCCTTCCATTATTAACTTTTTAAAGGTTAAAAACAATACAATTTGATTAGCTATGAAGATCCTAGTGTGGGAGAGATATTCCTAGAGTCCTCTCAATTCCATGATGTTTTGATCAGGATTTATATCAAGGGTCACCATGGTATTTTTTGCAATGCCAGTGATACCATGATATCATACCACAATGTCAAGGAATTTCTCAAAAGTTACCTAAAAAGTTTATTCACGGAATTATTATTTGATCCATACTATTGAAGTATCAATAATATTACTTCTATATTGGAAAAATGATCATAGTGGTGTCATAATCTAAAAACCAGTTCATTCACTTAACCCTCCTTGGTTTTCCCTATTGAGGACTTGAAAGTATAGTTCATGGTACATGGGTATTTTGCACCATAATTATTAAATCAGAAGGGAATTTATCATAGTGAGTGGTTATTCAAATCTGTTTATAGTTAGAATACTCATCCTTAAATGAAAATGTCGGGAAGAAATCTAGTACATCAATGAATAATTTTGTGACCAATACTATAAAATCATAATAAGGGTACTGATAGTTGGGATCCCTAGAATCAATGAAAATCCTCACCTTGTCATTATTTTTCTTTATGGGGATAATTTTGGTGGGCCAATTTTTTGAATTTAAAATCTTGGATAATGTTGGGTTTGATAAACTTATCAAAATTAGTTCCTACATTGGTAGAATATGTAAGATGAATTCTCTTTAATACTTCTTTATAACCACAATATTCTTCTAGATAACCCAAATTAACATCCATGTAATTCAATATGAATATATCTTAGTGTTATTTAAGTAAATAGGTGTACTTATCCTACTCTTCATCAATTTTGGTGAAACTAATTGGTATGGGCCACTGATATTCCTCGATTCCTAGATTCATATATCATGGTTTATTAGTGGTGTTTCAAACACCTTCCTTGATTTTTTGATGAGAATCATTGATTTATTCCTCTTTATATTCACAATTTTTGGGAGATGAAGATGGATTGACATATGATATTTAGGAAAATATATAACCTCTTTATTAATTCAATCAAGAACTCAACATTCTTTTGAATGGACGTGTTTCAAGAGGGAAATCGGCACCATAATAATGAGGGAGAAGGTGCTCAAACTTATACTCTGCTTTTAGGATTTTAGACTAGTTTATCAAAGAGCCTTATCCAAGTCATATAAATATCCATCAGACCTTTACTTGAGTAAAGGTTCTTGGGGATAAATATTGATATATGTAGACTATGTATATGTGTTTTCCTCTGTTAGTGGTTGTTATTCAATGGAATAATCAAATTTACCATCATATGAGAAATAAATTAATAGAGGGATCAATTCACAGACCAATAAGACCTAGTAATCTTCCATATCTAGAGTTATTTCCATGATTTGGTAGATGGACCATACAAAATCTACCAAAATATCACTAAATTAATTGATAGTGGTGATTTTCATGCTATTAAGATACATAATCTATATAGTTTTATTTTTTATTGGATGCCCCTGTAGTATCCCATATCTATGTACTATGATTCATCATAATCTAAAGGGTATTTATCATTGTACAATACCTAGACATTCAATTAGTATAATATTTCATTAACTGATGATATGTTGAGGGAAGGAAATATGATCATTGGACAAGGCATGGAAGTTAGTCATGCATAGAGGGAAAGGAATTTTTCGGCTGACATTATAGTGTGTAAAAATAGTCTTAATAAAATTATCATTTCATATAAATAAATTGGTTCTATGCAATATGATATTAATCTTCTTATAAGTGTAAATACCATTGGGAACCAGCACTTCCCCCCATCCTGAGTTTAATGGGCCCTTTAGAATAAAAAGTAAATTTTAAGTGAGTGATATGATGAGGAAACTATGGTGCACATATGGGGTCATATATTTCCCGAAAATATATTAAAATATCTATCTTAATAGACAAATATAAATTTGGATTCATAAATGTTCTATCAAAATTGGGATCTCAGTTAGATCCTCTTGAGTGGTTTCTTCTCACCCTTGTCTTGCCCCAAAATTATTAGTCTGGAGGGAGAAAAAAAATTCTTTGAAAAAAATATCAGGGGGTCTGGATCAAGAAGTTTTTTATCCCAAAAAAAATATCAACTAAATCTCAAATAATATAGATATCATCAAGATTTTAACATATATACAAGGGACTAATATTTCCATTTATAGAATCTTATAAATATTATTTTCTAGAAATAAATGATTCTGTGGTATTCAATAGAGTTTATCTTAGCTTGATATGTATCGAATACATCAACTTATGTCTCTAAATGTAACATCCCAAGTAAGTAATTAATAATAGATATTTTTATCTATATCTATTAATGAATTAGATAGTGTTTTAAGAGGCTGAAAATGAGAATAAATCCAATCTTAAGCATGGAATACACTAATATTTTTAAAAGATTGTTTTACTGCCTTTTGATGGAAAACTATTTTTAAATCAAAAATTTGACAATTTTATAAGCTCTATTTGTCAAAATAAACTTATTATTTATGATTGGGACATTGAAATTTACATTGTATAATTTTTTGGTATTTTTCTGACAATGTTCGTTTTTTTATGAATAGTGAAAAATACTGCATTTTACATCAAAACTTCTTTTTCATCTAATTTAATTATATGGTTATATTATCTTTTGAATTGGTTTTAAAGTTCAATTAGAATATATTTTTACCATTTAATCCAATAGTTGTCCTTGTAATTAATTTCACTTTGAAATTGGAGTTAAACTAGTGTCAATCTTTTGATACTTATTGTTTCATAAAAACATGTTATTTGCTCTGACAGCGGGAATTAATTATTAAATTAATTAATGTAACTTATATGTTTTTAATTTTGTAAAATAAACATCATTTTTGAATTCGGAATATCAAATATAACCTAGGGTGATTTTTTGGTATTTTTCTGAAAAACTTCTATTTTTGATGAATAGTGAAACCACTTAGCGGTACTTATAAAAACCGATTTTCCGTTTAAATGAAATTTTACCACCTCTGTGTTTTGAATTTCAAAAATCCGACATACATGGTTGTCATTAATAAGTAAAATGTGGTTCAATGGGATTAAAATAATTTTTTGGTGAATAGTAACTTTTAAGTTTTTAATCGCGATTAGAGGTAATTAGTGTAATTTAAGGTAAGAATAATGTTTTAATAATATAAAATGACCTTGACACATGTCCTACCCTTATTGGATGTGTCATGGCCGACCAAGAAAATCCATGGGTCAACTTGGGGACCCCATGTATCCACTTTGGTAGGAAAATGACATTAATATCTTTTTATTTAATGTTAAAGTAAAAATGACACAAACATGAGTTGTTTTACTAAAACAAGTTTTAAATGGGGTTATACAAGTCATAAGTTTGACTATAAATAGTCATTAGAAATATACAAAGATTTACTACATCATGATATTTTTTTTATAATTTTTAGGCATTAAATAAATTAAATTATTTATGACATCATGATGATGCAGCGATTACCTCATTAATAAAGGATTTAAATAAAATGAAAAGATAATGTAAAATATAAGACCTACAAATGTCAAAAACCTTTTGGATGGGTATATTTATAACCCTTATCACCTTAACCTCTAATTATATCAATGTGGGACCTTTTAAATCTGAAACTCATTTTGAAAGAAAGTAACCTTTTATACCTTTCCAAGAGTGCCCCTCCTTTCCTCTTATAAAAGGCCCCCACCTATACCTTATTACCCACACTTCCAAAGCCTTTGGCTCGGACAAACCCTGCCCATTTTGTCTCTCCACATCCCTCTCTTACTCTTTGAAGCCTCACTTTGGGCAGAAGTCTTCCCAAGGAAGCCTTTGAGCACAAACCAAAGGGAGTTACCCGATTTTAAGGTAATGTCTTCACTTGAGTCCTTTTGTTTTATTTTTCTTCTCTAACCCCCTAAACTCTTTTTATTAATTTCTTTTGTAAAAACACCAGTATCTTCCATATACTAGGATTTTGTTCTAAGAAGTATTCTAGCTACACTTACACACACCTACATCTAATGGTTTAGAACATATTGTTTATGTGGATGGCGAATTTCGGCCTCACGAAATGATGATTGTTCAACACTCATATAACACCTTCAAAGGAGTCCATTAATATGTCACTATATTTATATATGATATATAATATATTTATGTTTTCCTTAAGCTACTGTATTTTTCATTTATGGATTACCTTTATGGATTCCATTATGGGTCAACGCGATATCTTCATTTTAGGAAGTGCGGACTACCGCCCCCTCAAAGTGATTTGATTCGTTAATGCCATATGTGGGACGTATAAAGGATGGATTTAAATTTATTATATATTATGTTATACTGGAATTATAATATACCTTTATATCATTATTATTTCTTTCCATTAAATTATGAGATAGAAATGAAAGTAGCGTTCATGCGTACGTACGGCTTACCGTCTCCATGAACGGTGCATTTCATTTCTTATCCCCAAATGTAATGTACTATTATAAGTACATATATATAATGGATATATATGATGTATGTTACCTATAAATGATGAATATAATTCCGGAATTAAAATATACATATTTCTCATTTAGTTTTAATTCCATTTATACGACATAGAAATGAAAGTAGCATTCATGCGTACGTACGGCTTACAGTCTCCATGAACTGTGCATTTCATTTCTTAACTCTAAATGATTATGTAATATTATAAAATCATGTATATACTGGATATATATGATATATATATATGGAATCTACATCATGAATATCATTCTTGAGATAATGGATATTTGACTACGTGAACAACTTGTAAATATAAGAAGTTCACTTTTGACTCAAGTACCAAATATCGACAAAACGACCATTATTAAATTAAATGATTACATAATGTTAATAACATGGTAATAAGTGATATAAAAGGAATAATGAACTTTAAAAATGTTCTTAAGCAAGTAGAAATTAACTCAAGTTTATTATTCAGGACGTTAAAGAACGATCGAGTCAAGTCGGACCCGAGGTAAGGGAACTTATTAACCCAATTTCCGTTCTTTGGGTTAATCTTATACTTTCAAATTACTTCATGATATTATTATGTCATATCTTGTATCTGTACTTTATTTATGTGTACTTATAGTGAATACACATAATAGATCTATTTTATTTAAAAAATGATATTTGTATGTGACATCGTCTCAATCTCCATTCATTGAGGCAAATTTTGATTTATACACAACCTACTTTTATACGGTGTATAAACCCCTTTGGCTTTTACGCTTATTCCAAAGGAATATTTTTTTTATATGAATTGTTTTACTAAACTACAAAAGGAATGTTTTTGTGTTATACGTATGCGGTGACAACGACTTCTCAGCCGTCGTGACCATTATTTGAGTTTCGACCTCCTCTACAAGCCATACCTTCTTTTCAAAAGAAAAATAAATACCATGTTTTACTTTTCTTTTATTTTGGTATTGAAAATGGTTTTCATAATGTTTTTATATCAATTTGTTGTATTGATATCTTGTGATTGAAAGGTGAAAATGTTATGTTTCCTTTATGCATGTTTTATGTGATACGATTATGTTGTGGTTCTTGGCCTTTATTATGAAGACGGGTGGTTACGTGATAAACTAAGGGCGGGTGATCCCGATATAGCTCTCCAATGCATTGGGTAACGCGAATGAGTTAAACGTTGAGATTTCTCCGAAGAGATTTAGGTCATATACTGTGATGGGTATTCCAAATGTAACCAAGAGGGTTACTCCCTACTTAAGAATGTTATGAATGCCTCAAGTTACCTTTATGTCTTATGATTTCTATGATTTATTCATGATTTGATGAGGTATGTTAAAGTGCTTATGTTTTATGGGTAAAGTATGATTTCATTATTATGTATATATGTACTCATGTTTCCTTTCCATATTTTTATATCCCTTACTGGGATTTTTATGCTCATCCCAAGTTTTTGAAATGCTTTTCACAGGTCAAGGGAAAGGTACATGATATGATGATAGTGTCAAGGAAGTGTCAAGAAAGAATCCACGTTTTATTTTAAATATGTTTCCGTTGATGGAAAAAATGAATACTATCTTTTATGTAACCACTTTGTTTAAATGTGGAATGTAATGCATGTTTTATGATCTAATTCTCTAAAACTCTAAACCGGAAAAGATCCTCAAGGTGTAATCTTGTAATAACTCAAGATTAAGTAATGTTTAAGGCTGGGGCCTTATAGTTGGTATCAGAGGCCAGTTTATATAACTTTAGGAGTTAGAATTATTTTAAATGATTATCCAAAAATATTTTTTTATGGTCAAATTGAAATGATATAGAATTTAAAGATTACCATGTTGCTTCTCCTAAGATATTTCTGTGTTAAGAAAGTTTTTTCATAGAGGAAACTAAACAGATTTTCTGGGAAGGTATACAGAGGGAAATGACCTTTCAAATCAGTATCCTGAGATGGTCAGAATCAGAACTAAACAGTTTGTTGTAGTGATGGCTCACTTGACTCAGGTGAAAAATGTTGGTTGTTTTTATTGATGATATTTTGGTGTTTTCTAAAAGTAAAGAGGAGCATAAAAGACATTTAAGGGTTATTTTGAAAACCTTAAAAGAAAAGAAATTGTATGGGAAATTCAGAAAGTGTTAGTTTTGGTTGCAAAAAATTTCTTTCCTTGGTCACATTGTTTCTAAAGATGGGATAATTGTTGATCCTGCAAAAACAAAGGTTGTGGAAGAATGGCCAAGACCCATAAATGTAACTGAGATTTGTAGCTTCCTTGGTTTGCCAGGCTATTACCGAAGGTTTGTTAGAAATTTTTCACGGTTATCGAGTCCAATGACTAAGATAACTCGGAAGGGTGTTAAGTTTATCTGGACAAAAGAATGTGATGATTGTTTTCAGAAACTGAAAATAAGATTGGTGAATGCTTCAGTTTTGGAACTACCTTCTAGGAATGGTGAGTTTGTTCTCTACAGTGATGCTTCATTGAAAGGACTTGGTTGTGTCATAATGCAGAATGATCAGGTAATTTCTTATGCTTCACAACAGTTGAAAACTCTTGAGGTAAATTAACCTACACATGATTTGGAATTAGCTACTGTTGTTTTTGCTTTAAAAATTTGGAGTCATCATTTGTATGGAGTAAAGTGTAAAATATATACCGATCACAAAAGCTTAAAGTATATATTCACTCAGAAAGAATTGAACATGAGATAGAAGAGATGGCTAGAATTAATCAAGGATTATGATTGTACAATTCATTACCATCCGAGAAAAGCAAATAAAGTGGCTGATGCTTTGAGTTGAAAAAGTAATGCTTCATTAATAATGTTGCATTTGGAACATGATCCTTTGGTTAAGGATTTGATGAACTTTGGCAGAGAAGTTATTGGTGCAGGAAGTCCTTCTGTTTTTTTCAGGTATCAGTGACATCTTCTCTATCAGACAGAATTAAGCAAGCACAGAAGCAAGACAGCGAGTTGCAGAAAAAGGTAGAGCTGGTTCAGAAGGGTAAGTTGCCTGAATTCAATATTGATAATGATTTTTTTTTGATATTTGGGAAGATATTGTGTGTGTCGTGTGATTCACAGTTGAAGAGAGAGTTGTTATGTGAAGCCCATAGTTCTCCGTTTTCAGTCCATCCTGGCAGTACTAAGATGTATAGAGATCTTCGGGAGTATTACTGGTGGGATGGAATGAAAAGGGATATTGCTGATTTTAATGTGAAGTGTTTGACATGTCAATAGGTTAAAGCAAAGAGGCAGTTACCAAAAGGGATGCTTTATCCTTTACCAGTTCTAGAGCGGAAATGGGGAAATATATCCATGGACTTCGTTGTGGGATTGCCAAAGACACCTCGAGGTAATAATGCAATCTGGGTTATTGTTGATCACTTGACTAAATCTTCTCATTTCCTTGCTATATGAAATACGTTTTCCCTAGATCAAAATTCCCGTTTGTATCTTAAATAGATAGTAAAGTTACATGGAGTTCCCCTCTCTATTTTATCTGATCATGATCCCAGTTTCACTTCTAACTTTTGGAAAGGCCTTCAGAAGTCGTTGGGTTCTAAATTAAATTTTAGTAAAGCTTTTCATCCTCAATCAGATGGGAAATCAGAATGAACAATTTAGACTTTGGAAGATATGCTACATGCTTGTTTAATGGATTATCCGGGAATTTGGGACCAACATCTTTCTTTGGTTGATTTTTCTTATAATAACAGTTTTCATTCAAGTATACAGATGGCACCATTTGAGGCATTATATGGGAAGCGGTGTCGAACTCCAGCTTCTTGGGATGAAGTGGGTGAAATGAAGTCTATGGGAACAGAATTGGGATAAGAGTTGGCAGAAAAAGTTCAGTTGATTCAGAAACACATGACAACAGCTCAAAGCAGGCAGAAGAGTTATGCGGATAACAGGAGGAAGGATCTATCTTTTGATGTATGTGATCATGTTTTTCTCAAAGTATCACCATAGAAAAGTGTGATGCGATTTGGTAAGAAAAGAAAGCTGAGTCCAAGGTTCATTGGACCATATGAAATTCTGGAGAGAGTTGGATCAGTTGCATACCGAGTGGATTTACCTCCGAGTTTATCTCAGGTACACAATTTTTTTCATGTTTCAATGTTAAGGAAGTACATTCCAGATCCATCTCATGTTTTGAGTCCAGAGGTAGTTCAGCTGGAAGAGAACCTATCTTATGAGGAAATACCGGTCCAGATTCATAACCATAGGGAGAAAGTGTTGAGAAATAAGGTGATTCATCAGGTAAAGGTTTTTTGGAAAAACCACATGACTGAGGAGGCAACATGGGAATCTGAAAATGCAATGAGGGCTAAATACCACCACTTATTCGATAAGTAAATAAATTGCGGGGAAGCAATTTTCTAAAGGGGGGAAGGATGTAACATCCCAAGTAAGTAATTAATAATATATATTTTTATCTATTTCTATTAATGAATTTTATAGTGTTTTAAGAGGCTTAAAATGAGAATAAATCCAATCTTAAGCATGGAATACACTAATATTTTTAAAAGATTGTTTTACTGCCTTTTGATAGAAAACCATTTTTAAATCAAACATTTGATAATTTTATAAGCTCTATTTTTCAAAATAAACTTCTTATTTATGATTGGGACATTGAAATTTACATTGGATAATGTTTTGGTATTTTTCTGACAATGTTCATTTTTTATGAATAGTGAAAAATACTGCATTTTACATCAAAACTGCTTTTTCATCTAATTTAATTATATGGTTAGATTATCTTTTTAATTGTTTTTAAAAGTTAAATTAGAATATATTTTTACCATTTAATCCAATAGTGGTTGTTGGAATTAATTTCACTTTGAAATTGGACTTAAACTAGTGTCAATCTTTTGATACTTATTGTTTCATAAAAACACGCTATTTGCTCTAACAGCGGGAATTAATTATCAAATTAATTAATGTAACTTATATGTTGTGAATTATTTAAAATAAACATCATTTTTGAATTTGGAATATCAAATATAACTTAGGGTGAAGTTTTGGTATTTTTCTGAAAAACTTCAATTTTTGATGAATAGTGAAACCACTAAGTGATACATATAAAAACTGATTTTCCGTTTAAATGAAATTTTACCACCTCTGTGTTTTGAATTTCAAAAATCAGACATACATGGTTGTAATTAACAAGTAAAATGTGGTTCAATGGGATTAAAATAATTTTTTGGTGAATAGTAACTTTTAAGTTTCTAATCGTGATTAAAGGTAATTAGTGTAATTTAAGGTAAGAATAATGTTTTAATAATATGAAATGACCTTGACACATGTCCTACCCTTATTAGAGGTGTCATGGCCGACCCAGAAAATCCATGGGTCAACTTGGGGACCCCATGTAGCTACTTTGGTAGGAAAATGTCATTAATATCTTTTTATTAAATGTTAAATTAAAAATGACACAAACATGAGTTTTTTGACTAAAATAATTTTTAAATGGGGTTATACAAGTCATATTTTTGACTATAAATATTCATTGGAAAGCTAAAACGATTTCCTACATCATGAGATTTTATTTATAATTTTTATGAATTAAATAAAGTAAATTATTTATGACATCATGATGATGCAGCGATTACCTCATTAATAAAGGATTTAAATAAAATGAAAATATAATGTACAATATAAGACCTACACATGTCAAAAACCTATTGGATGGGTATATTTCGAACCCTTATCACCTTATACTCAAATTATATCAATGTGAGACCTTTTAAATACGAAACGCATTTTAAAATAAAGTAACCTTTTATACCTTTCCAAGAGTGCCCCTCCTTTCCTTTTATAAAAGGCCCCCACCTCTACCTCCTTACCCACACTTCCAAAGCATTCGTCTCGGCCAAAACCTTCCCATTTTCACTCTCCACATCCCTATATTACTATTTGAAGCCTCAATTTGGGCAGAAGTCTTACCAAGGAATCCTTCGGGCTCAAACCAAAGGGAGTTACGCGATTTTAAGGTAATGTCTTCACTTGAGTCCTTTAGTTTTATTTTACTTCTACAACCCCCTAAACTATTTTTATTAATTTCTTTTGTAACAAAACCATTATCTTCCATATACTAGGATGTTTTTATAATAAGTATTAGAGATACACTTACACACACCTGCATCTAATGGTTAAAGTACATACTGTTTCTCTGGATGGAGAATTTCTGCCTCACGAAATGACACTACTAGAATTTTGAGTATCTGCGCCCCTGCACACGGGCGACCGCCATTGGCGGTCGCTATTAAAACTATTATCGACCGCCAATGGCGGTCTCTAATCCCGTCTAAAAAACGCGGGATTTTTCCCGCCCTGTCATTCCCAATTGTTTCATCACCCGCCGCTGCAACTTCAGGCCATCTCCCCGCCGCGCGCTGCCACATTCGGTCACCCCTTCCAACACCTATGTCGGCCCTCGCTTCCCACTTCCCCCTTGTAGGTTAATCCCCGTCATCCCCCACATCAACAACCACCGTCCACATGCGCCATCAACATACCTCACATACCTCCGGCCACCGTAGATCCGCCATGACCGGCGGGTGAAGCTTCATCATCCCCCATCACCAATGCTGTGTCCACTGGTTCCATACAGCGCAAAAAAATGCTGTATTTCGATAGAGGCTTTAGCGACCGCCATTGGCGGTCGCTATTTCTCTTTACCGACGAAGCAACAGCGACCGCCAAAAGCGGTCGCTAGGCGGTCTCAATAGGCCTTTAGCGACCGCTTTTGGCGGTCGCTAATAGCCATTAGTGTAGTAGTGTGATGATTGTTCAACACTCATATAACACCTTCAAAGGTGGCCATTAATATGTCACTATATTTATATTTGATATATAATATGTTTATGTTTTCCTTAATCTTCTGTATTTTAAATTTATGGAATACCTTTATGGCTTCCATTATGGGTAAACGCGATATCTTCATTTAAGGAAGTGCGGACTACCGCCCCCTCAAAGTGATTTGATTCGTTAATGCCATATGTGGGACGTATAAAGGATGGATTTAAATTTATTATATATTATGTTATAATGGAATTATAATATACCTTTATATCATTATTATTTATTTCCATTAAATTATTAGATAGAAATGAAAGTAGCGTTCATGTGTACGTACGGCTTACCGTCTCCATGAACGGTGCATTTCATTTTTATCCCAAAATGTAATGTACTATTATAAGTACAAAGATATAATGTATATATATGATGTATGTTACATATAAATGATGAATATAATTCTGGAATTAAAATATAAATATTTCTCATTTAGTTTTAATTCCATTTATACGACATAGAAATGAAAGTAGTGTTCATGCGTACGTACGGCTTACCATCTCCATGAACGGTGAATTTCATTTCTTACCTCTAAATGATTATGTAATATTATAAATTCATGTATATACTGGATATATATGATATATATATATGTCATCTACATCATGAATATCATTCTTGAGAAAATGTATATTTGACTACGTGAACAACTTGTAAATATAAGAAGTTCACTTTTGACTCAAGTACCAAATATCGAAAAAACGACCGTTATTAACTTAAATGATTACATAATGTTCGTAACATGGTAATAAGTGACATGAAAGGAATAATGAACTTTAAAAATGTTCTTAAGAAAGTAAAAATTAACTTCAGTTTATTATTCAGGACGTTAAAGAACGATCGAGTCAAGTCGGACCCGAGGTAAGGGAACTTCTTAACCCAATTTCTGTTCTATGGGTTAATCTCCTACTTTCAAATTATGTCATGATATTATTATGTCATATCTTGTATTTTTACTTTATTTAGGTGTAATTATATTGAATACACATAATAGATCTGTTTTATTTAAAAAATGGTATTTGTATGGGACTTCATCTCAATCTCCATTCATTGAGGCATATTTTGTTTTATACACAACCTACTTTTATACAGTGGATAAACCCCTTTGACTTTTACGATTATTCCAAAGAAATATTTTTTTTATACGAAGCATTTTACTAAATGACAAAAGGAATGTTTTTTGTCGTACGTATGCGGCGACAACGACTTCTCTATCGTCGTGACCATTATTTGAGTTTCGGCTTTCTCTACAAGCCACACCTTCTTTTTAAAAGAAAAATAAATACCATGTTTTACTTTTATTTTATTTTGGTATTGAAAATTTTTTTCATAATGTTTTTATATCAATGTGTTGTATTGATATCTTTTGATTGAAAGGTGGAAATTTTATGTTTCCTTTGTGCATGTTTTATGTGATACGATTATGTTGTGGATCTTGGGCATTATTATGAAGACGGGTGGTTCCGTGACAAACTAAGGGTGGGTGAGCCCGATATAGCTCCCCAATGCATTGGGTAATGCGAAGGAGTTAAATGTTGAGGTTTATCCGAAGATATTTTGGGAATATACTATGATGGGTATTCCAAACGTAACCAAGAGGGTTACTCCCTACGTAAGAATGTTATGAATGCCTCAATTTACCTTTATGTCTTATGATTTCTATGATTTATTCATGATTTGATGAGGTATGTTAAAGTGATTATGTTTTATGGGTAAAGTATGATTTCATTCTTATGTATATATGTACTCATGTTTCCTTATCATATTTTTATATCCCTTACTGAGCTTTTTACGCTCATCCCAAGTTTTTGAAATGTTTTTCACAGGTCAAGGTAAAGGTACATGATATGACAATACTGTCAAGGAAGTGTCAAGAAATAATCCACGTTTTAGTTTAAATATGTTTCCGTTGATGGAAAAAATGAATAATATCTTTTATGTAACAACTTTGTTTAAATGTGGAATATAGTGCATGTTTTATGATCTAATTCTCTAAAACTCTAAACCTGGAAATATCCTCAAGGTGTAATCTTGTAATAACTCAACATTAAGTAATGTTTAAGGCTGGGGCCTTATACTAACTCTTAAGTTATTGAAAGAGACTCCATAAGTTATTTCCCAGTTTATGTTAAAAGATGATGGGTATATTTGATTGAGATCTCTAAGGGGATGATAGTGAGATACTTAAAAATGACAGACTACTAGATCAGGGGTGTAATGACCTAAAAAGTTTACTTCTTTTATTAATGTATCTCTTTCCTCCCAATAACATTACTTTATGTTTGTAATAGAAGCACATAGAAGGACTATTTATTTCATGGGAACATCGTACATCATGAATAAATTTGGACTAGTAAAACTATGAAAAATAATGCGATATACATATTAAATAATATAACATTCACTAAAAAAACTCTATAGTCTTGAAACCCTTAATAATATCACCCATGCCATAAAGATCATAAAAAAGAAAATAATATTTGTAAAAATAATTGACATTTTTAAAGGATGTGTAAGAAGCTTTGTAAGTGAAGTAGTGAGTAATTTTTATGGCATTATAAGCTACTTATAGATATATATAACAATTCGGAAAGAGGATATTTGTCGAATACGACCAATGGAAATTATAACAATTAATTAAGAATACGGCTAGTCAATATTATAGGTTTTGGAACAATAAAGTGAACATTGGTATAATTTTATAGAAATAGTATAAATATTTAATTTCCATTTAATTTATGTAATATCATAAATTTATATTCTTTAAATAAATTTTATTTTCTTAAAATTATCTTATAAAAAACTTTTAGATGATAATATAAACTAGGGATGTCTTGAGTTATTTTTATAATGGTCCAAATCTTCTTAATGTCATAAAAACTGTTAAAATTCAATAAATATGGTTTTTATTTAAAATAAAAGCGTATAATATTTACAGATCTATTATGATAAAATAATTTTCATTTTTAATTTAATCACAGCAGAATTACCTTTCGATGAATTTTTGGTAATTTTATAAAAAAATGATTTTCAGGTGAAAAAGTTATAATATTGTTTTTACAAAATATGATAAACCATATGATATAACTAAGATACGACCAAGATTTAAAATTATTTCATCCATATTATTACTAAATAAATTATTTAAGGTACAATATAGTATATAATGTGTTATATTTAGAAACATGTGATTAGCATTTTCAAAAACCACGATTTTAACCACTTAAAAAATATTTTTATGAGTTATACCTGTATCACATTAGAATTGATTTTAAAAACATTTATAAATTTAATTAACTAAAATGGATTGAATATTTAGAATTAGAAGTTATAAATTATGTAAAAAGGTTTATTTTAATTTTAGACATAAAAAAGTAACAATGGGAAAAACGAGTTTCTGCGATATAGGTAAAATAATGTGGCGGGTTAAAGTTAAAAGGTAAATGCTTAAAATACCCAAAAATAGAAAATTAAATAGTAATTCAATAATTTTAATTAACTAAAACAACCTTTAAAACATTAATGTTCAACTAAAATCATTGGAATTAATTCCAACCAATAGTGGTTATCCTTAAATACAAAATAATCATTTTTATTCACTTAATCCCACCCTTCATCAAGTATAAATACCACATTTCCACCCCATCCCCCACTCCCAATTAAAAATCCAAAAACTTAAGATCTTTTCACAAATATTTATCCATGTTCATATTGTTTCCCCCTCCATAATTTAGGAAGAAACTCCCCAGGGTAATGGAATTCTTCTCTTCTCCCTTTTTAATTCAAGTGCTCCTATTTTGTGATCCTCCTAAATGTCAAATATTATTTTGTTTTATTCAATTTTGATATTTTTTCTACTACTGAAGTTTTTTATTAATGGGAGACCTTATTTACTTCCCATTATTCCCTTTCCAGAAGCCACAATTTTTATCATTATACTATTGTAAATTAGGAATAGAATCCTCCTCCTCTACTTTTTAATTCAAGTACATCCTTATTATGTTTCTTCTAAGTGTCTGGCTTCTTTATTTTTAAAAATTGTCTTCATTTTATTTCCTATACATTGAAAATTGTGTTTTACCAATTTGATACCCTCAATCACTCTCATTATTCTTTTCCATTAATTCATATTGTCTATCATTATTCTGCCGAAGTAGTTTGATGAATTGTTTTTCTGTTTCGTGAAATATTTTCATATTATGAAAACCCAAAACACTCCAATTTTCATGGTAATTAAAAAAGATGTAAAAAATATATATTTATTCTGGCAGATACATATATGAAACCCATATTCCATTTTCATGGATTAAAAATTATTTTTCATTCAAGTTTTTTATGAACTTTATACACGATCATTTTTATATGAAACATGTAATTTATTTCAACGAGTTATTGATGAAATTATTTCCATTATACTAAAAGTGGATAACAAGATTTAATACATATGAATGTTTCACCTTGATTTTTCTCCAATGCGTTGGGTAAATAATTAATCTCTAGAGATGACATGTTTATTATACCTTAGTGAATAGCCTTAGTAATTACGATTTATGACACCAGGGTGATAATCCTTGGTGATATGCTTATGGATGTCCAATTTTTATGTCATAACCACAATTCCATGTTATGATTTATTTTATTTATTTTATGATATGCCTCATATTTTTTTGATCATTACTTATTCATATGTATCTCTATCAAAAACTAAGTGCTTTATTTGTTTATTCCCTTGTTGGGATTTATGTTTACCATTTTCTTTGATATATGTTCTCGGGATTTGAGATGTAGTAAGAGTAACATTGTAAGAACCTATGAATATTTCTAGAAAACGAATTAGAATAAATTTTATATTTATGTTATCCTTGTGTAATTCATGTAATATGTACCTAATTTATAAGACACTAAGCCTAAAAATATCCTTTGAGTTCATTAATGTAATATTCTGTTAAAGATTTATATAAAAATCATGTATTTAAAATGTGTGTTTCCAATGTTGGTATCAAAGGGAGGTTAAGTTATTTTTGGAAATTCAGATTAAAAAATATTAGTAAAAACCTAAGGATGATTCTAAATATAAGAAAACATTCTGGCATCTTGGTGAGTATTTAGAAATTGGTCTCCAAGAAAATAAAATCATATCTGGATATAACAAGTGGATATGACACTGATTCAGATGGACCTAGGGGTAACACTTGAAAACACCACATTTAGCTAGACTTGGTCAGTAATAGGTACACAATAATGGGTCTTTCTTCACACCTATTTTGATACATTCATGGAATATTCTTTGTTTAATCACAAGATTTTACAAACCATTATGAAGTATATAAAGATATTGTAAAATTTTAATTGAGATTGAAGTATATCATCCTAGAATCATGATATTAGAAAATTTTATGATAAATCATACCTTTATAATTATTATTATAAGATTCCTAATTGTATCATATTTCTTAGTTTGGATTTCTAGTTCTTTAAAAAAAATACATGAAATAGAAGTACTTGTGAAAACAACATATACAACAAACAACGTGTTGATGGTCTTCCCAAAATTGGGGAATCTAAAGTAAGGCATCTTGTGATTATAAAAAAACTATTTATCATGTATTAAGATTATTAATATTAATATAGATGATTTTATAAACATAAAAAAGAAGATAAATTTGGAAAAAAAAATTGGAAGTATCTAAACAAGAAGAATGTAGAACACCCCACATACCATAAGTACGGAAAGAGTTCATGGGGAATTGTTTGAAAGGAATTAGAAAGTGATAAAAGTGTGGAATACATGACCATATTGCTTAGAACTATCATAGTGAGTTGAATAAAAAATACTAAAGAAAAAGGAAAGATGGTGAAGTCTCATTATGAAGTTCAATGCTTCAGGTGTTGACATCTTGGGAACTTTACCAATCATTGTCTAAATTAGATGATAAAGGAGGGGGCAAAGGTTCAACCTAAGGCCGTATTGATAGTTCTATGTCACAAATGTGGGGATCTTGGGAATTATCCAAGTCAAATCCCTATTAAAATGGACAATAAAGATGAGAAGAAAATATAATGTAACACCCCAAGGTTTAGAAACAAACACATCTTCATAGCGGATAGTTATAACCTATCCCCTAAAAATAATCTTTTCGCTTAGGTGATTTGAATTTCAAAAAACTATCATACACGGTTGTGATAAGTAATATATTTAGATTCTGATAGGTTCAACATGAATTTTTAGTGAATATTAACTTATCCTTATGAATACTAACTTACACTAATTAATATTAATGCACCATATAAATGAGAGTGAATATTTTAAAAAATAATAATTATGTTTTGATATTTTTTGAGTAATAAATATTTAGTTACAATTCTAAATTAAGAAATTTCTTTAAAATAAAATTCATTTTCTTAAAATTTATTCCTCAATAAATATTTTTTTAGCTATGATTTTAGGATAAATTTATGAGACCTCTGTTAATTATTGAAAGTACTATTAAATCAGTTTTAAATTTAAAATATAATTTTTTTAGGTAAATAATAATTTTATTTAAAAAATAAATTTCTTTTATTCAGAAATTTATTAGATAAAATGGAGTTCATTTTTGAATTCTAAAAGTCAAAAAATGGTTAGTGTGAATTTTTGGGATTTTTCTTAAATACATGAATAGTGAAATTCGATAATTTACAAAACATGCTGAATAAATAAATTTCTACAACCAACTTGAGTCCTAGATGATGTAAATGGACATTATTTAGAATTCACATTAGATTATTACAATTTTCTCACAATAATAAAAATTACTTCTTGTTTTGAGAAAAATAATAAAATAATGAATAAGATATACAAAAATCATTCCTCTCCTACACAATAAAAACCACCCCTCATTTCCTCTTCTCTTCCCTCATATAAGCCTTTAAACTTTTCAATATTATAAAAAACTCCCCTTCCCTAGTCTCTACCCACATCCATGATCTCTTATACTTTCCATAAGACCAAAACCCCTTCCCTTGAGGAGGTTATCAAGGAGGAGTACTCAAGAGGTAAATTCCTCTTCCTTTTTCCTTTTAATTTCTATTAAGTTCCTTCTTTTATTATTATCTCCTCACCTCCTCTGTCCAAATGATCAGGATACCTACAGTATCATTTATATACTATAATTATATCATCTTAATAGAATAATTATCATTTATCTCCTTACTTTATCTCTTTTTTATTTTATAAATGAAATCATCGTTCGGGAGGTGCCAATTTACAACCTTCATTGATAAAGAAGTTTCATTATCCAATATCATATTCAAGGTGGATCATGAAACCATTTTTATAGTTGCAACAGATTCTAAAATATTTATTATATCATGTGTAATGATTTTTGAACTACCATTTGAAAATTATATTAAATAACATAACAAAACAAGTTCATTGTGATCGAAAAACAGCCGTAAAATTATAAATGATTGTCACTAAATGTTTTATCTAATTATTCATAAAAATAATATATAACCAAATGATATTTATGAACATTTACAATACTATATATTCTTAAATATCATATAAATTCAATTTTGTAGATTTATACCCATTCCACATGAACTTCCATTATCATATACAATTATACCGATCATGAAAACCAAGGAAATGAACGCTCTCGAGCGATAAATTTGTATATAATTACTCATAAAAAGAACATAAACGAAATTAATAAAATTATGAAGCATCAAAAAAAATTAAATAAAGTTCTTAATTAAATAATTAATGGATTTAATTTGATTATCAAGGATTTTAAGCTCAAGTTTCAAACACATTCGAACATAAGGCTAGTGTTTTCTACCTGAAACACCATTTTCTTTTGGGTTTCTCTTTGTCTCACTTTATCCCAATTGAATTATTAACTATTATTATGTGCTCATAATAAATTAAATTTTAATTTCCAGTATATTTTTACTAATCGGAGACATTCTTTATTTTATGGGGAGTTAAATATTTTATAATGATCTTTCTCAATTCTTCCTGATATACAAGCCCGGTTCAAGGGAACTTCTCAAAATCTTACCTATTTTCAAGTGCACTATATAATATGTTTTAAGAAAAAATTATTTTTATAAAACCACTAATTTTATCATGGAATAACTACCTTATTTTATTTCTGGTTTTTTTAAAATATTTTTCCAAAAGAACTATTCTTTTAAAAGTAAAAGTGTATTTCTCTCAAAAAATTCCTCAATGATTTTATTGGAGTATTTTTATGTATTTCAACACCTCCATTGTACTTAATGTATTATTGATGTTTTTATATTATGTTTATCATATAACATATGGTATTAAATGTTTTATGATTAGTTTGACTGTGGATTATCTATCTTGATTCCATTCACCATACTATTCAGAATGGTTAGTGTTTATGTGTACGGATTAGGGAAAGTAATTTCATATGTTCATGTTGTTTATGTTCATCCCCTTTAATATGAGGAATGCATTGGACTTATAAAGTTACATGTGGGGACCTTTATATCCCCTAGATTCATCAATAGGTCTCATGAGACAAAATAGAATAGGGTTTTGGCTGAGGCCTTACCCTAGTATTTTCAGACATCTAGGTCGAGGCCTTTAAAATATGTTTCAGATGTCCGAAATTATGCACTCCCCCATTATGGTATTAGTAATTGAAAAACCTTGTGATCATTCAATTTTTATAATATCAATAGTTATGTTTCATTCTCTTATGATCATTTATATTCCCATAATTAATTATCTTTCATTCTGCCATATTATGCTTAAGTATATTTTTAAAGGCATGTGTTTTTAGTTGTTCACCATGCCTAATGATTATTTTTATGAAAAATTTTGTTGTATTAATTACCCTTACTGAGCTTATGATCTCACCCCATTCTTATGGTTTATTTTCCTCAGGTTGTGAAGATGAATATTATGAATAACTTTCAGGGATAATTTATTTTTAATATGGCTTTTTTATTATGCATTTCATTTAAAGTCATAATGTTGAAATTATGTTTGTATCTTGTTTTCCAAAACTACTAAACTATTAGTTCCTTTGGGATAGGACTTTCTTGTAGTCACAAAAATGTAATAAATAAGGAATTATATCTAGGATACTGAGGTTAGGTCCCTATAGTTAGTATCATAGGAAGTTTAATATAAAATTTGGAAACTACATTTATGAAATGTAGATTATGGAACAAATCCATACGATAAAATTTGAGGATAAACATACAATAACACCCTAGAATTTTTGTAAGGAGGAAATTATGTCTATCATCCAAGAAAATAAATCCATTTCTAGATAATACATGTGGATGTGGTTCTGGCACAGATGTACCAAAGAGTAACAACTCCGACAAGGTGTTTTGTGCTTGACCCGAGGTAATGTGGTACACGACAACATGCCATATTGCGCACCAGGTTTGACACTCACAGAAGATATTCTTAAGATAATTTATATCTTATTTACAAGTCATTATGAATGATTTAAAAGTAATGTTTTCCTCAAAGAACCCATGTTTATGATTATGGGATTAGATATGCATAAGATTTTAATTTATGTTAAGTATTCTGCTAGTCGACATTATGTAAAAGGATTCAAAACCTAATTTAGTGTATTACAACAGTTAGAAATTCTTCCTAGTTTAAGGAATGGAAACCTCATGAATGAACGTATCCCATGTATATATTTTTCCCCTATGAAAGATTATGATGTTGGTTCTGGAGCTACAACTCATGATGATAAACTTATAACTATACTTAGATAGCTGACTCGGGTTATGAACAATAACCTAATGCATATAGAGCACCCTGAACCAGGACATGGAGGAGAAATTTTCTACTACATTATGTGACAACAACCTCCATAATTTAATGTGTCAACAAACCCATTCGTAGAAGAGAAGTGGATAAATTCCTTATAGAAGATATTTCTCTCTTTGGGATGTAACGAAAGGGAGATGGTTGTCCTAGCAGTTCATTATTTATTAGTCGTTTTTTATCAATAGTGGTCACTAATTCAAAACACAAAGGCGGATGAAGAGATTTAAAATATGGAATGGAGGTATTTTAAGGATATTTTATTAGAAAAATACTTTCCTCATGAACAATGACCAGATATGGAAAGGCAGTTTCTGGATATAAGGAAATAAAAGGATGAGAGTGTTGAAAAGTATGATTCTAACTTCACAAGGATAAAAACGCATGTCGCAGTATACATACGTAATTCAAGGACAAATATTTATTTATTTTTTTTATAATTTAAAACCATTCCTCTAAAAGGAATTGGTTCCCCAAACATTCTTATCATATGAAGATATAGTCATATATGCAATCAATTCAAATAATGAATTTTCTATGTCTTATGACTTTAAAGGAAAGAAATATTAGAAGAGGGTGGAAGAGGAAATAATTGATAAAGGTAATGATTAAAAAGGGTAGTTTTCTAACATGTGATACTTTTGGAAAGAAACACCCCAGAGTCTTCTTAAAAGGAAAAGGAGTCTGTTAAAAATGTAGAGAAAGAGGATACTAATTTAGAGATTTCAATGGAAATAAAGAAGATTCCAATGTTCAATGCTAAAATTGTAAATAGATGGGACATTATGCCAATGATTCTTCTAATATTCAAGGAAAAATTCCTCAAATAAGTCCAATGGGGAAAGGCTAATTTTATGAGATCACAAATGCTGAAGTTGAAGTTCTTAATGATGTGTTGGAAGGTACTATAATCATTTTCAGAAAACATGGATGATGGTTTATTTTATTCTAAATCATCACATTCCTTCATATCTTCCTAGTTTTACTTCAAAATTAGATATTTCTAATTCTCCTTAACAGGTATTTGTCAGTCAAAACCCCTCAGGGAAGTCTCATTACAACAAAGATATTTCAGGCAGTCCCCATTATGGAATATAAAAATGATTTATCTATATATTTTATCATCATACCATTGGTCAGATTTGAAATAATCATTTTCATGGATTGGATTTCAAAATATGATGTGAAAATATATTGAAAGAAGAAGGAAATTATGATTTGTGAGGAATGTGTAGAATCCATTATCTTTCGAAAATAAACATCACCATATGATTCTTATCTTTATCCACCCCCAGTAGCTCTACTGAATGAAATTATTGGGGTGGATTAGAACTTCATATATATTAGTGAGGAAACATATATTCAAATTTAAGATGTACCTATTGTGAAAGGATACATTGATACATTTCCATTAGATTTTCCTATAAATCCTTCGGAGCAGGAAATTGAGTTTTCTATTGATTTAAATATTGGTGCAAGGACTATATCAAATAATCCTTACCAAACGGACACACAGGAATTAGTTCAACTAAAGAAAAAAATAGAGTAATTGAGTGATAAAGGATTTATCCACCTGAGTGTTTCTCTATGGGGATCCCCTGTTCTCTTTATCAAAAAGAAAGATGGATCCATGAGACTATGTATTTAATATAGAGAAATCAATGATATTATAATAAATAACAAGCACCCCTACCTCGGATTGATGATTCATTTGATCAACTTAATGGAGCCCAATATTTTTCAAAGATTGAACTTCAATCTGGATATCAACAGTTGTGTGTGAGGAAGAAATATATTCCAAAGAGAGCATTACGAACCAGGTATGTGCATTATGAGTTTATAGTAATGCCTTTTGGACTAACTAGTGAAACATATGTTTTCATGGGAATAAATTGTACATTATTCTAAAGACTCTTCGAAAAAATTAATTATATGAGAAGTTTAACATGTGTGAATTTTGACTTTAGTCAGTTTTTTTTCATGGTCATATTGTCTCTAAGGATGGAATCGTACATGATCATACAAAGATAAAGGTTTTCAAGGAATGACTTACTCCAACGAACATAACTGAGGTACGTAGTTTTATTGGTTTAGCAAGTAATTATCGACTTTTTGTTCATAACTTCAAAAATTTAGCCAACACATTGTCCAAGATTAATCATAAAGGGGTTAAGTTTGTATGTAAAAAATAATGTGAATAATACTTTGAAGAATTTAATAGGAGATTAGTGAATTATACAATCTTAACTCTACCATTAATAAATGGTTGATTTATGATCTAAAGAGATGCATCAAAGAAAGTAATTGGTTTTTTCCTTATGAAAAATGATAGAGTTATTGCATATGCATCTAGGTAGTTAGAAATTCATTAAAAGAACAATCCAACTCATGATATTGAGTTATAATCTATAATATTTTCTTTGAATATATGGATACACTATCCCTATGGATAATGTTATGAGATATAAATGGATCACAAGAGTTTAAAATATATCTTCTCACAAAAAGAACTCGTCATGAGGAAAATGTGATACTTGAGAAACTCAAGGATTACGATTTTTTTATATACTACCACCCAGGAAAGGAAAATATGGTTTTTGATTCCTTGATTAGGAAGAATCAAGGAGTTTTAAAAAATGAGGATTGAAATGGATCATGTATTCATGTATATAGTAAATATTCATATGGGAATTATCAAAGAAGGTGAAACATCATTACTTTTTCAATTGGTTGACCAACCATATTTATTAGAAAGAATTAGAACTTCTCAGTCTGATGATGAGAATCTTCAAAATAAAATTAAATGTGTGAGTGATGAGGAGTTGGATGACTTTGTGTGTGAAGATGGAATTTTAAAATTTGGGAAGAGGTTATATGTTCTCTCTATAACCGAGCTGAAAAAGGAGTTATTAGATGATTCTCATTGCTTGAATTTCTCTATACACCCTCATATCACTAAAATGTATATATATTTTAAAGAATGATTCTGGTTGGACAACATGATGTGGGAAATTGCTGATTATGTATCAAGAAGTTTATTTTATCAATAAGTTTTGGACGAACAACAATATCCTAGAAGGGTCATGTAACCTCTACCTATTCCTAAATGGGAATTGGCTGACATCCCCATGTATTTTATAAATAGATTACCCAAAACTCCAAGAAATAATTATGCAACATGGGAAATTGTGGAACGACTTATTAAATATGTGCATTTCCTCACTATAAGGGAGGATTTTCCACTGGAGTGCCTTTCACGACTATATATCAATGAATTTGTTAAACTTCATGGATAAACTATCTCAATTGTGTTTGATCGTGATCCACAATTCACCAAACAATTCTAGAAAAGAGTCCAAAAAAACGTAGATAATGAGCATTTATTGAGTACTACTTATCGCCCTCAAACTAATGGGAAATCATAAAGGAAGAATCATACATTAGAAGACATGTTGAGATTGTGCTCAATTGATTTCCAAGTTATGTGGGATAATTATTTAACTTTGGTGGAGTTCTCTTACAATAATATTTTCCATTCAAGTATTCAAATGGCACCATATGAAGCATTATATGGAAAGAGATGTCGTGCACCAATGTGTTGGGATGAAGTTGGTGAAAGGAATCTAGTAGACCCAGAGCTTGTGGAGGAAAAAGTAGCGAAGGTAAAGACTATTAAAACCCATATCTAAGTAGCTCAAATTAGAGAAAAGATCTTTGTTGATAATAGAAGGAAGGATTTGTAATTTCAAGTTGGTAATCATGTTTTCTTAAAATTCTCTCTATGAAAGGGTGTTATAATATTTCATAAGAAAGGTAAATTGAGCCCTTGGTACATTGGTCATTTTGAAATTTTGGATAGAATTAGAGATGTGGATTATCATTTGGAAATGTTTCATTTCCTTTATAAGGAACAAAATGTGTTCTATGTATCATTATTGATAAATTACATCCTTGAACCAACACATGTACTCACTTTTGAAGGTATAGAATTAGAACCTGACTTATCTTACTATGAAGTGCCTATTAGGATTCTAGACATTATAGAACATGTGTTGAGGTACCCGGCAACTCAATCAGTAAAGGTACTTTGGAAGAATCATAAAATCAAAGAGACAATGTGAGAGCCTGTGGAACTTATTATGAAGACCTACCCAAATCATTTTATGATATAACATTCGAGTAATTTAGAGGATGAAATTTTTGTAAAGGTGGAAGAATGTATAATCCCAAGGTTTTACAAATAAATTTAATATATAATAAATACAACATCGAACCCTTGAGAAACAAACACTTTCTTATATAAGATAGTTATAACCTAGTTTCTAAACATAATTTTTCCGCTTCGGTGATTTGAATTTTAAAAAACTAAGATACACAGTTGTAATCAGTAAGATATTTAGAGTTTGATAGGATCAACTTACATTTTGGGGGAATAGTAACTTATCCTTACGAATAGTAACTTACCCTTATGAATATTAATGTACCCTTATGAATAGATCCCCACCCATGTATGTATATATAAAATTTAGGCACTATATAAATGAGAGTGAATATTAAAAATAATAATAATTAAGTGTTGATATTTTCTTGAGTAATAAATGTTTAATTACATTTTTAAATTAATAAATTTAGTTAAAATTAATTTCATTTTCTTAAAATGTATTCCTCAATAAATATTTTGTTGTCCTATGATTTTAGAATAATTTTATGTGTCCTCGGTTAATTTTTGAAAGTACTATAAATCTGGTTTTAAATTTAAAATATGTATTTTTCATGTAAGTAATGATTTTATTTAAAAATTAAATTTCTATTAATTATAAAATTATTTTGACAAAATGGAGTTCATTTTTTTACTCTACATGTTGAAAATTCTTAGGGTGATTTTTTGGGATTTTTCTAAAATACTAGAATAGTGAAATTCAATAATTTATGAAACATGATAAATAATTTAATTTTTGCATCAGACGTTAGTCAGGTATGATGTAAATGGATATTTTTTTGAACTCACATGCATTTATTTCTATTTTTTGTCACAATAATATAAACTATTACTTGTATTGAGAAAAATTATAAAATAATGAATAAGATATTCAAAAATCACTCCTCTTCTCCACTATAAAAGCCACCCCTCACATCCTCTTCTATTCACTCAACTAAGCCTTGAAGCTTCTCAAAGTTATACCAAAATACTCTTCCCTAGTCTCTTCCCACTTCCAGTATCTCTTGGTCTTTCCAAAAGACCAAAACCCCTTCCCTTAAAGAGGTTCTCAAGGAGGAGTACTCAAGAGGTAAATTCCTCTTCCTTTTTCCATTTAATTTCTTTTAAGTTCCTTATTTTATTATTATATAATCACCTCCAGTATCATTTATATATTGTAATTTTATCATGTTAATTTAATAACCATCATTAATCTCCTTACACTCTATCTTTTTTATTTTATAAATTAAATCATCGTTCGAGAGGTGCCAATATACTACCATTGTGGATGAAGAGGTTTCGTCCTTCAATTTATTCTTAAAAGATTGTCATAAAACCATTTTTATAGATGAAACAGATTCTAAAATATGTATTATATCTTTTATAATGATTCTAGAATAAACATTTATATTTTCAATTAAATAATAGAACAAAATGGGATCGTTGTGATCGAAAAACTGCCATAAAAATATAAACCATTATCACTAAATGTTTTATCTAATTATTCATAATCATAATATATAAACAAATGATATATATAACCATTTACACTAATGTATGTTCATAAATATCATAAAAATTCAATTATGAATAATAGTACCCATTCCACATGAACTTCCATTATCAAATACAATTATACAGATCATTAAAAACCTAGGAAACGAACACTTGCAGGTGATAAATTTGTATCTTATATATCATATAAATGGCATAAATGAACTTAATAAAATTATGAAGAATCAAAAATATGTACGTAATGTTACTAATTAAAAAATTAATGTATTTAATTTTATTATATTGGATGTTAATCTCAAGTGTAGAACACATTCGAACAAAAGATAAGGGTTTTCTACCCAAACCTCCATTTTCTTTTAAGTTTCACTTTGTCTCTCTTTATCCCAATTAAATTGTCAATTATACTTATTTAATCTTAATAAATTATATTTTAATGTTCTTTATATTTTTATCAATCAGATTCATTCTTTATTTTATGGGGATTTAAATTTTTTATAAAGATCTTTCTCAATTCTTCCTGATAAACAAGATCGATACAAGGGAACTTCTCAAATTCGTACCTCTTTTCAGGTGCCCAAAATAATATGTTTTAAGAAAAAATTATTCTTCTAAAAACACTAATTTAATCATTTAAAACTACCTTATCTCATTTCTACTTTGTGAAAATATTTTTCCAAAAGAACTCTTCTTTTCAAAGTAAAAGTGTATTTCTCTCAAAAATTCCTTGATGATTTTATTAGAGTATTTTTTTTTCTATTTCAACACCTCTATTGAATTTTATGTCTTATTGAAGTTAATATATTATTTTTATCATCTATCATTTTTTGTTAAATAGTTTATAATCAGTTTGACTGTGGATGTGTTATCTTGATGCCATGCAACATACTACTCAGAATGGTTAGTGTTTATATTTATAGATTGGGGAAAGTTATTTCATATGTTCATGTTGTTTATGTTTATCCCCTTTCGTATATGGAATTAATTTGACTTAGAAAGTTATGGGTGGGCCCCACTATATCCCCTATATGAATCGGTAGGTCTCATTAGACAAAACATAATTGGGTTTTGGTCGAGGCCTTACCCTAGTATTTTCAGACATCTTGACTGAGGCCTTGACAATATGTTTTAGAAGAACGAAATTATGTATTCCCTCATTATGGTATTAGAAATTGATAAAAAATTTGACCATTAGACAAGTATAATATCAACGGTTATGTTTCACTCTCTTATGATCATTTATATGGAAATATGTAATCAGTTTTTTTTCCTTCCGAATTATGCTCAAGTATATGTTTAAAGGCATGTGTTTTTAGTTATTCACCATGCCTAGTGTTTATTTTTATGATCACTTCAACTACATTACTTACCCTTAATGAGAATCTGATATCACCCATTTCTTATTTTTTAGTTTTCCCATGTTGTGAAGATGGATATTATTAATGACTTTTAGGGATAATCTAGGAGTCATATGGATTTGATATTATGTATTTCATTTTTAGTTGTAATTTTGAATTTATGTTTGTAACTTGTTTTCCGAAACTACTAAACTATTTTTTTCTTCAGGATACAAAATTAATGTATTCATTCCAATGTAACAAAACAAATCCCTAGATTTAGGCTATTGGGGTCAACTCCATACATATAATCTCTAAACCAAGGGAACTATATTGGGACTACTCTCTGAAAACTATGATTCACTACACCATAGTTCTATTTTTCCTGTTGTGATCCTAGTTTATTGGTATGCTTTCTAAAATTATCAATTCACTCCCCAAAATTAATTTATCTCATCAATGGAAATATTTTATGATTTTTATCAAGTGTTAATATTTTTGGGAATGTTCTTACAAATCATATTATATGTCATTTAGTGGAATTTTATTATTACTATTAAAATTATCCTTCTCAATATTCAAGTTTTTCATTATAGTAAAATAGGAGGATTTATTAACATGTTTTAATTTAGTTAAATATAATTAATTTTTTGTTTAAACTTTTTCTTTTCAATAGGACACTTATCATATGGAAAGAAATAAATCTAGTAAAAAATTATTATACCTTTTAGAATACTTAATAATAAATATTATTGGAAAGGATATTTAGAATGATTTAGAAAAAGATTCAAATATTCAACTCACTTGAAAGAAACGGTTTCATCTACCCAACACCTTTTCATTTTATCAATCTTGTAATTTTTTCACTATGGTTTCAAAGGACTAATTATGTCATTTATTTCAGGAAAGGAAGAACTACCATGGACCTGACCCTTTCTATATTGGAGTTACAGACTACTTGATAAAGTAAGAAATTAAATATCATCAAAATTGAGGAAGACATTGATCTTTTGAATTAAAGGAATGGATCAATATGAAAAAATTGTGTGGATGGAATTTATTTAAGGGGATAATAATGTGATGACCTGAAAAATGTACTTTTATTAATGGATCTCTTGCCTCCAAATAACTTTTTTTATGTTTGGAATATTAGCCCATAGAATGAATTTTTATTTCATGATAACTTCATAAATCATTTATAAATTTGGACTAGTAAAACAATGAATAAAAATAGAATAAAAAAATTAAAAATAGTATATTCACTATAACAAACTCCATATTCTTGAAATCCCCCAAGAAGATCACCCCTACCATAAAGTTAGAAAAAAGAAAAACAAGGGTTAGGAAAAAAATAGGCATTACCAAATGATTTATAAAAACCATTGTAAGTGAAAAAGTGGGTAATATTAAGGGTCTAACAGGTTATTTATAAGGATATATGACCATTCATAAAGAGCAGTGTTGGAAAATATGACTGGTAGAAATTATGAAAAT
This sequence comes from Viscum album, assembly GCA_963277665.1. Lineage (NCBI taxonomy): Eukaryota > Viridiplantae > Streptophyta > Magnoliopsida > Santalales > Viscaceae > Viscum > Viscum album. Next base: position 688,749,414 of record OY728158.1, on the reverse strand, counting down.
TAATTAAGAAGTCGGTCGGTCAATATTATTATTGTTGGTGTAATAAAGTGACAATTGGGATTATTTTATAGAAACTATATAAATATTTAATTTCTTTTTAAATTATGTAATATCATAAATTTATATGTTTTAAATAAATTTTATTTCCTTTAAATTATCTTGTAAAACAATTTTAGATTATAATATAAATTAGAGATGTCCTAAGTAATTTTTATAATGGTCAAAAAGTTCTTAGTGTCAAAAAACGGTTAAAATTTAATAAATAAAAAAATTTATCTATAATAAAGTATTATCATATTTAGAGTATTATTTTGATAAAAAAATAAGTGTCACTTTTGATTTCAACACATAGGAATTATCATAAGGTGAATTTATGGTAATTTTATAAAAAGTTGATTTTTAAGTTAAAAAGTTAAAATATTGTTTTTCACGAAATATGATAAAACATATGATATAATAATGAAATTAATAAGATTTAAAATTATCTAATCCCAAATATTAATAAAAAATTATTTAAGTAACAACATAGTACATAATTTTTTATATTTAGAAACACATTTTTAGCATTTTTGAAAACCATGATTTCAACCTTTAAAAACTATTTTTATAAGTTATATGCTTATCACATAAGAATTAATTTTTTCCATAATTATAAAATGAATTTAGTGAAATGAATAGAATATTTATAATAAAAATGTCAAAATTATTTAATAGGTTCAATTTCATTTTTACACATAAAAAATCAACATGGTAAAAAAAGATTTACTCAGGTATAGGTAAAATAATGTAGCGGGTTAAAGTTAAAAGGTAAAACCCAAAAAAAAACTAAAAAAAATGTAAAATTAAATGGGTGTTTTAGGTTTTTCATTCATTGAAATATCCTTTAAAACATTAATTTTCCACCAAAATATTTGTAATTAACTATACCCGATATTGTTTACCCTTCAATACAAATTAATCATTTCTTATTCACTTAAAGCCACCCATACTCAAGTATAAATACCCCCTTCCCACTACCACTCTCCACTAAAAATTAAAAATACATGAAGGTATGCTCTTTTAACTACCCAAATAGTTCATCTAAGGTTTCCCAAGGTGTCTCTAAATTCCAATGATTTCCTCCTCTGCAATTTAGGAGGCAACTCTTCAAGGTACGGGAATTCTTTTTTTCTCCCTTTTTCATTCAAGTACTCCTCTTTTGTGAGTATCCTAAATGTCAAATATTATTCATTTTTATGAGCTTTTCATCTTTCTTATGCTTCCCAAGATATATTTCATCAATTTGATACCTTATTTACTTCCCATTATTTCCATTCCATAAGACACAATGTATATCGTTATGTTGTCGGAATTTAGTAAGGGAATCCTCCTCTTATCCTTTTTCATAAAAGTGCATCCTGATTATGTGTCTTCTAGGTGTACACATTATTTCCTTTTATTAATTATATTTATACTTCCAAAATGTTTTTTTACCATTGTGATACCTCTGATATTTCTCATTATCTGTTTCCTGTAATCCATGTTGTATACCGTTATGATGCTGAAATAATTTCCAGAATTTTTTTATCTTTTTCATGAAATATTTTCATATTGTGAATACCCAAAACTCTTCCATTTTGAGTGTAATTCACCTAGATGTAAAAATATATTATTGATTCTATTATATATATATATATATGAAATCCATATTACCTTTTCAGTAGTTAAACATTTTTTGTTCAATACTATTAAGTACATTATATGAAATGATTTTAATATGAAACTCGTTATTTATTTCGATAGGTATTTTAAAAAATGATTTCCTTTATGCTCAATGTGGCTCACACAGTTGAAAACAAATAAATGGTTTTCCCTTATAGAACAATAATGAATTGGGTAAATAATTAAAATCTATAGATGGCATTTTTATGATACCATGGTGAATAACCACAGTAATTATGGTTTATGACACCTTGGTGTAAAAACTTGGTGACATGCTTGTGAATTTCATATTTGTATGTTGTATACACATTTCCATTTAATAATTAATGATGTTTATTTTAGGATATGACTTTTATTCATATGATATTTCATTATTCATGTTATACTTTTTCACATTCCAAGTGTTTCGTTTGTTTAGTCTCTTATTGGGCTTTATGATCACCCTTTTATTTGATGTTTGTGCCCAGAATATGAGATGCAGTATGAGTAACCTAGGAATAACCTATAAATATGTATATAAAGTGGATTAGAATATTCTTTCTATATACATTATCCTTGTGTAATTTATGTAATATGTACCTAATTTCTAAGATAATGAACCTAGAGTGATCCTTCAAGTTCATTAATGTAATATTTTGTTATGGATTTATGTGAAATTCATGTATTTAGAAGGTAGGTTTTCATAAAAGGAAATGCTTAATTACATGAATTTGATTCATATATTGAGGCATGGGATTCATATCTAACAACACTATAAAATACTTTCCTTGTAATTACATAGGGGATATCCATTATATATGCGTGTTGTATTGAATTGGTATTAAAAAAATTTAATTTAGCCTAAAAATTTTATATCATCTTGTTAGTCATCCAGTATATTTGATTTAGGATAATATATTGAGGATTTAGGATTATATTTAATTTCCTATTATTATTTTTAGAGTTCTTATCTTTAGGATTTTGATACATATATGGCATCAAAATAAATAATAATTGAAAATTGGAGCCTAATATAGTCTCTCTTTCCCCTAAATTTATGGATTTTTTCCCAATTAGGGATAGGGATGTTAGGTTCATGTGATTCCTCATCAACAAATGGGTTTGTCTAGTTAATGAAATCAATAGAGTTATATTTTTAATTTTCATCATATTAAGGTTCCATTATATTGAGTGGTTCCCTTCCTTCTAGTGATTGGGGAAATAAATCTAAAAGAATATAGATTAGATTGGTTATAAGAAAAGGATATTATCATTAGTCCTTGTTTCACTGATGATGTTTACAACATATCCTACAATTATAAACTAATGAAAGTTTCATCCCTTATGTTATATAGGGAATTGGTTTCATGACTAGTTGACTTATTCATCCCTTGGTTATTTCATTTCCTTAACTGATAAATTCTATGGAAATCTAGGCATAAAATTTTGATATACACTAGTTTAAAACTTATTGGAACATTTTTTCTATTTTTATTTGAGTGTAAGATACATAATTTACTTGTTCCATGAATTTATCCAACACTAAATGCCTAAATCAAATCATCTTTGGAAGAATACCAGTGATGGTCAATATTTTTTTATTTATTATTCCCCAATATATAGTGAAATAGTAAATCATTAGGGTAGTCATTAAAAAAACCTTATCTAGGTATCCTTATATCTGCAAGATTAACCAACTTATTCCCCATGGTGGAAAAAAATTAGAAACTTTTCAATTTCCAAAGAAATAATCATTATTCTACTGGTTCTTTTGGTTAGGGGTATTATTCTCCTTCCTTCTGACATGATGAGGGAATTGTTTCCACCACCACTATTCAAGAGGTGGATCCATGTGATATTCGAAATAATTAGGGGTTACATTTTAAATTGTAACTAGTTTTAAAAAGATGCTAATATTCTCTACTATACTATATTTCTTCTCTCGTGCTGATAGTTCTAGCCATGCCACTGATATTTTATGTCGAAAACTATCTTATGTCTATTCTAATAGACCACAAAATCCTAGAAACCAACACGAAACATTAAGGGAATGAGAGGATATTTTAATACATTATTTAGATTTTATATGAATAATTCTAACAAATTTTCCTTAAAAAGCTATATATTTAGGGAATAGGTTGGAAAAATTTAGTGATGATGTTTATGACACTATTTTTTCATGTTTTCTCAATTTCAGTTGTCAAGGATTTTCATCTTCTTTAGTGTGTAGTTAAATATGTAAATAAATTTTTATCTGAGATCATCTGAATTCAGGACAAACCGAGTTATTATTTCTTATACAAGGAAAATCCTAATCCTTAAATGGTTTATACAGTGCCCAAGATATTTGTTTCCTACTTTCACTCTAGTGTTTCCAATATGAGAAATCATCAATACACATTTTGAGTGAGGTGATACTAAGGATCTATAATTCCAATGAATATTTAGAAAGTGGGATTCCAATTAATGGGTTTTAGAGGATTCAATTTCACTCATTCTGTATATGGATCCCTCTCTAGTTATATTGGTGCATGTATCCACTATATGGAATAAATTTAAGGAGTAAGGGACTCAATGAAATTAAGGTTTTTAGGTTAGATTATCTCTTAGGACCATGATCAAGTAGATAAAATTGATGATGAATTATATGTTTGGTTCAACATTTCTTATAGGTGATAAAAATGTTCATTTTCCCTAGATATAATCAAATTGAGAAAATATTTCCATAAGAAATGGAGTTCTTAATAATCCGTGACAATCGGGGTTAAATAGACACATTCTCTTGGACATGAGTTAGTCAAATGACTAGAATTCACCTTTTCTATGAATGTGATTTCATTTTGTAGAAAGGTATTATTTGGAAGAATGATATTAGCCTCATCCTGGGAGTTTCATTTAGTAAGTATACTACCATTGAGTGGTTGTATGTTGATTTATATTGGATTCTCCTACTCAACTTCATATTGAGATATCATCTACTCAATAGAGATGGGCTCATCATATTTCAGTGATTAGTTTCTTATAAATATATTCACATGTTTTTAATTATCAAAAAGTAAAATTGCATTGAGTAAGTGGTAACATATCTCAACAATTCATATACCCTGACCCTTTCACACATTTCCATTACAAATCCAAAATCCATTTGACATATTCACATTAATCCATTTTGTTCATTTTTACACCATTCAAAACAATCCCTTAATTTATTCAAGGTTTTGAAATAACCATTCATTTTTTTATTTTTAAATCAAATCAACATTACAACATGTCCACCAAGGTCTTTCCATTATCCCAAGTCAATTTCTTACTTGATATTTCAATTTCCCATGTATGGAAGCTTTTTCACACAACATGGATGGCCTTAAATCGGGTAATTAAAACTGAAGGAATCCCACAACAATCATGAGGGATTCAATTCATCATTTAGCCAACCATTTTAATTAATATTAATAAATTAAACAAATGTACATCAAGAGGAAATCAATATCAAAACCACACATGCACAAATATATGATGAAACTTTGGGATATAACTTGTAGACCACATACATTGAATCTAAAGATAAATGCACCCCTAACCATAACCTAAGATATATATTAAAGAAACATTTAAATCCATAGTCTAAGATCCACTAAAAACAAGGGTTTTATATATTTGAAAGAAGAAGAACAATTCTACAGCCCAAATCTCAAATGGAGAATCGAGAGGAGTGTTAGACAAACTCAGAGATTTGATCCAAAACCAACGGAGATCCAATGGCCTAGAATCAAAGTTTAACCACTCTTGGGATGATTTTGAGATTGATTTCATCATTATGGTTCCATGGGGATAATGTAGAATTAAATCAGTTCAGAAACTAAAAAACGTGAAGGGAAAGTTTTGTAATTTCTCAATTTTTAATGAGGTACACAGTTTCGCCACATTGTTTGTCAAACTCTATGAAAACTGTGCGCCAACTACCATCCTAGTAAAACTTAATCTGTACAGTTATCTAGGAATTCCACATAGTTTTGAAAATCATGTGCCTACCATGCAAAACTCCTCAATTTGAGCTTGCACGATTTGGATCTCCTCCTTGCACGGTTTCCAAAACCGTGCACCCATCCTCCTATCCCACATGGTTTGGGAACACATTTTCCACTAACCATGTGCCAAATGCATAACATGCACAAAACCACCATTTTTTCATTTTTTATGTGTCCTGAACCCCTGGGACACCATTGAGCTTCCTCACACACCTAGTAATCATTCCTTTAAGAAAAATTAATAAATTTAAACCAAAATTTAAACAAGGATATACATTCATGAAGTCTAGGATCAAAAAACCTCCCCACCATATAATGGTTCATTATCAAGTGGCCCTTCATAAGTATCACTGAGCAACTAAAGCCAATATATTGGCCCACTAAGACTCTACATCTGACTCCCTTTCTGAAGTCTTCTTCCTGAACATTCCCATGACTCCACAAAACTCAAACCAAAGTCATAGTCTTTACATATAACACCTTCTCACTAAGATCCATAATATAAACTCTATGCTTTTCAAATGATGCATTAGCCTAAATCTCAACATTCTCAACATCAATCACATGTGATGGGTCTGGGTGATACTGATGAATTTGTGACACATAAAGACATCGGGCATACCACTATACCACTAGGGAAGATCCAATCGGTACACCACCTTCTTGATCCTCTCAACAATCTCAAATGGTCCCACATACCAAGGTGCCAACATACCCTGTTTCTAAATTTTATGGTGACCCAACCTTGGTGACACCTAAAGAAACCTACGGCTACCCATCATAAACACAGTAGGTTGATGACTCCTATCTACATATGACTTATACATTAACTTTTATCCATATGTTTCCTAATCAACTAGATCTTCTCTAATGTCCCATACATGAGACTCGATCCGAACAATTCTAAGTCCCCATATTCCATCCAAAACAATAGAGACCTACACGATCTACCATATAGTACCTCATATAGCTCCACCAGAATTAAAGAATGGTAAATATTATTGTAATAAAACCTAATCATCATAAGATTCTTTTCCCGTGATCCACCAAAATCTAGGACACAAGACCTTAACATGACCTATAATACTTGAATGGTATGATCTAACTATCTTTTTATCTGTAGGTGGAAATCCATACTCAAAAATACCTGGATACCATGTGCCTTCTATAATCCCTGCCAGAAGCATGATGTAAAAAATATATCATCACCTAAAACTATAGTTAATGAAACCCCATACAACCACACTACCTCCCAAACATGCAACTCGCCCAACTGGTCCATGGTGAAGGTTTCTCGAACTAACAAGAAGTGAGACACTTTAGTAAAATAATCTTCAACTACCCAAATAACATCATTATTATAAGGATTCCTTAGGAAAACCACAATTAAATCCCTCATTACATCATCCCATTTACATTTTGGAATGGGTAATAGCTACAACAAAACATTCGGCAGCTAATTTTTTTCTTTAACCTGTGGACAGGTATAGCAATGTGCCACAAAACCTATAACCCCTTTCTTCATCACTGACCACCAACAATACCTTCACTGATCATGGTAAATTTGGGTCAATCTATTATGCAATTCCCACTTTGATGCATAAAAATAAGTCATCAAATCGTCTCGCATACACATTGGCAAAAAAATATGGCCACGAACATAAACAACCCCATTATTTCCAATAGTCCAACCAGAAGGTGACCACACACATTTAAAAATTTCTATTAAATCCAAACATTATGATTCCACATGTTTCTTCTCCATGATCACTCTCAAAAGTGAAGAATAAACTATCAAGGATGCATGGTTCATCTTCCCTTAGCCATCTTGCACCTCTAGGTGTATCTCAACAAACAATTCCATCATCTTCTACTTGGAACTAGATTCCAAAACTGCCTATTTTTTATTTTTACAGCTTCAGGAATCCGCAACACTTTTTACCTTTCATGGTGTGTAAACTATCTCAAAATCAAAGGAATTTATGTACTCAACCCATATTCACAAATAAAGATTGAAATCTCACTAGTAGAAAATGTATTTAAGGCTCTTATGATTAGTATACATCATAAATCATTTTCCCAACAAGTATTTATTCCAACACTTCAATGAATACACCATCGCAACCTATTCAAGATCATGAGTAGGGTAATTTCTTCCATGTGGAATCAGTTGACGTGACCCATATGCCACAAATCAATCATCATGTATCAACACGACTCCAATCCGCACATGTTATGCATCATAAAACATGATATACCCTTTTCCTGACTCATGTAAGATCATAATTGGTGTAGTCATCAAACATTTCTTTAACTCTTGGAAATCATTCTCACATGCCCAATTCCAATAAAACATGGTGTCTTTAATGGTTAATATCAATAGTGGTGATGCCAAAAAAGAAAAGTCTCTGATAAAAATTTAGTAATAACTGACCAAACCCAAAAAAATCATACATCAGAAACATTCTCGGGCTATTCCTATGACACAACTCCCTACACATTCTCTAGATCCACTAAAATTACCTCCTCTAAGATAATGTGACCCAATAAATGTTTCTTATCAATCCATAAATGAAATTTATAGAGATTTTTTTATATCCTAATCTCTTTTAATGTACTCATAATGATTTCAAGATGTTTGGCATGATCATCACGAGTTTTAGAGTACACTAATATGTCATAAACAAAGACAACTATGAAATGGTCAGGGTTTGGGTGAAATATTTGTTTAATTAGATCCATAAAAACTACTAGCACATTGGTCAACTCAGACAACATCACAAAAAATTACTACAACTTGTACCTTCTCTTGGAATTAGTCATAGGTATATCAGAAGGTCTTACCCACAACTACTGATACCCCAACATCAAATTAATCTTAAATAACACTGAGAACCAATTAACTGTTCAAATAGATAATTTATTCAAGGAATTGATAATTTATATTTGACGGTCATCTGGTTTAGCTTCCTATAATCAAAACATAACCAAAATGATCCATTATTTTTCATGGAAAACAACACAGTAGATCCCTTTGGTGACATACTAGGATGGATAAACACTTTACTCTCTAACTCCTTCGGCTAAGTCTTAAGCTCATGGATTTATACTAGTTCTACTCTATATGGAGGAATGGAAATTTATTCTTCCCCCAGAAACAACTCTATTATGACCTCAACATATCTATCAAGAGAAACCCCTGAGAAGTCCTTAAGAAATAAATCCTCAAACAGATCAATCATAGGAGGAAGGGAAAGTTTCTCTGCTACCTAGTCATCAAGTGTGATACAAGCCACTTGGGTTGTGAGTTCACCCAACCACCGACCAACTGGCCATGCATAGCTCACCTAAACATCCCATTCACCATGGTGGATAGAGGTGTCTCTTTAAAGATATCTAAATGTTACCCTATGATGATAACAATCAATGTGGGCCCAGTACAACCTTTACCAGTACATGCCAAAAATTAAATCAAAACCTAACTTTTGAATAACAAAAAAATCCCACCGAAAATGATACCAACTAACCTCGACAACACACCCCTTACAATTCCTGGTATTTTCTGTTCACACCCCTAATGGTGTATTAAGTAAAATAACCCCACATATATGCTCCAATACTAAGCCTAAAATAGTTAGTGCATGAAGGCACTAAATAAGTGACATGATAAACAAAAGACAACCCATTTTTAATTATATAATAAAATTTACTTTATCTGATTTCATTATTTGTTTGATGGGTTAAGCATTTATGTCATTTACCTAATATCCCAAACTGATTAATTACCTAGCATAAGGAATAAGTCAAGTTCCCTATATCGCTAGGGAAATCCATTTCACAATAATTTATATCACACTTAACTCATAGAATCAGTCCATGTAGTTTCATCCAATTAAACCATTAGGACCTAGAGCATCAGTCTGGTACCCAAACCTATGCATTCTAGAGGTGGGTTAGAGCGTTAGTCCAACCCAACCCATGGGAGGAGTCTCAGTCCTTTACCCCACCCGTGGGATGATCCTTGGTCCATTATCCCCTAACACCAAACCGTGTTAGCATTCTTTCCCATCCTTTTACTAAATATACCATACACAATCAATAAACCTAACATACACATTTTAACAATCATTCAATATATAGGTCGTTATTAATCATTATCCCATTAATGCACTTACCATTTACATCACATATCATATTTAACTTAATTCCCTTCCTTATGTATTAACCCATTATTCATAATCAACGATTCACATACATTATCCCATTTAAAATAACTCAAGACTTCATATTCCTTGACCCATTCACACATTTCCATTACAAATCCATAATTCATTTGACAATTCACATTAATCCATTTTCTTCATTTTCACATCATGCCAAACAATACCTGAATTCAATAAAGGTATAGAAATAACCATTAATTTTCCCCGTTTATCACAAATAAACATTAAAACCTGTTTAACATGGTCTTTACTTTATCACAAGTCAAGTTCTTACTTGACATTTCAATTTTCCATGCTTGGAAACTTTGTCACATCCCATATGTGGATTTAAATCAGTCAAGTCAACCTCAAGGCCTCCCACGAGGATCATGAGGGGTTTAATTCATCATTTAATCAACCATTTTACCAAATGTTTCTAAATTCAACAAATTCACATCAATAGTAAAGCAATATAATAACCACACATGCACAAATATATGAAAAAGTATGGGATATAACTTATAGACCACCTACCTCGAATGTGAAGATGAACGCACCCTTAACCTTAGCCTTAGATCCAGATTCAAGCGCCCTTTGAAGCCAAAACAAAATATCTTTAAAAAAAACGAGGGTTTTAGGGATTTTGAAGAAGAATAACTATTCTATAAGCTCTAATCTATAAAATATAAGAAGGAAGAGCGTTGTACTTACTTGAAGATTCGATCAACAACCAACAGTGCTCCAAATGGAGTATAATTGAAGGATAACCACCATTGGGAAGATATAGGATCTTGAGTTCGTCACTAGGGTTACAAGGGGGATGGTGAGTAAAATCATTTGATAAAATTAAAATATTTAGTGGGAAGTTTCATAATTTCTCACTTTTTAATGAGGTGCACGTTTTGTCCACACAGTTTGTAAAACCATGTGGAAATTGTGCACCTGCTACGATCCAAGGTAAACCTAAGTTTCACCGTTTATTAGGAATTACAAATGGTTTATAAATCCATGAATCAACTATGTGGAAAACCTTTGTTTGAACCCATACTCTTTTTATATCCCCCTTTCATGGATTCTCAAAATATGTACCCTCTTCTTGGCCAGCATGGTTTGGGTGCACGGTTTTCACTAACAATGTTCCAACCATGAAACATTCACAGAATGGCCATTTGTTCCATTTCTCCATGTCCTGAACACCCAAGACACCCCCAAGATTCCTCATACACCCAATAATCATTATATTAACGAAAATTTAGAGATATGAACCAAAATTTAAACAAGGATATAGATTCATGAGGTTCGGGATCTTACAGATGCATTCATAGTGGGAACCTTCATGTTAGATGTTTTTTTAACCACAAAAAGTATATTTGTAATATAATATCAGTAGAGGACCATAATATTTTTATCATAGAAATAGTGGGTAGTACATCCATGTTTACCGATCTATTAGTTTCCTTTAGGGGGAGGAATTTCATGTCGGTTATTTATTTGTTCATATAAGTATGATCATTATCATATGATTTGGGGGAGGACCACCATTGTTTTTAGTATATATTCCATTATGATGAAATCTATGTTTTACAATATCTTGGTTTCATTATGGTTAAAAACCTTCATATCAGCTATTAATTCATCAAAGAACAAACACCTACAATATTTAATATGAGGATTTCATCCTAAGATGTTGTATTAGTTTCTATTAGGAGAGTCTATGTATTTGATGAGTTTTATGAGTCACAAATGGGTGGACCTACATATAGGGAAATATAATAGATATGGAGAGAACCTCAATGGCTAGAATCATGAGATGGATCTTTATGACCAATCATCATATCATTTTGGGGAGGACCTATATGGTTGGTTTTATGAGGAGGTCCAAAACATCATCATGATTCCATTTAATCAAAGGGAGTAAATCTGTATATGATGTGATTGTATGAGATACCATGAGTAGGACCTTCATGACTAATAAGTTTGGTGTCATTGGAAATACCTCCTTGAATGGTACATCTGGGAGGAACTAAAGACATATTAAATATAGTACTACAGGGAGGGACATTGAAATGAGTTCTCTGGGGAGGAACTTTAGAGAAAGAATATTATGGACATGGGAATACCTCACTAGATATATTTACCTTAATATATTAATGAAGTATGAGTGGATCCTTAGGAAACTTTCTAAATATTCTGAGAATCCTCACGGATGTCAGTTTCAACATGGGTAGGGACCCACCCCTTGATTAATGATTTTCCAAGGTGATTCCTCATTATAGAGATTCTAAAATGGTTTGTAGGGGTTAAAACCTCAATCATAATTGGGTTCATGTAGTGTGGGAACAAGCCTCCAATTATATGATCTCTTCTATATGTATCCCCCATTACTATTGGTATACAAAAATGGGCTTTATGGGTATTGAAATGAATGTGGATATAAGAAAACATGACATCCAGTAGAAAAAGTTCTTTTGATTGACCTCCCCTTGAGTCCCCTTGTTTAGAAAACATGGTCTATGACCTTTGGGTTTATCACATAAGGATATTTATAAGGGTTTAAGGGCCCACAACACTAGCAATTATGGCTACCAGTGGGATCCATATCAAGCATCTCCTGAAATACAGTGTGAATTCACTAGATTTCCTCCAATAGATTCTTAAAAAAAAGTATATATTTGTTTCTTTTCTATGGGTAAAAATTCATGATGAGATTAAATGTGTCCAAAATGGTAGAATAATTATCTATAGACCATTACTGATTAGATATCCACCAAGGTATCATATACTAGAGGCTTTTGTGAGCCACCTCTATAATTAGGATGGAGTCAATAAGTTGATACTCTTAAACTATGGAATACACCAACTAAAGTTGAAGGAATTGGGTTATGAAAACACACATCTGAGATCTGGGGACACAACCATTATTGTATTTGGGTAGTATGTCACCTACATCAGCTGATTATGTATAGAATATTGAGGTTCCATGTAGTTGATGATAATATATCCTTGTAAATTTACATAAGATGGTTCATTTAGTGATACCATACTGATGTGAATAGAGATGACAAATGGGTACAACCACATGTAAGGAACCCATTAGTGTAACATCATATCAAAAAATTCATAGTCATATAATCTCTTTCATTGGTAAGGTATTTTTCATTAGGTTCACTATTTATGTTCCCCCACAAGAACTATTCCAATGCATTATTATTATTTTTATACAAACATGCATTAAAATGGAATGTGGATATTGGGACATGCTAGTGACACCTTGGATGGAACATTGGTAGATGGGATTGGAGTTATTATCATCAATTAATTGTATTTATTTCTTATATAGGATTTTTTTTATAGATCTAATAAGTATTTATAAATCCATCCTTGAAACAATGCTATTTACTTGGTCCGTGAGAGTGAACGATTATTACAATGCATCGATATGAATATCATTTTGTATTAGAGGTTTTACAACATTATTATACGAGTTTGTTGTAAAATGATTTTATGACACGATGCTGGTAACTCTAGAATTTATTTTAATCCATAGAGGTTGGAGGTGATATGTTATTGCGATTGGGCCCATGGTATGGGTTTCCTTTGTATCCCTCCAAAGTGAATCAAAACCAACATTTTTTTATTTAAATTAATAGTAAACTTAATACCATTTATGGTCATTTGAGGAGTATCATCATGGAGAATTTTAGAGTTATACAACCATGACCAATGATGAATATTTTTATTCTTGTAAACCTAAAACTGTGATGTTATTCTTATGGTCATGCAACAAAGTCCTTCATTAATTTTATTTTATGGTCCTATGACTAAGACCACAGTCTAGTATAGTTTAAGGTCATATGTATAAGAAATATTACATGAAGTTTAACTTCATTAAAAATAAACAATATACTATATAGTTTAAATTCATGCTGATGGAATGGTTGATTAAATGGAACATTGTAATGGAATTCATATGAAATATACATGAGAACCCTTTTCAGGCTCAACATTATAGATAACTTTGGAGAATTTAATTAATTTTCTTACACCATGTTTGAGAATTGAATACATCAATGTATATTTGGTTGGATTTTTGAAATCTAGAACAATACTTGAGAGCTATAGTGGAGAGTTTGGTGTTTCCAATATAGGGATATGTAGCCAAGGGAGATCTCACTGGTGACCCAGTTATGGGGAACCTCATTGGAAAGGGAATACATGATTTTTAATAGTGATAGGGTCCTATTAGTTAATGGGAAATCCAAAGGAAACCCTATTATGGGATTCCAAATACATATAATCAAATTAATACATAATCAAAAGGGAGAATGTTTCCAGGAATTTCCTATCTTTTTATTTCATGAGGATATATATAATGCTTGGATAACGGTATCTCAATGAACACTTATCTGGGAAAATTAATTTTTGTGTGTTATTCTCAATTATAATTATATCTCAATTAATGTACATAATTGAACAAGTTACCTCAGTGGAGTTCATTTTTGATTAGTATTATGATCTATTTATACGGCACCCCTATATATAAATAGGGAGAAGTGGAACATAGGTATGGAACTAGAATGATATATTGTCATAGTATAGATTTCATGGGCATTTTGAATATTATTAGGGATAGCCTTGGCATAGGGGATTCTAGAATGGAACATGGATAAATTGGAACCCTAGTCTGTAACATTGGAAATGTGTAATCCTAAAATGGATGGCCTAGGAAATATTTTCCCTATAATGGAACCTAGTTGAAGTGTCACCCTAGTACCAATGTACTAGGAATGAAGCACCCTAGACTTGGTGGCCTAGTTGCTTGATCCCCATAATGGGAATTTATTGAAGGGTTCCCTATTATGGAACCTAGGCCATGTGACACCATTGTGTAGAAGGAATGGGATAGTGGTGCCCTGGAACTGGTTTACTGAGATAGCGGAACCCTAGTGTTGATTACCCATAGTGACTTGAGAAAATCACCCATGTAATGGTCTTTGAGATAGCCTACTGAATAGAACCCTGGTATGGGTAGCTTGAAATGGGGTCCTTCACCCCATTCCTAAAGGATCATAAGTGAAGTTTTATTTCATAAATAATTGGTGTTAACATAATAAAATGAAATAATTACCTAAATTTCCATTATTATAATTTTAATAGGATTACATAGTCAGTTGAAGTTAGAATAGAGGATTTATTATGAAGGTTAAAAGTACATAACATTTAGATATCTCTTCATTTTAATCCTTCTTCAAATTTAGGGGAGCGATCCTTTTGTAGGAGAAAGGTGAGAATGGAATAAATCTAATTGAGTAACCACCTCTCATTCTCTAGTAAGGAGAGAACCTCATATAAGGGGAGTTGGACACAGAAACCTATTGTGCATGTGTTTCACATATGGATACTCTAGTATGGTAGCCAAGTGATCGTAATATTCTTGACTATATATGCATGTTATGTATAAGGGACATGGTATGGAAGACATTAATGCATAAGGGACCATATTGTAATGATTTCATCCATTCTAGGAATCTGGGTGTTATCTGATTCTCTTTGCCACCAATATTTCCTTTATTCATCTAATTGTCCAACCTTAAAAAATGATTTATAAGTACAAAAAAACCCAACAGTAGTTTTTGGTATCCACAAAATAATGTTTCTAAGAATGATCTAGATCTCTAAATTATTTAATCCTAGATATTATTATTTTTCATAAGATATTTCCACATATAAAGAAATTATTATATAATAAGACCCTGGGTAGTAACAATGAGTATATCATAACCACTTCTAATAAGAATATAAACTAAAATATTAAATTACCAAAACAATTTAGTTTATTATTGAATAATTATTATATATATTTTAATATTGAAAATAAATTTGAAATTACTTTAATTTTTAATCAAAAAACATGAGTGAAAAAGAGAAACATTGAAAAGAAAAATATGGCAAAAGTTAGACTCAAGGATAGTGATAGTAATTGACAATTTTTTTTAAAATTTGTGGTTTCACATACCATATGTAAACAAATAATAAGGATCTAAATAAATTGACAGACTAATATTTCATTCATAATTTTAAACATATTCTAATTGTTTTATGGTTTTTAAATAGCAATACCCAATAATTGATTTTTTTAAAAAAAATTGTGAATTTGGAATTTGTCTCATACATGAGTGGCTCTTGGGGGATCAAGCCCATAGGGAGTAAGGGAACAAAATCCCCATACAGGCTATGTGTGTGTGTGTGGATGGTATGAATATAAGTGAAAGTGTAATGCATGAGTCCATCCCTGGAGTAGTCATTTTGAATGCACATTGAACACTCTATCTTAAAAAACATCATTCCTCTACTTCACCATTTCGATGTGGGATGGATTAAATTGGGTTAGTATTCATTTTTTACTGAAATTTCGCAATGCCACAGCATTCATGCCTCTGTCCACTGAGACACACCATGCCACCATACTCCTCCATGATGCGCCCCCTCATCTTCACTAACCACCATCTACAACGCCACTACATCACCAGAAAAAACCATGACTAACACTGAAGGAGGTCAGTCTCGACCTCTATGCCACTTTCTAGGGCTTCCACTTCTGTGAATTATCCGTAGAGACTTAAGAAAGATTCATGAATCCATTTCAAGATTTTTCCAACCACTTCAAAGGTGGGATAAAGGAGAAAATGGTTTCCACCATTTCCACACTTCACTTCACAGCTCCTACATCCACTATATTCCCCATGAAAATCGCATGTATTTCATGCACACTGAAGGAGACCCATACAAGGCCCAATCCATGCTAAGGCTCAGGAAACCCATGATTTTTGGAGAATCAATATCAAGATTTTTAAACATTCATATTTAAATGAGAATCCAATTTCTAATGATACATAGATCCCTGATCTTGAGATATGATAAAAGATAACCCCTCTATAAATAGAGGGGATTTCCATCGATAGGTGGAGTTCAAAACCACACAGTGGAGTGAGAATCCCCTCTATGTTTTAGCCATTTTCATGTTTTTTTTATTTCTATTTATATTATTTTAGATTAGTTGTATTTAATTGTAATTTAGTTTTCTCATGTAATTGTAATTTTCTTTTATTAAAATAATTCATTCAATTTTGTTATTTCTACCCATTTTCTTCTTCTTCTCATGTTTATTCTTCTTTTTATTTTTTGTTATTCTTCATTTATGTTTTTCACAATCAATATATATATTATATATATTTATTTTTGTTTTTTTTACTTTTTTCTCAACTCTCTCTCTATTATTATTCTATTTTTATTTTTGTGATTTCATGTGTTTATTCACCTCTTCTTCTCTAACCTTTATTCTTTTTATTTTATTCTCTTATATTTATTTTATTTTAATTTTTCTAATAATTTTTCAACTCACCAAATTTATATATTACCCTCGATAATTACGGGATAACCCGAGGCTGGGGCTGAGGGAGGATAAGGTATTCTTTAATTATTTCTTAAATTTTATTTTATGTGTGTGGTATATGTTTGTGGAATAAATGGGTGTGAAGATTTTCACCCATGACATGAAACAAAAATCTATTTTTAATACTTTATATAATTTCTTTTCCTTCTATTAATTTTATTATTAATTCGCATGATGAAGTTGACATGATAAATGGTTGAAAAAAAAAACTTCATGGAGTTGGGTTCTGGAAGATGCCACACCCTCAGCCAACGTGTTCCATCAACATTGTTCATAGAAGGAGGTGGAATTTAGATTACTTAAAGAATTCGAGATTTCACGATTTATAAATAAAAGGATTTTAATTCATCATGATATTTGACAATTGGATTATCAAACTAATATAAAACAAATAAATGAGAATAATGATAGAACCCCAAAACAGACATAGAATCAGGTTCTTTCTTCCAGACACATTCTATTTAGTATAAGTTTAAATTATCATTCTGAATTTCATTTAAATATTTTAGAATGTAATAAAAAACTCAATAATTTATCACTTTTTTATTAAAATAATAAAAACAATATAAATAAGTAGTTTAGGTGAATTTGAATAAATAATTGAACAAACTGAGAATATTCTCAAGTGAGATGGCCCTGTTAAGACATTGTGTTATACTAGGAAAATAATTTTCTCTTACACACCTCACAAAATACATGTGTCAAAACTAGAATTTATTCTGAGGATCCAATCATTTTATTCTTATCTTTATTTTCATATTTTATATAATTCTCATTACATTAAAAATACCATAAAAAATATTTTTCTATGATGTTTTCAAATGGTCATTTTTTTATTACATGGAATAGTTACTCAAGGGTGAAATATCAAAAGAAAGTGCTACACAATGTTGAGGAGGCTCTCTGAAAAAGGATAGATAAAATCATTTATATTTCCAAGCATATGATTAATGGGAATAACATAAGACTTTCATTTCATGAACTCAAAAATATGCTTGATGAAGCCAAATTTGATTATCAAAGAATAATGACTAAGAAGGAAGTTACACTAGATCAATCCAATTATACTTATGACATAAAAAAAGTTGAGGACCAACTCAATTACCATGAATGGATAGAGAGTGAAGAATATATTGAAGATAAACCAATTCATGGAGTTGATCTCATCTCAACCTCTATCTCATTTTATTTTATTCAACAAGAAATAAGTATTAATTCCCACTACATTCAATTTTAGATTTAGAAAATATTTTCTATGCTGTGTAGGAAGATGATAAAACTATAAATTTACCAATTGAGGAACACGAGGAGCTCCCTAACAATAATGAACATATATTTGAGTTATCCCATGAATAATTCTAAGCATCTGAGCCTGGAGAAATCAAGATAAAAGTTTTTAACCATGAAATATGGAATTCTGATTAACATTCTTCAGGTTTAAATTCTATTGAATTAAAAATACATTCTTACCATAATTTTGAAATTACAATTCATGCATCCCACATTAAGACAAAACTGGAAAATAAAGAGGAGGCTTCACAAGTAGAAACCAAGAATGAGGAAGATTCACACTTCATCACACCCCTGACATACAAGTTGTACTTAATTATGAAGGTTTGGGATCTGGTATACACTATAAATGAATCATTCTTCACTAAGAAGGAATATGTAGAATCTGGGAAAAGCCACATGTGGTGGTTCAAGTCTAAGAAACTCCATCCAATACTAAATTTTGGATAACAGCTGGTACTACCCTCAAGAGGTAGTAAAAATTCAAGGCCCACTTGGGGAATCATACCAAGACATATCCCTTTTCCTTTCTTTCTAGAACTTTAAATATCTATTTTATGAATATTAAATAATTCATATCACTCCCTCATACCTTTTTTAGCTTAAATGGAATGATCCTTTTTCGTAATTGAGTAAACTTATTTTATAGATTTATGATGGAAGAAGGAAACCCCCAAAAAATCAAAGAAGTAAAGGGATAAATCTTAATTGGAATGAGAGTTCAATTTTAATTTTTATCTTTTGAAATCTTCACATTTTTGTCCAAAAAATATTTTGTGCTTTAAACATGAAATTTCATGCCTATACTTGGATTTATGCACTACTTGACATGTTTAAGAGATATGAATTTCTTAACAATCCTATAATTACAAGCTTTATATTTCAATTTTAATGAGATATAATGTGTTAAATATTGAATTTAGTCATTAAAGTGAAGCATGGATGTTAAAATTAGGACTCATTCATTGATGGAATTAGTGGATTCATCTAAATGAAATTTCCCTAAACATTTTTCACACATTAAATTTATGAAATTCTTGTGAATTGATTTTTTATTATTAATCATGTCTTCAGTGATTGCATAATTTCATATATCCCATTACTGAGAGGATTTCTAGACCAAGTACTTCTTATTTTATCTTAAACTTATTTCTTGAGTGATCTTAAGACATGTCATCAACTGAAACTTTCATTTGAACTTTTCACAGTTATGACTATACAAAATCTCATTTAAAATGATCAAGGAATATTTTGAAAAGCCATTATCCTTAAATAGTACATTTATATCAATCCTTCTCTAAACCATAGAACCCATGAATGGCCATGTTAGAAATGAGCCATGTTTTATGTCAATTTAATCCATTCCCACCCTACTCGTAATATTTTCATGATATTTTAAAGTTGAAGTGTGGGGGTGAAGAGATTCATGAAGAAAGATATTATTAAAATTTTAAGGAATAAGAGTGGGGGTGTTACATGTGGGTTTTGAGAAATGTTTTTGAATAATCATTTTACACTTTATTGTTTTTACCCTCTCGAACTAAAGAGAGAAAAAATAACAAAAATAACTAACAAAATGAATAGAATGGGTTGTGACATAGAATAATCAAAAAACACCATCGCTGGACTGATGATTTTTCTCATATGTAGTTAAGTGGTGGATGTGAGGTTTATTCTAAGAATAACGTTTGAAAAAGGAAAAAAATGAAAAAGTAATTTGAAAAAAAAAATTATAAAAGTTAAAAAATTCAAGCGCGTGAACAAATCATTCATTACGATTTATTTTGATCATAACCATACTCGAAGTTTATGGTAAAGTGTAAATTTCTACTTAAAAGGGGACAATTTAATTGCACTTTAACATTTGATATCATGCTTTATACATTAAAAGAGAAACCTCCTCCTTGATCCTTAATTTCTAAGCATTATTTACTACCAAACATAATCCTCATATTCATATGAACATTTATTACAATTCATCCTTATTTTATGTTCCTTTTTTCTTTAAAAAGTGGTGAAAATATTTCGTTTAAAATACTATAGATACGGAACATGTTTTCATCATATGAGCATAACTCTACTTGAATTACATCAAGAGAGATCAATTAAAAGATTCAAAAGAGAAGTAGATCAAGATTTATAATGTTAATAATAATTAAATAAAGAGCTTTAATACATGAAAGTAGGATTTTAATCATTTTTAAAAGAGGAAAATTAAAATATTTGAGTTGATTGTTTCTTTGGAAAATGAGAAAATGAATTGATATTTTATTTGGAATTTGAAAATTTAAATTGACATTTATGATTTTTTGATTTTATTACTTTGAAATTTGAATAATGGTAAGATTGGTTCCCTCTGAATTCAAAGGTGAGATTTACTGCTTGAGGACAAGAATGGTTCAAGTGTGGGGGTACTTCACAGACTAATATTTCATGTATGATTTTAAATAAATTATAATGATTTATTATGGTTTTAAAATCAGAATACCAATTAATTTAATGTTTTAATAAATATAATGAAATTCTAAATTAGGAGTTAAAATTGTTTAAAATGAACATAGAATGTTTAATTTTGATTATTAGTTATGATAATGAAATTTTTCGTGATCATTTTTTTAGTGTTGAAATTACTTTATTGTTTGAATATTTTTTTTGTTTACTAAATCAATACTAGCCTACTAAGGCATCCCTAAACTCAGGATGGCATGCCACAAATCCAAGTCAATTAGATTTTTCTATCCATGCACATCAATATTAAGGTGTCCCGGTCACGAGGTGTGCATGGGGGCATTAGGCATGTGTATAGGTGGCATGTGGGGGATCAAAATCATGGGGATTGAGGGTGGTCTAAAGGCCCACACGAGATGTGATTGTGTAGACCGCATATCTATTTTTTCAAGTGGAAACCAGAATCCCATCCTTATATCAAGAATTTTGAACACCCCTCACACACTCTATCTTAAAAAAACCATAGTTCCCTTGCATCACCATTTTGATGTGGTACGGATTAAATTAGATTGCTTATCATTTTTTAGTGAAACATCGCCATAATGCTACATTCACCTCTCCATCCACCTAGACACACCACACCACTGTGCACCTCCATATTCTCATCTATATCATCCACCATCTACAACTCCACTGCATCACCAGAAAAATCCACATCCAACACCAAAGGAGCTCGATCTCGAACTATAACATCCCATATTTTTCTCAAAAGGTACCAACCATTTCGTTCAGGTTAAATTCATTTGTTTAGAATAGGTAATGTTTCCTAAGGGGGTCAAAGAGGTCTTAGGGGTGTTCAGGGCTCATTCAGAGCCCAGAGCATTGAATTTTGAAATAGGAAGACTAGGTCACCTAGTTAGTAGAAACTATGCAGTCCTTACCGTATGATTTCACTAATTGTGCAGTAGTGGATAGTGGGGTGTTAGGGGTTGCATTGTTTGTCTGTAACTGTGTGACCCCAGAAGAATGATCGGGCGTAATTGTAGACCCTAGAGGCATATCTATTTAACATGGGTTGTGCATTGTTATCCAAAACATGTGCCCAACTCATGTGGGGGCCCTTAGAGCAGAACATGGCACATGGTTGATGCACGGTTTGGTCAACCGTGCATCCAAACATTGTGCACCTTGTTTCGTGGTTGAAATTACCTTTATTCCTTAATGAATGTTTTAACCCTCCTTTTTCTTTTCGTTCTATTGGGAGATTTTCACCTCCTCCCCCAAGTGTGAGGCCTCCTTCTTCCTCCTTAGGTTTTAAGAGAACTGCTCCGTACAAACATTGTTTTGCTCACCATCGTATCCATCAAAAAGATCTAGATAAGCTCTATAATCATATCCCTTTATTTCCCCTTGCTTCCATCCTATGTTTTTCCATTTAAGTGTGACCTCTTTTTTCCTATTTTTAGGTTTCTGAATGATTTCTTCATTTTCTCTCACTCAAGATCGATTCAATCTTCGACAATAGATGAGTGGAGTGATACTACATCAAGGTGGGTGGAATATGTCTTTCCCGCTCATTGTGTCACTTTTTAAATGTTGTTAAATTGTAATTCATGTCATATCCTTCAAAATACACCTCAAATATGATTAATAAATTAATATAATGGGTTCTTTATATATATTTTCACCATACATTACAGAAAAAACCATCCATGGGTTATCCTCCTTGTCATTGGCCACCACTTTGGGTGTTCCCACCTTAATGGCCTATTTTCCCATTGCCTTAAATCATAAACCACAATGTTTATGTGTGTTACACATTAGTTAAATTCCTTAATTTACAATTTTAATTGAAATTTATTGTGATCCATGAGTTAATCCCCTCTTTATATGCCCTATAATTCATTCTTATTGATTAAGCTCATGTTTTATGCCTTATGTCATTACTTTACATTTATGCCATGTTGTGTGCCTTATACTTGATCTTTTCACTTAGACCCTTGTGGTAATTCCTTATGCCTCATGTCCCATTACCTCTTTTTATGGATTATGTCATGTGCCTTGTGCCTTATGCCACATTTTATACCTTGTTCTTATTTCCAGAGTTGATTGACTCAAATTGTATAACTTGGATAGATTTGTTAGCTTCTTATATTGAAATTATTATTAATGACATGGGATTCTATATGTTATGCCTTGTGATAAGTGACTTGGTTTCTATGCATCACATGTTAAGAAATAGGAGAGAAAATTGGTCCTGACATAAGGATGTTGTACTTGGAATCACAATGTTTAGTTCAGAAATACTTGATGCGCTGAGGGAGAAACGTTAGCGTTCCTTATACAGGTTCTCTGGGTGGTTTATTTTATACTTGTGAGTAACACTAGTTACGTAGGGGAGAAACTATGGATGTACTCATTAGAAATATGGTTAATCCATTCCTTGTGTGATACATGTCCCCTTCTGTGAGATACTTAGTAAATATTCAAAGTTCACCATGCCATGAGTGATATAAGGGACACCGCTATAGGTCACCTTAGAAAGAATCTATTGACTTGGTTATATTGGAGACTCATATATAGACCCTTAGGATTCCTTATAGATCCCCTTGGATGGGATCCAGAATCTATAATTGGATTTGAAGGATTTATTGCTTGTGTAATATGTGATGTTTCTTATTTAAATTCTATTAATGCTTATAAGATGTCATGGGAATGTGACCGACAATCCAAAGTACAATCTTGGTGACCTCCTACCATGGTTTCTTTATTCTTGATGGCCTATGTTTCCACTGTATCACCTATATAGGAACCTTAGTTTAGACATCCATATTAGGCTGAAGTAGGTGGTATCAGGTGGGTGTCCATTTAGAAACCTAGCCCGAAGTAGTTACTTGTTTATTTTTCAAATTTCCTTCATTTATCATTTATGGAACATTGTGCATAAAATATATTGTCCTGGACATTGTTGCTGGTGAAATACTAAAATAGTATATCACCCCTTGTGTGGGCCACCTTTGGTACCCAAGAAGACTTCATGATTGTAGTTCTAGATAAAGATAATCAATAAACATTCAGTGCTTGATTGAATAAAACATTTGGATAAAGTATGTGGTTATATTATTGTGTTCATGCTCTAGATTCTTGCAGTAGAAGTTTTTTCCTTTTTGTATATTTTGTTATCATGAATTATATACATATATACCTTATTCCCCATGTACTAAATTTTTTTATAGTTACATGAATATTCATTCTATTTCGGTATCTATTGATTATTCATCTTCCACTTGTTTACTTATATTTCTTGGTTTACTCACAATTTTTGCTACAACATATTTCGTATTCCTTATTACACTTATTATCTATTCACTAATGTTTTTTTTACTCTCATCTATAAGGAAATTATCTCCCCATGGACACTCTATATGCCCTCATTACTAGTTGGTAGACTTCAACGTTTGGGGAGCTATGTTGGAGGTCTTGTGGCCCACTGACTTGGGGCCCTAGTGAGTGGAAACAAGGGTGGGATGCTACATGATCTCTTTTCCCCTATCGAGGGATATCATCATTGTGAATCATCTCTGGAGCCTCAACTAAGATTTATGAATCCATTTAAAGCTTCTTCCGAGCACTTCAAAGCATGAATGAAGGTGAAGTTGGTTTCCACCATTGTCACACTTCACTTCACTACATCTACGTCTCATTCACCCCCCGTGAAAATTCCACATCCACCATGAATGCTGAAGGAGACCCCTCTAAGTATTGATCCAAGCTATAGCTCGGTAAATCCCATGATGTTTTAAGAATCAAAACCAATATTTTCAAATATTCATATTCAAATAAGAATCGTATTTTTAAATGTACATAGATCCTGGCCATGATATATAAACAAGGATATCCCCTCTATAAATGGAGTAGCTTTCCATCGAGAGGGGGGATTTTTACACTACACCATGGAGAGAGAATCCCCTATATTCTACTACCATTTTCATGTTTTCTTTTTATTTTTATTTATTTTATTTTAGATTGGTTTTATTTAAATTTTAATTTAGTTTTATCGTGTAATTTCAATTTTCTTTTATTAAAATAATTCATACATTTCTGTTCTTTACACCAAACTTATTATTTTTATAATTCTTCTTCATTTTTATATTTTTCTTTTTTATTCTTTTATTCTTTTAATAGACTCTCTATATATTATATATATTTTTAATTTTATTTTATTTTATTTTATTTATCTCTCTCTCTCACTTCTTATAATATTTTTTATTTTTTTGATTTTATGGGTTTTTTTATCTTCTTCTTCTCTCACCATTATTATTTATATTTTATTCTATTATTTTTATTTTATTCTTGTTATTATTCCCTTATTTCTATCTACCAAAGTAATCTATTACCCACAACATTGGGGGGCTAACTTGACGCTTGTCCTAAGGGAGGTCAAGTTTTTCTTGAATTCTTAATTAAAGTTTGTTTTATGTTTTTGGTATACGTGAGTTGCATGAATGGGTTTTATGATTGTCCCACATGATATAAAAATCTAATCTATTTTTATTATTTTATTTATTTTCTTTTAAATCTCTCCATTTGATTAGTTCTTTAAGCTGAATGGCCTGAAGGACTTCTTTTTTTATTGATTTTTGATAATCCCCCATTCAAGGGATGAGGGGGAATCCTTACAAGAACTATAGACTAATAGATTACATGACCCGTAGGTCTTAGGGAAATATATAGACTATAACTACATGCAAATACTCATCCTTAGATGCTTCATCATGATATTATCTCTCCACCTTTGCATGGCTTGTTTGGCTAGCCTTCTCGTGCATGCACAGTCCAATCCTGATGGCAATGACATACTCTCTCTTTTTGAAAAATTGGCTTAGCTTCTACTCTAGTGAATGCGCATGCTCTGAATCCTCATATGGAGTTTGATCCTTGTAGAGTTTTTTTGTTCATTTAAGCCCAATTTCAAGTGTCCCTAAGGCCTTGAGTTGGACCAAAGTCCTTAAAGGACTTGAGGACCAAACCGGGAAAGCCCAAACAAATGAATATTTATGGTTGTTATAGTACCGAATATTACCTGCTACAGTACCATCTATATTACTACTACAGTAACCCGAAAATTATGTCTCCACAAAGTTTTGAAATCGTGTCTCTTGGATTTACTTTCTGAGTCCTCACCAACTCGGTTCTCTTAGTTCTTTACATGATGAATTTGTACTAATCAATGTATGAAACAACATTAAATGGAGCTGAGCCCTATAAGATGTCACACCCTCGACCAAGGTGTTTCATCAACCTTGATTATAGGAGGAGGTAAAACTTAGATTTATAAAGGCATTTGAGATTTCACAATTTCAAAATAAAAGGATAGTAATTCGTCATAAAATTTCATGGTTGGATTATCAAACAAAAATGAAACAAATAAAGGAGAATGATGATATAATCCAAAACAAAACTTATAACCATGTTCATTCTTCCTAACACATTTCCTTTATAATTTCATGTTAGTATAATTTTAAATTTTATTTATACATTTCTCTTCAACATTTTAGAAAGTAATAAAAAATCAAATCATTTATCATTGTTTTCATAAAATAATTAAAAATCAAAAAGAAGTGGTTTATGTGAATTAGAATAAGTAGGTGAAAAAACTACGAAGCTCCTCAAATGAGATGACACTGGTCATCCATTGTGTTATACTAGAAAAATAATTTTCTTTTCCTACACCCTACAAAAGGCAGGAATCATAAATTTAATCATAAGGTTAATTGTTTTTTGAAAACTATAAATATTGGAGAACTATAATTAAAGGTATCTATATAGACTTCAAATTTTATAAAATACATATTGTTAACTAATGTACTAATTTTGGAAGATTTTGGGAATAATTTTTTGATATTGATACATATTTGCAAATTTTAAAATGTAACTAAAATTTCCTAGAACACGTGTATGATTAAGGTAATAGAAGGTGTTTTTATAAAAAAATAGAAGATGAAAAATAGGTTTTATTTAATAAATAATTGGTAAAAAAGATTTTTAAATTATTTCAAAATATAATGAAAAATTTTTTATCATAAACTACTTAGAAATTTTAAAATATACGCCATAGAGGGCATAACGAAGTATAGTGCAAAAAACATTTATCTTATAAATGAAATAAACAAAAAAATATGATTCTCAATTAGAATATAATTTTACTAATAAGATATAAACACTAAAGGAAAAAATTCAAGGAATTTTTAGATCTAATATATAAAGATATATATGGTTTTATGAAAATAAAAGGTTATGGTACTCTCATGTATCATGTATTATTTATTTAATACATTGGTATAATGACTTGGGTGTCTTTAATATGTCATAAATATGTGGTACCATACTAAGTAAATATGTATCAATATATTTTCATAAAAATATATTCAAATTTAGATATAATAGTGGCTTATAATTATCAGATAAGATAGTTTCAAACTATAATAAAGAACATTAGATTTTTCATCAATATTAAACAATGAGAATACACTAAAAAATACCACTCAGGACCCAATCATCTCATTATTGACCTCTCTTATCACTTTATATAGTCATCCCCTCTTCCCTTTAAATTCAAATATGGATGGATTTTTACTCTTGTATGTAGCGAAGTAGTTTTGGTGGCTTGGAAGATGGACCACTTAGGCAACTCCATCCAAATGCTTATTAGCAAACCAAATGATAACAAAATCCTCTTAATAGTGTAGAGTTGAAAATAATTATCCAACATTGATCAAGAAATTAAATACACTGAGGAACACCTTTCCTACTGCCAAAATAAGAACCAGAATTAGAGCACCCCCTTTACAGAGGAAATACAATCCCTCTCCCATCTAGATGATATATTAACTTTTAAAAAGTGGTTGGACAAAAACCCAATAAATTTCATATAGTTACAAGATGTTTATGTGAACTTTATGATATTCCACTTATTGTAAAATATAAAATAATTAAGAGAGAGAATAATTCAGTCCACAATAATAGTTGCCTCTTCACCAAAAAAGGTGTCATTTTAAGTGCTATGGTGGATAAATTTTAGGGTATCTATTCTGATGATTTGGTTTACATCACCCACTTGATGATTGAAAATATTTCTCCTTTCATTGAGGAAACCCAAAAACAAAGTTTTACCTGACCTCCTGTGGAAGAGGAAGTAAAATAAACACGTTTCTCTCTCAACATTGATAGTTTTGTTGGTCCTGATGGCCTCCCCCATAAATTATTCACATTTTGTTGGAAAATTTTCATGATTATGTGATGAATTAGGTTAGGGATTTTTTCAAACATGCCTCTATAAATTATGGAATTAACTCTAAATTCATTAATCTTATTCCTATGAAGTATAATTCCATTAACATAAAATAATTTATGATGGATGAAATCGTAAACACTATCTGTAAAATAATTAGAAAATTTATTTTGACTAAGATGTGAAGAATTATTAGGGACATCATCAACCCAAATAGGTTTGGTTTTGACCCTAGTAGAAGAATCTAAAACTATTTATTAATATCTTCTGAAAGTGTCAACTTAATGAAGAGGAAAGTGAACGATGGGAAATATTCTCTTAAAATAAACATCTCTAATGCCTTTAACACACTAAAATGGCACTTAATTATTAATTTTCTCAAGAAGTATGGATTCTACAATTTATTTATTAGATTAATAAGAACCATCATCAACTCTTCAAGAATTTCCATTCTAATTAATAGACCCCTGTGTATTTTTCAATTGTGATAGGGGTGATAAGTAAGTATGTTCTCTCTCAAGTCCAATCTTTTCTATTTATGAAGATTACATGAATAGACGCATCAATGAGCTGGTTCAATTTAGAATATACAAAAAAATCAAGTCCAAAAGAGGAATTTTACTCCATCACACCTCTTTTATATTGACGACATCCTCATTGTTGGTCAGTCCTCTAAAAACGTATCTTCCATCAAATCCTTGTTTTCTCACTATAAGTATGTCATAGGTAAAACCATTATCTAGATTAAATATTTCAAAAGATTTTTCCATGGAGTGCCTGTTACCAAACAAAAAAGGATCACCAGAACTCTAGGAGTGAATAATGTATCCCTCCCCTTTATATACCTTCACATCCTCATATTATAAGGAAAGATCAGAAGCTACTATCTTGAGAGTATATTTTCTGGAATAATAAACTAGTAGGCCATGTGGAAAAGAAATTATATGTCCCAAGATTTAAGATTATTCTAGTACAAATCAATGATCACCTCAAAATTTTTATACTCTTTATCTCTTCATAGATGGAATATAAGTCTTATTAATGAGCATAAAATATAAGATCAGGAACATTATCTGGACTGAATGTTTCCATTAAGGAAAATTGATAATAGTTTCATAGAAATAAGGAATCAATACTATTAACATGGGGGGGATTAGGCATCAATTAATTCATTGTTTTTTAATGATTCCCTTCTCAGGATATTCACTTGAAGCCTCCTAATATATAATTATTTTTCTCTTAATTTTCTATCAAGCAGATTCTCCGTAAAGTTTTTGGATGTATATCCTCACTATATTCCCAAATCTTTATATCATTCCATTATATGCTCATTTAATCATTCTATTTTCAACTCCAAATAGTGGTATACATGTAATCTAACCTCAACTATGAGAATACCCACTGTCTCAACAGCCCCTTAATGAAATCATGGATGTCCCTCCAAACAGTCATTAAATTTCCATTGCTAATTTTATTGTCTATAGTAACATCCTTGATGAGACTATTCCCCCTCATATATGGATTGAACTGTAGATGTATGCTTTTGTGGATAGGGACACTCTCATCTAGAAGTCTCATATAAATGGATACTTCAATTCCAAGCAATACAATAGTATGAGATGTGATGGATCCACCATTATCCCATTGTGTCTACTCAAATTTAATAAAAATTTCATACAACCTAAAAGGATTATGCTCCTACAAAAAATATGGAATTGTCATCCACCTACCCATGACCAAATGTAGAGAACCATCCTAAAGATTACATTGGCCTTCCACCTATGCCTGAGGATTGTAGAGAGCACACATCACATCACTATGAGATGAATCTTTTCCCTAAAACTATATAATTACATTCAGGGCCTATTCAGGATTAAAATATACATAGAAAGTTGTCTCAAAATCCTAGTATCATTCGCCATAAATGCTGGTTAGAGTGAATAGGTTAATAATATTATCCTCATAGTTGTTGTCTCAAACATTTCTTTCCTATGGAATGATATAAATTCCGTGGTTTTTCATAATTAGTCCCCCTCTCTTCATGAGGGTATCTTCATCATACACATGGATGTTTATAATGTATCCAAATTAAAAATAGGTTTTATGGGAACCAATATTTCTCTTCATATAATACTATGTCTCTTTGGTGTACAAGGATGGCCCAAAAGACCCCTGGTTCTAAAATCTATTTTCTAGATTCCCCCACTCTCATCATGGATGATGGTGAACATTAAGGGTTCATCCACCAACAAGATAGGGGAATTAGGTTGTATAGGTTTCTTCTTCACCCATTGTGTCTTTGTCAAAGGTTGCTTCAACCATTATATTGAAATTGAAATTGTATATGAGGCCAAGTTATGGGGCGTAATACATTCCATCAAACATGTTTTCCACCATGATTGGAAGTCCCTGTGGATAGAGTCTAATTCTAAACTTGATGTTGAAGCCCTGAAGGATATATATGGGAATATCACTTGGAAGGTTCTACCTTATTGGATTGGATATCTTTAATCTATTATTCATCCCAGCCTGATTGTTTCACTTGATTACAAAGAATCCAATAAAGTTTTCAATTCCTTGATTAAGACAAAATTTATGGAAATGGGCATGATGTGGTCCTTTTGGATCCCCACCTACTGTGCAATTTTTTTGGATGTCGATTCGTAGGTTGATATCGACTCTCATTTTTGAAAAACCCCTTTTAATACCGGAAATTATTGTTTTCTTCTTTATTTATAAAATTCAGAAAGGGTTTTTCTTAGATCCTAAAAACTTTGGTTAAAAAAAATATTAATAATAAATGTTAATTAATAGAAATTCAGGAAAATGATATTATTTAATTGATGTACATATCAATTTTATCATTCTCTTATGATGATGTATGAGGTTACCCAAACCCACACTCTCATATCAGGGAAAAATACCTTTATTTTACCACTGTTTTTTATAAAATATGATGAAAACCAAGATAAACATATCTTTACTTTAAATCCATTCCATAAGTTATAAAATACATCCCATAATAAATTCAAAATACTAAGAACTTATAGTATTGTTTCTTTGATGAATAAATATTAAATAAATTCATTTTACAAAACATGTGAACATTCCTCTATAATTGAGACACATTATACTCCCTTCTAGACTTCTCATAAACTATACTCATTTTTATAACCTAGGGAATGGAATTATAAGAAAGGGGTGATCTCAAATGCTCAGTAAGGGAAAAAATCATCAACATGTCATCAAGGTTTAGATATTTAATAATATGTGAAAAATTATGTAAGGAAGAGAAATATATTTTAAAGGAACAATGAACAATAATAATTGTTAAAAAGTATTTATAGAAGGGTATGAATATCAAATGAGGAAATATATGTCATGGTAAAAGTGTGTGATATAATAAACATGATCCAAGGTGCATTATCATATGAATATAAAAAATTTTCATTTTATTGAAATATATCATAATAAGGGATTATTAGACAAACATAATCTTATAAAACTTTGTAAACCAAACTTTTTTAATCACATTCATGAAGAAACTTGTGAATAGAAATATTTAAATCATGGTCACACATAAAAACCTATAAACAAAGATACATACATCACTTTAAAACAATAAATAAATTAACATAGCTAACTACAACATGTTTACACAATAAACCTGTGAAAATATATACCCATGTCATGTTCACACAATAAACCTATAAATAATTCTACTCACTTCCCATTCAAACAACAAACTTATGAATAAATATAACCACAACATGCTCACAAAAAACCTATAAAAATATACCCACATCACGTTCACAAAAAAAATATAAAAACAAAACTACCTCTATTATATTCACACAATAAACTATTGAAAAAAAAATCTATCTACATCATCTTCACATAACAGACCTATGAATAAAGATTCCTACATCACATTCATTAAAAATATCATCATCTCAAGTGATTTGAAATTTTAACCAATACACTAAAATGATATGTATTACCACACCCATCAGTCATCTATACATATGTATTCCATGTGAAATAAATTGGTCATCATTTCTTAGAGAATACATGGAAAGAAGATGGATTCCATAAAATTTCTAGATTTTATCACTAAAATTGACCTAAATAATATAAACAGTTGATACCCTAAATTCAATTACCCCAAAAAAGTATTTTATAAGAATATTTAATAGTGATTCATGAAAAATAATTTCCAAGGGAATAAATCCTTCAGACATAGAAATACAAATGGAAACAAATTAAAAAGGGAATTTTTAGATAACACTTTTATCTATGGTGTAAAATATTGTGTTGTGGTCCCTTGAAAAAATTAATTTTTGAAAAAGTGGAAGAGAAAATAACATAAAATATAATTTTATGGTATAATAACCTATTAGTGTAAGAATGATGTTCATGAAAAACATCATTACTCAAAGATAGAATTTTGGAGTTACCAATATCTTATACAACTAAAGAAACATTTTAATAAAAAACCCTCGAAATTGGATGCTTATATTGGAAATTAAAATTCCATGAATAAAAGATAATTCATGATATTATATACACAATAGGTAGTATATGTAACATCCTGATATTTTAAGAAATATATTCTCTCAAATTTATTTAAATTCTTTAATAGATTTAGTTATATTAATTACAGATTTTATATTGTATTATATGCAACACTATGTTTATCTTTCATTGCATGCAACACTGAGTTTCTTTGATAAAAAGTGTTACACACAAGGCTGAATTTTATGAAATAATAAAATAATATTATTATTTAATATGATAGTTATCACCTAGCCATTATAATGAAGGGAATGAATAGGATTTACTAATTTATGACAATATGGTTTAAAAATGAATATATAATAAATTATTTGGTGACCAATTAATTAAAAATGAAAATAAAAACGAATTGAATATAAAGGATATGTTTTTAGGAATAACTATTTTATGCCCAAAAATGAATTTTTTATTAATAAATTAAATTAATTGATATTAGTGACTGATATTGATGAAATTTATATGTTCAATGAAATATTTTTCAATTCATCTTATGATTTTTAGAGGTATAAAATAAAAACAAATCTAATTTTAAGCAGAAAATGCTATATTTTTTCTAAAAGATGGTTTTTCCATATTTTAATGGAATACATGATTTAAAACTAAATTTTGATATTTTTATAAATTTTATTTTACAAAATAAAATTCTTATTTGAATTTATAGTGTCAACAAAATATTAGAGTGAATTTTTTTATGAGATGTTTCATTTTTAATGAATACTGAAAAAATACTAGATTTTAATTTAAAATATACTTTTCATCAAAATAATTTATAATGTTCAATTATATTTTTAATTGGTTTTAAAATAAAATTATTTCAATTATACAAATATTAATCCAATTTAGGTCCTTGGAATCATTTTCATATTGAATTTTGATACAAAAACATTTCAAAATTATGAACATTTTCACTTTAAAAACTCACTTTCTCTTCAAGCCACATGGGCTTATTACAAATTAAATTATTAAATTTATGTGATTTTAATTCAGAAAAAATGGATTCCATAATTTTAAAAATCATAATTTAAAATATATAATAATTTCAACTTATTTTTTTACCAACAAGTTTAGTGAAACCAATTTAATTAAATTATTCTGATTAAGGTAAAACCGAGTTTACTTGGTGGTTAAACATAGAATATGAGGTTTTAAAATGACCTAAACTCTTCCAAAACCCATTTTCTATAAATATTTATACTCTTGTGAAATTATTCTAGAAATATATGATTTTTTTGGAAACTATTCTATGAAATTGGTCCATATAATATGTTAAATGAGTAAATAGAAAAAAATGTACCTTAATCTTTATCAATTTCTATAAAGCCTTTGTGATAGGGAGAAAAAATATTCAGTTTAAAATATTATTTTATAATATTAATGAGTTATTTTTATCATAATTATTTATATATAAATTTTATAGATGAATTAGTAACTCAAAATACTTAATAAATTCCAGCACAGTAATTATTTAGTTAATAATTAAATAAAATAAATGATACTAAAT
Source organism: Viscum album (assembly GCA_963277665.1). Classification (NCBI taxonomy): domain Eukaryota; kingdom Viridiplantae; phylum Streptophyta; class Magnoliopsida; order Santalales; family Viscaceae; genus Viscum; species Viscum album. The sequence continues at coordinate 688,714,946 of OY728158.1, read as the reverse complement.
TTATTAAAAGTAAGGTAAATATGATGAATTTCTGTTTTCCAATTTTCTAGTAGATTAATATATCATTAAAAAATATTTTAAATTAATATATTTCAATTTCATACTTGTATTTATATTTTTAAATTTCAATTTAAATTAATAATATCAAAATTGACATTAATGTTATTTTATAATAAATAACATTTATTAAATGATTTAAAATTACTAAAAATATAATCTTCTACCAATAATTTTTTTAAATGTTAATAAATATTAAATATGGTACATTTATTGAATAATTGATATGTTATAATTAAAATATTTACCCCTAAATGTTAAAAACTTTGTTGGCATGATCAGGATTAAAGTAGTGTTTTTGCGCGCTACATGTGCTTCTGTTGAAATTAATTTTCAAAACAGAAGGTATTTTTTTATATTTTTTATTTTTTATTTAATATAAGTTTTTATAATTTATTTAATAATTCTCACTTTCTTTTAGTCTAAAAGGATGAATTAAATATGTTAGAAAACTAGTTACCTTAATGAAAAACCAAAATGAAAAAAATATGGAAACTTAGGAGTTAAGGAACAAAATGTTTAAAAAATGAATTTATTTTTTGTGTTGGCGATGTTTCTAGACCAAAATATTCCTCCCATACATTATTATTCAATTTTTGAGGCACATGAAATAAGTGTGAACTCCCAATAATAAATTATTTTTTTAGTATTTACAAGAATGTCACTACTCATCAACTACAAAAAAAGGAACTCACTCTCCCCACTTCTTCAAACCTAAAAAGCCTTTTTCTTGTTAAAAATATACCAAATTAAACTCAAAAAATACCTTCTATCTTCCAATATTATTCACTTTGGTCATAAATTAAACCAAGGAAGTACTTTGGTGCAAATCTAAAGGGTTTTCGTGAAGAGGAGGTAGCATTCTATAACGATCACTTTTGTTGTATTTCTTTTTCCACCCCTTAAATTATTTTCATATCCTTATTATTAAAAAAAACTTAATATATTCAATATACTTATATGTTTTCACGTTAATTTTATGACCTATAACTTCTAAAACATTCATCAAATGGGATATTCAATCATCATTAGTGTGTACGGTGGACTTCCAAATCGTGTACTGATGTCCTTCGTTCTTCCATTACCACCTATCAGAGTTGGATAAAATTATGGTCATATTATTTTTATACTATATATATGATATTTATTATGTATTTATTCCTCCTTAATTATTATATAACACTTTACTTCATTCTTTCTATTTTTTAGGAATGTGATAACATCCTTTGTGGACGTGTGGACTACCACCTCCTAAAAGCAATGTGATTCGTTCACGCTTTACATGGAAAATATAAGGATGGTTTTAATAAGAATATGTGATATACATGAAATATATATGATATTCATGACATAAATATATTTATAAAAATATAATATAATACATAATTTCATACATTTGTCACATGATGAAAAGTGATAACGTCCTTTGTAGATGTGTGGTCCACCACCTCCTCAAAGTGATGTGTTCTTATTTTGTAATCACTATATCAACAATAATATATATATAAGTATAATTAAATAATTAATATGATAATTATTCATTTATTATCATTTTTATATGTTTAAATAAATACCTTTTGACCATATTAAACAAACCAAAATCATTTTTTGACATATATGATGAATATGGTCAAAACATCCAACTAAAACCAAATCGGTTAAGTAATTTTATATAACATGTTTATAAATCAAATAAAATTAATAAAAAAGTAGGAAAAATTTATAAGTCAAGTTAATAAATTATATAATCTTTTTATAAGTTTCATTTGATAATATTATTTCATGGGGGTTTTCATTAAAATTTATCAGAGTGGTAAGAGTCTTTTGTAACAATCTCATCATTTATAGGGATTGAGTATGATTAAGTATCCAAAGTTAAATTATTATAATAATCATTAATTCTCATCTAATATGTTTATTCATGATATTTAAAATTAATTGTACCTTTTTTTAATCTTTTTAATTAAATTGTTTGAGATAGTTTTTCTTAAAAAATATGACTTTATTTCTCTCTTCAGTCAGAAATATATGTTCTTTCTAAACCATTTTTTTTATAAATGTTTTCAAAAATGTTTTACAAAATATTTTTTCAAATAAAAAAGGTTATTTTCCATAATAAATTTTTTAAATTATTTTTAAAATATTCCATTATAATATTTCAAGGTTATTTTAAAGTAAATTTTTTTTCAAAATGTTTTAGGATTTAAAATGAGTTATTTCAAAATAATAAGAATATTTTACTTAATAATTTTTTAATGATATTTAGTGGTATTTATATTAATCAACTTCAAAAACCCTTGTTTTTACTAATCCTCCAAGGGGTATATTTATTTTTATATCATCCTTATTCTTTCTTTGGATGGATAATGATTGTTCCAAAGAGATTGTTATGGAACTCATTTCTTTTCTAGGGGTTAATAATGTTTCAAAGAGATTGTTATAGAAAATTTTTCTTTTCCATGGGTTAAAAAAGTTATTAAAGGGATAATTTTTTCCCTATGAGTTTATAATGAAATTAAATCTTTTATTTGTTATTATTTTAATGGTACTTATACATTCAATAGTTTGTTACGTTATAAACCAATAAGGGGTGGTTTCATGAAAAAACCAAGGATGGGTGGGCCTATGATAGAAATAAAATGTGTTAGGTATGGGAGTAAAAAGTATTCTTATTACATTTGTAAGATTTTTTGTAATATTCAATTTAAAATGATGTCCCGGGTAATGTACATGTTTTATTTTTTATTTTTATGGGTTATAATGATTCTCATGATCGATATTGATATCACATGGCTCATGATTATTGATTTTGATGACTCTTTCATTTCCATGCTTTCATATTTAATGATCCAGGCATTAATGGGTATGAGTTCTTTAATTATTTACTCATGCACTTTTATTATTTCATCATACCCTTATGTACTTTTATGCTCATTTATGACATTGAATTTTTTATGCTTATGTTTACCCTTACTGAGCATTTGAGCTCACCTATTTTATTTTTCCTTTTAATGAGGTGATGAATAAAGACTTTTATTAACTTAAGTCTATAAAGGATTCTATAGTGATGATTTTGATTACCTAATGTGAAATAATAAAAGATGGGTTAATTGGGAGAAATTCTCATTTAAATTCTTATGAATTGTTTATGTATGAGTTTTTTTAATTATCAAAAAATCTAAACCTAAAAGGTCCTACATAATTTATGTGATCCAAGTTTTCCTTTTGATGTTGTAAGGTTTTTATGGAAAACAAATTGGGTCAGAATTGTAAGCATCAAATCTAGAAATGTAAACGTCATGATTTCAACATAGGATTTGGTCATTCGGGTTCTGGGTTATTATAGTTAGTTTTAAAGGTCATTTTAAAAAACTTTAAAGATTATGATGTTTTCATGTGAGGTTATATTAATAGTTATGGATACCATCAGATGTGACTAGAGATGATAAATGGGTATAACCACATAAAAGTAACAAATCATTGTAACATCATATGAAAAAATTCATTGTTGGCCAATCTCTTTCACTCGTAAGGTACTTCACATCAGGTGCACTATTAATGTTCCCACACAAGCACCGAGCTAATGCATTTTTTTCTTAAAAAACATGCATTAAAATGTAAAGTGGCTATTGGGACATACTAGTGACACATTGGATGGAAGATTTGTAGAGAGGATTGGAGGTCTTATCATCAATTAATTTTAATTATTTCTATGTCTGGTATTTTATTTATAGATTAAATATGTATTTCTAAAATACATTTTTGAAAAAATGTTATTTACTTTGACCATGAGATTGAACAATTATTACCATGCATCGATACAAACATCATTATCTAGTAGAGGTTTTATAACATTCACTTATTAGTTGGTCATAAAATAGTGTTATGTCACTATGTTGGGAACTCTATTATTTATTTTCATCCATATAGGTTTCAGGTGTTATGGCATTGGGATTTGGCCCATGGTATAGATTCCCTTTATATCCCTCCAAAGTGAATCAAAACCAACATTATTTGATTGAACATAATAGTAAATTTCATAAAATTTATGCTCATTTGAGGAGTATCATCTAGGTGAATTTTGGAGTTATAAAACCATGACCAATGACGAATATATTTATGGTTGCGAACCTATTACCATGATTTTAATCTTTTGTTCATGCAAAAAAGTCCTTCATTAATTTTATTTTATAGTCCTATGAATAAGACCATAGTGTCTTATAGTTTAAGTTCATATGACTTGGAAATATTCCAAGAAGTTTAATTACATGAAAAAATAAACAATATTCTATATATTTTAAATTCATGTTGATAGAACAGTTGGTTTAATGAAACCATGTAATGGAAGTCATATGAAATATACATGAGAATACTTTTCTTGCTCAATAGGATAGATAAATTTGGTGAAGGTAAGTAAGTTTCATACACAATGTTAGAGTCTTGTATACATCTATGTCTATTTGGTTGGATTATTGGAAGCTAGACCAATGCTTGAGAGATATAGATGAGAGTTTGGTGTTTCCAAGATGGGGATTTAGAGCCATGGGAGATCTACCTGGTGACCGAATAATGGGGACCCTCATTGGAAAGGGAATACCAGATTTTTAATAGTCATAGGGACCTATTGGTTAAGGGGAAAATCCCAAGTAAATCTTATTATGGGATTCCAAATCCTTACAATCAAATAAATACATGATCAAAGGGAAGCATAATGGCAGGAATTTCCTATATTTTTATTTTATGACGCTATATATAAGGCTTCGATAATGGTATCTCAATGCATGTTTATCTGGGAAAATAAATTTTGGGATGTTATTTTAAATTATAATTTTATCTCTATTAATGTACATAAGTGAATAAGTCACCCCGGTGGACTTCATTTTTGATTATTATTATGATATATTTATACGGAACCCATGTATATAATTATGGAGAAGTGACACACAAGTATTGAACCAGAATGATGTATTTTCATAGTATGGATTTCATGGGAATGTTGAATTATATTATGGATAGCCTAGGGGTAGGGGCCCTAGAATAGAACATGTGTGAAGTGGAACCCTATTTTGGAACATTGGAAAAGTTGAATCATGAAATTGATGTCCTAGGAATGAGGTTCCCTATAATGGAACCTAGGTGAAGTGGTGCCCTAGTACCAATGTACTAGGAATTTAGTGCCCAAGACTGAGTGGCCTGGTTTCATGAATCTCTATAATAGAGCATGAGTGAAGGGTTCCCTATTATGGAACCTAGACCATATGACACCCACATGTGTAAAGAATAGGATAGTGGTGCCCTGGTATTGGTTTACTGAGCTAGTGGGACCCTATTACTGATTATCCATAGTAACTCAGGAAAATTTCACCACAGTAATGGTGTTTGATATTGCCTTGGTAAATGGAACACTATTATGGGTACCATGAAGTGGGTTTCTAAACCCAAGTCCTAAAATATCTTAAGGGAAGATTTACTTCATAAATAATTAGTGTTAATAAAATAAAATGATACAATTACATGATTTTCAATTATAATAATTTTAATAGAATTATATAGTCAACTAAAGTTAGAATAGATGAATGATTATGAATGTTAAAGGCCTAGAACATTTAGATCACTCTTTATTTTTCTCCTTCTTGAAATTGAGGGGTGAGGTCCTTTTATAGGAAAAAATAGTACAGAATAAATCCAAAATATTAACCACCTATCATTCTATAGTATGGTGAGAACCTCGTAAAAGGGGAGTTGGACATGGATACCTATTATGAATGTGTTTCACATAAGGAGACTCAAGTATAGTATCGTGGTGATTAGAATATTTGTGATTATATATGCATGTTATGTAGAAGGGAAATGGGCATGGAAGAAAGTCATGCATAAGGGACCATGTTGTAACAAATTCCTCCATGCTAGGAATCTAGGTGTTATCTGATTCTATTTTCCCCCAATATTTTATTTATTCAACTTAGTTTTCAACCATATAAAAATGAGTGATAACAGTGAAAAACCTAAAACTAGTTCTCAATGTCCAAAAAATAATGATTTTAAGAATGATCCCAATCTATGAATTATTTTATCTTATATATTATTATTTTCCATAGGATATTTCCACATATAAATCAATTATTCAATAACAATACCATGAGTAGTAAAAATGAGTAGATTATATCCTCTTCTATTAAGAAAATAATAAAAAAATATTAAATTTCAGGAAAAAAAATTATTTTATTATAGAATCATTCTTATATATCTTTTAATATTGAAAATTAATTTAAAAATACTTTAATGTCAAATCAAAAAACATTAGTGAAAAAGAGAAACATTGAGAACAAAATATGGCCAAAGTTTTTCTCAAGGATAGTAATAGACTATTTTTTTTACTAGTTATTATTTCACATATCATATGTTAACAGATACAAAGGTTTAAATAAATTGACTGACAAATATTTCATGCATAATTTTAAACATATTCTAATTTTATTATGTTTTTTAAATCAGAATGCCCATTAATTTAATTTTTTAATCAAAATTGGGAAATTATAAATGAGGAGTTAAAATGGTTTATAATGAAAATATAATATATAATTTTGTTTATTAGTTCTGATTTTAAAATTTTTATTGATTATTTTGTTTAGAATTCAAATTTCTATTTTGTTTAAATGTTTTTAGGGTGTTTACCAAAAAAATACTAGCCCCACAAGGCATCCCTCAACTTAGGTTGGGATGCCACTTAGCCAACTCAAGGAGAGATGGTCGGTCGTTCACATAAAGAGTAAGAATGCCCGATCCCAAGGAGTGAATGGGGTATTTGTCTCATACATAAGTGGCCCATGGGGGATCAAGACCATATGAAGTAAGGGGGCCAAAGGACCGCATAGGATCTGTGTGTGTGTGGATGGTATGTCTCTGTGTACAATTGTAATGCAGGAGTCCATCCCTGGAGAATCCATTTTGAATGCTCATTGCATAATATGGCTTAAAAATCATTCCCCCTACTTAGCCATTTCAATGTGGGACTTCTTAAATTGGGTTAGAGTTCATTTTTTACTGAAACATTGTCATCCCATTATATTCATACCTCTAGACACTCGGACACGTCTTGCCACCATGATCCTTTATAATATTTCCCCTCATCTTCACCGACCACCATCTATAATTCCACTATATCACCAAAAAAACCATGACTGGAACCGAAGGAGATCATTCTCAAGATCTTTACAGGTGTCTGGGGCTTCCACCATTGTGAGTTATCCCTAGAGACTCAAGAAAGAATCATGAATACATTTCGAGCTTCATCCAACCACGCAAAAGGCCAGATGAAGGAGAAGATAGCCACCACCATTTCCACACTTCACTTCATTGTTCCCACATCCACTTCACTACCCATACAAAGCCCACATATACCATGAACACTGAAGGAGACCCCTCTAAGGCCCGGTCTATGCTACATCTTGGTAAATCCCATGATTTTTAGAGAATCGAAGCAAAGATTTTTAAATATTCATATTCAAGTGAGAATCAAATTTTTTAAGATACATAGATCATTGATCATGAGATATGAAGAAGGACAACCTATCTATAAATAGAGGGTATTTCCATCGATAGGGGGAGTTCGAAACCACACTACGGAGTGAGAAGACCCTACATTTTGCAGTCACTTTCAAGTTTTATTTTTATTTTTCTTTATTTTATTTTGGATTAGTTTTATTTTTATTTTTATTTAGTTTTATCCTGTAATTCCAATTTTCATTTAATAAAATATTACATTAATTTTCTTTCTTTCCACCCATCTTCTTTTTTTATCATTCTTATTCTTCTTTTTATTTTTATTTCTTCCTCTTTTAATTTTTTAACATTCTCTCAATATATTATATGTTTTAATTTTAATTTTATTTTATTATATTATATTTTATTTTATTTTATTTTATTTTTTTCTCCACTCTCTCTCCCTTATTATTCTATTTTTATTTTTGTGATTTCATGTGTTTATTCACCTCTACTTATCTATCCATTATTATTTTTATTTTATTCTATTCTTTTAATTCTATTTTTATTCTCCATCTTTTCTTTCTATCAACCAAAGTGATATATTACCCTTGACAATTAGGGGATAACCCTAGGCTTGGCTCGAGGGAGGATTAGTTTTTCTTGAATTATTACTTAAATTTTATTTTTTGTTTGTGGAAGATGTGAGTGGCAAGCATGGGTGTGATGATATTCTCCCAAAACCTAAAACTCGAATTGATTTTTATTATTTCTTTTTATTTCTTTTCCCTCCCTCCATTTTTTTTTCACATGATGAATTTGAAATAATAAATAAATGAAATAGAATTTGATGGAGTCAGATCCTGGAAGATGTCGCACCCTCGACCAAGGTATTCCATCAACCTTGACTATAGGATGAGGTGGAATTTAGATCTCTTAAAAAATTCAAGATTTCACAATTTATAAATAAAAGGATTTTAATTCATCATGATATCTCAAAATTGGATTATCAAACTAAAATGAAACAAATAAAGGTCAATAATGATGGAACCCAAAACCAGACTCAAAACCAGGTTCCTTCTTCCTAACACATTCTGTTTAGTATGAGTTTAAATTGTCATTATTTATATCATTTAAATATTTTAGAAATTATCCAAAACTCAATCATTTATAACTATTTTCTTGAAATAATAAAAAACTATAAAAATAAGTAGTTTAGGTGAATTAGAATAAGTAGGTGGACAAACTGAGAAAATCTTCAGGTGAGATGACCATATTCAGCCACTATGTTGCACTAGAAAAATAATTTTCTTTTACACAACTTATAAACGGAATGCATCAAAACTAAAATCATTTTCGAGGATCTAATAATATTATTCTTATCTTTTCTATTTTCTCATTTTATATAATTTTCATTACTTTAAAAAACAAAAAAAAATATTTTTCCTTAAGGTTTTCAAATGATCATTTTTTCAATACATGGAACAGTTACTAAAGTGTGAAAGGTCAAAATAAATTGCTAAAGAATGTTTTAGAGTCTCTCTAAAAAGGATATATGAACTCACATACATGTCAAAGCATATGAAGAATGGTAATGACACTGGATATTCATTTCATGAACTGGAAAATGTGATTAATGAAATCAAAGTGGATTATCAAAGATTGAAGTCCAAGAAGGAAGTGCCATAAGAAAAATCAAATTTTATTGAAGACATCAAAGAGGTTGAGGACTAAATCAAGTTCAATGAATCTATAGAGAGTAAATATGACTCACATACTGATAAGAATATGGAAAAATATTCAGATCAATTTTAGAGAAACTGGGAAGAAGATGAAATGCAATGATATCTTCACATCAACAATATTGAAGCATTAGAACCTTTTTACCGATTACAATCAATGGAAGATGAGGATGACATGAAATTGATAGAATTTAAAGAAAATATGGAGGACCCCAACTACTTACTTCCACTTGACACCATCCAACCCTAAGAGGCACTCATCATTGAAGAATAGATTGAAGATAACCAATTCAGGGAGTTGATATTATCTCAAACTCAATTTTATTTTATTTTATTCAATCTGAATTGAGTATTAATTCCCATTTATTTGAATTTTAATATTTATAAAATATTTTTTATACCATATGGGAATATGATAAAATTTTAAATGCACCTATTGAGGAACACATGGAGCTCCCAAACATTAATTAACATACATTTAAGGTAGCACATGAAGCATTCCAAGTATTTGAGCATGAGAAAATCAAGATATGAGTTATTAACCATTAAATGGGGAATTATGATTTTCATTCTTCATGTTTAAATTCTGTTGAATTAAAAATACATTCTAACCATACTATTGAAATTAAAACTCATACAGCCCACATTAAGCCAGCCCTAGAAAATAAAGTGGAGGTTTCACAAGTAGAAACCAAGAACGAGGAAGATCCATACTTCGTCACTCCCCCTCCATGAAAGTTGTACTTAATTATAAAATATTAGGATATGATATACACCATGAATGGATCATTCCTCACCAAGAAGAAAGATGTGGAATCTAGGAAAATCCATATGTGGGGGTTCAGGTCTAAGAAACTCCATCCACCATCAGAATTTGGATAACAACTAGTATTACCCTCTAGAGGAAGTAAAAAAATAAGGCCCACCTTGGGAATCATACCAATACTTATCCCTTTTACTATATTTATAGAACTTTAAATTTCAATTTTAGGATTATCCTTGAATGCAGCTCACTCCCTCGTACATTTTTGAGCTAAAATGGGATTATTTGTATGCTTAATTGGGTAAATTTATTTTATAGGTTCATGATGGAAGAATGAATCCCCACAAAACCTATGCATTTGCCCCATTCGGCTGCATGCTTGACACTCAATCGGTGTTCGGGGACACTGACCCTGAATATGATCTAGTTGTTCACACTAGTAGCAATAAAATTGGTCGCTACCCTGAGAGACTTCCTTCCTATGATTACTCTTCCCAACACCGCCCCGGTGGACTTCATTTTTTATTAGTATTATGATATATTTATACGGAACCCATGTATATAACTAGGGAGAAGTGACACAAAAGTATTGAACCAGAATGATGTATTTTCATAGTATGGATTTAATGGGAATATTGAATCATATAATGGAAATACTATTGCCGGGGGACCTAGAATAGAACATGGGTGAAGTGGAACCCTAGTTTGGAACATTGGAAAAGTGGAATCATGAAATGGATGGCCTAGGAATGAGGTTCCCTATAATGGAACCTAGGTGACGTGGTGCCCTAGTACCAACGTACTAGGAATTTAGTGCCCTAGACTGAGTGGCCTGGATTCTTGGATCTTTAGAATGGAGCATGAGTGAGGGGTTCCCTATTATGGAACCTAGGCCATATGACACCCACCTGTGTAAGGAATAGGATAGTGGTGCCCTGGTATTGGTTTACTGAGCTAGTGGGACCCTAGTACTGATTATCCATAGTGACTCAGGAAAATTTCACCACAGTAATGGTGTTTGATATTGCCTTGGTGAATGGAACACTATTATGGGTATCATGAAGTGGGGTTCTTAACCCAAGTCCTAAACAATCGTAAGGGAAGTTTTACTTCATAAATAATTAGTTTTAACATAATAAAATGATACAATTACCTTATTTTATATTATAATAATTTTAATAGAATTATATAGTCAACTGATGTTAGAATAGATGAATGATTATGAATGTTAAAGGCCTAGAACACTGAGATCTCTCTTTATTTTTCTCCTTCTTGAAATTGAGGGGTGAGGTCCTTTTATAGGAAAAAAATAGTATAGAATAAATCCAAAATATTAAACACTTATCATTCTATAGTATGGTGAGAACCTCATAAAAGGGGAGTTGGACATGGATACTTATTATGAATTCGTTTCACATATGGAAACTCAAATATAGTATCCAAGTGATTAAAATATTTCTGATTATATATGCATATTATGTAGAAGGGAAATGGGCATGGAAGAAAGTCATGCATAAGGGACCATGTTGTAACAAATTCCTCCATGCTAGGAATCTTGGTGTTATCTGATTCTATTTTCCCCCAATATCTTATTTATTCAACTAAGTTTTCAACCTTATAAAAATGAGTGATAAATGTGAAAAACCTAAAACCAGTTCTCAATGTCCAAAAAATAATGATTCTAAGATTGATCTAAATCTATGAATTATTTTATCCTATATATTATTATTTTCCATAGGATATTTCCACATATAAATCAATTATTCTATAACAATACCATGAGTAGTAAAAAGGAGTAGATTATATCCTCTTCTAATAAGAAAATAAAATAAAAATATTAAATTTCAGGAAAAAAAAATAGTTTATTATTGAATCATTATTATATATCTTTTAATATTGAAAATAAATTTAAAAATACTTTAATTTCTAATCAAAAAACATTAGTGAAAAAGAGAAACATTGAGAATAAAATATGGCCATTGTTGTTCTCAAGGATAGTAATAGTAATAGACTATTTGTTTACTAGTTATTATTTCACATATCATATGTTAACAGATACAAAGGTTTAAATAAATTGACAGAAAAATATTTCATGCATAATTTTAAACAAATTCTAATTTTCTTATAGTTTTAAAATCTGAATGCCCATTAATTTAATTTTTTAATCAAAATTGGGAAATTATAAATGAGGAGTTAAAATTTTTTAAAATGAAAACATAATAAATAATTTTGTTTATTAGTTCTTATTTTAATATTTTTCTTGATTATTTTGTTTAGAATTGAAATCTCTATTTTGTTTAAATATTTTTAGGGTGTTTACCAAAAAAATAATAGCCCAAAAAAGCATCCCTCAACTTAGGTTGGTACCCCACTTAGCCAACTCAAGGAGAGATGGTCGTCCGTGCACATAAAGAGTAAGCATGCCCGATCACAAGGAGTGAATGGGGTATTTGTCTCAAACATAAGTGGCCCATGGGGGATCAAGCCCATATGAAGTAAGGGGGCCAAAGGACCGCACGGGCTATGTTTGTGTGTGGCCGGTATGTCTCTATGTACAAGTGTAATGTAGGAGTCTATCCCTGGAGCATCCATTTTGAATTCTCATTACACAATATGGCTTAAAAATCATTCCCCCTACTTCACCATTTCAATGTGGGACTTCTTAAATTGGGTTAGAGTTCATTTTTTACTGAAACATTGTCTTCCCACTATATTCATGCCTCTGGACACTCGTACACATCTTTCCACCATGATAATTTATAATATTTCCCCTCATCTTCACCGACCACCATCTATAATTCCACTATATCACCAGAAAAAAAACAATGACTGGCACTGAAGGAGCTCATTCTCAAGCTCTTTTCTGGTGTCTAGGGCTTCCACCATTGTGAGTTATCCCTAGAGACTCAAGCAAGAATCATGAATACATTTCGAGCATCATCCAACAGCGCCCAAGGCCAGGTGAAGGAGAAGATAGCCTCCACCATTTCCACACATCACTTAATTGTTCCCACATCCAATTCACTACCCATTAAAAGCCCACATATACCATGAACACTGGAGGAGACCCCTCCAAGGCCCAGTCTATGCTACATCTTGGTAAATCCCTTGATTTTTAGAGAATCGAAACAAAGATTTTAAAATATTCATATTCAAATGAGAATCCAATTTTTTAAGATACATAGATCATTGATCATGAGATATGAAGAAGGATAACCTCTCTATAAATAGAGGGGATTTCCATCAATAGGGGTAGTTCGAAACCACACCACGGAGTGAGAAGACCCTACATTTTGCAGTCACTTTCATGTTTTATTTTTATTTTTCTTTATTTTATTTTGGAATGGTTTTATTTTTATATTTATTTAGTTTTATCCTGTAATTTCAATTTTCATTTATTAAAATAATTCATTCATTTTTATTCTTTCCACCCATCTTCTTCTTTTTATCATTATTATTCTTATTTTTCATTCTATTTCTTCTTCTTTTAATTTTTTAACATTCTCGCTATATATTATATGTTTTTATTTTATTTTTATTTTTATTTTTTTATTTTTTTATTCTATTTTATTTTATTTTATTCTCCACTCTCTCTCCCTTCTTATTCTATTTTTATTTTTGTGATTTCATGTGTTTATTCACCTCTTCTTATCTCTCCATTATTATTTTTATTTTATTCTCCTATTTTTATTCTATTTTTTTTCTTCATCTTGTCTTTCTACCCACCAAAGTGATATATTACCCTTGACAATTAGGGGATAACCCTAGGCTTGGCTCGAGGGAGGATTATTTTTTCTTGAATTATTTCTTAAATTTTATTTTATGTTTGTGGAAGATGTGAGTGGCATGCATGGGTGTGATGATATTCTCCCAAAACCTAAAACTCGAATCGATTTTTATTTTTTTATTTTATTTATTTTCCCTCCCTCCATTTTATTTGTTTTTTACATGATGAATTTGAAATAATAAATAAATGAAATAGAATTTGATGGAGTCGTATCCTGGAAGATGTCACACCCTCGACCAAAGTATTCCATCAACCTTGACTATAGGAGGAGGTGGAATTTAGATTTCATATAAAATTCAATATTTCACAATTTATAAATAAAAGGATTTTAATTCATTGTGACATCTCAAAATTGGTTTATCAAACTAAAATGAAACAAATAAAGGTCAATAATGATGGAAGCCAAAACCAGACTCAAAACCAGGTTCCTTCTTCCTAACACATTATGTTTAGTATGAGTTTAAATTGTCATTATTTATGTCATTTAAATATTTTAGAAATTATCCAAAACTCAATAATTTATCACCATTTTCTTGAAATAATAAAAAACTGTAAAAATAAGTAGTTTAGGTGAATTAGAATAAGTAGGTGAACAAACTGAGAAAATCTTCAAGTGAGATGACCATATTCTACCACTATGTTGCACTAGAAAAATAATTTCTTTTTCCACAACTTACAAAAGGAATGCATCGAAACTAAAATAATATTTGAGGATCAAATCATTTTATTCTTATCTTTTCTATTTTCGCATTTTATATAATTTTCATTACTTTAAAAAAATATGTTTCCCTAATGTTTTCAAATGATCATTTTTTCAATACATGGAACAGTTACTCAAGGGTGAAAGATCAAAATAAATTGCTACACAATGTTGTAGAGGATCTCTAAAAAATGATATATGAACTCACATACATGTCAAAGCATATGATGAATGGTAATGACACTGGATATTCATTTCATGAACTGGAAAATGTTCTTAATGAATTCAAAGTGGATTATCAAGGATTGAGGTCCAAGAATGAAGTGCCATAAGACAAATCTAATTTTATTGAAGACATCAAAGAGGTTGAGGACCAAATCAAGTAAAATTAAACTATTGAGAGTAAAGATGACTCACATGCTGATAGGAATATGGAAAAATATTTAGATCAATTTTGGAGTAACTGGGAAGAAGATGAAATGCAATGATATCTTCACATAAACAATATTGAAGAATTAGAACCTTTTTACCGATTACAATCCATGGAAGATGAGGATGCCATGAAAGTGATAGAATTTTAAGAAAAGATGGAGGACCCCAACTGCCTACTTCCACTTGACATCATCCAACACCAAGAGGCACTCATCATTGAAGAATAGATTGAAGATAACCAATTCAGGGAGTTGATCTTATCTCAATATCAATTTCATTTTATTTTATTCAATATGAATTGAGTATTAATTCCCATTTATTTGAATTTTCATATTTTCAAAATATTTTATATACCATATGGGAATATGATAAAATTTTAAATGCACCTATTGAGGAACACATGGAGCTCCCAAACATTAATTAACATACATTTAAGGTAGCACAAGAAGAATTACAAGTAGTTGAGAATGAGCAAATCAAGATATGAGTTATTAACCATTTAATGGGGAATTATGATTTTCATTCTTCATGTTTAAATTATATTGAATTAAAAATACATTCTAACCACACTTTTGAAATTAAAACTTATACAGCCCACATTAAGACAGATCTGGAAAATAAAGAGGAGGTTTTACAAGTAGAAACCAAGAACGAGGAAGATCCATACTTCATCCCACCCCCACCATGAAAGTTTTACTTAATTATAAAATAGTAGGATATGATATACACTATGAATGGATCATTCCTCACCAATAAGAAAGGTGTGGAATCTGGGAAAATCTATATGTCGTGGTTCAGGTCTAAGAAACTCCATCCACCATCATAATTTGGATAAAAACTAGAATTAACCTCTAGAGGAAGTAAAAAAATAAGGCCCACCTAGGGAATAATACCAATACTTATCCCTTTTACTTTATTTCTAGAACTTTAAATTTCAATTTTAGGATTATTCTGGAATGCAGCTCACTCCCTCGTACCTTTTTTAGCTAAAATTGGATGATTTGTATGCTTAATTGAGAAAATTTATTTTATAGGTTCGTGATGGAAGAATGTATCCCCACAAAACCTTTGCATTTTCCCCATTCTGCTGCACGCTCAACACTCAATCGGTTCTCGGGGACACTGACCGTGAATATGATCTAGCCTTTCACACTAATAGCAATAAAATTAGTCGCTACCCTGAGAGACTTCCTTCCTATGATTACTCTTCCCAACACTACCCTGGTGGAGACTCTCAAAGTGGTGCTTCCTTCCACCAAAACTCACAACACTATATTTCCCAACTTAAACTGCATGCCCACCATGAGATACCTACTTGAGGATCCCTTCTAAAATAAGGACCTAATACACTACATCACCAACTCTCTTGAAATGGAAGGTATTCACTTGTGACTTGATCTCATGTTGTATCTCATCTTATAAATGTCTTTTCATGGCTTCCTCATCACTTACCTGCATCGAAATAAAGATTGGTAAGTTAGTGAACTGGCCAGCATACTCCATCACTAATATAGATCCCTGGGTCAACCACATAAATTTTGCATCCTTCTCTTATCTCAAAGTCTCTAGATAGAAATATTCTAGAAACCATTGTTGGAAATTATTCTATATCATACCATCATCCTAATGGGTCTAGACCAAAACATCCCACCAGAACTTTACCTGAACTCATAGAAAGTAAGCTTTTATCTTGACTCTCTTTTCAAGAGGAGTATCTATGTGATCAAGAATCATCTTAATGGTCTTTAACCAATATCCAGTAATATCAGTTCCACCCACTCCTATAAAAGTTGGAGGGTGTTGCAACTGAAACTCCCTAGTAACCTCAAACATACTCATCAAAACTGCCCTGGGTCCCTTTCGATCGTCTGTTTAAAATGAGAAAAGTTCTTACGAAACATCTATTTTCCCCAGCAACCCAGTATCATTGGGTTTCTATAATCCAATTATAGAGTAGAATTATCTAAGATATCTTCTTATTTCTCAACTATCACATGACATCATGGTGTCATCCTCGTACAACGCCAAACATGCACCTTATAAGACATACATAAAACTTTCACAGTTTACACAAGGGAAGGATCTCCACTATCCAAAGAAAAATCACTCACCATACACTATTAAAAATGATATCACCATTCCCCTTTAATCCAATTCCCCAATCACAGCACAAATTTTTTCCCTAGGCACATTTCTCATTTACCAACTTATTACAACCCACATTATAACTCATTTACACCCCTTCATTAATGACACTTATTTAATTGATCTTTAATTTTATCTTCATTTAACCACTTATATCTGCTTTATTATAAACCATTTTCTACAGATTTTCAAGGAATTGAAATGAATTCTACTCTATATGCCTTGCATACCCATCTTGTGTGTGTCTATCATGGTGCATGTCGCCTATATCCCTAGGTGCCAAAAATGATGAATTAATGGACAATCTCATGTCATTATGACCATGAGAAAAATATCATATAATAGTCACATCACACAAAAAATGCATCACCCAATGGTGAAATATCATTCAACTGTAACCACACGTATCAAAAACAGCAATTCACACCCTAGAACTTGGGTATTCCCTTATACATGGGTTAGCTACTCTCATTTATGAGCTCACTACCGAGACCCTAACACTTATTAATATTCTATCTACCATTCCCCAAATATTAAGGCACAAAAAATACCACTCTGATACTACTTTATAACATCCCTATCCTAGAATCCACTAAACTAGTGCTCTATGTCAGGTCGCTACATGACCTCAAGTGGGCCTCCCCATAAGCCAGAGATTTTTGACTAGCAGCGAGGTTCTCCAAGATCACATGGATAGACTATAGCCTCTTTAATATAGTATTCCATAGTATATATAATAAGAAATAAAAAAATAATAATAAACCAAAACATTCATTACCATCCAATTTTCAAATAGGGTACAATCCATGACTAAATAAGTAAATATGTCATGTCATGATAACAATGCCAAAGTGACAAAAAACCCAAAATAAAGACAACCAGTTGAACTCAAAAATAGTTCCTAACTCCAAGTCTGAATCCTCCTCTATGAATATCCAAATCCCAACTCAATTCCATAACATAGGGCCTTTTCCCTGGTCCTGACTTGCAACCATGAAATATGCTCGGGTACCCAATGGTGGCATGATCAAGGTGTGAGTTCAACTCAACAGACCACCACCAATGGTGTCTACACTATATCTAGCATAAATATTCAATGCATGAAATCACTAAATAAATGACATGATAAACAAAATACAACCCATGACCTATTATATAATAATATTTACTTTAGCTGATTTAATTATTTGTTTCATGGGTTAATAATTTACGTCATTTACACAACATCCAAAACTAATCAATTTCCAAGCCTAAAGAATAAGTTAAGTTTCCAATCTCACTATGGAAATCCATTTCACAATCATTAACATCATATTTACCTTGAAGTATCAGTCCATATAGTTGCATCCAATGAAACCATTAGGGCCTAGAGCATCAGTTACGAACCCTAACCTGTGTATTCTAGGGGTGGGTTAGAGAATTAATCCAACCCAACCCATGGGAGGAGCCTTAGTCTTTTACCCCATCCATGGGAGGAGACTCTATCCTTTATCTCCTACTACAAATACATGTGAACATGATTTTCCATCCTTTTACATCATATACCATACCCAGTCAATAAACATAACATACACATTTAAACAATCATTCAACATGTAGGTCATTATTAATCATCATCCCATTATCTCACTTACCATTTAAATCACATGGAATATTTAACCCATTTACCTTCCTTATATCTTAACCCATTAGTCATAATCAACAATTTTCATACATTATCCCATTTAACATAACTCATCAGTTCATATATCTTAACCCATTTACACAATTCCATTACAAATCCATAATCCATTTTACAATTCACATTAATCCATTTTGTTCATTTTCACACCATGTCAAACAATACCTTAAGACATTCAAGGTCTATAATTAACCATTCATTTTCTCCTTTTAACAAAAATCAACATTAAAACAAGTTAACCATGGCCTCTGATTTATCACAAGTCAAGTTATTACTCAAAATTTTTAGTTTTCCATGCTTGGGAACTTTGTCACACCCCATAGGTAGCCTTAAATCAGTAAAGTCAACCTCAAGGCATCCCATGAGGATCGTGAGGGGTTCAATTCATCATTTAACCAACCATTTTATGGAACATTTCTAAACATAATAAATTCATGTAAAGAGTAGAGAAATATAATAACCACACAGGCACAAATCTGTGACAAAACAATGGGATATACCTTATAGACCACCT
Organism: Viscum album; assembly: GCA_963277665.1. Lineage (NCBI taxonomy): Eukaryota > Viridiplantae > Streptophyta > Magnoliopsida > Santalales > Viscaceae > Viscum > Viscum album. Next base: position 688,695,643 of record OY728158.1, on the reverse strand, counting down.
ACCTTGAATCTGAATATGAACACACCCTTAACCATATCCTTAGATCTAGAATAAATAACCCTTATAAGGCACAACCTAATATCTATCTAAAAAATGGCTTTTAGGACTTTTTAAGAATAAGAAGAATTATAAAATGCCTAATATAGAAAAGAGAAGCAATAATAGCATTAGACTTACTCGATGCTTAGATCTACAACCAACATTGCTCCAAATAGCCCATAATTGAAGGATAACCACCCATGGTAAGATATGAGAGCTTCAGTTCGTTACTAGGGTTCCAAGGAGGAAAATGGGGAAGAAAATAATGTGAGAAAATTAAAATTTGGAGAGGGAAATTTCATAATTTCTCAATTTTTAATGAGGTGCATGGTTTGGTCGTACAGTTTGTCAAACTGTGCGCCCACTGTGTGCCAACTACTATCCAAGGAAAACATAAGCCACATAGTTTCCTGGGAATTAAACATGGTTTATAAATCCATGCATCAGCTATGTGTAATGCCTCTATCAGAGCCCATACAGTTTGGCTCTCCCCCTTTCATGGTTTCTCAAACTGTGCACCCCTCCTTCTAACCAGCATCATTTATGTGCATGGTTTCACTAACCATGTGCCATCTGTGAAACATACATAGAATGACCATTTTTTTTCCTTTTCTATATGTCCCAAACACCAAAGACACCCCCAATATTTCTCATACACCCAATAATCTTTCCATTGACCTAAATTAAGAGATATGAACCAAAATTTAAACGAGGTTATACATTGAGGATTTCAGGGATCTTAAAGATGCATTCATGGGTAGAACCTTCATGTTATATGTTTTTTTGATCATAAAAAGTACATTGGTAATATATTCTTCATGGATTACCATAATAGTTTTATCATAAAAATAGTGGGTAGGAATTCCAGGGTAACCAATCTATTAGTTCCCTTAATGGGTTGGACTTTCATATCGACTATTTATTTTTTTCATATAAATATGATCATTATCATATGATTAGGGGGAGGACTTCCATAGTATTTAGTATAGATTACATTATGAGGAATTCTATGGATTAAAATATCCTAGTTTCCATTATGGGTATTGACCTTCATATCAGCTATTAATTCATCAAAGAAAGAACACCTACAACACTTAATCTGGGGATGACCTCTAGAGATGTTGTCTTAGTTTCCATTAAGAGGGTCTATGTACTTGATGATTTTTATGAGTCACTGATAGGTGGACCTCCTTATATTCCAATACTATAGATATGGAAAGAACTACCATGTCTCGAATCATGAGAATTATCTTTATGACCAATCATTATATCATTTCGGGGAGGACCTATATGGTCGATTTTATGATGAGGTCCTAAAGATCATCATGATTCCATTTGATCAAATGGAGAACCTCCATGGATGATGTTGTTATATAAGATACCATTATTAGGACCTTCAGGACTAAATATTTTTTTGTCATGGGAAAAACATCCTTGAAGGGTACACTGGGGAGGAACTCGAGACATATTAAATATAGTAAGGCGGGGAGGGACATTGTCGTGAGTTCTCTTGGGAGAAACTCGAGAGAGAAGAATCTTATAGACATGGGAAGACCTATCTAGCTATATTTACCATATTCTATTGATGAAGTATGGATTTATCCTTATATAAATTTTAAAATATGATGAGAATCCTCAAGGATGTCAGTTTCCACGTGGGTATGGATCCACCCCTTGATTATTAATTTCCCAAGGCGATTACTTATTCTAGAAATTCTAAAATGGGTCATAGGTGTAGAAACCTCAATCATAATTGGGTTCATTTAGTGTGGTATCTAGCCTCCAAGTATAGGATCACTCCTATATGGATCCCCCATTACTATTGGTATACCAAAATGGGCTTTATGGGTATTGAAATGAATAGGAATATAAGAAAACTTGAGCTCTAGTATAAAAATTCCTTTTGATATCCCTCCTCTTGAGTCCCCTTGTTTAGAAAAAACGGTATATGGCCTTTGAGTTTATCACTTCAAGAAATTTATAAGGGGTTAGGGCCAAACAACACTATAAATGATGGTGACTAATGGGATCCATCTCAAATAGATCCTGAAATATAGTGTGAAATCACTATATTTCCATCCTATAGCTTGTAAAAATAAAAGAAAGTATTTGTTTCTATTATATGGGTAAAAATTATTGATGAGATTAAATGTGCCAACAATGGTAAACTCATTATCTATGGCCCATTATTGATTAGATGTCTCTTAAGGTATCATCTCCTAGAGGCTTTTGTGATCCACCTCTATAATTTGGATGGATTCAATAAGTTGATACTCATAAACTAGGGAATACAACAACTAATGTTAGAGGAATTGGGATATGAAAACATAAATTTGGGATTTTGAGACACAACCATTATTGTATTTAAAGAGTATTTCTCCTACATCAATAGATTATGTGTAGAATATTTAGGTTCCATGTTGTCACCATCAATATATCTCTAGAGATTGAAATAAGATGGTTCATTTAGTGATACCATACCGATGTGACCAGAGATAATAAATGGTTACAACCACATACAAGGAACACATCATTGTAACATCATATCAAAAAATTCATGGTCAGCCAATCTCTTTTAGTAGTAAGGTATTTCACATCAATTTCACTATTTATGTTCCCACACAAGCACCATGCCAATGCATTATTTTTTGATATAAACATGCATTCAAATGTAAAGTGGATATTGGGACATACCAGTGAAACATAGGATGGAAGATTGGTAGAGTGGATTATAGGTCTTATCATTAATTGATTGTATTTATTTCTATGTGTCGGGTTTTTTTATAGATTAATGATGTATTTCTAAAATTCATCTTTGAAACAATGTTATTTACTTTGACCGTGAGAGTGAAATATTATTTCCATGCATCAATAGAAACATCATTATGTATTAGAGGTTTTACAATATTCTCTTATTAGTTGGTCATACAATGGTTTTATGTCATAATGTTGGGAACTATATAATTTATTTTCATCCATAGAGGATACAGGTGTTACAGCATTGGGATTTGGCCCATGGTATGGATTTCCTTTATATGCCTCAAAAGTGAATCAAAACCAACATTGTTTGATTGAAATTAATAGTAAATTTTTTACTATTTATGTCTATTTGAGTAGAATCATTATGGTAAATTTTAGACTTATACAACCATGACCAATGTTGAATATTTTTATGGATGTTTCCCTAATATCATGATGTTATTCTTATAGTCATTCAAAAAAGTCCTTCATTAATTTTATTTTAAGGTCTTACAATTAAGACCATAGTGTCTTGTTGTTTAAGGTAATATGACTAGGAAATATTCCAATAAGTTTAAATTCATGAAAAATAAACAAATTTCTATATAGTTTAAATTCATGATGACAGAACGGTGGGTTGGATGGAACCTTGTAATGGAAGTCATATGAAATATACATGAGAATAATTTTATAGATCAACATGATAGATAAATTTGGTGAAGGAAAGTAAGTTTCTTACACCATGTTTGAGTCTTGTATAAATCCATGTCTATTTGGTTGGATTATTGAAAGCAAGAAAAATTCTTGAGAGCTATAGAGGAGAGTTTAGTGTTTCCAAGATGGGGATTTAGAGCCAAGGGAGATCTCACTGGTGACCCAATGATGGGGACCCTCATTGGAAAGGGAATACATGATTTTTAATAGTCATAGGGTCCAATTGATTAAGGTAAAAATCCCAAGGAAATCCTTTTATGGGATTTCCAATCCTTATAATCAAATAAAAACATGATCAAAGGGGAGCATGTTGGTAGGCATTGCTTATCTTTTTATTTCCTGAGGCTATATATAAGGCTTGGATAATGGTATCTCAATACATATTTTTTTGGGAAAATTTATTTTGGAATGTAATTTTATCCCAATTAATGTACATAAGTGAACAAGTCGCCCTGGTGGACTCCATTTTGGATTTGTATTAGGATATATTTATACGGAATCCCTATATAAAACTAGGGAGAAGTGGGACACAAGTATCAAACCAGAAGGATGTATTGTCATAGTATGGATTTCATGGGAATATTGAATCATGTTATGGATAGACTTGGGGAAAGGGACCCTAGAATAGAACATGGATAAAGTGTAACCCAAGTTTGGAACTTTGCAAATGTGGAATCCTAAAATGTGTGGCCAAAGAACAATGTTCCCTATAATGGAAACTGGGTGAAGTGGAGCCCTAGTACCAATGTACTAGGAATTCAGTTCCCAAGACTGAGTGTCTGGTTTCTTGGATCCTTAGAATGGGACTTGAGTAAAGGGTTCCCTATTATGGAACCTAGGCCATGTTACACCCACATATAGAAGTAATGGAATAGTGGTGCCCTGGTATTTGTTTACAAAGCTAGTGGAACCCTAGAATTTATGATCCATAGTAACTCGAGAAAATTTCACAATAGTAATGGTCTTTCAGATAGCCTTGGTTAATGGAGCCCTATTATGGTAGCTTGAAGTGGGGTCCTTTACCCCAGTCCTAAAGGATTGTAAGGGAAGTTGTACTTCATAAATAATTAGTTTTAACATAATAAAATGATACAATTACCTGACTTTCTATTATAATAATCTTAATAGACTTATATAGTCGGCTAAAGATAGAATAGAGGATTGATTATGAATTTTAAAGGTCTAGAACACTTAGATCTCTCTTTATTTTCCTCCATGTTAAAATTGAAGGGTGAGGTATTTTTATAAGAAAAAGGTGAGTATGGAATAAATCTGATAGATTAACCACCTCTAATTCTTTATTAAGGTGAGAACTACATATAAGGGGATTTGGACATGGATACCAATTATGAATGTGTTTCACATATGGAGACTCAAGTATAGTATCCAGGTGATTTGAATATTCCATATTATATATGCATGTTATGTAGAAGGGACATGGGTATAGAAGAAACTCATGCATAAGGGACCATATTGTAACAAAGTCCTCCATTCTAGGAATCTAGGTATTATCTGATTCTCCTTTACCCCAATATTTTATTTATTTAACTAAGTTTCCAACCTCAGAAAAATGAGTGATAATGGTGTAAAAACCTAAAACCAGTTCTCAGTGTCCACAAAATAATGATTCTAATAAATATCTCAATACATAAATTATTGTATTCTAGATATTATTATTTTTCGTAGGATATTTCCACATATAAATCAATTATTTTATAACAAGACCATGAGTAGTAACAATTAGTAGATTATATCCTCTTCTAATAAGAAAATAATATAAAAACATTAAATTTGAGAAAAATTTTGTTTATTATAGAATCATTCTTATATATCTTTTAATATTGAAAATAAAGTTCTAATTACTTTAATGTCTAATAAAAGAACATGAGTGAAAAAAAGAAACATTGAGAAGAAAAATATTCCCAAAGTTATACTCAAGGATAGTGATAGTAATGGACTATTTTTTTTACTAGTTTTGGTTTCAAATACCATATGTTAACAAATAATAAGGTTCTAAATAAATTGATAGACAAATATTTCATTCATAATTTTAAAGAGATTCTAATGTTTTTATGGTTTTTAAATCAGAATGTCCATTAATTAAACTTTTTTAATCAAAATTGAGAAATTATAAATGTGGAGTTGAAATTATTTAAAATGAAAATAGAATATATAATTTGGATTATTATTTCTTATTTTGTAATTTTTATTGATCAATTTGTTTAGTATTGAAATCACTATGTTGTTTGAATTTTTTTAGGGTGTTTACCAAAAAAAATACTAGCCTACCAAGGCATCCCTCAAATTAGACTGGGATGCTACTTAGCCAACTCAAGAATTGATGGTCAGCCATGCACATAAAGAGAAAGGCTTCCTGATCAAAAGTTGTGAATAAGGTATTTGTCTCAAACATAAGTGGACCGCAGGGGATCAAGCCCATAGAGAGTAAGGGGTACAAATGCCCACACAAGTTGTTTGTGTGTGTGGCTGATATCTATCTATCTGCAAGTGTAATGTAGGAGTCCATCCCTAGAGCAGTCATTTTGAATGATCATCGCACACTATGGACTAATAAAATCATTCCCCTTCTCACCATTTTGATGTTGGACTACTTAAATTGAGTTACTGTTCATTTTTTATTGAAAGGTTGTGGTCCCACTACATTCATGCCTCTGACCACTCGGACACACCATGCCACCATGATCCTCTATGATACCGCCTCTCATCTTCACCGACCACCATCTACAATTCCACTGTATAACTGGAAAAAACCATGACCGGCACTGAAGGAGCTCATTCTCAAGATCTATTCTACTATCTTGGACATCCACCACAGTGAGTTATATCTAGAGACTCATGAATTAATCATGAATCCATCTCGATCTTCATCCAACCATGTCAAAGGCCAGATGAAGGAGAATATGGATGCAACCATTTCCACACTACACTTCACTTCTCCCACATCCACTGCACTACCAATGAAAAGCCCACATATACCATGCACACTGAAGGATACCCCTCCAAGGCCCAGTCTATGCTACAGCTTGGTGAATCCCATGATTTTTAAATAATCGAAACAAATATTTTCAAATATTTATATTCAAATGAGAATCCAATTTTTTAAGATACATAGATCTTTGATCCTAAGATATGAAGAAGGATAACCCCTCTATGAATAGTGGGGATTTCCATTAATATGGGGTATTTTAAACCACACTATTGAGTGATAAAACCATGCATGTTACATCCATTTTCATGTTTTATTTTTATTTTTCTTTATTTTATTTTGGATTAGTTTTATTTTAACAGTAATTTAATTTTTTCCTATAATTTAAATTTTCATTTTTTAAAATAATTCATTCTTTTTTGTTCATTCAACACATCTTCTTCTTCTCATTATTATTCTTTTTTTTTCTTTTATTATTTTAACATTCTCTCTATATATTATATGTATATATTTTATTTTATTTTTATTTTATTTTTTTATTTATTTCTCCACTCTCTCTAGCTTCTAATTCTATTTTTATTTTTCTGATTTCTTGTGTTTATTCACCTATTCTTATCTCTCCTTTATTATTTTTTTTTTATTATCTTCTTTATATTCTATTTTTATTCTTCTTCTCATCTTTCTACACACCAAAGTGATATATTACCCTAGAAAATGAGTGGATAACCACAGGCTTTTCCCAAGGGAGGATATGTTGTTCTTGAATTATTGATTAAATTTTATTTTTTGCTTGTAGTTGATGTGAGTGGAAAGCATGGGTGTGACGTTTTTCTCCTAAGACATGAAATTTGAATCAATGTTTATTATTTTATTTCATTTCTTTTTCCTCACGATATTTTATTAGTTATTCACATGATGAAGTTGATATAATCAATGGTTTAAAATAATTGATGGAGTCAGGTCCTAAAAGATGTCACACCCTCTACTGAGGTATTCCATCAACCTTGATTACAGTAGGAGGTGGAATTTATATTAATTAAAAAATTCAAGATTTCATAATTTATAAATAAAAGTATTTTAATTAATCATGATATCACACAGTTGTATTATCAAACTAAAATGAAACAAATAAATTTCAATAATGATGGAACCCTAAACCAGACTGAGAACCAGGTTCCTTCTTCATAAAACATTCTGTTTAGTATATGTTTAAATTTTCATTATGCATTTCATTTTAATATTTTAGAAATTAATCAAAAACTCAATAATTTACCAACATTTTCTTGAAAAGATAAAAACAAAAAAAAATAATTAGTTTAGGTGAATTAGTATAATTAGGTGAGAAAACTGAGAAGCCCCTTAGGTGATATGACCCTGTTCAAACACTATGTTGCACTAGGAAAATAAATTTCTTTTCCCCACATTACAAAAGGAAGGCGTAAAAACTAAAATCCTTTTGTAGGATCCAATCATTTTCTTCTTATATTTTCTATTTTCACATTTTATATAATTTTCATTACTTTAAAAAACATTTAAAAATATATTTTCCCCTATTGTTTCCAAATGATCATTTTTTTCAATACAGGGAATAGTTACTCAAGGGTGAAAGATCTAAAGTAAGTGATACGCTATGTTGTAGAGGATCTTGAAAAAAGGATAGATGAACTAACATACATGTCCAAGCATATTATGAATGGGAATGACACTAGAAATTCATTTCATGAACTAGAAAATCCGATTAATGAATTCAAAGTGGATTATCAAAGATTGAAGTCCAAGAAGGAAGTTCCACTGGATAAATACAATTTTATTCAAGAAATCAAAGAGGTTCATAACCATCAAGTACCATGAAGCTATAGAGAGTTAAGATGAAGACTCACATGATGATAGGAATATGGGAAAATATTCAGATCGATTTTGGAGTAACTAGGAAGAAGATGAAATGAAATGATATATTTCTATCTACAAGATTGAATCATTATCATTGGTTAACTAATTACAATCCATGTAAGAGGGGGATTCCAAGAAAGTTATATAATTTGAAGAAATTATGGTGGACCCTAACTACCTACGTCCACTTGACACCATCCAACTCCAAGAGGCACTCATCATTGAAGAATAGATTGAAGATAAACCAATTCATGGAGTTGATCTTATCTCAAACTCTATTTCATTTTATTTTATTCAATCCGAATTGAGTATTAATTCCCATTACTTTGAATTTTAATATTTAGACAACATTTTATATAACATATGGGAAGATGATAAAATTGTGAACCCACCAGTTGAGGAACAAATGGATCTCCCTTACATTGATGAAGATACATTTAAGGTTGCCTTTGAAGAATTCCAAGTAGATGGGCCTAAGGAAATAAAGATAGATTTTATTAACAATTAAATAGGTAATTATGATTTACAATATTCATGTTTAAATTCTGTTGAATTAAAAATACATTCTAACCAATCTTTTGAAATTACAATTCATGTATCCCACATTAAGCCAGCACTAGAAAATAAAGTGGAGGTTGCACCCGTAGAAACAAAGAACGAAGAAGATCCATAATTCATCCCACCCCCACCATAAAATTTGTATATAATTATAAAGGAGTGGGATCTGGTATACACTATGAATGGATCATTCCTTACCCAGAAGGAAGATGTGGAATCTGGGAAAAGCCACACGTGGTGGTTCAAGTCTAAGAAACTCCATCCACCATCAAACATTGGATAACAGCTAGTATTACCCGTTAGAGGCAATAAAAATCTAGGGCCCACTTGGGGAATCATACCAATACTTATCCCTTTTACTTTATTTCTAAGAATTTAAATTTTAATTTTAGGATGATTCTAGATTGAATCTCACTCCCTCGTACCTATTTGAGCTTAAATGGAATGATCCTTGTGCTTAATTGAGTAAATTTATTTTATAGGTTGATGATGGAATAAGGAATCCCCCAAACAATAAAGGGATAAATAGGTATAAGATTCATTGTAAAGGGAGTTCACTTTTTATTTTTATCTTTTAAAATATCTATATTTTTGTTCAAAAACATGTTTTGAGCTTTAAACTAGAAATTTCATTCCAAAACTTGGATTTAGGCTCTACTTGACTTGTCTAAGATGCATGAGTTTCTTAGTAATCATATAATTCCATTCTTTATATTTCAATGTTAATGAGATAGAATTTGTAAAATAGAGAATTTAGTCATTAAAGTGAAGCATGGATGTTAAAATGAGGACTCGTGGTTTGAGGGAATTAGAGGATTCATGTAAATGAAATTTCCCTAAACATTTTTCACATATTAAATTTATAAAATTCATGTGAATTGATTTTTTATTATAAATCATGTTTTGAGTGATTTTATAATGTTATATATCCCATTCCCAACAGGATTTCTAGACCAATTACTTCCTATTATATCTTAAGAATATTTCATCAGTGATCTTGGGACATGTCACCGACTAGAACTTTCATTTGAACTTGTCATAGTTATGAGTATACATAATCAAATTTAAAATTATTGAGGCATCTTTTGAAAATACATTATCTTTAAATAGAACATTTACATCAATCCTAGTCTAAGACATATAAATCATGAATGATCGTGTAAGGAATAAGCCATGTTTTAAGTCATTTTTATCCATTCCTATCCTACTCATAATATTTTCATGATATTTTAAAGTTGAAGTGTGGGATATAAGGGAGTCCTGAAGAAAGATATTATTTTAAGTTTAAGGAAGAATAGTAGGGGTGATGCATCCGGGTGAGGAGAAAGGCTATTAAATATTCATTATACACTTTATTTTATTTACCCTCTTGAAAAAACTAGAAACAAATACCAAAAAGAACTAAAAAATGAAAAAAATAGTTTGTGACATAGAATAATCCAAAATCATTATCCCTGGACTAATGATTTTTATCATATTTGGTTAGGTGGTATATTTGAGGTTTATTATAAGAATAAATTTTTGATAAAAAAAATGAAAAATTAATTTAATAAAATAAATAAAAAAATTATAAAACTAATGAAAATTCAATAGGGTGAAAAAATAATTAATTATTCTTTATTTTGATCATAAACATACTCTATATTTGGGGAAAAGTGGTAGTTTCTACTTTGAAGGGGACAATGCCATTATTACACTTTGACTTTTGATACCATACTTTATACTTTAAGAGAGAAAAATCCTACTTTATCCTTAATTTTTTAAAAGTAATTTCTATCAATGTTAATCCTCAAAATCATATAATCATTTATTATAATTCCTAAGGATTTTATGTGCCCTTTATATTTACAAAGTATAGAAAATAGTTCCTTTAAAATCCTGTAGATAAAGAGCATGTTTTCATTATATGAGCATAACTCTACTTGAATTACATAAAGAGAGATGAGTTAAAAGATTCAAAAGATAAGTAGATCATGATTTGGAATGTTTAATAATAATGAATTAAGGATCTTGAATAGGTGAAAGAAGGAGTTTCATCATTTTTAAAAGGAGAAAATTAAAATATTTGAGTTTATTTTTTCTTGAAAAAATGAGAAAATTATTTGATAATCTATCTGGAATTTGAAATTCTGAATTGACATTGATTTTTTTTGAATAATGGTAATATTGGTTCCCTGTTAATTCAAAGTTAATATTTACTACTTGAGGAAAATAATGGTTTAAGTGTGGGGGTATTTGGAAGACTAATATTTCATGCATAATTTTATAAAAAATAGCAGGATTTTTTATGGTTTTTAAATCAGAATACCCATAAATTTAACGTCTTAATAAAAATAAGGAAATTATAAATGAGGATTTGAAACGGTTTATAATGGAAAAAGAATGTTGAATTTCGATTATTAGTTCTGATTATGAAATTTCTCTTGATCATTTTTTAGTGTTGAAATAAATTTTCTGTTTGAATATTTTCTGGGTGTTTACCTAAAAAAATTCTAGCCTACTAAGGAATCCCTCAACTCAGGCTGGCATGCACTTATCCAAATCAAGAAGAGTTATCCCTCAATGCACAGTAAGAGGAAGGTCAGCCGGATTCAAGGAGTGTAGTAGGGAATTAGGCTCGTGCATAGGTGGCCTGTGGGGGATCAAACATGCAGGGAGTCATGGTGGTCATAATGCCCACATGAGCTATGATTGTGCAGACTGTATGTCTATTTTTGAAAGTGTAAATAAGGATCCCATCCTTGGAGTAGACATTTTGAATTCTCATCACACACTCTATCTTAAAAACCATCGTTCCCCTGCTAAACTTCTTTGAATTCTCATCAAACACTCTATCTCAGGGGTGTCTAGGGGTCATTCAGATCTCAGAGCACTGAATTTTGAAAGAGGAATACTAGGTCGCATGGTTAGTAGAAACCGGTCAGTATTTCCCGTACAGTCTCTCAAATCATTTGGTTGCGGATAGTGGGGTGCCAGGGGAAGTATGGTTTTTCTACAACTGTTTGACCACATGTGCATGATCGTGCGCAACTGAAGACCCCAGGGGTATTTATTTTTCATGGGTTGCGCATGGTTAGCCTAACCATGGTCCTAACTCATATGGTGTCCCTTGAGAGAAGAACATGGAATATGGTTGGTGCACGGTTTGGCCAACAATGCATCCAAACAGTGTGCCCCTTAATGTGTTGCTAAAATTCCCTTTTCTTCCTTAATGAATGTTTTAACCCTCATTTTTCTTTTCTTTCTCTCTAGTTATTTTCACCTCCTCCCCCAAGTGTGAAGCCTCCTTCTTCCTCCTTAGGTTTTGAGATAAATCCTCTATACAAACTTTGTTTGACTCACCCTTAGATCCATCGAAAAGATCTTGGTAATCTATAAGATCCTTTTCCTTTAGTTCTAATTGATTCTATACTATTTTGTGCAATCTATGTGTGACCTATTTTTCCCTATTTTTAGGGAGTTGGATGATTTCTTCATTTTCTCTCATTTTATCTTGATTCAAGCTTTGACAATAGATTAGTGGAGTGCTACTAAATAAAGGTAGGTGGTATAGGTACTTCCCTCTTGTTTTTTCACCTTTTATAAGATGTTACATTGTGTTGCATGTTGTATACTTCTAACGACACCTAAAATATGTTTAATAAATTAATATAATAGTTTCCCCATATAGCTTGTGAACCAAAATTACAGAAACAACCATCAATGGGTTGTTCTCCTTGTCATTGGCCGCCCCTTTGGGTGTTCCCACATTAATGGCCTATTTTTCCATTGCCTTAAATTAAAAACCGCATTGGTCATGGGTGTTACACTTTGGTTAAATACCTTAATTTACAATTTTAATTGAAATTAATTGTGATCCATGATTTGGGATCCTCTTTAGATGCATGATGCTTCATGATTATTGATTGGCCTCATGTTTATGCCTTATTTCATTACTATACATTTATACCATGTAATGTGCCTTATACTTGAGGTTATTGCTTAGACCCTTGTAGTTATGCCTTATTCCTTATGTTCCATTGCCTCATGTTATGGCTTATTCCATTTGTCTTGTTCCACATTTTATGCCTTGTGTTTATTTCTATAGTTGATTGACTCAAATTGTATAACTTTGATAGTTTTTTTATCTTGTGGTATAGAAATTATTATTAATGACATGGGATTCTATGTGATATTCCTTTTCATATGTGGCTTGGTCGTTATTACTCACATGTTAGGGGTTGGGAGAGAACACTAGTCCTAACTTAAGGAAGTCGTAGATGGAATCACCATGTTCAGTTCAGAACAACTTGATGCACTAGGAGATATACTTTATCTTTTCTTATACAGTTTCTCAGGGTGGATTATTTTATACTCGTGACTGACACTCATTCCCTAGGGTATCAACCATGGATGGACTGATTGGAAATATGGTTATTCCATGCCTTAGGTGATACATTTCCCCCTATATGAGATGCTTGGTACAGACTCAAAGTTCGCCATGCCATTAGTGATATAAGGGACGCAATTATAGGTCACCCTGGAAGGACTCTGTGGAATTGGTTATATCAAAGAATTTTATATTTACCTTTAGGATTCATTATATATTGCCTTATATGGGATCTACAATCCATCATTGGATTTGACGGATTTCTTGTTTGTTTCAAATGTGGTGTTTCTTATTTATATTCTAAGCATGCTTATAAGATGTAATGGGAGTGTGACCACCAAGCCAAAGCACGATCTTGGGGACTTCCTACCTTCGATTCTTTATTATATATTTCCAATATTTCCACTATATAACTTGTATAAGCACCTTTTTTCAGACATCCATTATAGGCCGAAACAGGTGGTATCGGGTGGCTGTTCATTTAGGAACCTAGACTGAAGTAGTAACTTATTTATTTGTTTAATTCCCAAAATTTATCATTTATGGAACACTGTTCATGAAATGGATTGGCATAGACATTATTGGTGGTGGAAAACTGAAATGGTATCTCACACCTTATGTGGGTCACCTTTGGTACCCAAGAAGGCTTCATGATTGTTGGTATAGATAAAGTTAATCATGCAACTTCTGGGTCTTGATTGATTTAAAACATTAGGATGGTGTATAGGGGTGTAGGACCGAGTCTTTTATCCAGATTTCTATAATATTAGTTTTTTCCTTTTTGTATATTTTTTTATAATGTAAAATATACATGTATCCCTTATTCCTCATGTACTCATATTTTTTATAGTTACATGAATATTCATCATCTTTTGGTATCTATTGATTATTCATCTTCCACTTTATTACTTATATTTCATGGTTTACTTCCACTATTTTTTCTACTTTCTATTTCTTATTCCTTCTTCCATTTATAATCTATTCACTACTACTATGCTCACTCTGATCTATGAGCGAATTATCTCCCCATGGACACTCTTTAGGCCCTTACTACTAGTTGGATTCCTTTAAAATTTGGAGAGTTTCTCTTGAGGTCTTCTGCCCACTATCTCAGGGATCTAGGGAGTGGAAACTAGGATGGGATGCTACATGACCTCTTTTCCCATATCGAGGGATATCACCATTGTGAATCATTCCTCGATCCTCAACTAAGTTTTATAAATCGATTTCATGATTCATATGGAAACTTAAAAGTCCGAATGAAGTAGAAGTTGGTTTCCTCCTTGCTCACATTTCACTTCACTATTTCCATGTCCACTTCACACCCCATGAAAATCCTTCATCCACCATGAATGCTGAAACAGACCCCTCTAAGTCTCTCACCATGATACAACTTGAGAAATTCCATGATTTTTAAAGAATCAAAACCAAGATATTCAAATATTCATGTTAAAACAAGAATAATATTTTTAAATATTCAGAGATCCTTGGCCCTGAAATATAAAGAAGGATATCCCCAGTGTAAATGGAGTGGATTTCCATCAAGAGGGGGAGTTTGACACCACACTCTGGATGGAGAATCCCCTACATTATACTTCTAATTTCATGTTTTCTTTTTGTTTTTATTTTTTTTTATTTTTTATTAGTTTTATTTTAATTTTAATTTAGTTTTATAATGTAATTTCACATTTATTTTATTAAAATAATTCATATATTTGTATTCTTTCCACCCAACATATTCTTCTTCTCATTCTTCTTCTTATTTTTATTTTTATTTCTTTTTTTATTCTTTTAACCATCTCTTTATACATTTTATATGAATATTAATTTATTTTATTTTATTTTATTCTTCTATCTATAAATCTTCTTATTTTATTTTTATTTTTTTGATTTCATGTGTTTTTTATCTGCTTCTCTCACCTTTATAATTTTTATTTTATTCTCTTATTTTTATTTTATTTTTATACTTACTCTATTCTTTTTATTCACTAAAGTGATATATTACCCTCAATAATGAGGGTCTAACCTGAGGCTTATCCTAAGGTAGGTTAAGGTGTTCTTGAATTCTGGATTAAATTTAATTTTATGTTTTTGGTAGATGAGAGTGGCATAAATGGGTGTAATGAATGTCCCCCATGACATGCAATTAAAATCTATTTCTATTATTTTAATTATCTCTTATTTTATATCTCCATTTGATTAGTTATTTACATGATTAATTGTTTTTAATCAATGGATGAAACAACATTACATGGAGTCGAGTTATGGAAGATGTCACACCCTCGACCAAGGTGTGTCATCAACCTTGATTACAGGAGGAGGTGGAATTTATATTTCTTAAGGAAATCAAGATTTTATAATTTCTAAATAAAATTATAGTAATTTGTAATGATATTTCATGATTGGATTAGAAAAACTAAAATGAAACAAATAAATTAGAATAATAATATAATCCAAAACCAAACTAAGTTTCACGTTCGTTCTTCCTAACTCCTTCTGTTCAGAATTTCATGTTAGTATAAGTTTAAATTTTTATTCTACATGTCATTTAAAAATTTTATAAAGTAATAAAAAATAAAATAATTTATCATTGTTTTCATAAAATAATAAAAAAAATAAGTAGTTTAAGTTAATTAGAATAAGTAGGTGAAAAAACTGAGAAGCACCTCAAGTGAGATGACCCTAGTCAGCCACTGTGTTGTACTAAGAAAATAATTTTCTTTTTCCATGCCCAACAAAAGTCATGAATCATAAATTTAATCATATGGTGTATTATTTTTTTAAAACTAGAAATATTGGAGAACTATATTTCAAGGTATCTATATAGGATTCAACTTGTAGAAAATACATATTGTTAACATATAGGCTAATTTTGGAAGATTTTGGGAATAATTGCTTAATATTCAGATATCTTTTTAAATTTATAAATGTAACTAAAATTTCCTAGAATATGTTCATGATTAAGGTAATAGAAGGAATTTTTTTCAAAATTGGAAGATGAAAAATAAGTTGTATTTAATAAATCATTGGTGGAGAATATGTAAAAATTATTTCCAAAGAGAATGAAAACAGTCTTATCATAAACTACTTAGAAATTTTAATATATTCTCCATGGAGGGAATATCAAAGTATAGTGAAAAAAAAGTTATTTTATGAATAAAATAAACAAAAAAAATATGATTCTATATTATAATATAATTTTAACAATAATATACAAAACTAAAGGAAAATTTTCAAGGACTTTTTAGTGCTAATACATGTAGATATACATGGTTTTATAAAAAAAGGTTTTTATACTCACATGTATCGTGTATTATTAATTGAATATATTAGGTTAATGACTTGGGTTTCTCTAATATATCATAAATATGTAGAACCTGACTAATTAAATATGTTTCAAGATGTTTTCATAAAAATATATTCAAATTTAGATATAATAGTGGATTATAATTATTATATTAGATGGTGGTAAACTACAATAAAGAACATTATATTTTTCATCAATGTTAAACTATGAGAACACACTAAAAAATACCACTCAGACCACAATCCTCTCATTCTTGAGCTATCTTATCACTTTCTATGGTCATACCCTCTTCCCTTTAAATTCAAAAATGGATGGATTGTTACTCATATATATAGGGAAGTTGTTTTAGAAGCTTGGAAGATGGACCTCTTAGGAAACCACCTCCATATGATTATTAAAAAACTGAAGCATACCAAAGTCCTCTTAAGGGAGTGGAGTGGAAATTAATTATCCAATCTTGGTCATGATATAATATATACTGAGGAATACCTTTCATGCTACCATAATATATACCAAATTCAAAGCACTCCCTTTAAGGAGGAAATCCAATCCCTCTACCAGTTCAACTATCCATTAACTATTAAGGAGAGGATGGACTGAAACCAAATAAATTTCATATCATTAAAATATTGTGATAGGGACTATATAATTTTCCACTGATTTTATAAAGATAAAATAGCTAAGAGAGGGAATAATTCAATCAACATCAATGGTTACCTCTTCACCACTAAAAGTGACATTTCCAGTGTTGTGGTGGATTAATTTTAGGGTCTCTATTCTGATTATTTAATATAAATCACTCAACCAATGATTGAAAATATCCCTCCTTGAATTGAGGACAACCAAAACCAAAGTATCACCTAAGATCTTACTGAAGAGGAAGTAAAAGAAACACTTTTCTCTCTCAACATAGATAGTGTTGTTGGTCCTGATGGTTTTGAAAACAAATTATTCATGTTTTATTGGAAAAAAATTCATGATGTGGTGATGAAATATGTTAGGTATTTTTTTAAATAATTCCTCTATAAATTATAGAATTAACTCTAAATTCATTAATCTTATACTAAAGAAGTATAATTCTATTTACATAAAAGAATTTAGGATAGTTAAAATTATAAACATTGTCCATAAAATAATTAATAAACCCATTTTGACTAAGATGGGATGAATTATTAGGGACATCATCACCCCAAATCAGTTTGGCTTTGACCCAGGTAGAATAATCTAAAACTATCTATTTATAGGTTCAAAAAGTGTCAACTTAATGAATAGGAAAGCGAAGGATGAGAAATTTTCTCTTAAAATTTACATCTCTAAAGCCTTAAATGCACTAAAATGGTGCTTTATTGTTACATTTCTCAGGAAGTATGGATTATCTAATTATTTTATCAGATTAATCAGTTCCATCATCAACTCTTCAAGTATTTCCATTCTTATTAATAGACCCCTAGGTATTTTTTAATTATGTTAGGGATGATATGTAAGGATATCCTCTCTCAAGTCTTATATTTTTCATTTCTAAAGATTAAATGAGTAGAGACATCAATGAAATGGTTCATATTGGAATATAAAAACAAATCAAGCCTGGAAGAGGAATCTTTACTCCCTCACACCTCCTTTATATCAATGAAATCCACCTTTTTTGTCAGTCCTCCTAAAAACATATCTTCCATAAAAGCCATATTTTCTCACTATAAGTATGTTGTAGGTAAAACCATTATCTTGAATAAATATTTTAAAATAATTGGCTATAGAGTGCCTACTACCAAACAAGAAAGGATCACCAGAAATCTTGGAGTGAATAAGGGATCTCTTCCCTTTATCTACCTTGACATCCCCATTTTCTAGGGCAAGATCAGAAGCTACTAACTTGAGACTATATATTCTGAAATCATAAACTAGAAGGATAGGTGGAAAGGAAAGTATATGTCCAAATATTGAAAAGTATGCTTGGTCAAATAAATGATCACCTCCAAATTTGTATACTTCTTATCTCTTTATAGATGGACCATAATTCTTATTAATGACCTTAAAAATATGATCGAGAACTTTATCTAGAAAGAATTTGTCCATGAAATAAACTAATTATAGTTTCATGGAAATAATGAATCGAAACTGTTAACATGGGGGGATTAGGAATTAAAGAATTCAATATTTTTAAAGATTCCCTTCTCAGGAAATTCACATGGAGCCTCCTAATATATAACGATTTTTCTATTGAATTTATATCAAACGGATTCACAATAATGTTTTTAGATATATAACCTAACTATATTCCCTAATTTGTATATCATTTCATCATATACTCATTCAATCATCTCATTTGTAACTCCAAATAGTGGTATACATGTAGTCTAACCTCAACAACTAGAATACCCACTAGCTCTATAGGCCCCTAATAGACATCATGGATGTCCCTCCAAACAGGCACCAAATTTCCATTGCTAATTTTATCCTCTATAGTAACAGCCATCATGGGATAATTCCCCCATATATTTGGATGGAACTGTAGAGGTATGCCTTTATGGATAGATATGCTCTCATCTAGAAGCCACACAGAAATCGATACTTCAATTACAAGGAACACAATAGTATGAAATGTGATGGATCCACCATTATCCCATCATATCTACTCAAATTTAAAAAAAACATACAACCTATAAAGTTTATGCTTCTCTAGAAAATATGGAATGGTCATCTACCTCCCCATGACAAAATGTAGAGACCCTACCTGAATATTACATTGTATTTCCACCTATTCTTGAGGATTTTGTAGAACACACATCACGTCATCATGAGATGCATATTTTCCCTCAAACTCTATAATTACATAAAGGACCTATTATAGAATAAAATATACATATGAATCCAGCTCAAAACCTTGGTATCATTCATCATCATTATTGGTTAGAGTGAATAGGTTCACAATATTCTCTTAAAAGTTTTTTCCTTGAACAATTATTTCGTAAGGAATGATATAAATTCCCTGGTTTTTGATAATCAGGACCCCTCTCTTCGTACGGGTTTCTTCACAATGTACAGGGATGTTTTTAATGCACCAAAATTAAAAATATTTGTGATAGGAACTACTATTTCTATTCATTGCATATTATGGATATTGGGTGTACATGGAAGGCCCAAAAGACCCCAGGTTCTAAAATCTATTTTCTATATTCCCCCACTCACATCATGGATTATGGTGAACATTGATGATTCTTCCTCAAGCTTTCTAGGGCCTTTAGGTTGTAGATGTGTCTTCTTCACCCATTGTGTCTTCATTAAAGGTTTCTTCCACCATTATATTATAATTGAAATTATATATGAGGACAAGTTATGGGAGATAATACACTCCATTAAACATGTTTTCCACCATGATTGGAAGTCCCTATGTCTTGAGTATGATTTTAAACTTGTTATTGAATCCATGAAGGGTATGTATTAAAATATACCTTGTAAGGTGCTACCTTATTGGATTTAATATCTCTAAGACACTAGTCACCTCAAACTCATTGTCTCACTCTTTACAGAGAATCCAATCAAGTTTGGATTCCTATATAAAGACAAAAATTATGGAAATGGGAATGATGTGGTCCTTTTGGATCCCTACCTACTGTAAAATTTTTATAGATGTGGATATATAGGTTGAGATAGACTCTCATATTTTCAAAACTCCTTTTAATACCAAAAATTATTCTTTACTTCTTTATTAATAAAATTTAATAAGGGGATTGTTCAGATCCTAAACCCTTTGATTAAAAAAATATTAATAATAAATGGTAACTAAGAGAAATTCATGAAAATGATATTATTTAATTGATGTGAATATCAATTTGATCATTCTCTTATCATGATGTATGAGGTTACTTAGACCCACAGTCATGGATCTGGTGAAAAAAAACCTTCTTTCACTGCTATTTTTTATACAATGTGAGGAAAATCAAGGTAAAAATATCATTACCTTATATCAATTCCAGCCAACAAGCCCGTACCCGAGTGGTAAGGGCTCCTGCTAGGCATCCAAGAGACCCATGTTCAAAACTAGGTGGAGGAGAATTTCTGGGGGTACTGTAGAGTAATGTAGCAGTTACTGTTCGGTACTGTAGCAGCCGGAACTATTCACCTAATTTGGATCTTCAAGCCACCGGTTTAGGCCTATGGGTCTCCAGGGCCTTCTGGTCATCAAAGGCCTTCGGGGCACAGGGAATTCGGGTCACGTAGACCATGGAGTAGCCCAGTTCAGACAGAACAGGCCCCAGAAAAGGATCAGAGCAATAGGAATAGCAGCCACCAGATGTAGAGCTAACCGGATTGGAAGAATGATAGGGTATGGCAGCCGCCATTGGGATCAGACATCGTGCATCTTTGTACGGGGCAATGCTAGCCGATCAGAAATGCAAGGTGGGGAGCTAGGTGATCAATGACGTAGAAAGCTGGGGAGGTTCAGTTCAAGTGGTTTGGGCCTATGGTTTAGGTATTGGGCATGGTATGCCTCTGGGCCTTCGGGTCATGTATTGCGGGTTTGTCGGGCCTTTTGCAATGGGCCTACGGGTCATGTACGGGTTCCCCTTCAACCCTTAAAAGGGGGATTGTCCATAATAAAATAAAAAATAAGGCCTTATATCAATTCCATAAGTTAGACATTACATCCCATCATAAATTCAAAATCCTATGAACTTATGGTTTTGTTTTTTTAGAACTATCTATTTAATAAATTCATTTTACAATACATATGAACATTTCTCTATAATTGATGCTTTAAATAATAAATTGAGGCTTTGGCCCCAACTTTTAAAAAATTCTCTATAATTGATACACACTATACTCTCTTCTAGACTTCTCAAAAGTTATACTCGTTTTCATAACCTGGGGAATGGAATCATAAGAAAGAGGAGATCTAAAATGATCAATAAGGGGAAAACTCATCAACATGTCATCAATTTTTAGATTATAAGAATATTTGAAAACATGTGTAGGGAATAGAAATATTTTTAAAAAGAACATTTAATAATAATAGTTGTTCAAAATTCTTGATAGAAGGATTTCAAATCTCAAATGAACAAACATATGTCATGGTAAAAGTGTTTCATACAATAAACATGATCCAAGGGGAATTATTGTATTCATATAAAAAATCATGTCATTCAAACATATTATAATAAGGGGTTATTAGAAAAACATAATCTTAGAAAATTTTGTAAGCCAAGATTATTGAATCGCGCTGATGAAACAACTTGTTAATAGAGCTATTTAAATTATGGTTACACAAAAAACAAATAAAAAATATAAATACATCACTTTAAAACAATAAATAAGTTAACATAGATAACTACTTATTGTTTACACAATAAACTAGTGAAAAAATCTACCCATTTCAGGTTCACACAATAAACCTATGAACAATTCTACACACTTACCATTCAAACAAAAAACCTGTGAATAAATCTAACCACAACATGTTCACCAAAAACCTATGAAAAAATATACCCACATCATGTTTAAAAAAATCTAAAAACAAGTATAACTGTATTAAATTCACACAATAAACTTATAAAAAAATATATCTACATCAACTTCACATAACAACCCTATGAATAAATATTCCTACATCACATTCATGCAAAATATAATCATCTTAAGTGATATGAAATCTTAACCAATAAAATAAAAGGCTATATAGGACCACACCCATCAATCATCTATACATATGTATTCAATTTGAAATTAATCTTTGATCATTTCTTAGAGAACCCATGGAAAGAAAATGGTTTTAATAAAATTTCAATATGGTATAACCAAAATTGACCTCAATAATATAAACAGTTGATACCCTCAATTCAATTACCCCAAAATATTATTTTATAAGAATATTTAAATTTGATTCATGAAAAATAATTTCCAAGGGAATAAATCCTTTATAGATAAAGAGGAAAAAGGAAAAAAATTCAAAAATGATTTTTTAGAGAGAACTTTTATCTATTTTGTAAAATATGTTGTTGTGGTCCTTTAGAAACATTTATTTTTAAAAATGTGGAGTAAAATTTTTTAAAATCATTTACTTCTACAAATAACATGAAATTTTGGATCCTTTAACAGGATGTAAATACTGTTTGAAGGTAATTTAGAATGGAATATAAAATAAACTGAAATTGAAACAATTCTTTTAAATATATTAAAATACATTTACTGAAATCTTACATCATAAAAGGGGTAATAAAACATTCTTTTCTGAAGACTAAAAGGTAAATGTGTATATCATAAGAGATAATACATTACTAAGTTTTAAAATATAAAGTTAAACATTATAGGGAATATAAAACATAGATATGGATAAAAAGGTGCTTATATGGAAAAAATGAGAATCACTCTTAACAACTTCATAATTTTATGACAATTAAATTCAACATGGAAGGATATTTGAAATAAATATTTTTTTTCAAAAAAATGGAAGAGAAAGTAATATAAAATAAAATTTTATGGTGGAATAGACAATTCATGTAAGAATGATGTTCATGAGAAAACTTCCTTAGTCAAAGATAGAATTTCTGAGTTACCATTATCTATTACAGATGAAAAAAAATTTAATAAAAACCCTTCAAATATAAGGCTTAAAATTGAAATTAGAATGCAATGAATAAAAGATAATCCATGATATTATATACTCGATAGGTAGTATATATAACATATTGAGATTTTAAGAAATATCTTATTTTAAATTAATTTAAATTATATAATAACTTGATTTAAATGAAATACATAGTTTAGGTTGAATAATATTCAACATCAGGTTTATCTTGAATTACATGCAACATTGAGTTTCTTTGATAATGTGTGTTACACACAAGACCGTGATTTATGAAACAGTAATATAATGTTAATATTTAATAGAATAGTAATCACCTAGATTTTGGAATGGAGAGAATGAATAATATTAACTAAATTATTAAAATATGGTTTAAAATATATATTTAAATAATTCTTTTATAACAAATTAGTTATAAATCAAAATAGAAACCAATTGATTATAAAGGATGTGTTTTTAGGAAAAAATATTTTATGCCCATAAAGGAATTTTATCTTAATAAATTAAATTAATCCCTATTACTGAATGATATTAATCAAATTTATATGTTCAACAAAATATTTTTCAATTAATCCAATAATATTTACAGGTATAAAATAATTACAATTCTGGTTTTAAGCATAAAAAGCTATATTTTTCTAAAAGGCGGTTTTGCGATCTTTTAATGTAAGACATGATCTAAAACTAAATTTTGATAATTTTATAAAATTTATTTTAAAAAATAAAATTATTATTTGAAATAAATATTTCAAAATTATCTCAGGGTGAATTTTTTTTCTGAGAAGTTTCATTTTTGATGAATAGTAATAAAATACTAGATTTTAATTTAAAATTGTTTTTTAATCAAAATAATTTATAATGTTAAATTATATTTTGAGTTGGTTTTAAAATAGAAATGGTTAAATTATGCATCTATTAATCAAATTTAGGTCCTTGTAATCAATTTCATATTGAATTTTGATACAAAAACATTTCAAACTTCAAAACATTTTCACTTTAAAAACCCGCTTTCTCATCATGTCTACATGACTAATTCTAAATTAAATTTTCCAATTTATGTGAGTTTAATTTGAAAAAAAAATGGGTTCAAATTTTTTAATAATCATAATTTATAATTTATAATAATTTCAACTTAATGGTTTACCAATAAATTTGGTGAAACCAATTTATTTATATTACATTGATTAATGTAAAATCGGGTTTACTTGGTTGTTAACATAGAATGTGAGGTCTAAAAATGACCCGAAACTTGTCCAAAACTAATAGTCCAGAAATATTTAGACTCTTGTGAAATTATTATAGAAATATATGAGTTTTTGGGATAATATTCTATTAAAGTGATCCATATAATAAGTTAAATGAAGAACAAGAAAAAATGCACCTTTCTCCTTTTCAATTTCTATAAAGCCTTGGGGATTGGGAAAAACTACATAGGTTCAGTTAAAATTTTTATTTTTTAATATAATAGAGTTATTATTATCATAATTATTTATATTTAATTTTTATAGGTGAATTAGTAACTTAAAATTCTTAAGAAAATCCAGTGTAGTAATTATTTAGTAAATAGTAAATAAATTAAATGATACTAAATTTATTAAAAGTGAAGTAAATAGGAGGATTTTTTGTGTTAAATTATTTTAGTAGATTAATATATCATTAAAAACTTTTTAATTAATATATTTCAATTTCATAATTGTATTTATATTTTTATGGTTCAATTTAACTGGATAATGTTAAAATTGACATTAATGTTATTTTATAATAAATAACATTTATTAAATGATTTGAAATTACTAAAAATATAATCTTCTACCAAGATCTTTTTTAAATTTTAATAATTATAGAATATGGTCCATTAATGGAAAAAATTATCTTTTATAATGAAAATATTGACCCCAAAATGTTAAAAACTTTGTTGGTATGATCAGAAATAAAGTAGTGTTTTTGCGATCTACATGCACTTCTGTTAAAATTACTTTCCAAAACACATGGTATTTTTAATTTATAATTTTTATATTATATTTAAAAGTAGTGGTTACAATTTTTTTAATAATTATAAATTTAATTTAGTTACAATGCATGAATTAAAATGGTTAGAAAACTTGTTACCTTAATGAAAACCCGAAATGAAACAAATATAGAAACATAGGAGTTAAGGAACAAAATATTTTAAAATTACATTAATTTAGTGTGGTAAGATGTTTCTAGACCAAAAAATCCATCACATTAATTATTATTCAATTTTTGAGGCACATTAGGTGAGGGAGACCTCCCAATAATAAATACTTTTGAGTATTTATTAGATTGTCACTCCTCCTCCGCTATAAAAAGGAACTCACTCTCCCCAATCTTTTACACCTAACAATCCTTTTTTATTAAAAATATTCCCCAATAAAATCAAAAAATCCCTCCTATCATCCAATAATCCTCACTTTTATCTTAAATCAAACCAAGTAAGTCCTTTGGTGAAAATCAAAAGGAGTTAGCGGAAGAAGAGATAACATTTTTTAACGGGCACTTTTGTTGTATTTTTTTCCACCCCATTAATTATTTTTATAACATTATTATTAAATAACATCATTATGTTAAAAATAATAATATTTTGTAATGATAATGGTATTACCTATTACTTCAAAACCTCCATCAAATGGGATATTCAATCATCGTTCATGTGTACGGCGGACTATCGCATCGTGATCTGATGTCCTTCATTCTTCCATTACCACCTATCAAGGTTGGTAAGAATTATGTAAATACTATTTTTATATGATATATATGATATTTATGATTTATTTATGCTTATATAATTATTATATAACACTTTAATTCATGCTTTACATTTTCTGGGAATATGATAACATCGTTTGTAGACATGTGGATGACTGCCTCCTCAAAGCAATGTGATTCGTTCATCCTTTACATAAAATAAATTAAGGATGGGTTTAATAAAAATATATGATATAAATTAAATATATATGATATTTATGACATAAATATATTTATGTAAATAAAATATATCACTTTATTTCTTATATTTTTTACATGCTCAAAAGTGATAACATCGTTTGTAGATGTGTGGATGACCACCTCCTCAAAACGATGCGTTCTTCTTTTTTCATCATCATATCAAAAATAATGATATATATAAGAATTATTAAATAATTAATATTATAATTATTTCATTATTATCATTTTTTATATGTTTAAATAAAGACCTTATGACCATATCCAACCTACCAAAGTCATTTTTGGACGAATAAGACGAATATGGTCAAAACATCCGAATAAAACTTAATAGATTATATAATTGTATATAAATTGTTTATAAGTGAAATAAAATTGATAATAAAATTGAAAATAAATATAAATGAATTAAACAATTAATATATGATTGTTATTCCAGAAGATAATGAACAGGCATGACGAATCGTACTCAAGGTAAGGGGATTTCTAGTCTCATTTTTATTTCTATGAGACTTATTCCATATTCACCACTCAATTATTTTGTGTGGTGTATATAATTACTTATGACATGTTATATCATTAATTTATTTTATTTTTTCTAATTTAAGGTTTCAATTTTTTTTATTATTTCATGTATCTCATGATTCAAAAGTTACTCAAGTAGTAAGGGTTTTTCTCATCTCACTTTTATTAGTACAAGATACATGCCATATTAACACCTTATTATTTTTGTGTGGTGTATATACTACCCATGAATGTATTCTATTATTATTATAATGTAATTTATTAGTCTTTAAAAATCTATTTGACCTTATATCTTTCATGGGGTTTACGGTTTCAAATTTACCAAAGCAAGAAGGGATTTTGTCTCAATTTTCCTTCTTTGAGACGTTTGTTATGTTATAAACCTATCTTCTTTTATGAGGTGTATATAATTAAACTTTGAAATGTTATATCATGAATATCCTTATTTTCATAATATTATAAGTTTCATTTAATATTATTATTTCATGGGTATTGTGATTCAAAGTTATTAAAGTGGTAAGACTCTTTTGTTACAATCTCATCATTTATCAGGATTGAGAATGATTAAGTCTCCAATGTTAAAATCTTATAATAGTCATGAATTATATTATATTATGTTTATACATGATATTTTAAAGTAATTGTACTATTTTTTGACACTTTTTTAATCAAAATGTTTAAGAAATTATTTTTAAGAAAATTCGACTTCATTTATCTCTTTGGTCGAAAATCTGCATTCTTTCAAAACCATGTTTTCTATAAATGTTTTCAAAAAAATAAAAATCATTTTTAAAATAAATCAGGTAATTTTCCTCAATAAATTTTTTAAATTATTTTTTATATCTTTCTTTATAATATTTCAATGTTATTTTCAAATAAAATTATTTTCAAGATGTTTTATGTTTTAAAAAGATTTTTATAAAATAAAAATGATATTTTCCTCAAAAATATTTTTAATCAACAGAAAAAACCCTTGTTGTTACTTATAATAAAATTTTTATATTTAGTATTTATTTCATCCTTAATCTTTCTCTATATAGATAATGATTGTTTCAGTGAGATTTTTATAGAACCCATTTCTTTTCTAGGGGCTAATCAGTTTTCAAAGGGATTATTATAGAACCTGTTTCTTTTCCATGGGTTAATCAAGTTATTAAAAGGATAATATTTTTTCCTATAATATTATGATGAAATTAGATCTTTTATGTGTTATTATTTTAATGTTACTTTGAAATTTGATGGGTGGTTACGTTATAAACCAATAACGGGAAGTTTCATGACAAACCAAGGATGGGTGGGTTGGTGATAGACCTATACTAGATTAGGTATGTAAGTCAACTGTATGGTAATTCCACTTGTAAGAGTGATTGTAAGAAACAAGTGAAAATGATTTCCCAGGTTACGTATATGTTTTTTTATTCTTTTTATGATTTATAATTCTTCTCATGATCAATATTGATATCGCATGGCTCATGATTATTGATTATGATGATTCTTTCATTTTCCATGTTTTCATTTTTAATGATCCACATATTAATGGGTATGAGTTCTTTTATAATTCATTGTTTCACTTTTATTATGTCATAATACACTTATATACTCTTATGCTTATTGATGGCATTAAATTGTTAATGATTATGTTTACCCTTACTGAGCAGTTGAGCTCACCCTTTTTATTCTTCCTTTTCCCCATGTGATAAATAATAAGTATTAAAAATTTATGTCTATAAAGGATTCCAAAAGGATAATGTTGATGGCATAATGTGAAAAAATAAAAGCTATGTCAATTGGGAGAAATTGTCATTTAAATTCATAAGAATTGTTTATCTAGGAATTGTTTCTAATTATTTACAACTCTAAACCTAAAATGCCATCCATAATGTAAGTGATCTAAGTTTTTCTTTTGATGTTGTAATATTTTTATGGAAAAAATTGGGTTATAATTATCATCATAAAATCTAGAAATGTAAACTTCATTATTTCAACATAGGATTCAAAAGTTTGGATTCTGGGTTATTATAGTTAGTATCAAAGTTAATTTAAAATAACTTTATAGATTAGGATGTTTTCATGTGAGGTTATATTATGGGTTATGCATACCATCATAATTTAATAACAATAAAAATGGTCGAAAGTTTAAAGTCTTAGACACCCCTTGATGTTTTAAGAGATGCAATATTAAAGTGATTAATGAAATTTTGGGGGAAATATTTTTTGGCTTTAGGCATTTTTAACACCTAGGATCAACATAAATTGTTATTTCGGGTGTAATTATTTTTCATGTTATAAAAAAAAGTACAACTCATATATCTGGTGAGAACCCTTCATATCCAGCAATGTGGTGGCACATGAACCCATGATTGAAGGATGACTAGGGTTTTTTTCACCTACAACTGGCCTAAAGGATGTCTTGTTTACTATGAATTTTTTCGATAATGATTAAGTTTATTTTCTAACATATATGATTTAATTTGAGAAATAATGGTTGATTTATCTTGGAAAAATACATGATAAAATCATAATAATCTTTGGGTTTCAACTTATTCAGGAAATGTTTGAATAATTCTAAAGATAGTTATTTATGGAATGGTTTTTTTCAAACTTTAGTTATTAATTTTTAATATTAATATATTAGATGAAGGTTTAATCATTTTGGTATTTATCTTCACATATTCTAAACATTTTGGTTTTGGTCAATTTCTAAAAACAGGTTGAATAGCATGATTATCCCTTTTATGGTTATGTGGTCATTAAAAGTTGATTTATGGGCTTCATGCGAAAGAAAACTCCTCTTGAATACTCACTATTTGGAGAAAAAGATGATATTCTGGTGGAAATTAGTTAAAGGATGAAATTTTAATTTTCCAGTAAGTATATATCATTATGTTTTCAGCCTTTAGTGAAATAATCCTTAAATTTAGGAAAAAGATCTTGAATTAAAATGTTATCTCATTACCATATTTTCTAATGATGTCAATTACCTTTTCCACACCTATTTGGATTGTGTTTTTTTTTCATTTACTTCCCCTTTTTAGAGACCCATTTTTATCATTTTAATACTTTGAAATATTTCTATATATATTTTTAGAGTTAGATGTTGAGGCGGTGTGCGATTTCAAGTTCCGGTGTGCCCAAAATTAATTTCATAAAAAAATTAAATATATTTTGTGTTACACATGCATTTTGTCTTAAAGAAAATGGGATACATCTTAAAAATAACCTCAGAAAAAATATTTGAGACAATTATTGTGTTTGTAACTCAATGTTTACCCTAGGTGTGACCTCAAATAAGTCGGTATGGGGAGTATGGATAAAATTATTTTCGGTGGTGCATTTATTGGGATAGTTAATTGAATAAATAATTTAATTAACTAATCTAACCTAAACAAATTTACATTAAATACGTCTTCATCAAAATTATCTAGGTTATCCTCATAAACCCTCTGAGAATTAAGACCATTCTTCCTCCTTCTATTGGCAAATCAAGATCAGGCGATGATGATACTCTGGATTGGGGAAGATTGAGATGCAGTGAATGAAACAAATCCTCTCAATCATTGAAAAGTATGTTATTTTATGAAGAACTATCTAATATCCAATTAGGAATCATTAATTTGTGGATTACTATAATTTTTATTAAATTGATTGATCATGACCAATTCTTCTCCTTTGATCTATGATAATTGAACCTTGGAATGTGCATATGTAGTAGTTTAATTTGATTATTCGTTGTTCCTCACCCCATATATCCTCTTTCATGTTCATTGGATAATAATTATTAGAAAAAAATAGTTTAAACATTTTTTGTGGTGATTTGAATAATTATATCTTTGTTTTAGTCATTATTGGACCATGGGGTAGCGATCTGACATTACCATGGGGGACCAAGCATGATAGGAACCCTATATTTGTGATGGATTCACATGCACGGAATGGATTGGAGCATAAAGGATGGTATGGGATGGTTTTTTGGTTATGTGTGACTAATTTTTTGATCAAAATCTAAAATAGAGATGGAGATAATGGATTTGGCATAGTAAGAGGCATACGAGGTGTGTGGCTTTGTGCGTGAAGAACTGTAGCACAATTCTGACCATCAGAGGGCTAGAAACTGACAGCTAGAGGTAGATCCATAGATTTCAGGAAGATAAAAGTTGTGATTCAAAGGTGGAATGACTCGATCTGGAACATGGAGTTTAGATCTTAAATTCTAGAAATAACCCAACTACACGCCATGTTGTCCGAAGAAAACATGGCATGTAGGGACAAAGTAGTGGTGATAAGGGTTATGTGGGATTATAAGTATCACACATCATATGGGACCCCCACTTGTCATGTAACCTTGTTTTAGTGACTAGGAATGTGTTCTGGGGTTACATGGACATGGGAACGGCCATGCACATGTCATGTTCCAAAGTACACAGACATAGGAAAAGTACATGGACACAGCTAGAGAGCACGGGTAGGACCCTGAGTGGCTCTAACATTTCATGTAGACCCTCAACACTCTATGTATGGTCAAATTGGTAGCGATCCATGTACCTTCAAGGACAAGTACATGTGAGGGAGTGGGACCACACATCTTTTGGGTCCCCTCACATGTCTGGTACCTCTTATTTTCCATTGATGAAACTTCAACCTCTCATATCTCCTTTGTTTGGACGTATATCTTGGACTTCTAGTGGAATATCTTGAGTATTGTTACATGTAGAACATAATGGTAGACTTTATAGTGTATTTTTATATATGATTTGATATGTTCTGGGTGTTATTCTTATTTAGGTGATACTCGACGATGGTAGTGATCGCGTAAGATCACCATAGGCTTCTAGAGTGGAACCCTCCTACTGGTATTGGGAGTTGTTAATGAACCTATATATAGAGTGGAACCCTATAGTTGGGTTTGGAATGGGTTCTCTATCTAATCTTCGATTGGAACCCTCCTGTTGGGAAGGGTATGGGTCTTTGACTTACTATTGGAGTGCCACCCTCCTGCTGGGTAGGACATGGGTCCCCTATCTACATTCCAAGTGGCACCCTCTTACTAGGAAGGGTTTGGGTTATCGACTACTAGAGTGGAACCCTTCATAAGGGACTCTACATGGGTTCTCTACTAACGTCTTGAGTGGCACCCTTCTTCTAGGATGGGAATGGGTCCTCTATAGAATATTAGAGTGGCACCCCCCCAGGTAGGTTGTGCATGGGTCCTCTATCGACTTGAGTGACACCCTCCTACAGAGATAGGGCATGGGTTATTTTCTATCTACTGAGTGGCACCCCCATGTTGTATCAGGGCATGGGTTCTCTACATATAGATTTTCTCCCCTAGACTGTGTGGTATAGTGGTGAGGTGTTTCTTGACTAGGATGTTTTCTACAGGGTAGATGCTTGAGATGTTGGGTGTCATTGATGGACTTTTGGAAATGTTGCCACTCTCTTCTTAGGTTGGGTGGTGAGATGAACATCACCTTATCTCTTTTTTGGGTTACCTTCATTTGAGAATATATATATATATCCATGTTTTTTGATTTTTTTACTCTCTTGTTATGGGTGGTAGAGATAGGACGTGTAGTCCACCAACATAAGGTTTTGAGCTCCCTATGGTTGGATGAGGTTACTTTATTTATTGGGGTTGTTTTGTCTCTCTTATATATTTCTATTACTATTATGTATCTTATTTATACCCCTTAAATTTTCGATGTGTCATACTAGGTATGTATATAATCACCCTTTAATGTCCTTCTCCCACATATTTTTGGTCTTATGATAATTACGGATAGGTCAGAAGTGACTACATATGTGAATAGGGATACTTGGTGCATTAGACAGTGTATGGTGGTTGGAGTTTCAAATCAAGAGCTTGGCTCTCTTAGAACATTTACTTTACAGTTTTTTCAAGTTCTAACATCTTTTGGGTTGTTCATTTTCCAATTTTACTTTTTAGTTTGTATTGTCATAATCTTTTACACCCAATAGGTTTTTTATGATTGGTTTACATTCAAGATATTGCATCTTTTATTATTATTCCTCTTCACTTGTGTATTGAGATGATAAGGAGTGCACATATACGTACATTAGGAAAATATATCCCATTAGGATATTCTTTTCAGTGCTTTCCTCCTCCCTTAACCTATGGAGGTGCGCTTGAGGTAGTATCGACTCAAGCCTTGATTGGGTTGGATCATGACAGATTGGTATCAGATCATTTCATTCCTTGGGATGGAGTTCAGTGTATTCCCATTATGAGTATTTTTTTTTATGATTTAAGAAATAGTTTCAAAGTGTCTCTAGTGTGTCTATCAGACTAGGGAATCCAGTAATGGTATAGGAGGACAATGTAACCATTCACCAGGACCATAACTACTTTCTTATCAACTTAGCATACTGATAAATTGGTTGTAGGGATCAATGGCTCATGCCTCATATAGTATTAATTATTTTACTTTCCTTATTAATTCATCTCGCCATTATATATATATATATATATGTGATCATTTGATTTTGATATATCTTGCTTAAATTTTCAGGTTTCCTCTATGACAATAGGCATCTAGGTTTCTAGCACCAGATCCTGATGATAATATGATGGGTGATATGGATTCAGTTCAAGGTTCATCCCATGTCATCCTTCCTCCATGTGGATAGGTAGAATCACCCCCACCTATTGAGTAGTAGATCATACCATCAGATCAGGCTGAGGAATCATGTAGTCTTAGCGCACTCCATGAGTTCCAGAGCTAGAGGCCGCTGAGGTTCTACAGAGAGCTAGATCCTTAGAAAGTGGACGATTGGCTTGACTTGATGGTATATGTTTTTAGGTTTATGTATACACTAATGAATCTGATGGTTGCACTGGTATTATCCTATTTCCATGGTGCAGCTGGGTGCTAATGGAGTCTTGTTACCTAGATGCAGGATCAGTCAACACTCTCATGGCCTGAATCGTAGCAGTTGTTTTTTGAGGAGTACTACCCCTCCTTATTATGATTGGTTTGGATTCAAGAGCTTCTAGATATATAGTAGGGCTGTATGATAGTTTATAATTATGCTACAAGGTTCACAGATATTACAACGTAACACCTTGGCATGATTCGGTATGGCTACATTCGAGTAAAAAATCTTGAGTAGGGACTCTGTAGTGATATTTATGCTAGTGAGGTTCCTGTGTGCATCCCCATCTATGTTGGGGTGTTGGAATGGACACCAGTGATGGAGAGTTTCCTACTAGATGGATGCTTAGCAGTTGGAGTTGTTAGTGGGCATCACAGGTCTATGTCATTTGTATCATCTTGTAGATGTCCATCAACTAGATCCTAGTGCAAGATATCTTTCCAGGATCTGGCATGGGCACATGGTCTAGTACATCATAGAGTAACAAGATAGATTGGAGAGGGTCAGTGTTATTCTTTTGAAGGGAAAGGTCACATGGCATGTGTCACGACCCGTCCTCGGGGCTCGTGCTGTGACTACCCCAAGCCCGCCTTCCATAGGCCAGGGGCTGGCGACTAGCACCAAGGTGTAAATCCCGGTAAAAAGGGAAGGCATTTCCTTTGTAAAGTAAACAAGCACCAAAGAGTAAGCAAGCGGAAAAGTAAACACTAAGTAAAAACAGAGTACAACTGAAGTGCGGAACAGTAAATGGGCCAGAATACAAATCAAACTGAAAGTAAGTACCGCTCGAAAGGGAAAACAACAACTGTAAAGTAAAAGCCGCTACACCGAGCTGTCCACTGGAAATCCCACCTGAAGGGTGGGTACAGATAGCTCCACTGCTCCTCGGGTCTCACCGTCCGCTCCGAGCACGTCCCGCCCAGTGGTCCACCTCCAGGTACCATCCTGCTCTGCAAGCCTCAACCACGATCAACATTTTCTGTCGTCTGCAATCAACACAATGTAGTGCCGGCATAGCCCGTGGAGGGGTGAGTATAACGATACTCAGTAGGGACCCTGAGACCCTCAAGGTATCACTAAAACCAATAAGGATAACCACAAGAAGTTCTCAACAGATAACCTCTACTTAGATATATGCCCATACATATACCCAAGTTATCAAGTAACCCATCTCAATCATGAGAAAACACAAAGGTCAAAAGTCTCAGCTCAAACCAGGATTTTCATTATCGAAACCGTAACTGCTGAAGAGCTCCGTCTCTGGAGTGTACAGTGGTCCTGTCACGACTCTGAGATACTGCTCACTAACCTAAGACTGCTGAGGTACTCCTCCTGTCGAGTACCGCGGGCCTGCCACCTCACACAGTAGTGCTTCCTGCCGGGGTCTGCCACCCAACACAGTAGTGCTCCCCCCTCATAGCCTATAGAGGTACTCCTCCTATCGAGTACCATGGGGTCTTCCACCTCACATAGTAGTGCTCCTCCGCTATGGTCCTGCCACCTCAAAAAGTAGTGCTCCCCACTGGGCTACGTAAGTCACTCCGAATCGAATCGGACAAGCAGTCTTCAGGTCTCGGCCGGCTACACGGTCTACGTACTCCGTACGCTCGTCTCTGGGAGGGTCCTCTCCATGAGCTACAAGTCAATACTCCAAGTATCTCAAAGTCCCACGAAGAAGTATCTCAAAGGACCGCCTCGTCATAGGGGTCTCAACGCAATAGACGGCGCGTCAATCGGACGCCCGGTCTGTGAGTTATTAGCATTTTCGTCCTAGGGGCCCGGTTGGTTTTGTGAGCGAACCAAACCCGGCCGTATCTCAACTGTACCCCGAACTCTCATAAGGTAAACTCATAGGGACCGTTTCTCAAGAGATCACCAACGCCTCTGACGGTTCGTCAAACGAACGTTCTGTCAGGAAGGTATCAGCTTTTCCGTTCCAGGGGCCCAGTTGGATTTCGGTGCGA
Source organism: Viscum album (assembly GCA_963277665.1). Lineage (NCBI taxonomy): Eukaryota > Viridiplantae > Streptophyta > Magnoliopsida > Santalales > Viscaceae > Viscum > Viscum album. Next base: position 688,660,156 of record OY728158.1, on the reverse strand, counting down.
TCCAACCCGGCCACTATCCATCTGCATCCAAATATCGGGTGGAGGATGCCAAAAGTTCCGTATCGTCAACAGGAACGCAACGCAACAGACGGCGCGTCAATCGGACGCCCGGTCTGGAAGTTATTGGTTTTCTCGTTCCGGGGGCCCGGTTGGTTTTTAAGGCAAAACCAGTCCGACCGTACTCCACCTGCATCCAAACCTTGGGCGGAGTATGCCAAAAGATCCATCTCATCAAGAGGAACTCAAAAAAGCTGACGGCACGTCATTCGGACATCTGTAGCTCAAGATATGAGCGTTTCCGCTCTGAGGGCCCGGTTGGTTTCGTGTACGAACCAACCTGGCCGAACTCAAAGTATTCCGAAACCTTTAGTACGATATACCAAAACGACCGTCTCGATCCAAGGATCGCATCGCCGCTGACGGCGCGTCGTTTGGAGGTCCCTAGCCCGAGTTATGGGCATTTGAATCCAAACCGCTCGGTAATGGGGGTTTCGGGCCCGGGCCATCCCGGCCCGAGACCCCCCGATTGGCCCGAACCGGTTCGACCCACCCCGGACAGGGTTGACCCGGCCCGGCACGGCCCGGCCCGGCCCGGCGCGGCCCGGTCTGGCGAACCGGCCAGGAGCCGGTACGGCGCAGCGCGCTGGGCGCGCTGCCAGCTCGGCCTTCGGCCGAGCTGTTGGAAAAACGGAGGGCGCTTGCCCCCCCATTGTGACGTTGCGTCCCCCCCTCAATTATGGGGGGCCATTTTAGCTAGCCGGGGGAATTAAATTCCCCCAATTTTCCTCCTTCCGGCCGGCCCGACCTGGCCGGTCGGCTCCTCCTCAACGGGACCGGCAAGGGCCGGTCCCCTTTCGGCTTCCGACACCGGCTGGCCGCCGGTCACCTTGCTCCGCCGCGGCCCGGAACCGGCCGCGGCCTATGCCGTCCGGCGCGGTGCGACGGCACCACTCCCCTCCGTCGTGGCCCCGCTCCGGCCGTGACGTCTTCGACTTCCTTCGACGCGACGCGACGGCGTCGCATTCTTGGATTTCTTTCCACGGCACGGCGCGACGGTGTCGCGCAATACTTGCCGTAGGATACCCGCGTGGTGCAACGACACCACTCCATCTCGTTCCATCCACAAGAAACAATCATGAACAAAGGAGGGGGGGTTCGGCCATGTTTGTGCGGTCCATCCCCCTCTCGTTAAATGATAGAATTTATTCGATTATCCACAAGTTAGACATGCTAGAATCAAGAACAAATTAATTAAATAAATAACAAAATTCCCCTACCTCGGCTTCAAGAGCGGTGTTCGTCAACAACCCGCGGAAGACGAGCGTCGCAGAGGTCGGGCGTCGCGGGGAAAGAACGTCGACGTCGTGAAGCGAGGATTCGAAGTTCTTTGACGGCGATTCCGTTACGGAAAACCGTTGCGGAAAAGACGACGTGGAAGAAGTACGTCGCGTCGCAGATACGGAGTTGCGTAAGGACCTTGTTCTTCGGCAGAGAAGTTCTTCTTTGAAGAACGGTGTTCTTCGCGTTCTTCGTTGAGTTTGAAGAAGATGAATAAGACTTCCCAACTCTCTCAAGGAGACAAAGCTCTAACCAAAAATAAATAATTCTAAGGCTTATTTTATTTACACAACTAAACCACTTTGAATTTCTAAATTTTGAAATTAAGTCACTCAACTTAATTAATAACACAAGTTGTCAAAAATTAAATAGAGGAGGAGTTATTGGGAGTTTAAAGGGGAGTTGAAGAGTTAGGGTTCGTGTGGGCACCACCACACTTAATCCTCTCAAGGGAGGTTAAGTGGATGTGGGTCCCACCCATAACTCTTTTTGGGAGGACATAACCAACATGGTTTAAAAAAAGAATAAAATAAATTGTGTTCATAATTTATTTAACTTCTTCAAATTTTCCCCAAAACTAACTTTCATTCCGCATAAAACGAAACCTCGGAAAAGGTTTCCTTAAGCGAATATCGGCGTTGCGAGTTCATCGGTGCCCTCAGAATTCGATTCCAGGCACCGGTTCAAAAGTTAGAAAAACCCGCTCGTTCGTTCACTGAACATACCCGAGCCCAACTTCGGAAATTGATTCCGGGCACACCGGGCCTCGGAATCAGGTGTCGTTAGAAACCGCGTTCTTGTAAAATTCCAAAGAAAATTAAGAAAAAATTTCCCTTGAATTTTATGGGTCTTTACATTACTCCCACCTCAGGGCTTTACGTCCTCGTAAAGCTTCAACACAACTAGGGTCACAAAAGCAGTACAGAGCATGCATCTGAGCCTTCCGCTCCCATGTTCTTACCTGGAGGTTCCCGTACTGCCCAAGAAAGCTCACCCGAGGAATCGATCGTCCTCGTAGGATCCACTACCGTTGATCCTCGATCCCCACTGGAACCTCCGTGAAAGACACCCCATCGCCGTCGTCCAGCTCCTCATGGTCGATGATATGCAGAGGGTCGAGCACGTATCTCCTCACTTGAGATACATGGAAAACGTCATGCACCTAGTGCAACTGAAGTGGATGGGTCAAGCGGTAAACCACCTCGCCTACCCAGATGAGGACCTAGAAAGGTCTGTTGAACCTCGGAGATAACTTGCCTCCCTGGACACATCTCTGTAAACCTCGACGAGGTGAGACTCGTATAAGGACGTGATGGTCATCTTCGAACTCTAGAGGCCTCCAAGTCCTGTCAGCATAAGGCTTATATCGGCCCTTTGTCGTCCTCATCCACTCTTGGATGACCTGGACCTTCTCTAGTCTCACAAGAGCTGCTTTGATTTCTTCTTTGCCGAAAAAGAGAAATCTGGTCTCATTCCCTAGATGAACCACATTCGTTGCCTAATACAGTCAATCCTGACATTAATGATGCATTCATGCCATGGATGACGTCGTAAGGCCTCGACGTAACTACCAATAGATCCAACTGTCACTCTCGCCTCCAAGGGTCGAGTCACACTGTCGGCATCAGTGTGTGGTCACTAGGTCTCCTTCAGTAGAAAACTCGAAAGTGAGGGTCGAGTCAACAGTCTTAACTGGAACCTCTTAGTAACAACACAAAAGAGGACAGGACTAAAAACATCACAAAGGTAAGCATCTTTTATTATTGCAGCTAATAATACAAAGATTCTACACAATAGCAACAAGGAACTAGAAGTACAAAGGACGTATCTACTAGTTCCGCTCCTGTCCATCTGCTCCAAGAGCTCCATGATCGAAGTCCTCAGCTGCTTGAAGCTGAGCTCTCGCATGTCCACCAACTCCATGCGGTCGGGGTGGACCTCCTGGGGGTGGTGGTGGAAACACCTCGAAGCGTCGTCCACCACCAGCTGCCCGGCCAGCTCCTCTGCCATGGCCGCCCTGATCGAACCTCTGCCTCTGCCTCGGAGGTTCTTCATTTAACTGATGGTCATCTTCATGGCGGGTCGGACAGTCACGTGCTATGTGACCAATTCCGTCGTAGGAGTAACACCTCATGGAAGGTCTGGCTCTATCACTTCCCTTGGTGCCCCGCACTACCGACCCTGAGTCACGCGGTCGACCACCTATAGGTCTGGTCCTCTTGGACCCCTTCATCATCTCTCTACTGCCCGCTACAGAAGATTCTACTGCATGCCGGCTAGTGGTGGGTTCTGCTGCTGGAGACCGCTCAGCAAGGAAACTCTCCACTAAGAGGGCACGCTCCAACACTCCTGTCTGCGTCAGAATGTTGTGCGATACAACCAAAGCTCTGATCTCCCGCCTGAGCCCCTGCTCGAAGGTTCAGGCCCTGAAGAACGGGTCCTGTACCATATCTGTGGAGTAGCGCGGGAGGTCTATGAATATCGCTGAGTACTGCGCCACTGACATGCTGCCCTGCCGCAGCTGAAGTAGCTCCTGTATACGCACCGCTCGAAGGGTGGCTGGTACAAACTCTTCCTGGAACAGGCTCTCGAAGTCTGCCCATAGAAGTGTCACCTCATCATGCATCTGGAGCATCAAGCTCCACCATCTGCCTGCTGCTGCCTGAGGAAGGCTGGCAGCAAGGATCACCATGAAATCTGTCGGCGTCCCCACTAGCCTGAAGACTCTCACCATATCCTCCAGCCAATCCTTAGCTGCCTGCGGGTCCGTCCCTCCCTGAAACCTAGGTGGCCTCTGGTGCTGGAACTCATGCAGTGCGCTCAAGCGACGTGCATCCTCTACTGCTGGGGCTGGTGGCATCGGTGGCCCAACGGGTAGTAGTACCGTTGGTGCCTCCGCTGGTGCCTCAACTGGGATAGGGCCCTGTACTGAGGCCTCGTTGCTCAGCGGGCTGTCAGTACGCACCACTCTCGGGGCTCTAGCTGGTCATCCACGGGGAGGCATCCTGAAAGAAACAATGTGACACGGTCAAAGATTATACCTGGTGAGCTGACCTGGTTTGAGCTGACATTTAAATAAAACTTCTGGAAAACACACACGCAATCAGTGTTTTCGGGAACAAAGTCGGAAATCAGTTGTCAGGGTCCTGGTGTATGTATACTTCAGCCACCCGCACCAACACTGAACTCACTGAACTGAAAACCACACTCGGTACTCTTAACACTATTGCTTCACAGAAAGAAACATTAGAGTTATAAGTTCTGTGCTAGAACCGAACTCCTTTGATACCAATTTGTCACGATCCCGTCCTCGGGGCCCGTGGCATGACTACCCCAAGCCCGCCTTCCATAGGCCAGGGGCTAGCGACTAGCACCAAGGCGTAAATCCCGGTAAAAAGGGAAGGCATTGCCTTAGTAAAGTAAACAAGCACCACAGAGTAAGAAAGTGGAAAAGTAAACACTAAGTAAAAATAGAGTACAACTGAAGTGCGGAACAGTAAATGGGCCAGAATACAAACCCAAACTGAAAGTAAAGTACAACTCGAAAGGGAAAACAGCAACTGTAAAGTAAAAGCCGCTACACTGAGATGTCCACTGGAAATCCCACCTGAAGGGTGGGTATAGATAGCTCCACTGCTCCTCGGGTCTCGCCGTCCGCTCTGAGCACGTCCCGCCCAGTGGTCCACCTTCAGGTATCGTCCTACTCTGCAAGCCTCAACCACGATCAACATTGTCCGTCGTCTGCAACCAACACAACGTAGTGCGGGCATAGCCCATGCAGGGGTGAGTATAACGATACTCAGTAGGGACCCTGAGACCCTCAAGGTCTCACTAAAACCAACAAGGATAACCACAAGAAGTTCTCAACAGATAACCTCTACTTAGATATATGCCCATACATATACCTAAGTTATCAAGTAACCCATCTCAATCATGAGGAAACACAAAGGTCAAAAGTCTCAGCTCAAACCAGGATTTTCATTATCGAAACCGTAACTGCTGAAGAGCTCCGTCTCTGGAGTGTACAGTGGTCCTGTCATGACTCCGAGATACTGCTCACTAACCTAAGACTTCTGGGGTACTCCTCCTGTCGAGTACCGCGGGCCTGCCACCTCACACAGTAGTGCTTCCTACCGGGGTCTGCCACCCAACACAGTAGTGCTCCCCCCTCATAGCCTACAGAGGTACTCCTCCTGTCGAGTACCATGGGTTCTGCCACCTCACATAGTAGTGCTCCTCAGTTATGGGTCTGCCACCTTACAAAGTAGTGATCCCCACTGGGCTACGTAAGTCACTCCGAATCAAATCAGACAAGCAGTCTTCAGGTCTCGGCCGGCTACACGGTCTTCGTACTCCGTACGCTCATCTCTGGGAGGGTCCGCTCCACGAGCTACAAGTCGATACTCCAAGTATCTCAAAGTCCCACGAAGAAGTATCTCAAAGTACCGCCTCGTCATAGGGGTCTCAACGCAACAGACAGTGCGTCAATCGGACGCCCGGTCTGTGAGTTATTAGCCTTTTCGTCCTAGGGGCCCGGTTGGTTTCGTGAGCGAACCAAACCCGACCGTATCTCAACTGTACCCCGAACTCTCATAGGGTAAACTCATAGGGACCGTTTCTCAAGAGATCTCCAACGCCGCTGACGGTTCGTCAAACGGACGTTCTGTCAGGAAGGTATCAGCTTTTCCGTTCCAGGGGCCCGGTTGGATTTCAGTGTGATCCAACCCGGCCACTATCCATCTGCATCCAAATCTTGGGTGGAGGATGCCACAAGTTCCGTATCGTCAACAGGAACGCAACGCAACAGACGGCGCGTCAATCGAAAGCACGGACTGGAAGTTATTGGCTTTCTCGTTCCGGGGGCCCGGTTGCTTTTTAAGGCAAAACCAGCCCGACCGTACTCCACCTGTGTCCAAACCTCGGGCAGAGTATGCCAAAAGATCTGTCTCACTAAGAGGAACTCAACAAAGCTGACGGCACGCCATTCGGACGTCCGTAGCTCAAGATATGAGTGTTTCCGCTCTGAGGGCCCGGTTGGTTTCGTGTACGAACCAACCTGGCCGAACAGAAAGTATTCTGAAACCTTGAGTGCGATATACCGAAACGACCGTCTCGATCCAAGGATCGCATCGCCGCTGACGGCGCGTCGTTTGGAGGTCCGTAGCCCGAGTTATGGGCATTTGAATCCAAACTGCTCGGTAACGGGGCCTTCGGGCCCGGGCCATCCCGGCCCGAGACCCCCCGGTTGGCCCGAACCGGGTCGAGCCACCCCGGACAGGGTCGAACCGGCCCGTCACGGCCCGGCCCGGCCCGGCGCGGCCCGGTCTGGCAGACCGGCCAGGAGCCGGTCCAGCGCAGCACGCTGGGCGCGCTGCCAGCTCGGCCTTCGGCCGAGCTGTTGGAAAAACAAGGGGCGCTTGCCCCCTCCCCCCTTGTGACGCCGAGGCCCCCCCTCAATTATGGGGGGCCGTTTTAGCTAGCCGAGGGAATTAAATTCCCTTGATTTTCCTCCTTCCGGCCGGCCCGACCTAGTCGGCCGGCTCCTACTCAACAGGACCGGCAAGGGCCGGTCCCCTTCCGGCTTCCGACACCGGCGGCCCGGCTGGCCGCCGGTCACCTTGCTCCGCCGCGGCCCGGAACCGGCCGCGGCCTATGCCGTCTGGAGCGGTGCGACAGCACCGCTCCCCTCCGCTGCGGCCCCTCTCCGGCCGCGGCACCTTCGACTTCCTTCGACGCGACGTGACGGAGTCGCATTCTTGGATTTCTTTCCACGGCGCGGCGCGACGGCGTCGCGCAATACTTTCCGTAGGATACCCGCGTGGTGTGACGGCACCACGCCATCTCGTTCCATCCACAAGAAACAATCACGAATAAAGGAGGGGGGGTTCGTCCGTGTTTGTGCGGTCTGGCCCCCTCTCGTTAAATGATAGCATTTATTCGATTATCCACAAGTTCGACATGCTAGAATCAAGAACGGATTAATTAAATAAATAACAAAATTCCCCTACCTTGGCTTCAAGAGCGGTGTTTATCAACAACCCGCGGAAGACGAGCGTCGCGGAGGTCGGGCGTCGCGGGGAAAGAACGTCGACGTCGTGAAGAAAGGATTCAAAGTTCTTTGACGGCGATTCCGTCGCGGGAAACCGTCGCGGAAAAGACGACACGGAAGAAGTACGTCGCGTCGTGGATACGGCGTCGCGGAAGGACCGTGTTCTTCGGCGGAGAAGTTCTTCGTTGAAGAACGGTGTTCTTCGCGTTCTTCGTTGAGTTTGAAGAAGACGAAGAAGAATTCCCAACTCTCTCAAGGAGACAAATCTCTAACCAAAAATAAAATAAGTCTAAGGCTTATTTTATTTACACAACTAAACCACTTTGAATTTCGAAAGTTTGAAATTAAGTCACTCAACTTAATTAATAACACAAGTTGTCAAAAATTAAATAGAGGAGGAGTTATTGGGAGTTTAAAGGGTAGTTGAAGAGTTAGGGTTCTTGTGGGCCCCACCACACTTAATCCTCTCAAGGGAGGTTAAGTGGATGTGGGTCCCACCCCTAACTCCCTTTGGGAGGACATAACCAACATGGTTTAAAAAAAGAATAAAATAAATTGTGTTCACAATTTATTTAACTTCTTCAAATTTTCCCCAAAACTAACTTTCATTCCACATTAAATGCAACCTCGGAAAAGGTTTCCTTAAGCGAATATCGGCACTGCGAGTTCATCGGTTCCCTCGGAATTCGATTCCGGGCACCGGTTCAAAAGTTAGAAAAACCCGCTCGTTCGTTCACTGAACGTACCCGAGCCCAACTTCGGAAATTGATTCCGGGCACACCGGGCCTCAGAATCAGGTGCCGTCAGAAACAGCGTTCTTGTAAATTCCAAAGAAAATTAAAAAAAATTCCCTTGAATTTTATGGGTCTTTACAGCATGTGACTGCCTGACCAGAGGTGCTGAGGAGTGTAGGAAGATAGATGGCAGATCATCGTGGTAGAGGCAACATTGTGATCATAGATCTCTCAGGAGAGGGTAGGGTGGCCCCCGATAGAGGCGAAGCTAAAAAGGGGAAGGTGTATCTCTAGGATGAGGAGATATGGGTGGTGTAAAAATCTATTTTATCCTTCCACCACCAACACTTGGAATCTCACATCAGACTCGTGGAGATGGTGGTTAGGGTTGCAGATAGGTGCATGCTATGAAGGCTTATGACCTAGCAGCACATAATATGATCATAGGTATAATATATAATTATTCTACTCACTTTTCAATATTATTATACATTGTTTTGATTCATTACTTAATCTATTTACTCCTGGTGTGAGATTTGGAGCTCTCAATTGAGGTGTTATCCCAGTAGCTCTATCAAAAGGTTCCTCCAGGGAATGCTTCTTCAATATATTTTTATCTTTTGGTAGTGTGAGCTATCACTTGGTGGGGAGAACTTCACATGGGACATTTTTTTAATCATGAGGGAACCCTATGATAACAAATTGGTCATGAATTGGTTACCCATGGACCGATCCCAGATTAATTGTCACCATATTCATAGCCTTTATAGTTATGGGATGAGATTTCCCTTTATAGGTGAGAGAGATCCCATAGAGGGATGAGTGGGTTCTCTAAGTAGGAGGTTATATCCCATCACCCATCAGTTGGAAAGTATATCTCTTTTTTTAGTAGGATATTCAGCCATCTTTATTACTTTTGTTGTGGGTTATTTCATAAATTTCCTCCCTGAGTGAGTTATAGGACTGCCTTCAAGAAGAGTGATGGATTGTTGTACTGACTTGCATCCTAAGACCACTATGATATCTTATGAGGAATATTGGATGGCCCCTACCAAGATCTGAGAGCTTATATTACGGTTTGGGGACCTTTGAGAGAAGGGCTTTATCAGGCCTTGTGTATTTACCTATGTAGATCTAGTGTAATTTATGAAAAAGTCAGATTGGATCTTGCGACATTGTATGAATAATCATTGCATGAACTAGGAAACAATAAATAAAAAGTACCCCTTTATAAAAATTTATGTCCTCTTTGACTAATTTGTGGTTTTCTTCATTGAAAACATACTCATATATTGTGCATCAGAGGAGGATCATGCAGCGCACTTGATGATGGTCCTAGATTTTCTTCAGGAGCACCAGTTTTATCAAAATATCTCAAAGTCCTAGGTCTAGATTCATGAGGTTCAATTTTTGGGGCAAGTCATTTCTGAGCGTGTTTTGTCCATAGACCTAGTGAAGATCGATACAGTGATTACTTAGGATCCAACCAAGATCATGTTATAGGTGAACCATTTTCTTGTATTCGTGGAGTACTACCAAAGCTTTGTGGAAGACTTATCTAGGATCACATCCCATCTAAATTATTTAATTCTGAAATGGAATCCTTTTACATATAATGAGAAGTTCCAGAGGGCCTTCAAAGAGTTTTGGATAAGGCTGACAAGTTCTCCTATGTTGATACTACAGGATAATGTCATATAGTACATAGTGAATTGAGATTCCTAAGGAGCTAGGATCGAAATCAAATCGATGTAGTGGTAGGAAGTTATTATGTATGGGTCAACGAAGTTGGGACCCCATGAGAATAACTACATGACTCATAAACTAGATCAAGAAATGGTGGTCTTTAGTCTGAGGATGTTAAGTCATTATCTTTTGGGAGAGTGTTTTTTGGATTACTTACACTATTAGAGTTTTGGGTACATCTTCATACAGAGAGACATGAACCTAATAAAATGGAACTAGTTTGGGTTCTATAGGACTATGAATTTGATATAGTCTATACTCCTAGGGAGGGAAATGTTCTAGTAGATTATCTTAGTTGTAAGTCATAGGCTCTCTTAGTGTAGGAGGCCTCTGAATATCTAGCTTCCTTATAGTTGATCTCTGTGGGGTGGTAGGGTAAAACTTTTCTTTAGTCGATGGTGTTGACCCATCTACTCCTTCAACATGTGAGAGAGTCATATATAGGGGATATCGACTATGATAAATTGTGTGACCAGATATCCTAAGTATATTAACCCGATGAATTTAATAAAGGATGGAATCATGTCATCCTTTTTCAGGAATGGATGGTGGTCCCCATAATGATACGGGAGGATGTGATGAGTGAGTTTCACGATTCTCCTTCAGTTGTAAAACCCTATGTGGGGAATATGTTCAATGACCTTTAGAAGTAGTTTTGGTGGTCCAGTGTAGGACAAAGTGTGGCTTAGTCCCTTTCATAAAGCCTCACCTATCAGTAGGTGAAGGTAGATCACTAGGTTCCAGCAGGTTTTTTGTAGCCATTTCAGATCCCAAAGTCAAAGTGGGATGCAATATCCATGGATTTTGTGAAAGAGCTTCCACGGTCAGTGAAGGGTCTTTATTCCATCTATGTTGTATTTGACCCACTCAAGAATTTGGAATGCTTCGTTTATATTAGGGAGTAGAGTTTATTGGAGAGTTTGGGACAGATGTACGTATGGGATATTCTTCACCTTTATGGGTTTACCTTTCCTATTGTCTCTAACTACGATGTGTGGTTTATCTCCCAGTTGTGGAGAGTAAAATAGGAGCCATTCGATACCCAGATGAGGATGGGTATAGCCTTTCACACCTATACAGATGGGTGGAGTGGGCACACTGTCCAGGTGTTGGAGGATATACTGAGTTCTTTCATATTGGGCTTTGGTCAGAGCTGGGAGAATAAATTTACCTTGGTAGAGTTTTCGTACAATAATAGCTACCACTCTACTATTGGCATGACACATTTTGAGGCCCTATATGGGAGACCCTACAGATCACCCTTATGTTGGAAAGAGATTGGAAAGGCATCTATTATTGGTCCATAGTTGGTGTAAAGGATGATGATTAAGGACTAGGTCATCCCTGAGTGGATGAGGATGATCAAGAGTAGTTAGAAATCTTCTGTTGATCGACGTCATAGGACATTGGATTCCGATCAGGGAGAATATATTTTTCTGAGAGTCTCCCCATGATGAGGATTTCAAATATTCATCTGTGGATGAAATCTATCCCTGAGGTTCATTAGGAAATTCAAGATATTGCAAAGGGATGGTGAGGTTGATTACGATCTCACCCTACCCCCATAGTTAGAGAGAGTGCATGACATCTTCCATGTGTCACGGATAAGGTGATATGGGCATGACCCATGCATGTTATTAGCTGGAGTGAGTTGGGAATCAAGGATGATGCCACTTTTGTGGAGAACTCGATGGTGATCAAGGATCGGTAGTAGAGGACCCTCCATTAGTGGAGCATCCCTTTCGTTCATGTGCTATGGAATCACAGGAGAGTGTTGGAGAGCTCTTGGGAGTGGGATATCTAGATACAGGCTCAGCAACCTAAGGATTTTAATTCATTTTTAATTTTATAGATTAAGATATTGAAAAAGAAAATAAATTAGAGACTTAATTTTTTTCTCTTATGACTTTTAAATATTTCCATATTTATATTTGTATCCATACGCTGAGACGATGTGCGATTCTGAGACCTGGTGTACCTAGAATTAATTTTATAAAAATATTAAATATATTTTATATTACAGAAATTTAGTTTCATAAAGAAAATGGATTTACTATTAAAAAGAATCTCAGATTATAAATATGATACCATAGTTGACTCCAAAATATAAAATTTACCTTAGGACCAACATAAAATAGGTTAGCATGGGGACTTTAGATAAAATGGTCATTGGTGGCATGTTCAGTGGATTAATTAATTGATTAAATAAATTAAGGAATTAATCTAACTTAAAAAACTTTAAATACATCATCCTAATAATTCTACAGGGTTTGTGTATAAACCATGTGATAATTTAGAGCATTATTCCTTCTTCTATTGGGGAATCATGATCAGGTGACGATGAGGATCTGCATCAAGGCAGATCGAGACACAACTAACACAAGGTTTTCTCTCAATGGTTTTCATGAATGTTCTTCGATGAATAAAAATATAATCTCAATGTAGGTATATTCAACTTTTTATTATTCTCTTATTGATAAAATTGATTGATCATGATCAATTATTCTCCATTTACTTGTGTTAATTTAAACTTGGTATACGTATATATACCAGTTTAAGTTGATTATTCATTATTTCTCACCCTAGACATCCTTTTTCATGTTCATTTTCCAAAACAAAATTCCAATGATTTTTTAAACCTTTTTTTGTTCTTTCCTCCCATATTTATTCGTGTTAGTAATCATTGGACCATGAGGTCATGATTAGACATTGTAAGGCCTGTCTGATCCAAATCAAACTCTTAGATTTTTTATGTACTCATGTGGGGTGAATGGATTGGTGAACAAAGGATAGTATGGGATGCTTTTTAGGTTATGGGTGATCAATATTTTGATTATAACCTAAACAATATATGGAGACATTGGATTTCTCATGGTATGAGGCGTAAGAGGTGTGTGGGTTCGTGTGGGAAGAACCAGAGTACAATTTCGGCCACCAGAGGGCCAGAAACTGACAAACATAGGTAGATCCACCAATTTTGGGAAGAGAAGAGGCCTAATTTGGAGGTATAATTATAAAATCTAGATCATGGAGTTCGGATATTATATTTTTGAAAAATCTTGACTACATGCTTTGTAGTCCGGAGAACACACAGCGTGCAGGGACTTAACTGTGGCGGCTAGGGTTCCACAGGATTGTAAGTATCACATGTCATGTGGGACCCCACATAACACTTGACCTTTTTCTAGAAAATCATAATGTACTCCAAGATTACACGGCCATGGGAACGGCCAATCACACGTTGTGTGTTGAAGTACACAGTCACGGTAAAAGTACACAGACACAGCCAAAGATCACGACAGCACCATGGGTGGCTCAAACATACCATTTACACCCTTTACAAACCGTTTATAGTCACATGGTCAGTTATCCATGTACATTTAGGGAAACATCTAAGATATGGAGTGGGAACACACACCATGTGGTTCCCCTTGCATGTCATGTACCCCTTGTTTCCTTTTTAGGATAATTAACCCTCTCATATATCCTACGCTTGGACTCAAATTTTAACCCCCTGTTAGCAAATCCTGAGTGTTTTTTCATAGAGAATGTGATGGTGTCCTCCATAATGGATTTTGGGATATGATTAAAGATGTTATGTTCTGAGCGTGATTCATATTTATGTGAAACTCTATGTCAGCAGTGATCATGCGCGATCACCAGAGGCTTCTAAAATGGCACCCTCCCACTGGGATAGGGCATGGTTCCTCTACCTATCTATAGTTTGGAACCCTATAGTTGGGCTAGGAAGGGTTCCTCTATCTACTATTTGAGTGGAACCTTTATTCTAGGTAGGGTATGGGTTATTAACTGATTATTAGAGTGGCACCCTACTGGTAGGTAGCACAAGGGTCCTATATCTGCTATCTAAGTGGCACCCTCCTTTTGGGAAGGGTATCAATCCATGAAAACTATAGTGGAACCTTCCATCTAGGATTTTGAATGGTTCATCTACTGACTTCTAGAGTGGTACCCTCTAGTCGGGTGGGACATGGGTTCTCTACAGACTACTAGAGTGGCACCCTCTAGCTGGGCTTAGCATCATTCCTCTATCAACTGAGTGGCACCCTTCTACGAAGACTGGGCATTGGTTATCTAGCTAATTACGGAGTGGTTCCCTCCTATTGTACCAAGTCATGGGTCCTATGCCTAGATATGGTTTCCCCTCAACTATGTGGAATAGTAGAGAGTTATAGATTGACTTGGATATTTATACTGGTCAAACTCATGAGATGTTGGGCATCATTGATGGACTTCTATAACTTTTGTCACTCTTTTACCAGGATGGCTTATGGGATACAAATATATTTCTCTATTATTTGGGTTTCTTTGTTTTGACCATATATATATATATATATATCCATGTTGTTGGATTTTGTTGCTATCGAACTATTGGAGGAAGAGATGCAATGTACAGTCCACCTACACAATGTATTGAGCTCTTTATGGTTGTATGAGGTTAATTTCTTTCCTTAGGTTGAGTTTTCTATCTTTTATCTACCTTTTCCTATTGTGTCTCTTAATTCTTCCCCTTAATCATTCATATCATCCTATTGGGTATGTATATACTCACATCTACATGGGCTTTTCCCACACATTTCGTGTCTTATGAATACAATAGATAGGTTTGTGATTACTATAGAGGATCTTAGGTATACTTTGTGAATTAAACCCTGTATGGTGTTCGGATCATAGAGATCTGTAGATGGGCTCTCTCAACATTTTTACTTTCATTTTTTTCAAGTTGGGACATCTTTTTGGTTGGGTGTTTTTACCAATTTTACTTTTCAGTTTGCATTTTAGTACTCTTATACACCCTATAGGATTTTCATGATTGGTTTATATTCTAGCTGTTACATATTTTATTATTATTCCTCGTTATTTCTGCATTGATATGATCAAGTGTGTATGTATAGGTACAATAGTCAAAGGCCTCCCATTTAGGATATGACTTTCAACACTTTTCATCACCCCCTAGACTATGGAGGTGGACTTGGGGTAGTTTCCTCTTGATCCTCGGTTGGTTGGTTCATGAAACTATTGACCACAATATCTATCACTCTCTATTAGTCCATGGGAATTAGTTTTCCCTTCCAAATCCATATTTTAATTTCCCATTGATGTTCTCCCTCTATGGAATTATAGTTATTTGTATCTTTAGGTGACCTTCATGTTCCCCACATTCCATTTTCATGGTATTTTTTTTTAGTTCATTTGTATGATGTGGGTTTCAATAAATAAATTTTAAAAATGTTAATCCTCTGATAAGAAAAATAAATTTCGAGGGTAAAATTCATTTTAAGGAGAGTGGGATGCAGAATCTCAAGATTTTATGAAATATCTTCTTTAAATTTAATTTAAATTATTTATATCTTACGTACATAAAATACACATTTTACCATCTATTATATGGAACACCAAGTTTATCTTACATTGCATGAAACATCGATTCTCTTTGATAAGGCGTGTTACATGGAAAAATGAGTTTTATGGAGAAACAATATACTTTTAATATTTAATATGATAGTTATCACCTCATCATTGGAGTGCTCGGAATGAATAGAATTAATTTAATTATGAAAATATGGTTAAAAATGTATAGATAATGAAATATTTGGTGACTAATTAATTATAAATGAAAATAAAAACCAATTGAATATAAAGGGTGTGGTTTATGATAAAATATTTTATAGCCAAAAATTTGTTTCATCTTAATAAATTAAATTAATACTATTACTGAAAAATATTAAGGAAATTTATATATTCAATCAAGTATTTTTCAATTCATCCATTATGCTTTACATTCATAAAATAATAACAAATCCCATTTTAAGCATAAAAAGTTTTATTTTTTCTAAAAGGTGGTTTTGCAGCTTTTTAATGGAAGACTTGTTTAAAAACTAAATTTTGAAACTTTTATAAATTTTATTGGAAAATATAAACTTATTATTTGAAATTATAATTTTCAAAATTATCTTGGGGTGAATTTTTGGTATTTTTCTTAGAAGATTCATTTTTGATCAATAGTGAAAAAATACTGGATTTAAATTGAAAACTGCCTTTTCATCTAAATAATTTATAATTTTCAATTATATTTTTAATTGTTTTTAAAGTTAAAATAGTTCAATTATAAATCTATTCATCCAATTAATGTCATTAGAATCATTTTATTATTGAATGTGGATATTAAAATATTTAAAACTTATGAATATTTTCACTTTAAAAACCAGCTTTCTCATCATGTCTACGGGACTAATTTTAAATTAAATCTTCACATTTATGTGAGTTTAATTTTGAAAAAAAGGATTCAATATTTGTAATAATCATAATTTTTAATGTCTAATAAGTTCAACTTAATTTTTTACTAAAAATTGATATACATGTGTAATGTGATGTGATATTTTCAGTATAGTGTATGCAGGGTTTACAAAAAATCAATTGCACTAAAATGAAAACAATAATACACTCAGTTGTTGATATTGTACATTGAATAAAAGAGAATATGGAAATTATATTTTATCTCATATTATTGTGTGTCAAATATTTTAATTAGAAGAAAATAAATACTATATAATATAAATAGATTTTTCAACTATCAATTGACTATTATTCATGCTAGAAAAATTGTGACAATGTTAAGGTGAGCTGAACTTTAATTCTTTAAGTAATCATGATGGAAGTTTCTGATTTTAGAAAAATAATAGGAAAGGTTTAACCATATTCCAAAGAGAGACTTTATTATCAGTTGTTATTGGATGAATAATTACTATAAATATCTATTTTCATAGTAGGAAGAAGTAGAAGATGGAGTAATAATCAATTTTATGTTACGAATAAGAAAGAGTGTCAATTTCTTGGTGTTGTACAAGTGACAAGTGAAGAAGTTAGTGGAAGAAAAAATGCATCACTATGAAATCCAACAGAAGTCTCATCTAGTGGATGAATTTATTGGTTTTATAA
This sequence comes from Viscum album, assembly GCA_963277665.1. Lineage (NCBI taxonomy): Eukaryota > Viridiplantae > Streptophyta > Magnoliopsida > Santalales > Viscaceae > Viscum > Viscum album. The sequence continues at coordinate 688,643,329 of OY728158.1, read as the reverse complement.
AGTACCTTAGAAATAAGGTGAATACTATATTTAGAGTTTGTATAAAGAACCAATAAGGGACTATAAGCTGGACATGGTTTTCACCCTTAAAAGGAAAAGGATTGTTTCCCTCCACCCTCCTAATATATAGTGACCCACACTGGCTAATGATTATTTTCTAACCATACCATTTTAACTAGATTTTCTATTTATAGTAGAGAGTCTATGTATTGTTCATCACCATACAAGGAAAGGACTAGCTACTCTTATTGAGTATTTAACCTTGTAAAAAGATCATATTATATCCTTTACAGATTTCATATACTTTAAAATTATAAGAAAAAGAGAATATGAGAATCAAGATCCTAACAAGCCTATGAGTTAAAATGGATAAAACTTATAATTTTTTAAAAAGTTTCCAACACTGATTCACCCCCACCCCCCACCCCCAGTAATGATTATATCTCTATGTGTTCCGCTAACCAGTTGTACACTACACCTCTCTACAAAACCATATCACACAGTTTACCCACAACGTTTTTCCTAACTAGGTGATAACAATTAATAGGGTTAAAACCCCTCAAAAACATATGTAATTTCATGTGAATCTCCCAAGACATTATTAGGAAACCAAGGCTCCTCTCATGGCTAGATCCATATCAAATAACATATACTCATGATTCTCTAACTCAAAGAATTACAATTCAAATCCTCATTTTAAAAATTAATTCAACTCTGTAACTCAAAATTAAAATTCCATAAGAAATTTATGACCAAAAAAAGGGTTTTAAAAATAGAAGTAGTATATATGGTAATGGTAATACATGTTTTATCAATTTTATCAACTTCATATTTAACTTGTATTTCGAGGATAATCTAGGTGGGTTCAATATGTGTAACATTCACCATCACAATAAGTTATGTTTACTTTATTGGGTTATATAATATATTTTAATTATATGAAATAATAAAAATCATGTATAGGGTTTCGAATGAGGATTTCACTGCTCAAAATTTCTAATATAACATTAAATTACACCTTCTTGCATTATTAAAAATCATTTGAAAAATATATTTGAGGACTAAAATGCTAATAATTATTCATCTTAGGTTGATGGACCAAGAAATAAATGTTTTACCTTTTCCAATTACAAAATTTTGTTTCTCTAAGCTTTGTATTTTTTATTTTATCCCTAACTTTGGCCTAAGTTATGGTTGAGGAGATTCTTAGAAGTAAGCGACTCAAATTTTTCTTAGGCCTCTCACTATGTGTTTTCAACTAGACATGTTTTATTGATTTTATTTTTTAAAATGAAAAAAATTATTCCTTGGATATGTGAAGTGTATTCCTATAGATTATATACTTGACTTTTTTCCTGTATTCCCTTTTCAAATTCCTAACATGGGTAGTACTATGACTCTTCTATTAATCTATTTAAATTTGATCATTTTAAACTAATGAGGATAATTTTTATGGTTAGGAAACATTGACTAGAGGATGATTCACTAGGAATAACAATAATGTAATGGAAAACCAAGGATAATGGAGGCCCCATTAATATTCTAGAAATACTCAAAGGGAGGTTCAGGAAGTTTATGGTCATAGATATCAGACCTATAGTTTCCAATATTTAAGGTCATATAACATTGACCCAAGGATGATAGGGTTTATATAGATAGGTATAGGTAAAAACCTAGCATGAATGAGTGTAGTTCTATATAGGTATAGACAACTACAGGGAGGTGTTCACATAGTTTAGGTTCATAATGTGTAGACCAAATGTTTTTAGTGTTTAAGTTCATTTATATTTGACTGAAAATAATGTAACATTTATATTAGTGATGTTTTAATTAACATTATTTTATTAAGGTCCCTATAAAAATGAAATAAATCTTTGGTAGAAAATGGTCTATGTAGTCTACGTTAATATTTATTCCATAAATGATGAAAGTTATGATGTGATAATTCAAGTGATTATTTGGATCTTTGAATTATTTGAAATCATTGAAAAAGTAATGGGAATGATGTAAATTATAACATAAGACATTAGAGATTGTATGTAATGGGATAAGACGAAAATATTAAGGATGACCACTAATCAAATGTAGATGATTCATTCCATGGTACTATTGTTGAGGGTGTATGGGGTTTGAGGACCTTCTTTATGGAGGTAAGCATTCCTCTAGTTTGCAGACCAAATATGGGATAATAATGTAATTAACAACTGTAGGTTTACTTTTTAGAATCTAATATTTCAATAACCAATAGATGTTAGGGGTTTATGGTTTTTTAAACACTTATTATTCAATGGTTGGTATATCGTAATGATATATTCACAAATTAATTGGAACACTTGAGTCCAAAACTAAAAAATGTTGGGTTGGTGTGGAATATTGAAGGGGAGAGGATAACGATGATGACTTATGAATGGGAATAAAATTTATGACCTATAAATCATGAAATATCTTGAAATTACAAAAATAAATCCAAATATAGTTCTCATAAAAGATATTTCATCCAAGTATATAGTTTTATAAAATAAGACCCAATTTGAATAAAGATATCATGAATGGGGGGATGGATTAGAATTTGCTAAAAAGGTATTAGTTTATCCAACATAGATAATCATGATGTCACTACCTATCCCATAATAACACAGTAATCAATCCATATATTGTTATAATAGGGTCATTTTCATATATCTAACTCATGTAAAGAAATAAATGGCTCTAATTAGTGTACAAATGTGGGAGAATACCCAAAGTGGATTGGGAGAACCCATAAAAGACATTGGTTTGGAGAATATATTCATAACACCTTAAGATTATAAAATAATAAAATTAGGTATAATGGTATATATGATAAAAAACCAAGTTTATATGAGAATTTAACACCCTAATAATTTATAATATATTTCTTATTAAACAAATTTGATCACTTCGATCACCTGCAGAACATGCAACCTCGAGTCTAAATAAATCGTAATATAGTATACTATTATAACCCTGTCATTAAATTAGAGGGTATGAAAATCAATAATAAAATATAAAAATTTTATGTATTACACGTGTATAAAAAAATTATTTAGTAAGATATTTATTACAAATAAATTAAGAATCATTTGTAAGAAAATGTAATGTTTTCTGAAAAACTGTTCTTTCTTCTAAAAGGTGGTTTAGTCACTCTTGGTGTGCTTATTTTAAAATTATTTTTTACCAATTCAATAAAAAAATTGAAAAAATTAACTTCAATATTTAAATGTTCATTTGAAAATTATAATAGGGTGAATTTTCAGGGTTTTTCTTAAAAGTTTCATTTTTCAATTAATGGTGAAAACACTGATTTTTATTGAAAACGGTATTTTAATTTAAATTATTTAAAAAGATAAAATATATTCTAAATTAATATTAATGTAAATATTGTTAAATTATATTAAAATATAAATAATTTGATCATTTTAATAAATTTTATATTTAATTATGATATAATATTTTAAAAAATTTGAAATTTGTCTTTGAAAAAACAAATAGATGTATCTGCGGGTTTAATTTTAAATTAAATTCTGCCACTTCTATGAATTGAATTTGAAAATTTTTATTTCATGCTTTTTATTAGAACAACTTATTTTATCTAATAAGTTCAACTTATTTTTTTACCACAATGAACAGTGAAATAGTAAAAATTAATTATCGTAGTTAAGGTCAAAATGGGTTTACCATGGGTTAAACTAAGAAGATAAGGGTTACAAATGGCCTAAAACTCTTACATCCCCATTATATAAATATATTTATAATTTATAACTACTAATTATTGAGAAAATACCATTTTTAATCCTTCTTTCATGAAAAAAACATGGTTACACTTTATTCTTTTCAAAAATTATATGTGTGTCATCTCCAACACTTATAAAAGGTCACTCCATCCATTCACTTATTTGAACCTTTAAAGCCCATTGTATTGACAAAACCCTTCAAAAATATCTCCCCAAAATACTGATAAACATTATATATCTATTGTTCTTCCCAATATACCAACTCCAGGGTTATTTAGAGAATCTCTAAAGGAGGTTTCTCTAAGAGATAGTAATTGTATTAACGAATCTCTTTAGTTTTATTTTTTATTTATTCACCTTAAATTATGTATTAAAACTTAAAAAATAATAAAACTAGAATCTCCCATATACTGAGATTTTATTATGTTTATTTAATAATATTTAACAATCTCCTCCTATATAAATGGAAAACAAAATCGTCGATTGTGTGTATGGCAGACTATCGCCTTGCGAACTGATATGAATTGTTTTCCATAAACACATATCAAACTTGTATATAATGATGGATTTAATGAATATAAATAATATTTATGATAATATTATACTATTTTAATTATAATATTACATATACCTTTTTACTTTCCATGTCATTTAAAATATGATATTGTCACTCGTGTTTATGACGGATTATCCCTTCATGAAGTGATGTGGTTCATTTCTCACTTACGCTTTACATAGAAAGTAATATGGATAAATTTAATGAATATATGTGATATATAAGAAATTATATTGAGTCGGGAAAATTAATATATCACATGCTTCCATACCCATTCACTGATTAATGGAATAATGTTGTTTCTCGTGCATACGAACGACCTACCGTCTCTACGAAGTGATGCGATTCATTTTCCTTGTCCAAACTTCAAGAATGATTATAAAAATGTATCTAATGATTAAATATGATATTTATAAAATTAATATAATTATGGATATTATGTGTCTATATCCCCTATATAAGAACCAAAACTTTCAGGACAAACCACCCATGAGAAAACAAGACAATTTGCACCGAAAACAATGAAAATAATGAAACATTATTAATGAATGACTGGTAAAATGTTATAATAGGCTAATATATGATATTATAAAAATTAATAAGGTAATATTACAAATTAATAACCATATTAAAACTATTATACATGAGTTTAAATCATGCTCAACTAAAAGGAAGTGTGGTGTAAGGGACTTCGTCTCAATTTCCCTTCATTGAGGCATATTGTAATATTGTGCACCTAATTTATTTTATATGATGTATATACTACCCATTTTTCATGTAATGTAATGAATAATTCATACTTAAGTGTATTTAAATTTTCAAAATGAATTATTTCATCAAATATGATTTGAACTAAAAGTTACTAAGTGGTAAATAATTTGATAACTCAATTTCTTTTCATTAGGTTATATTACTTCTTCATTGTCCTTGATATTATAAGATTATGTGTATAATGAATTTTTATTAAATTATGTTTTATTTAAATATATTTATGTGAATTTACATTTGATAGACATAATTTATCATTTATTAGTTCTCACTTCAATGTTATGATCTATGTAATGGTTTATTGCACAATATCATTTTAATTGAGATTGTTTATGAGTGAATTTACATTGAAGGAAACTATTTTATAATTATATAATAAACCCATTATATTTTATTTTTCTCTTATTATTCATGATTTTTTCAAGAAATATTACCATATTCCTCTCTTTGGTAATTACATTGATTAATGAAATGATCTTAATAAAATTTGGATTCATTTCTCTCTTTGGTCGAAAATCCTTTTCCAAATAAATCCATGTTTTCTAAAAATATTATTATATAAAATTCTACCCTTTTTTCCTTTTTCACAAATTGTTTTAAAAGAAATATTCATGTCAATTTCCAAATAAGGCCCATTTGTCTTTTACTAAAAATGTGTAATGAATCTTTGTTTTATTGTGTATGAAATGTATAGAATTTTAGTCATCATAACCACTCAAGGTCTTAAAGATTATGATATAATTTTTTAAGGTTATTTTTAAAAAAATGATTTTTAATTTTTTTGAACTTTTAGTTTAAAAAATCATTTTCAAAGTGAAAAGTTTATCTTCCTAAATCATTTTTTTGATGATATTTTTATGCTATTTCTATTTATAAATGAAATAAAATCTTTATTTTATTTATGATCCATTGGGGAAATTTGGTATTGATATCATCCTTATTATTTATTAGGATGGTGTATGATCAGTTTGACTCAGGAAAGTATTGACATTCTTTATCTTGATTAATTTTTGTATTCATTATCTTTCCCTTGAAATATTAACTTTATTGTTATCATTGTAAATTACATTTCCCCTAAATATCTATATTATTTATCATGAATCAACTTAAAAATTAAAACATATATCATTTTTATATATATTATTTTACTTTCAATGTTAAATTATTAACTATAGAAATTATGGTTAATCTGTATTCCTTACTCGATATGGAAAGTTTTTGGAAAGTCATAATTTTTACGAATTAAATTGATTATTCGATATATGAGGAATTATTTGTACATAAAGTTACAAGTGGTTCAGGATATATATATCCCCTTGATGTATCAATATTCTTATGAGACAAATTATTTGGGTAGACTTAGTTAAATTTGTTTCTGGTGTATAATTACCCAGTAGTTTTAAACTTTCTTGTGAAAGGTCTTTATAGTAAAAGTATCATGATGTATGAGAACATGACTTCCAATAATTAGGCATTTAATACATCATGAATTAAATTATTATTATCCATGATATTTCCATAATGATATTATCTCCAGATGCATCTCATTCTCATTTTATTAATTAAATGGAATGTTTTTAAAATTATTTACCTTTATATATTTATTATTCCTTATCTAATCAAGATATTGAATTTATTGATTAAATAGAATGTGTGTTCAGATATTTACCTTTACAAATTTAATTTGCCTTATCTAATCAAGAAATTCAAGTTATTGATTAAATGTAATGTGTGTTCAGATATTTACCTTGATATATTCATTATTCCTTATTGATAATAATTTATTCACCCATGGAATATTCCTATATATGTAACCCTTGTTGATTATTTGAGCTCACCCTCATCTTTTTTTTCCTAGGAATCCAAGAATTTTTCTATAAAATATATTCAAGTAAATTATAGAGTTAATAATGATATTCTCAAAAAAAATATGTTGTAGTTTTTCATTGAAATGTAATATGGGAATCATGTATGTATCTAGTTATGAAGACTACTTAGATATTCAGTCATTTAGAAAATGATCTGTTGTATATAGTGCCAATGTAATAAATTAAACACTAGATCTAGCTTATAATGTTCAGGGTCACTATATTTGGTATCAAATAGAGTTTAGTAGATACCTTGGGAACTATATTTAGGAAAACCTAGATTAGGGAACATAACCCTATGATAAACTTTCAGTGTAAGTATATAAAAACATCCTAAAACTTTGGTAAGGTAGATATTATGTGGTTTTTCTTATAAATACATCCCTCTATAGATACTAAAAGTGTATGTGGTTTTATCACAGATATACGTAGGGGTAATAACACTAAAAAAATGTGTGTTTGACTAGACTCAAGAATTTAGAGGTACACAAAAATGGGTCTTACTACGCACCTGGTTTGACACTCTCGAGGTATTTTCTTTTGATAATTCACATTTTATTTTAAAAACCATTATGAAGGACCGGAATATATGATGAAAATAAATGACCTAGGTTAAACACAAGGTGTCTTAGATTGAAAATAAGTTTTCATGATTTAGACATCCTATAAATAATAATATGGTTTTCCCAATATGATTATTATTATTCACACTATTCTTTTTGGTTTTAGTCAATGGATAGAACATGAAGGAATGATGTTAACGTTGAATATAAAAGACAATGTGTTAAATATGAGAAACCAAATGGGATGATGACAAGATTGAAACATATCACGAATAAACCTAATTAATTATCCTGAAATATTATTAACAATTCATACCTTAACCAACCCTCAAACTATAAAAAGAAGAGAATTATAGATCTCCCTAAGAACTTGAGTGGTGGAAACCAGGGGGAAAGAAAGATCAATTTATTTCATGTCGTAAATGTGGAAAGAGAATCCTAGGAAAATTCCTCAAATAAATAGGAAAAAAATTATGTGTGGAAAAGAAGTATATAAAGAAATGAATTATTGAGGAAAAATAAAGAGTATGATATAAGGGAATAAATTTCATCCTAGGATTCATTAATAGTTCATTTTTTTATATATGGAGAACCTAGAAAATATTTTAATAAATTACCTCCTTTAAAGGTTATCCCCTATAATAAGATAGGAACTATGATGAAAGAAAATGGTTGATGAATTTATGTATTGAGATTCAATAATTAAATTATAGAAGTATTTTTACTGAAGTATTTTTGTTATAATAATCATGAAACATATAAGGATTGTGTAAAATTTTATAATCATATATGCATTCATTAACTTAACAGTTGTAGATACCATCATGGGTTTATGAGTTCAAGGTTTCTCATAAGTTCAAAGTATTAAACATACCATTTAAAAAAAATTGGGGAATATAACATGATTGAGGATATTTTTGGAAGATATTAATGGGAATACAACCCATTGGTTTAGAATATGAAAAATTTATTTGAGGAAGAATGCCTTTAAAATTTTTTGGACTAAAGATTAAAGGTATTGGTAACCTTTAAGGTTTATCTTATCTTTGATATTTTAGTAATTGTGGGTCTTCAAAATTTGGGAATGTTATAGAAATTATATTAATATGGTTCTAGAAAAGGAAAACCTATAAACTAGGTAAAAACCCATCACATTTGGCAAGGTCATAGTGCTTGAACCCGCAACTGAAGGATAATAATGGTTTAGCTCCTACCACAAACCAATGTGATGTCCTCATTAATAAATCATTGTTTTAGCTAAATGATTTGATGAATAAATATTAATGATGAACCAATGGTATTACTGCTGAGTTTTAGAGATTAATGAATTATATTGGATAAATTATTCTAACTATATTGATTTTGGAAAATAATTAGAAGTAGGTGGAAAGACTTGTCACTCTTTTATAAAACTTACGATCTTATAAAAGTTAATTTTAGTGCTTCAGACATAACAAATTCATTTTTATATTCATTTCTTGGAATAAGATATAAAGTGAAAATTTATAGAATTAAAACCAAAGGATAAAATTATAATTATTAAATAGAAATATCTCAATTAATATTATTTCCTTATATTCTTAGATAGTAAAAGTATTACAAAAAATTAGAAAAAGTATCTTGAAACAAAAATGTTATATGATTACCTTCACATCCAACGAATTGATGGAATTTTAAGTCATTATAGATTTATGGTTTTTTGGTTTTTGAATGTATCTTTAACATTCAGGTTCTTTTGATCAGTGGCCTCTATCACCCTCTATCATTATTTGGGCATTATTCTTTTCTTCCATGTCCATATCTTCACTTCCCACCTATATTCTACTACTTTGAAACCTAGTTATTTTTTATTATATATTACCTTTCATATTTATATTTAACTACTTTATAAATATTTTTTATTAAAACTTTTTATAATATAGGTTTTTTAAAAATGAATTTTCAAATATAAATCCCTTGATTTCTGATTGCAAGTCCAAATTATGAGGACATGATTCATTGAAGGTGGGGAGAATATAACACCTTCAGATTTCAAAAGAAGAAACTTGGGTTTGAGAGAATATATGAAACCCAAAACCAAGATTATATGAGAATTTAATACCATTATATTTTATTATATATTTATTTTCAATTAAATTTAATCTCTTCAATTTCTTGCAGAACATGCAACCCTGAGTCAAAATAAATTGAAATATAGTATATTGTTACAACCTAGCTGTTAAATTGGTGAGTATGAGTTGTAATAAGTAAAATTGGAAAAGAATATTTTTTACATATATATAAAAAAATTCACTGTTTTTCTATTGTTAAAAATTAAAATAATATTTTTTTTAAAGAAAACGAAATATTTTCTAAAAACTGTTTTTTTTTCTTGAAAGGCAGTTTTGTCGTACTTTACATGCCTCTTAAAATTAATTTTTAAAAAAATTTAAAACTATTATTTGAAAAATTGAACTCCTTTTTTGAAATAATCATGTTAATGTTATTCTAGGGTTAATTTTTTTGATTTTTTGGAAAGGTTTTATTTTTCAATGAATAGTTAAATATACTGATTCTTATTGAAAGTTTCCTTTTCATTTAAAAATTTTAAAAAGTTAAATTATATTTTAAATTTTTTTTAAAGTAAAATTTGATCAATTGTATAAAAAAATTACTAATTTAGGTTATTTGGATCAATTTCATACTGAATACTAATATAAGTTTTTTAATACTTTTAAATATTTTCTTTCGAAAAAACCCTTTTTCGATACATCTGTGGATTTAATTTTAAATTAAATTATTACACTTCTGTTAATTGAATTTTAAAAAATAGATTCCAAATTTAGAATTGGAATAATTTATATTATCTAATAAATTCAACTTATTTTTTTACCATAATGAATAGTGAAAATAGAAAAATAATAATAATAATTATCGTGGTTAAGGTAAAAAATGGATTTATTGAAGGTTAAAATTAAAATATAAGGAATAAAATGGCCTAACAATTTTCCAAAAACTATTTTATACACATATTTTGACCTTATCACCTCTACAATTTTATAATAGACCATCTTTTATCCAAGTGCACTACGGGAAAAAAGGGCATTTGCGACGGGTTATTTGCGGCGGGAATAAATCCCGTCGCAAATAAGTAGCCTTTTGCGACGGGGCAGCTTTCCCCGTCGCAAAAGGTCTGGCGCGGTTTGCGCGCCAAATCGCGGGAAACTTATTTGCGACGGGGGAATATTCCCGTCGCAAATAACCGGCGGCGGTAAAAGGTATTTGCGACGGGAATATTCCCCCGTCGCAAATAGTATGTCGGCAGGTGGTTATTTGCGACGGGTCCCGTCGCAAATAACCATTTACCGGTTGACCGTAATAAATGTTGGCTAAGGTATTTGCGACGGGCACCGTCGCAAATAATACTATTTGCGACGGGATACCCGTCGCAAATAATCTAACCTATAAATACCCCCATCCGTTTTTTTCATTTCATTCTCATTCCTTATCTTCTCCTTCTCTCAAAATTATATTTCTAGAGTTCAGTTTTTCTCCAGTTTAATTTTTTTCTCCGGAGCTGATATTAAAGTTTTGAAGAATGATCAGAGCAGATCAATTTTCAAGGTATTTATGTTCATTTTAATTTTTTATTTATTTTTAATTTTTTATTAGTTTCAATTATTCTTAATTAGTTGTAATTTAATTATGTTTACATTGTTTTATTACTTAATAAATTTAAATTATTAGAATTGTTTATAGTTAATGGTAATTAGGAATAATTAGTAATAATTTTTAATAATTAAGAATAAATATTAATAATTAGTAATAAATACCAATAATTAGGAATAATAACATTATAACATTATTAGTTTATTTTATTATTAATATTAAAATAATATAATTTTTTATATATATACAATTCTTTTTTCATCTGTGTGTTTGCTGTCTTCACATGTATTATTTGTATGTGGAGATAGAAAACGCACAGATGAAAGGAGAATTGTATATAAATTAGAAAATTATATTATTTTAATATTAATAATAAAATATATTAATAATGTTATTATTTGTAATTATTGGTAATTATTTCTAATTATTGATAATTATTCATTTAATTACTAATAATTAGGAACAATTATCAATAATTATCAATAATTAAGAATAATTAGTAATAATTAGTAATAATTACCAATAATTAGTAATAATTAGTAATAATTATCAATAATTAGTAATAATTACCAATAATTAGTAATAATTACCAATAATTAGTAATAATTACCAATAAGTAGTAATAATTACCAATAATTAGTAATAATTACCAATAATTTGGAATAATTACCAATAATTAACAATAATTAGTAATAATTACCAATAATTAATAATAATTAGTAATAATTAGGAATAATTTGTAATAATTAGGAATAATTAGGAATAATTAGGAATAATTACCAATAATTACCAATAATTACCAAAAATTACCAATAATTACCAATAATTACCAATAATTACCAATAATTACCAATAATTACCAATAATTACCAATAATTACCAATAATTACAAATAATTACCAATAATTACCAATAATTACCAATAATTACCAATAATTACCAATAATTACCAATAATTACCAATAATTACCAATAATTACCAATAATTACCAATAATTAGCAATAATTAGCAATAATTAGCAATAATTAGTAATAAATACCAAAAATTAGGAAAAATTAGGAAAATTTAGGAAAAATTAGGAAAAATTAGGAAAAATTACCAATAATTAGTAATAATTACCAATAATTAGTAATAATTACCAATAATTAGTATTAATTACCAATAATTAGTATTAATTACCAATAATTAGTAATAATTACCAATAATTAGTAATAATTACCAATAATTTGTATTAATTACCAATAATTCGTATTAATTACCAATAATTAGTATTAATTACCAATAATTAGTATTAATTACCAAAAATTAGTATTAATTACCAATAATTAGTATTAATTACCAATAATTAGTATTAATTACCAATAATTAGTATTAATTACCAATAAGTAGTATTAATTACCAATAACTGCCAATAATTAGCAATAACTGCCAATAATTAGCAATAACTGCCAATAATTAGCAATAACTGCCAATAATTAGCAATAACTGCCAATAATTAGCAATAACTGCCAATAATTAGTAATAATTAGCAATAATTAGTAATAATTAGCAATAATTAGTAATAATTAGTAATAATTAGCAATAATTAGCAATAATTAGCAATAATTAGCAATAATTACCAATAATTACCAATAATTACCAATAATTAGCAATAATTAGCAATAATTAGCAATAATTAGCAATAATTAGCAATAATTAGCAATAATTAGCAATAATTAGCAATAATTAGCAATAATTAGCAATAATTAGGAATAATTAGCAATAATTAAAAATAATTAGCAATAATTACCAATAATTAGTAATAATTACCAATAATTAGTAATAATTAGTAATAATTACCAATAATTACTAATAATTAGTAATAATTAGTAATAATTAGTAATAATTAGGAATAATTAGTATTAATTAGGAATAATTATTATTAATTACCAATAATTAGTAATAATTACCAATAATTACCAATAATTAGTATTAATTGCCAATAATTAGTATTAATTACCAATAATTAGCAATAATTGGTAATAATTAGCAATAATTAGTAATAATTAGCAATAATTAGTAATAATTAGCAATAATTAGTAATAATTAGCAATAATTAGTAATAATTAGCAATAATTAGTAATAATTAGAAATAATTAGAAATAATTAGCAATAATTACTAATAATTAGGAATAATTAGTAATAATTAGGAATAATTAGGAATAATTAGGAATAATTAGTAATAATTAGCAATAATTAGGGATAATTAGTAATAATTACCAATAATTAGTAATAATTAGTAATAATTACCAATAATTACTAAAAATTAGTAATAATTAGTAATAATTAGTAATAATTAGGAATAATTAGTATTAATTAGGAATAATTAGTATTAATTAGGAATAATTAGTATTAATTAGGAATAATTAGTAATAATTACCAATAATTAGTAATAATTATTATTAATTACCAATAATTAGTATTAATTACCAATAATTAGTAATAATTACCAATAATTACCAATAATTAGCAATAATTAGTAATAATTAGCAATAATTAGTAATAATTACCAATAATTAGTAATAATTATGAATAATTACCAATAATTAGTAATAATTAGGAATAATTACATTATTACTTTATTTGTATATTTTATTATTAATATTAAAATAATATAATTTTCTATATTATATACAATTCTTTTTTTTCCTGTGTGTTTTCTGTCTCCACATGTAATATTGGCATTCTTTTTCAAAATTATCAACCTTCTCGCCAATGGAGAGGTGAAAGTGAATGTCAATATTACATGTGGAGACAGAATGTTAAACACACAGATGAAAGGAGAATTGTATATAATATAGAAAATTATATTATTTTAATATTAATAATAAAATATACTAATAATGTAATAATGTTATTATTATATAATTAATATTTATGAAAAAATTATATTAGTATTATTAAAAAAAATAAAAAACAATATAATATTAAAATTATCAATATTTGTAACAAGTTTTGCTTTATTCTCAATATATTCAATCCTTGCTTGAGTGTTTTTTCTAACAAATTATTCAAAATCAGTAATGCTTTTATATTTTATAGAAAAATATGGAACAACGAGGTCGTCAACAGTCATTATTAGATGACCGCATATGGATAAATCAACGTAGAAATCCAAATGGTTCTGGTTTAAATCCAGTATATATAGAGGGTGTGGAGATTTTTTTATCATTTGCGGCATCAAATCCAGAATTTGTTTCAGAAGGAAAAATAAAATGCCCTTGTAGAAAATGTGCATTGAGAACGTTTGACACGTTTGACAAAGTGGGGGAACATCTCTTGCATTTTGGTTTTCAAGCAGATTATGTTTTTTGGTATCAACACGGTGAACGTAGTTCCAGAGCAGGTGATACCAACTTGATTCCGGATCCATCCCAGTTTCAAGATTTAGTACATGATGTTGCAGGTTCATCTGTTCAACATACAGAAACTCCGGATGATATAGCTTCAAATCCTGAGTTGGTACCGTCTGAATTTTATGAGTTTTTGAAGTCTGCTGAGGATGCATTATATCCTGGCTGCAAGATGAGAAAATTAGAAGCAGTTGCAAAATTTATGGCTATAAAATCAGATAACGGAATGTCAAACACCTGTTTTGACCAGATATTTTCTTTGCTGAAAACACTGTTACCCGAAGGAAATGTTTTACCTGCAAATTACTATGAAAGTAAGAGGCTGGTTCGAAATTTGGGACTTACTTGTCAGAAGATTCATGCATGTTCAAATGACTGCATTTTATATTCTGGGGAAAATGAGTCGTTGGATAGTTGTCCCACATGTGGGCAACTGAGATATAAAGAAGGACAACACGGGAAGTCTGGTTTGATTCCTGTAAAACAGTTGAGATATTTTCCGCTTACATCCAGACTTCAGCGTTTATTCATGTCTAAGAATACAGCGACAATGATGTCATGGCATAAAGAGAATATTTCAACCGATAAAAGCTTGAAGCATCCAGCCGATGGTGATTCACGGAAACATTTTGATAGAGTGCATTCATCCTTTGCTTTAGAAGCTAGAAATGTTCGACTGGGCCTTTCCACTGATGGTTTCTGTCCGTTTGGATCTTATGGTAGTCAATATTCATGTTGGCCTGTTTTTTTAACTCCGTACAATTTACCTCCATGGATGTTGATGAAGGAGCCATATATCTTTTTGACTTTACTAATTCCAGGACATCCGAAGAAAAATATTGATGTTTATTTGAATCCATTGATTGATGAATTAAATTTATTGTGGAGTACTGGTGTCAGTACATATGATGTTGCAACGAAACAGAATTTCATACTGAGAGCAGCATTGATGTGGACAATAAGTGACTTCCCGGCTTATGAGATGTTATCTGGCTGGAGTACACATGGTCAGAAATCATGTCCTTACTGTATGGGAGAGAACAAATCATTTATGCTCATTCATGGAAAGAAACCTTGTTATTTTGACTGTCATCGCAGATTTCTTCTAGTTGATCATCCTTTTCGCAGAAACAGATCTCATTTTAGAAAAGGAATAGTTGAAATGGATGGACCTCCAAAAATGCTATCAGGTGCGGGGTTAAAATCAGTTGTATTTTCATTACCTCCCATCACTTTTGGTCCCACAATAAACCAACAGAAAATTTCTGGATTTGGGAAAGAACACAATTGGATTAAACGTAGCATATTTTGGGATTTTCCATATTGGTCTGATTTGTTGGTCCGCCACATGTTGGATGTCATGCATATTGAGAAGAACTGTTTTGATAATTTGTTTCATACAGTTTTGGATACGCCAGGAAAGAGCAAAGACAATGTAAATGCACGTTTAGATCTTGCCCAAATTTGCAGGCGTCCAGAATTGGAACTCTTTGAGAATGTCAGAACAGAAAGGTTACTGAAACCAAAAGCAACTTATACATTGTCTAAAGAAAACTGTTTATTATTTTGTCAGTGGATTGCAGATTTGAGACTTCCAGATGGTTGTGCTTCCAATTTGGGTAGATGTGTAAAGAATGGTCATATTACTGGATTAAAAAGTCATGATTTTCATGTTATAATGGAGATACTTCTACCCATTGGATTAAGAGGTCTATTGAATTCTGTGATTTGGGATTCCATAACTGACATGTCTCTTTTTTTTCGGGAAATTTGTGCGGCAACGGCAGATTATGATGCTCTAGGAAAACTTGAAAAAGATGTTGTTGTAATTATATGTAAACTGGAAAAAATATTTCCGCCGTCTTTCTTCGACTCAATGGAACATTTGATGTTACATTTGCCATATGAAGCCAAATGTGGAGGTCCGGTATAGTTTCGATGGATGTACCCATTTGAAAGATGCATGCAAAAATTGAAAAGAAAAGTACGTAACAAAGCATCTGTTGAAGGATCTATTGCAGAAGCTTATTTGCAAGAGGAAATATCTTTTTTCTGGTCCCATTATTTTGAATCTGAGTATCCTTCAAAACACAACCGAATGGGACGGAACGAGAGGAATATTGATGAAATCGACAATCAATTATCTGTTTTCAACCAGTCAGAGCTTGGTTTTGGTGGAGTTTATGAACACTGGCTTTCAGATGATGAACATCAGAGAGCTCATACGTATGTTCTGCTCAACTGTGAAGAGATGACATCAGTTGTACTATAAGTGTTTATATCACTTATTCTATCATTTATATTACAGTAAATAACTTTGGTTTTTATAGGTTGTATGATAATCATATCAAGAAACAAATTCCACAAATTACAGTAGCTGCTCTCGAAGAACGTCGACTGAAAAATTTCTCTCAGTGGTTTCAAAAACTGGTAACATAAATTCTTTATCTTTTAGCAACTCATTCAATGTATAGTTTACTATATTGGTAATTATTTCACAAATTTTCAGGTGTCTCGACATGCTGATAAAATTGACAAACGACTGTGTGTATTGAGTAACCCACCTTCCAAACTTGTTAAAACTTATAATGCATATATGGTGAATGGATTTCGATTCCACACACATGCATATGGGGAATCGAAAAAAACAATGAACAGTGGAGTTAGCTTGAGAGGATCTCATCATCGAGAAACTGAAGTTGACTTTTATGGCATACTTGATGAAATCATTGAACTCTGTTATCTTGGACAACATTACATAACCATGTTCAAATGTCGGTGGTTGGATACAGAGAGAGGCGTGCGTGTTCATCCGACTCATGGAATCATCGATATTAAATGTAAAAGTGTTCTCGCAGTAAATGAACTATTCTTATTGGCTCAACAGGCATATCAAGTTTATTACGCGAAGTACTGTGCAACATCAAGAGAATTGACTGATTGGTGGAGTGTAATAAAAATCAAAATTCGAGACAATCAGTTTAGTCAAAGTGAATGTGCTTTCACTGATGTGCAAAGAATTGAAGTTTTTCAAGAGAGTACTCAAAATCAATCTTTTTTACAAAGAGACATGAGTATCGATGACGACACCCCACATTTAAGAGTCGGTGATGACGATGATGTTAATGATGTCACATATGAATTTGAAATGGTAAGAGATGAAGCAACTGTAACTCGAATGGATATCGATGATGTTGAGGAGGAATATGAAGATGACATTGACATATATGAAGATGATGATGAAGATGAACACTGATAGCATTCCATGGTATTTATATACAATCATAATATGTATATATGTATATATAATAGTAATTATCAATTATTTGCTAACATTAACATTTTCTGTTTCAGATGGACGAGGCCACATTTCGTGAGTTGGCGGATGCTGACCTGACTTTCGATGCGGATGCGTTGCTGACAGATGACCCTCAGCCTGCAGGCGCTCTAGGGAGTACGCGGAGGGGGTGCGGTCTTGCACGATTGATGATTCCTGACCCCGTCCCCGAGCGACGTCCACGTCTTGGGTTTGATCCACGCACACGGAGGTGTGATAACCTGTGTGATAACCTGTGGATTTGACTAAGATTTCATTAATCTATTCACATAATAAATGTTTATTATTTTTTCAGTTTTCCGCATATAGCAGTCGGACAGGGCAGCGCTATTTTGCGCAACTATTTCTCTTAGCCGTGGACCACATGGGAGCAGATTCCCATTGATGTGCAGCAGGCCATGTTCGGCCATTGGTTGGTACGTACGTAAATAAATAATTTTTATTTTGAAAATTATTTCATTTCTAACTTGATATTTTGATTTATTTGTAGGGTTTATGGTATCTGATCGAGGATACCATGTGTGACGCCATCCACGAGGCATGGGAGGTGGCCATGCGTGATCGACTTCGTCAGTTTTTGCACAATTTAAGAAAAGCTGCGATGAAGAAAGCAGGAGTGTCAGATTTTGACGAGTCATGTAGAGAACACCGACCAGAGTACATTTCATCCCATGTATGGGATGGATTATGTGCGCACTGGTTGAGTGGTGCCTTTCAGAGGAGATCATCGGTGGGGAGGCAGAATCGGGGGAGACAGGAGGTGACTCATCGAGCTGGAAGTTGTTCTTTCAGTACTCATAGACAGCATCTGGTACGTACATTATTTATAAATATTTTATATAACTGTAAATATTAACAGTTTATTTTTTATTCTTATAGGCTGTCGAGCACCCCGATATTACAGAGTACGACGTATATCGGAGGATGTATAGTGATCCTGCTACTGGGGAGCTCATAGGTGATCGTCAGCATCACATCGTGGTCAGTATTATTTGTTTTCAAGTTTAAAAATTAACTGTATATAATATATTCGCAATTTTAATTTTAAATTGCAACTATAGGAGTCATATGAGGCCGCAGCGTCACAGGCCAGACCTGAGAGTCAGGCCGAGTCATCAGATCAGACCACTTCCCGTCAGTTTGATGAAGCGGCATGGATGCAGGCCACCCAGTATGCCTTCGAGAAGGGCCGGGTAGTTGGTATCGGCTCTCGACTGACTCCCGGAGATTATTATGGCAGTGTTGCGATGTCGGCGTCCAGCTCGAGAGGAGCTCGTGCATCTTCTTCTACTACACAGTATGAGGATCAGTTGCGATCTCAGACTGCACAGATAGAGAGTCTCCGACAGGAGCAGGAGCAGATGCGTCAGCAGCATGAGGAGGAGCGTCGACGCCAGCAGCAGCTGTACGAGGAGCAGGCGAGTCGGTGGCAGCAGCAGCATCAGGAGCAGATGGAGTACATGCGCCGACTCACTCATGCTTTAGGGATGGAGTTACCTCCACCACCATCTACAGATCCCCCACCTCCCCCCCCCTCCTTCAGATTAGAGATTTTATTTATGTTATAAAATTTGTGAAATCAAAATATTATTTTTTTTTCTATTCGTAGTTTCTGTCTCATTATAAAATATTAATAATATTATATTTTTAAATAACAATATTAATATGAATAATAATATTATTTATATTTTATAATATTAAATTATATATATATATTAAAATTTTATAATATTATAATTTAATTATATTTTTTGTAATACTTGAATTATTTTAATATTTGAATGTAAAATAATTCTATTATTTTTATATTAATTAAAATAACTTATTAATATTTTTTTTATTTAAGAATTATAATTCTAATATTATTATATTAACTAAATCATTTATTAATATTCTATTATTTTTTATTTTTGAATTATAATTCTATTATTATCATATTAATTAAAATAATTTATTAATAATTTATTATTTTTATTTGTGAATTATAATTCTATTATTATATTAATTAAAATAATTTATTAATAATTTATTTTTTTATAGTATTTGCGACGGGATACTATGCCCGTCGCAAATACTAGTATTATTAATAGTTTTTTATTTTTTTTTAAAAAAATAGTATTTGCGACGGGTCCCATAGCAAAAACTATTTATTGTATTTGCGATGGGATACTATGCCCGTCGCAAATACCAGTATTATTAATAGTTTTTTATTTTTTTAAAAAAATAGTTTTTGCGACGGTACCGTCGCAAAAGGTATTTGCGATGGGTCCCGTCGCAAAAACTATTTTAAAAGTTTTTTACAAAAATACGGAATACTATTTTCGACGGGGAGAATGACCGTCGCAAAAAAAGGCTTTAGCGACGGGCCCGTCGCAAATAAGTGTAGTTGCGATGGCGTTTTTAGGAACGGGCTATTTGCGACGGGCCCCCATAGCAACACGCCAATTGCGACGGGATCCCGTCGCAAATACCCTGTCGCAAATACCTGTTTTTCTAGTTGTGGTGGTATGTTAAAAACATTGGTACACTTTATTCTTTTCAAAAATTTCATATGTTTCCTATACCCAATTTCTAAAATGCCACTCCATCACTTCAATATTTTACACTCTCAGGCCCATTGGTTCAACAAACCCCAGAAAGTATCTTCTTATACACATTTTGGATCTATTTTTCTTAAAAAATACCAACCCTAGGGTCCCTAAGAGGATATCCAAATTAGGTTTCTCTAAGAGAAGGTAATTTTCTTAACAAAGATCTTTTGTTTTTTTCTTATTTTTACACATTAAATTATGTATTAACAATTAAAATAAAAAAAAATTCAATATCTCATATAAATATATCTTATTATGTTTATGGAATAATATTTATCCATATACTCCTCTATAAAATGAGAAATTAAATCGTCGATTGTGTGTGTGACGAACTATTGCCTCGAAACCGATACAACTCTTTTTCCATAAACACATCTCACACATGTATATAATTATAAATTTAATTTATTTATATATAATATTTATTATATTATTATAATTATTTAATTATAATATCACATATACCTTATTACTTTAGGTTTCATTTAAAAGGTGATAATGTTGCTCATGTGTACATTGGACTAGTGCCTCGTGAAGCAATTTGATTCGTTTTTCACTTACTCCTTACATGTAAAGTAATAAGGATAACATTAATGAATATACCTGATATGTATGACATAAAATTAATTACTTAAAATTAATATATCACCACCTTACTTACCTTTTCACATGTTAATGAAATGATATTGTAACTCATGTGTACGTATGACCTACCGTCTCCATGAAGCATTGTAATTTATTTTCCATATACAACATTAAATAATGATTATAAAAATGTATATAGTGATTAAATATGATATTTATAACATTAATATAATTATTGAGATGATTTATCTATATCCTATACAAGAAAACCATAAATTTCATGGCAAAACTCGTATGAAAAAATAAGGAAATTAACACCTAAAACAATGAAAATAATGAAATATTATGAACAAAAGGGTGGTAAAATGTTATAATAGGATCATATATGAAATTATAAATATTAATTTTCTATTTTTATAAATTAATAACATTCTTAAAACCATTATACAATATTTTAAGTCACATTCAACCAAAAGGAAGCATGAGGTAAGTGACTTCATATCAATTTACCTTCATTGAGGCATATTGTAATATTATTCACCTAATTTATTTTATATAGTTTATATACTACCGTTTTTCATGTAATATAATGAATAATTCAAGCTTCATGATATTTTATATTTTAATTGGAATTATTTATTCTAATGTTATTTGAATTAATAGATACCAAGTCGTAAGTAATTTTATAAGTAAATTTATTTTCATTGGGTTATATTACTTCTTCAATATCTTTGATAGTATAAGATTATGTGTGTAGTGAATTTTGATTAAATTATGATGTATTTTAAAATTTTATGTGGACTTACATTTGATACACATATTCAACTCATTTATTAATTTTCACTTCAATGTTGGAATATTTGTACGGGTTTATTTCATAATCTCATTTTAATCGGGATTGTTTATGTGTCAATTTACATCAAAGGAAACAATTTGATCATTTTATAATAAAAAAATTTAATTTTATCATCCTATATTTATTCATGAATTCTTTAATCAATAGTACCATATTCCTCTCTTTTTAAATAAAAGTGATTGATAAAATGATTTTAGTAATGTCTCTCTTCATTTCTCTCTTCAGTTGAAAATTCTTTTTCATAAAAATACATGTATTATAAAAATATTTTTCAAAATTTATTTAAAATTATCAAAATGATTTAATAAATAAATTTTTATCTATGTTTTAATTTTTTATAAAATATTTTGAAAGCAATATTAATTTCATTTTCTATACAAGGCCCATTTGGTTTTTTTCAAAAATATAAAAGGAATATCTGTTTTAATGTGTACGATATGTATAGAATTACTACTGTAATAACCAATCAATGTTTTAAAGAATTATTTATAAGTAATGAAGGATATTTTCCAAAACAATCAAAATATTTTGGGAACATTTAATTTTAAAAAAAATATTTTCAAAGTGAAAAAGTTATTTTTCTCAAGAATGTTTTAATGAAGTTTTTATAGTATTTATATTCATTAAATTCATCAACCCTTTACTTTAGTTATAACCCACTTGGTATATGTTGTATTGATACCATCCTTATTATTTATTTGTATGGTTTATAATTAGTTTGACTAAGGAAAGTATTGACATTATCTTTATTGATAAAGTTTTGTAATCATTAACTTTCCGATGAAATATTTACTTTCTTGTTATCATTGGACATTATATTTCCCCTAAATATCCATCTTTTTTATCATTAATATACTTATTACTTAAAATCTATTTCATTTTTATATAAGTTATTTTACTTTTAATGTTATATTATTCAATGGGGAAATTATTTTTATTATGTATTCCTTATTCAATATGTAAATTTGTTGGTAAGGAATATTGTTCATGAATTAAATTGATTATTCGATGTATAGGGAATGATTTGGATATATAGTTATAGCTCGGTGATAATAATAGATAGACACTCAATTCATAGATAGTATCATAAAAATAATTAGTTAGATAGCCTTAGTCAAATTGGTTTTTGTTGTAATACTACCCATCAGTTTTAAACTATCTTCTGAGTGGTCTTGATAGTAGAGCTATCATGATGCATGAGATCATGACATCCAATAATTAATAATTTCATTCATTTCGAATTTAGTTATTGTTATCCATGATTTTTTCATACTGATATTATCTCTAGATTGATTTCATTATTAGTTTATATATTAAATGGTATGTGTTTTCAGTTATTTACCATTCCAAATAAATTATTCCTTATTTAATCATGATAGTAAAGTTATTTATTAAATTAAATTTGTTTTTAGATGTTTGCCTTTCCATATTGATTATGACTTATATAATCATAATAGTTAATTTATTTATTAAAAGGAATGTTTATTTAGATATTAACCTAGACATATTGATTTTTCTTTATTGACCATGAATTATTCACTCAGGATAGCTTCCATTGTACATAACCCTTACTCATCATTTGAACTCACAAATATTTTTTTCATTTCATATAAATATATGAAGTGTACTATGAAATATATGTAAGGTTAATCTAGAGTTAATAATTATATTCTCTAAAAAATTATGTTGTAATTTGTGTATTCAAATGTAATATAGGAATCGTGTATGTATCTAGTTTACTAGGACTACTAAACTATTTATTCTTTTAGGATGTGATCACTTTTATCGAGCTCTAATGTAATGAATTAAAGACCAGCTCTGAGTTACTGGTTTCATGGTTAGTAAAAAAATGGAGTGGTATATTCATTCTAGAGATAAAATTATGGTTCTTTGTTTCATTTTGTATCCTGTGATAATTAGAATCAAGCCACAAATTTTTATGGGAAAATGCCTCTATAAATATATAGAGGATGTGCATGAGGGGAAATGATAAATATATGGGTTCTTTGGTGAGTGAATAAAGGATGAAGTCTAATATGAATTTTATAAAGTCCCATTACTAGGGTATAATTATGCTCAAAATTCATAGTTGGGCCTAGTATGATAGATCTAAGAATCACTACGTGTCTTATTAAAATAGGAATGAATCCACAAAATTTTTTTATATGGTCATTTTATATTCTAACATAAAGTCAAAATAATAAATAAAATCTATATTGATACCCAATATATGAGGTATTGGTCTCATTATATAATATTTTACTATATTTTTATTATAGGTTACCTGATCTGAATGAAGAAATTCCACACACTTAAACAGATTGAATGAAAATGAATTATTGTTGGATGGTTTATAACTACAAGGAATATGTTGATATATCCAAAAATAATTGAATTAAATACACACATAGTTCATAGAAGTAGTATTAATGTAGATAAGGATAACATATAAGATGAAAATGATAATTAATTAATTTTAATATAGGGTCATTAAAGAACATAATGTGAATTAGAGGGGCTAGACACTAGGATGTAGAGGGTGATTGATGGTAATAGAATCTATAACTTATCTAGGTTTGAGACATCTGGGGGTCCCTTTATATCTTTATAATACATGAATGAATCTATATATAGTTTTTATTTTCATCCTTATGTAGTGGAATCATGTGTATGAAAAATGGTTTCTCCCTAGTGTATGAAAAATGGTTTTGTAAACTGGAAAACCCAAACACCACGGATTCTTACATAGATTTGGCTCATACATAAGGGAGTAAATTAATATATAATAGAAAAATATATTCCATTTATTTTATTTTAGTATGGATTATCATGACTTGTATTTTAAGGTCATCCGGTTAGGGCCATTTATATGTTTTTTAATGTCATGTGGAAAGGACTTTATGCTATGAAATTTAAATTCATGAATCTAGGAACTTATCCCAATTTTAAACAATAAAATGTACCACCCTATGAACTGTGAATTAGTTATAGGTATGGTAAACTATCCATTAATTTTATCCAAATATTATTCTCTATTAGAATAGAAAATTTTTATAATATAAGTATATTCTAATTTTTACTCATACTTCAGAGGTTTATACTCAGGTATCTTATAAATTATTAGTGTTAAAAATAATTATCCTTAGATAAATGAGAAGAGGAAAAAATTATAATTAAACACTCATGTTAATATATTTTAAATAATTTCATTATTTTATAATTTTTATAACCGTTTATCATCATGTTACTCAAATTCATCAAGTAGTATCAAGGACTTCTCTTCATTGGATAGCAGATCACAAATAGTGACATTAAGTGCGAGAAACTTAACAACATTAGGATGGAATTATTTTATCCTATACCTAAGTTATTATGAGGACACATGTATGGAGGTATGGGTTATATTTTGATAATCCCATATATCATGAATGATTTTATTTTTCTAATATTTGTTATTTGTTTCCTCTATCTTATGAAGGATATTAGATTTATTTATGTTGAAGGGCCTTATCCATTTATTAACCACTACATGATTATAGGATGAATGATTATAATTGATATTTTAATATTGATAAAACCTCTACAATTTGGAAGCATATAATTTTTTTTAATTATCAATCAATATTGTGTGAGGGAAAAAAATATGGTAATGAAATTAGATTTCACATAAAGCATGTCTAATTTTGTTCTAACTTCATTTAGGGGAAATACATCATCCTCTTTGGAAAAGAAATTAGTAGAAATATAGATTAACTTGAATTTATTATCTATGATTGGAGGGTATAGACCCATGATATCTATCCCTAATATAACAAATAGTAATGATTATTTGTTGATGTTTCAAAATTCTAGGTGTTTATTAAAGAAGATGTCATGTATATAGAAATCATGGAATTGATTTGTAAACTCAATGTATTTATGAATCATTTAAATCTATAAGTATCCAATTTTCTTGGTTTTAATAAATCATATTGATATTTAATTTTTGGAATCATAAGAGCAACTGAGGACTTCTAATATAATAGTGAGAGTCTTTCCTCCATCAATACACCTAAGGGTGACTCTATCAAACTCTCATATATAGAGGTTCTTCTAGGCATTTTCTCCATTATAAATGATGAAATATTCTACCAATTAACATAATTTTTCCTTTGTGTATTTATCTTGTGGGATAATTCCATTTTCAAGGAACTCTATTATGGTATAAAACTACTAAATTATGGAATATTTTGGTGATGGATAAGTATCAATTTGACTAATACTAACATTGAAATCCTTGATTTCATCTATATAATAACTTATAAATGTAGAAACTTCCTAGTGGTTCATTATTTAATGAAAATATTATCCTAATATGGATCTATTAATGTTGTATTTATATTGTCCTGTGAATCTGCATGAGTGTTCTGTAGACACGAAAAGTAAGACAGTATTTCCTCTAAGGGGAATACATCAATCTATCCCCATAAAAATTCATATAAGTAAACCAAATATTACTTCTCTATGGTGTAGTCCACATCAATTTTCTTGATCACCAGTAACAAATTACCCATAATATTTAATTAAGTCATGTGTATTTTTAGGGCCAAATACAAGAATAAAATGAGAACATCGTATTTTGTGTCATTGTTGGTGCATCCTTATTATAGTGGGAAGGCCTAAGGATGAAACACTTTTACTTTGTAGAAGAAGAAAACCCCCAATCAAACCCATCTGAACCCTGAGTATTCAATACTTCTACCTATTGGGATCCTAGAGGTTCCATAAAATTACATTTAACATTCCAAGGGGGTATCATGGATAGAAAATACTTCTTCATCATGTAATTATATATTCTATAAAGTATTTTATTTAGGAAAAGATGTTACTTGAGGATATCTGATTACTCTTTCCCATTGATCACCTTCTATGAAATGTACTAAATATTAAAATATTATAGAATTTACCCAAAATACACTAGATCCCATTTATCATCAACTGATTACAGATATAATTTATCAGATCAATGTGACAGATCAAGTGGATCACATAGCACTAAAAATAGTATCTTAGCATTTTTTTTGAAAAAATAAATCTAAATAATTTCTTAAATATATTAGAATATCATTTATCATCTTAAAATATTTTTATAATGATATGATAGGTATTTTTTACCTTTTATGAATCATTATTCAAAGTAAGGATGGCTCAAACCATCATTCTAGTGTTTCCCAACAACATAATAGTGGATTTACTTTTACATATAGCATGACAACCTGTTGTTGTAAAGGGTACTGTTTGATATTATCAAAGGCATTCTGAAAATATGTATTCCATTAAAAGAGGACCCCTTCCTTTATTAACTTTTTAAATGTTAAAAACAATACAATTTGATTAGTAATGAAGATCCTGGTGTGGGAGAGATATTCAAAGAGTCCTATAAATTCCATGATGTTTTGATTGGGATGTATTTCAAGGGTCACCTTGGAATTTTTTTCAATAACTGTGATACCATGATATCATACCATGTAGTCAAGGAATTTCCCTAAAGTTACCTGAAAAGTGTATTCATGTAAGTATCCATTGATCTATATTGTTTAAGTATCTATAATACTACCTCTATATTGGTAAAATAATCATAGTGGTGTCGTAATCTAAAAACCAAATCATCCACTTAACCATCCATGGTTTTCCCTATAGAATACTTGAAAGGATAGTTCATGGAACATGGGTATGATTCCCAATAATTCTTCAATCAAAAGGGAATTTATCATAGTGAGTGGTTATTCGAATCTTTTTATAGTTAGAAAACCAATCCTCAAAGGAAATGTCCAGGAAGACTTCTAGTACATCAAAAAAATCTTTTTAGACCAATAATATAATCATCATTAGGGTAGTGATAGTTTGGATCCCCCAAATCAATGAAAATCCTCACCTTATCACTATTTTTCTTCATGGGGACAATGTTGGTGGGCCAATTTTTTGAATTGAATATCTTGTATGGATTTGGGATTGATCAACTTACCAAAACCATTTTCTACATTGGCAGTATGGCTAAGACGAATTCTCCTCACTACTTTTTTATAACCATGATATTCTTCAAACTAACCCAAATGTTGAGTAGCCACGCAATAATACCATAATGGAATTTCTATGTAATTAAATATGAATAGATCTTGGTGTTATTTAATTAAATTGGTGTACATATCCTACTCTTCATCAGTCTCGGTCAAACTAATTTGTATAGGCGACAGATATTCCTCGAAACCAAGGTTCGCATATCATAGTTTATTCGTGGTGTTTCAGACACCTTCCTCGATTTTTGGATGGGAATAATTGATTTATTCCTCCACCTATTCACAATTTTTGGGGGATGAAGTTGGATTGGCACATGATATCTAGGAAAATATATAACATATTTATTACTTCTATCCGTAAATCAACCTTAATCTAAATGGATGGGTTTCACTAGAGAAATTAGTACCATAATAATGAGGCAGAATTTTCCCAAACTCATACTCTTATTCTAGGATTCTGGAATATTTTATCAAAGATCCTTATCCAATTCATATAAATATCGGTCAGAATATTACTTGACTAAACTTTCTTGGGGTAAATATTGATACATATAGACTATGTAGAGGTGTTGTCCCCTATTAGTTGTGGTTAATCAATGGAATAATCAACTTTACCATCATATGAGAAATAAATTAATAGAGGGATCATGTCATTGACCAATAGGACCTAATAATTTATCATATCTAGAGTTATTTCCATGATTCAATAGATGTTCCATACAAAAATCTATAACAAGATCACTAAATTTATTGATATTGGTGATTTTAAGACATTAAGACCCATAATATGTATAACGTTATTTTTTATTTGATGATTCCCCTCCCTTTTATAGTATCCCATATCTATATACTATGATTCATCAGAATATAAATGGTATATATCATTTTAATATACCTAGACATTCAATTAATAGAATATTTCATGCATTGCTGATATGTTGAGGGATGGTAATATGATCATTGGACAAGGAATGGAAGTTAGTCAAGCATGGAGGGAATGGAATTTTGTAGCTAACATTATAGATAGTAAAAATAGTTCTAGAAAAATTATCATTTAATATAAATATATTGGGTCTATACTGGATGATTTTAATATCTTTATAAGTGTAAATTCCCATGGGTACCACCACTCCCCCCCTAAGTTTAAGGGGCCTTTTGAATAAAAGGTAAATTTTAAGTGGGTGATATGATGAGGAAACTGCAACGTGCATATGGGGTCATATATTTCCCAAAAAGATATTAAAATATCTATTTTAATAGATAACTATAAATTTGGATTCATAAATGTTATCTCCAAATATGGATCTCAGTTAGATCCTACTAAGTGGTTTCTTATCACTCTTGTATTACCCCAGAATTATTAGTTTGGAGGGAGAAAAGATAGTCTCTCAATGAATGAAATGTCAGTGGGTCTGGATCAAGAAGATGTTAATCCAAAAACCATTATCAACTAAATCTCAAAGAATATAGATATCGTCAATATTTTAAAATATATAAAAGGTCCAAATATTACCATATATATAATCTTCCGAATATTATTTTCTAAAAATAAATGATTGTGTGGTATTCAATAGAGTTTATCTTTGTATGATATGTCTCAACTACATTAACTTATATATCTTACTCTTAAGGGATTGAAAAATAATCCATAAGTGATTTCTTAATTTCAGTTAAAAGATGATAGGTATATTAGATAGATATCTCTAATGGTATGATACTAAGATACTTCTAAATTACACATTACTCGGTCAAGGTTGTAGCAAATAGAAAAAATTCCTTCTTTTATTAATGGATCACTTTCCTCTTAATAAATTTTTCTGTGTTTATAATAGAATCATATAGAAATAATTTTTATTTCATGGGAACTTCATACCTTATGCATAAATTTTGACTAGTAAAACTATGAAAAATAATGTGATATACACATTAAATAATAGTACATTCACACAAAAAAAACAACATAGGCTTAAAACCCCCCAAGAATATCACCTCTTCCACAAAGATCATAAAAAAAAGAAGCATTTTGAAAATAATAAAAATTATAAAAGGATGTGTAAGAAGCTTTGTAAAAGAAGTAGCGAGTAATTTTGATGGTATGATAGGCAATTTATAGGGAGATATAACCATTCAGTAAGAAGATATTTTTTCAATATAACCGGTGGGAAATATGACAATTAATTAAGAAGATGACTGGTCAATATTATTATTGTTAGCATAATAAAGTGACCATTGGGGTTATTTTATAGAAACTACATAAATTTTTAATTTCCATTTAAATTATGTAATATCATATATTTATATGCTTTAAATAAATTTAATTTTATTAAGTTTATCTTATAAAAAAAATTAGATGATAATATAATTTAGGGAAGTCCTAAGTAATTTTTAAAGTGGTCAAAAAGTTCTTAATGTCATAAAAACTATTAAAATTCAATAAATATGGGTTTTTATTTAAAATCCATGATGATCATATTTAGATTTATATTTTGATAAAATAATTTTAATTTTTAATTTAATCACATAAGAATTATCTTAGGTTGAATTTATAGTAACTTTATAAAAAGTTGATTTTTGGGTTAAAAAGTGAAAATATAATTTTTTACAAAATATTTTAAATAAAATAATATAATCAAGATATTTCCAATATTTAAAATTATTTCATACCTATTATTAAAAAATATATTTAACTAACAACATATTACATAATGCGTTACATTTATAAACACATGCTTAGCATTTTTGAAAAAAACGATATTAACCTTTTAAAAAACTATTTTTATAAGTCATACACGTATCAAATTAGAATTTATTTTTACCACTTTTATAAATTTAATTAAGTAAAATGGATTGAAAATTTGTAATTATAAGTTATAAATTATTTAATAAGGTTAATTTTATTTTTAGACATAAATAATTTACTGTGGTGAAAAATAGTTACCGCGATATAGGTAAAATAATGTGGTGGGTTAAAGTTAAATGTTAAATGTTTAAAATACCAAAAAAGAAAAAATTAAATAGTTTTTTGATATTTTTAATTAACTAAACCATCCTTTAAAACAGTAATTTTCAACCAAAATCATTGTAATTAATCTCACCAAATAGTGGTTGTCCTTAAAAACAAAATAATCATTTTTATTCACTTAATTATAACCCTCCTCAATTATAAATACCTAATTATCACCCCTCCCTCAACTCCAAATTAGAAATAAAATAATTTATGATCTTTTTTCTAATATTTCTCTATGTTACTATGGTTTTCCCCTCCATATTTTAGGAATAAACTCTTCAAGGTAAGAGAATTATCCTCTTCTCCCTTTTCGATTCAAGTGCTCCTAATTTGTGAGTCTCCTAAATGTCAAAGATTATTCCTTTTTATTCACTTTTGATATTTTTATACTACCCATGTTATTTTTTATCAATGGGAGACGTTATTTCCTTCCCATTATTCCCTTTCCATAAGCCACAATTTATATCATTATGATGTTGTAATTTACGAAGGGAATCCTCATCCTCTCCTTTTTCATTCATGTACATCCTTATTATGTGTCTTCTAAGAGTCCAGCTTATTTATTTTTAATAATTGTTCTTTTATTCTCTCTAATTCCAAAATGGTGTTTTACAATTTGAGACCTCAAATATCTAACATTATTCTTTTCCATTAATACATTTTTTTACCA
Source organism: Viscum album (assembly GCA_963277665.1). Classification (NCBI taxonomy): domain Eukaryota; kingdom Viridiplantae; phylum Streptophyta; class Magnoliopsida; order Santalales; family Viscaceae; genus Viscum; species Viscum album. The sequence goes on along the minus strand of OY728158.1, from coordinate 688,611,679 downwards.
TTATGCTACAGAAATTGTTTCAGGATTTTTTTTCTTTTTCGTGAAATTGTTTCATATAATGAATATCCAAAACCCTCCAATTTCCATGGGAATTCATATAGATGTAAAAGGGTTCTATTTATTCTAGTATATATATATATATAACCCATATTCCACTTTCATGGGTTAAAATGTATGTTTTTTCAAGGTTTTTAAGCACTTTATATGGAATGATTTTTGTATAAAACCCATTATTTATTTCCATGAGTTATTAATGAAATGATTTACTTTATGCTAAATATGGATCACATTATTTAATACATATGAATGGTTCACCATGATATTTATCCAATTAATTGGGTAAAGAATTAATCTCTAGATATTACATGTTTACAATACCTATGGTGAATAACCTTGGTAATTATGATTTATGAAACCGTGGTGATAAACCTTGGTGATATGCTTATGAATGTCTTATTTTTATGTCATATCCATAATTCCATGTCATTATTCATGTTATTTATTTTATTATTTTCCTCATATTAATTTGATCATTCCTTATTCATATTTATCTTTATCACATGTTATGGGTTTCCATTCTTTATTCCCTTGCTGGTCTTTATGATCACCCCTTTCTTTGATGTATGTCCTCAGGATATGAGATATAGTAAGAGTAACCTATTAAGAACCTATGAATATATATAGAAATAGGATTGGAATAATTTTAATATTTATATTATCCTCATGAAATTCATGTAATATGTACCTAATTTCTAATACACTAAACCTAAAAAGACCATTTGAGTTCATTAATGTAATATTTTGTTAAAGATTTATATAAATTTCATGTATTTAAAATGTGGGTTTCCATAGTTCGTATTAAAGGGGGTCTAGTTAGTTTTGGAAATTCATATTAAAAATATTAGTAAAAACATAAGGATGAGTCTAAATATAGGAAAACATCATGGTATCATGGTGTGTATTAAGTAAGTGGTTTCCAAGAAAATAAATCCTTATCTGGATACTACATGTGGATGTGGATCTGATTAAGATAGACCTAGGGGTAACACCCAAAAACAGCACATTAAGCTAGACATAGTTAGGAACTGGTGAATGAAAATGGGTCTTTCTTCACACCTAGTTTGACACTCTCATGGGATATTCTTTGGTTAATCACAAGCTTGTACAAACCACTATGAATGACATAAAGATATTGAAAAACTTTTAATGAGATTGAAATATATCACACTAGAATCATGATATTATAAAATTTTAAGATCAATCTTCCCTTTATAATTATTGTTAAAATATTCCAAATATTATCAAAAAAAATTATTTAGGTTTTATAATTCTTAAAAAAAATGATAGGAAATAAAAGTACTTGTGCAAACAACAGATGCAACAAATAATGTGTTGATGTCCTTCCAAAAATGGGGGGAGCTGAACTAAGGCATCTTGTGATTATACCATACTAGTTATCAAGTAAAAAGATTATTAACAGTAATATAGATGAGTTTATAAACATAACAAACAAGATAAAGTTGGAAAAAATATGGGAAGTATCTGAACAAGAAAAAATTACAACACCCCACATGTAACAAGTATCGAAAAAGCATTTGGGGAATTGTTTAAATGGAATTGGAAAGCGATAAAAGTGTGGAAGAGATGACCATATAGCTTAGAACTATCATAGTGAGGTAAATAATACACACTAAAGACAAAGGGAATATAGTACAGGCTCATCCTGAAGTTCAATGCTTCAAGTGTGCATAGCTTCGGCAGTTTACCAATCATTGTCCAAATCTGAAGATAAAGGAGGGGGAAAAGTTTCAACTTAAGGCCTTATTAACAATTATATTTCATAAATGTGGTAAACTTGGGAATTATCCAAGTCAATTCCCTTTTATAATGGATAATAAGGATGATAAGAACATATTATGTAACACCCTAAGGTTTTATAAATAAATTTAATATAGAATGCATGCAACATTGAGCCCCTAAGAAATAAAAACTTTTTTATAAGAGATAGTTATAACCTAGCTTCTAAACAAAATTTTTCCTCTTCTATGATTTGAATTATAAAAAACAAACATACATAGTTGTGATCAGTAAGATATTTATATTTTTATAGGATCAACTTACATTTATGGTGAATAGAAACTTATCCATATGAATAGTAATGTACCCTTATAAATAGAAACCAAACCCATGTATGTATAAATAAAATTAAGGCACCATATAAATGAGAGTGAATATTTTAAAAATTAATAATTAAGTGTTGATATTATTATGAGAAATAAATATTTACTTAAAATTTTAAATTAATAATTTTATATAAAATAAAATTCATTTTCCTAAAATTTATTCCATAATAAATATTTTTTGTCTTGTGATTTTAGGATAATTTTATGAGACCTCTCTTAATTTCTGCAAGTATTATAAAATAAATTTAAAATTTAAAATATGCATTTTTCAAGTTTATAATGATTTTATTTAAAAATTAAATTTCTATTATTATTACAAACTTATTTAGATAAAATGGAGTTTATTTTTTAATTCTATATATTTAAAAACTTTTAGGTATAAGTTTTTGGATTTTTCTAAAATACTTAAACAGTAAAATTTGATAATTTACAAAACATGTTGAATAAATGAATTTATACATCAAGATTGAATATTGGATGATTTAAATAGCCATTAGTTCAAAATAAAATTCACTTATTACTATTTTTTGTCACAATAATCAACACTATTTATTTTCTTGAGAAAAATTATAAAATAATGAAAAAGATATTCAAAAATCACTCCTCTCCTCCAGTATAAAAGCCACACCACACTTCCTATTCTCTTCACTCATCTAAGCATTGAAGATTCTCAATGTTCTATCCAATTACCTTCACTATTCTCTCCCAACATCTTGGAGCTCTTGGTATTTCCAAAAGACCAAAAACCCTACCCTTAAGAAGGTTCATAAGGAGGAGTACTCAAGAGGTAAATTCCTCTTCCATTTTCCTTTTAATTTCTTTTAAGTTATTTCTTTTATTGTTATATCCAAACCTCCTATATCCAAATTATCATGATGCCTATAGTATAATTTATATATTGTAATTATATAATTTTAATGTAATAACCATCATCAATATTCTTACATTCCCTCTTTTTTATTTTATAAACGAAATCATCATCTAGGAGGTGCCAATTTACAACCTTCATGGATGAAAAAGTTTCATTCTTTAATTTATTCTTAAAGGATTGTCATGAAACCATTTTTAGGTTTGAAAAATATTATAAAATATTTATTATATATTATTTAATGATTTTGGATCCATCATTTATATATTATATAACATAATAGAACCAAACTAGATTATTGTGATCGAAAAATAGCCGTAAAAATATAAATAACTATCACTAAATGTTTTATCTAGTTATTCATACTCATAATATATAAAAAATTATATGTATGAAAATTTACACTACTTGATGTTCATAAATATAATATAAATTCAATTATGTATAATTATACCCATTCCACATGAACTTTCATTATCATATCAGTTATACAGATCATGAAAACCGAGGAAACGAACGCTCTCAAGAAATAATTTTGTATCTTATTACTCATAAAAGGCCAAAAATGAGCATAATAAAATAATAAAGAATAAAAACAATTAAATAGGGTTATTAATTAAATAATTAGTGGATTTCATTTAATTTTACTAGATTTTAAGCTCAAGTTTATAACACATTCAGACACAAGGAAAGTGTTTTCTACACGAACATCCTTTTTTTTATGTTTCTATTTGTCTAAATTAATCCCAATTTAATTATTAATTATTCTTATATACTCCTCGTAAATTAGTTTTTAATGATCTATATATTTTTACCAATAATATTCCTTCTTTATTTTATGGGGAGTTAAATGTTTTATAAAGATATTTCTCAATTCTTCCCGATAAACCAGCCTGATTCAAGGGAAATTCTCAAATTCTTACCTATATTCAAGTGAACTATATAATATATTTTAAGACAAAATTATTTTTATAAGACAACTCATTTAATCATGGAAAAACTACCTTATTTTATTTCTTGTTTTGTGAAAATATTTTTCTAAAATAACTCTTCTTTTCAAAGTAAAAGTGTATTTCTCTCAAAAATTTCTCGATGATTTTATTACAGTATTTTTTTCTATTTTAACACCTCTACTGAATTTTATATATTATTGAGGTTAATATTTTTTTTTCTCTTATAATATATTGTATTAAATGTTTTATGATCAATTTCACTTTGGATGTTCTATCTTGATAACATTCACCATACTAATCTGAATGGTTAGTTTTATGTATACAGATTGGGGAAAGTTATTTCATTTGTTCATGTTGTTTATGTTTATCCCCTTTCATATGAGGATTTAATTCTTCTTAAAAATTGATGTTTGGGGCCCACTATATCTCCTAGTTTCATTGGTAGGTCTCATGAGACAAAATAGAATTGGTTTTTAGCCGAGGCCTTACCCTAGTATTTTCAAACGTCTTAGTCGAGGCCTTGACAATATGTTTCATATGTCTGGAATTATGAATTCCATCATTATGGTATTATAAGTACCTAGAAGTAACAAATATGACAAGGTGTTTTGGGATTTACCTGGGCTAACCAGGTACACAATAGTGGGCCTTACTACGCACCTTGTTTGACACTCCTAAGGTATATGCTTAGGATAATTCACATCTTATCTATGATCCATTATGAAAGATTTAAAAGTAAATTTTTCCACAAAGAAACCATATTTATGATTATGTGATTAGATATGCATAGGATTTCCATTCATGTAAATTATTCTACTAGTTGATATTATACAATGTGATTCAAAACCTAATCTAGTGTGTGTCATCATTTATAAATGACAGCTAATGGAAGGAATGGAAACCACATGAATGTGCATATCCTATGTAAGGATTTTCCCCTTATAAAACATAATGATATTGGTTCTAGAGATTTTATTGGTGCTGAGAAACTTATAACTATACTGGGATAGTTGACTCAGGTTATGAACAATAACTTTACTCATATGGATCACCCTAAACCACAACATGGAGGGAAAATAATAGAATGCTTTATGTGAAAATAGCCTCTGTCATTTAATGAGACTATAAACCCATTCATAATAGATCATTAGATAAGTTCCACGTATAAGATATTTCTCACTATGGGAAGTAATGAAAGGGAGAAGTTTTTCATGGTAGTGTATCATTTATCGGGAGATACTAATCAATGGTGGCCACTAATTCAAAACATAAAATAAGAGGAAGATATTGAAAATATGGAATGGATGTATTTTAAAGAAATATTCTTATAAAAATACTTTCCTCATGAATAAAAAGAAGATATGGAAATTCAGTTCTTGAATCTGAGGAAAGAGAGAATAAGAATGTTGCAATTTTTGAAGCTAACTTCACAAGGTTATCAAGGCATGATACACACTACATACATAATCCAAGGATCAAGATTGATTGATTCATTGATGGTTTAAAACCATTCCTCAAAAAGAAATTGGTTTCCCAAACTTTCTCATCATATGAAGATATAGTTCGATGTGTAATCAATAAAGAGAAATATTTCTCTATGTATTATGACTTTAGAGGAAAGAAAAAGAATAAGAGGGTTGAAGAAGAAATAATCGATAAAGGGGAGGATAAAAAGGAGAGTTTTCCAAAATGTGATACTTGTGGATCGAAACACCCAGGATCCACCTTAAACAGAAAAGGATTCTATTACAAATGTGAAGAAAGATACCACCAATCTCGATATTTCAAGGGAAAAAAAGAATCTACCAATGTTCAATTCTATAATTGTAAAGAGATGGAAAATTATTCCAATTATTTTCCTAAGCATCAAGTAAACATTCCCAAATAAGGAAATGGGAGAAAAGATAGATTTATGAGATAACAACTACTTAAGTGGAAGTTCCTAATGATGTTGTGGTGGGTACTATAATCATTTTCTCAAACTTTGAAAATGATTTATTTGATTATGGATCATAATATTCCTTTATATCTTCCCAGTTTTCTTTAAAAATTAGAAATTTCCAATTCTCTTTGACAATGGAGTTGTCAGTAAAAACCCCTACAGGAAGTCTCATTTCAATAAAGATGTTTCATGTAGTCCCCATTATGGCATATCAATATGCTTTATCTACTGATTCTATCATCATACCATTGGTCAAATTTGACAAAATACTTAGCATGAGTTGGATTTAAAAATATGATGCTAAAATATATTACAAGAAGACGGAAATTGTGATTTATGAGGATAGGTTAGAATCCATTATCTTTGGTGCAGAAATATCACCATCTGATTATTATCTAGATCCACCCCCATTATCTCTACTGAACAAAATTATTGGGGAGGATGAGAACTCAATATCTATGAGTGAGGAAAGAAATATTCAAATTGACGATGTGCTTATTGTAAAATAATAAATTGATATATTTCCATAGTATTTACCTATACATCCTCTGGAGTGGAAAATTGAGTTTTCTGTTAGTTTAATTCATAGTGAAAGGCCTATATCAAAGACCCTTTATAGAATGTCCATAGTGGAATTAGTATAATTGAAGAAACAACTAGATGAATTGAGTGATAATGCATTTATCCACCCTAGTGTTTCTCCAGGGGGAGCCCTTATTCTCTTTATCAAGAAGAAAGATGGATCTACATGACTATGCATTGACAATAGAGAAATTAATGATATTATAATAAATAACGTGTATCTCTTACCTTGTATTGATGAGTTTTTTGATCAAATTTATGGAGAAAAATATTTTTCTAAGATTGAACTTCAATCTGGATATCATCAATTGCATGTGAGTAAGGAATATATTCCAAAGACAGCATTTTGAACTAGTTATTGGCATTATGAGTTAACACTAATGCCTTTTGGACAGACTAATGCACCCACTATTTTCATGGATCTAATGAATAGAGTTTTCAAGGAATATCTTGATGAATTTTTTGTGGTATTGATTGATAATATCCCCAAATACTCCAAAAGATATAAAGATCATGAGAATCAATTGTACATTATTTTGAAGACTCTTAGAAGAAATAAAATATATGGGAAGTTCAGTAAGTCTGAAATTTGGCTTTAGTCATTTTATTTTCTTGGCCATATTGTCTTTAAGGATAAAATCAAAGTTGATCTTACAAAGAAAAAGGTTGTCCAGGAATGTCCTACTCCAATGAACATAACCAAGGTACATAGTTTATTTCGATTATCATGTTATTATCAAAATTTTGTTTAGAACTTCATATGTTTAGCCAACCCATTGACCAAGCTTACTCGTAAAGGGTTTAAGTCTGTATGGACAAAATAATGTGAAGAATGTTTTGAATAATTCAAGAGGATATTAGTGAATTCTATGATCCTGACTCTAACATTTAGAAATGGTGGATTTATGATCAACAGTGATGCATCAGAGAAAGGATTTGGTTGTTCCCTTATGCATAATGATATAGTTATTTCCTATGCATCAAGATAGTTAAAAATTCATGAATAGAACTATCCAACTCATGATCTGGAGTTAGCATCTGTAATATTTTTTTTTGAATACAAGAGGCACTATCTCTATGAATAAAGGTGTGAGATAGATATGGATCACAAGAGTTTAAAATATATCTTCTCATAGAAATAACTCAACATGAGGCAAATACGATGGTTTAAGATACTCAAGGATTATAATTGTTCTATACACTACCACCTAGGAAAGGAAAATAAGGTCATTGGTGCATTTATCAGGATGGATAATGGAGTTTTAAACAAAATGAGCATTGAAAGGGATCATATATTCATGGATCTAGTAAATATTGATATGGGAATTATAAAAAAAAGGTGAAACATAGTTAATTTTTCAATGGTTTTATCCGCTATATTTATTGGAAGGAATTAAAACTTCTTAGTTTGGTGATGAGAATATTCCAAAGAAAATTAAAGGGGTGAATGATGGGAAGTTTGATGATTTTGTGTGTGAAGATGGAATTTTGAAATTTGTGAAGAGGTTATATGTTACCTCTATAACCGAGAAGAAAAGGGAGTTATTGGATGATGTCGATAGATAGAATTTATTTATACACCCTAGTAGCGCTAAAATGTACAGATATTTGAAGGAACATTTCTGGTGGGACAATATGAAGCTGGAAATTGATGATTATATATCAAGATGTTAGTCTTTCAACAAGTGAAGGCTGAAAGACAACATCCTAGAGGGTTTAGGAAACCTCTAACTATTCCTACATGGAAATGTGATGACATCACCATGGATTTGTTTCACTAGATGACCCAAAACTCCAAGAAAGAATGATGCAATATGGATAATTGTGGATCGACATATGAAATCAGCACATTTCCTCACTATAAGGGAGGATTTTTCCACCGGAGCACCTTGCACGACTCTATATCAATTAAATTGTGAGAGATTATGGAGCACCTCTATTAATTGTGTCTAATCATGATCCAAAATTCACATCAAAATTATATAAAATTATTCAAAAAGTTTTGGATACTAATTTTCGATTAAGTACTGCTTATCACGCTCAAACTGACGGGTAATCAGAAAGGAAGATCCGAACATTATAAGACATGTTGAGATTGTGCTCACTTGATTTTCAAGGTATGTGGGATCGGTATTTATATTTGGTGGAGTTTTTGTAACAATAATAGATTCCATTAAAGTATTCAAAGGGAACCATGTGAAGCATTTTATGGAAAGAGATGTCGTACACCAACCTGTTGGGATGAAGTTGGTGAAAGGAATCTTGTTGGCCCATAGAATGTAGAGGAAACAACATTGAATGTAAAGAATATTCCAACCCATATCAAAGTATAAAAAATAAATAAAAAAGAGCTATATTGATAATCGATTGACTGGTTTGGAATTTCAACTAGAAGATCATGTTTTCCTAAAAGTATCTCCATGGAAGGGTGTTATAAGATTCGGGAAGAAAGGTAAATTGAGCCCTTGGTACATTGTTCCTATTGAAATTCTAAAGAGAATTGGAGTTGTGGATTATCATTTGAAAATTATTCCTATCCTTTATAAGGTACACAATGTGTTCTATGTATCATTATTAAGAAATACATGACAGACCCAACACATGTACTCACTTATGAAGGTATATAATTGGAACCTAACTTATCTTACAATGAAGAGCCTATCCGGATTCTGTACACTAAAGAATAGGTGTTGAAGAATCAGATGAATCGACTGGTAAAGTTACTTTGGAAAAATCATAAAATTAAAGAGGCAATGTGGGAGCTAGAGGAACTTATGTTGAAGACCTACCCAAATATTTTTATGAAGTAACATTCTGGTAATTTTAAGGATGAAATTTTTATATGGGGGAAGAATGTATCACCAGAAGGTTTTGCAAAGAAATTTAATATAGAATGCATGTAACACTCATCTCCTGATAAACAAACACTTTGTTATAGGAGATAGTTATAGCACAGCCACTAAACATAATTTTTTCACTTATGTGATTTGAATTTCAAAAAACCGATATACACGATTGTCATTAGTAAGATATTTAGAGTCTGATTGGATCAACTTACATTTTTCGGGAAGAGTAATTTATCCTCATAAATAGTAATTTACCCTTATGAATAGTAATGAACCCTAATTAATAGAAACTCCAACCATTTATGTATAAATACAATTTAGGCACTATATAAATGAGAGTGAATATTTTAAAAATTAATAATTAAGTGTTGATTTTAATGTGAGTAATAAATATTAAATTACAATTTTAAATTAATAAATTTATTTAAAATGAAATTAATTTTCATAAAATTTATTCCTCAATAAATAGTTTGTTGTACTATGATTTTAGGATAATTATATGAGACCTTAATTAATTTTTTAAAGTACCATAAAATCAGTTTTAAATTTAAAATATGTATTTTTCAAAAAATAATGATTTTATTTAAAAATTAAGATTTTCTTTTCTAGAAAATTATTTTGAAAAAATGGAGTTTATTTTTTAATTCTAAATGTTGAAAAATAGTTAGGGTGAATTTTTGGGATTTTTCTGAAACACTGGAATAGTGAAATTTGATAATTTATGATATGTGCTAAATAAATGAATTTTTGCATCATGCTTGAGTCATTGATGATGTAAATGGCCATTGGTTTGAACTCACAGGAACTTATTACTATTTTCGGTCAAAATAATCTACACTATTTCTTATCTAGAGTAAAATTATAAATTAATGAATAAGATATTCAAAAATCACTCCTCTCTTCCACTATAAAAGACACCCCTCACTTCCGCTTCTCTTCACTCAACTAACCCTTTAAGCTTCTAAAATTTCTTCTTAAATAACCTTCCCTAGTATCTCACCATGTCCAAGAGAACTTGGAATTTCCAAAAGACCAAAACCCTTTCCCTTAAAGAGGTTCTCAAAGAGGAATACTCAAGAGGAAAATTCCTATTCCTTTTTCCTTTTAGTTTCTTTTAAGTTCTTTCTTTTATTGTTATCTCCACACATCCTCTATCCAAATAATCATGATACCTCCGTAATAATTTATATACTATAATTATATCATGTTAATGTAATAACCATCATAAATCTCCTTACACTCTCTCTTTTTTATTTTATAAATGTAATCATCATCTGGGAGGTGCCGATTTACAACCTTCATGGACGAAGAGTTCCTTTCTTCAATTTATTCTTCAAGGCTGGTCATGAAACCATTTTTATTGGTGAAAAATATTTTAAAATATGTATAATATCTTATATAATGATTCTATAACCATCATTTATAAATTATATTAAATAATAAAACAAAAATAGCTCATTGTGAATGAAAAACCTCCATAAGAATATAAACGATTATCACTAAATATTTTATCTAATTACTCATACTAATAATGTGTAAACAAATGATATGTATGAACATTTAGACTACTAAATGTTCATTAACATCATACAAATTCAATTCAGGAGAATTATAATCATTCCACATGAACTTCCATTATCATATAGAATTATATTGATGATGAAAACCAAGGAAACGAATGCTATCGAGTGATAAATTTGTATCTTATAACTCATAAAAAGGTCATAAATTAACTTAATAAAATTATTCACAATAAAAATCATGTAAATAAGGTTATGAATTAAAAAATTAACGGATTTAAATTTATTTTCTAGGATTCCAATCTCATGTGTAGAACACATTCGGCCATAAGGTAAGGGTTTTCTACCTGAAACTCCATTTTCTTTCAGATTGCTCTTTGTATCTCTTAATCATAATTTAATTATTAATTATTCTTATGTAATCCTCATAAATTCTACGTGAATTTTCTGTATATTTTTACCAATAAGATTCCTTCACTATTTTATGGGGAGTTAAAATTTTTATAAAGATCTTTCTCAATTCTTCCCGATAAACAAGCCCGATTCAAGGGAACTTCTAAAATTCAAACCTATTTTCAAGTGCACTATATATTATATTTTAAGCCACAATTATTTTTCTAAAACCTATTATTTAATAATGGTAAAATAACCTAGTTCATTTCTGGTTTTGGGCAAATATTTTCCCAAAATAAGTCTTTTTTTCAAAGTAAAAGTGCATTACTCTAAAAAAATACTTGATGATTTTATTAGAGTATTTTTTGTTTATTTAAACACCTCTATTGAATTTTATGTCTTATTGAGGTTAATATATTATTTTTATCATCTAACATGTTGTATTAAATCACTTATGATCAGTTTGACTATGGATGTGCTATCTTGATACCATTCACCATACTACTCAGAATGGTCAGTGTTTATGTTTACAAATTGGGGAAGGTTATTTCATATGTTCATGTTGTTTATGTTTATCCCCATTTAAGGAGGAATTAATTGGACTTATAAAGTGATTGGTGGTGCCGACTATAGCCCCGCATCATTAGATCTCATGAGACAAAACAGAATTGGGTTTTTGCCGAGGCCTTACCCTAGTATTTTCAGACATCTTGGTCAAGGCCTTGACAATAAGTTTCATATGTACATAATTATTCATTCCCTCATTATGGTATTATCAATTAATAAACCATGTGATCATTCTAATAGTAGAATATCAATGGCTATGTAACACCCTATGATTTTATGAGATAGATTCTTTTTAATTGATTTCTTGTGTTGTATGTTACACCAAGATTAGATTGTGCTATATACAACACCTTATTAGGTTACAGTATATGCAAAACTATTCTTGACTTGTGATACAAACAATTTCAATTTCTTTTGATAGAATTCATTTCACACAACACTAATTTGGTGTAAGATACACGCAACACTAAGTATAGATTTTTTTCAATGTATAAATGAACTAAGTTGGGATTATGTTTTATGCAACACCAAAGGAAGATTTCAATACATGAAACACTGACTTGGCTTGAGTTACACAAAAGATTTACCTTCCTCAATAGCTTTCATTGTACATAATACCGAGTTTCACTAAATAATGATATATTATTAAAATGTTATTATTTAATGGGATATAAACTAGCCATAATGAATAGTATTAACCATATTTTTAATTTTATATAACATTGACAATCATATTATGTATTTTCTCGAACATGATATAAGAACGAATTCAATTTTTTAGGATAAAAGAAGTACTTTTCAAAAAATACATTTTTATGGTTTTTTGATGGCGCACCCATTTTAAATCTAGTTTTTTACACATTTATAAGTTCAATTTGACAAAATAATCTTTTTATTTCAAAGTGGGGTACAAAATTTTACTTTTTATGAATTTTTGATATTTTTCTAATAAATTTCATATTTCAACAAATAGTAAAAAAATTCTAAATTTTAAATGATAAAAATTGTTTTCATCCAAATAATTTATATGGTTAAATTATATTATTGAATGATTTTAAAGAATAAATAGAATATAGTTTTATAATTTAGTATAATTTAATTCATTTTCATTAATTTTTCATTGAATTCATATGTAAAAACATTTCAATCTTTTGCAATGTTTTAGCTTTTAAACAAAAACACGTTTTTTTCATTCCAACAATGGGATTAATTTTAAATTAATTACTACAACTTCTGTATTTTGAATTTTGAAAAATGGATTCTATATTTGGAATTAGTGGGTCCAAATTATGTTAATTTGTTACTTTTATTTTTTTGATATTATAAATAGTAACTATGATAATTTTTATTTAACTCCAAAAAAGGTAAATCGGGTAAATTTGTGTAATAAAAACTATTCAAGGACATTACAATTATCCAAAAACATTAAAAAATACTATTTGTTGAATATAGTTCTACCCTTTACATCTTAGGTTCAAAACTTAGTCATTTAATGTACACTTGGCAATGAAAATGAAATAGATATTAATAAAACCAATGAAAGTGACAAAATGTCAAACTCACATTTCCTATAAGTATAATAATTTTAATATAGAGATAACCAGATGATATATTCAAAAATAAATAGTCCGTGTAAAGATAAAATAATTACCTACATCATGGTAATTTATTTTTATTTTTTAGGAAATTAATAATTCCATTAAAGTCTTATACTTTGATGATGTAAAAATTAATTAATTTATGAGAAATCCATAAAACAATTTTTATTAAAATACTAATAACCATAAAAAATACTAATAACCATAAAAACTCCTAAACACATGATAATATCATATTGGTTGAGTATATCTAGACCATAATCATCCAAGTTATAGGAAAGTTACCATTTGGATCTTTATAGAATAGATTATGAAATTTATTTCATTTTATTCAAAGTGATGTTAAAGTTGTCACATTCATACTTTAATAAGTATAACATTTTTAATGCTGGATTTTCTAGAAGATAAATTATACTAGATATATTATTAAGAAAGATAGTAAATTTATTTTCATCATAGTAGATTATTTATAATTTCTATTCAATAATTAAGTATATTAAATAATTACATGATATTGGTGTAGTGATTATTTCAATAATAGAGATATCAAATAAATGTTATTAAAAATATTAAAATAAATATATTTTGGCCTAATTAATTTTTAAAATGAATTTTATAGACGACCTTAACCCATTAGATAAATAAAAAAATCGAGGATAACACCTTATCATGATATTTCTAAAAATCCATTTAATAAATAGTGTCAAAATTGACACAATTGATATTTTGTTAAAATAATGTTTAATAAAATTATCTAAAAATAAAAAAACAATTTAAAAAATATTAAATAATTATGATATAGTCTAAAATATTTTAAATTATTCATTTATGGAATAATTGAAATCAAATAATTAAATATTTCACCATTTTAATATTGAAACATTTATTATTTTAATTAAAATTAAATAGAATAGCTGATTTTTAATTAAAATGATAATGTTTAAATTGACAACAAAACTTGTCTTAATTTTATTGGTTGATGACACTTAAATCTTATCACATCTTATCTTTGAATATATCTCATTTTGGAGGTATTTCAATTGATTATAAAATTATTATAAATTAATATTTTTGAGGTTTCCAAAAGTGATCCTGAACTCAATTATAAAAGGGAACCTCATCCCTCATTTACTTACTTCCATTCAACTCAATAAGGAAATAGAAACAACGTTCATGTGTATATACGGCCTACCGTCTCCATGAATGGTGTATTCCATTTCATTTATCTATCTATTATATACATTTATATACTGAATATATATGATATGTAAATCATGTTTTATATTCTAGAAGTAATTAAATCATCATGTAAGTAATAATATCAAGAATATCAAGTCAAAACATGTACGATAAATAAAATGATTATTACACAAAACATTACTTTAACATGGAATTGAAAAATGAATAGGTAATATAAATTTATAAGTGAATCATATATAACATCAAAGATATTGTTATGGTTCTGTTACATGTTAATAATATGTTTAAACCCTCTATACAGAATTTCAGGGCTCATACTAACGAAACTGGACTTAAGATAAAGGATAATTTTGCAATCTCATTTTTATTCAAGATTGTTTATACGTAAGTACTTACAGAGGATATATTTATCATCCATGTCCATGTTTTATAAAAATGTTTTCATAAAGTTTTTATTATTCTTCTATGTAGGTTTAATGTCATTTTAATCCATTTTTTACTTTTACTATATTGTATGGAAGGAATCTTTCTTTTTTTTACCATACATGGTACTTTATAACTTTCCTGGAAAAAGTATGAGAAGAATGTTTTTTTAACTTATACAGCATGAATTGATTTTTACGTATTTTTAACACCTTATTAACATGAAGATTCCTCTTTATTATTTCAAGTTTATTTTCAATTAAATTATTTTATTTTAAATTTTCATGCCATTTTAAGAAAAGAAAACATTTTTAAAGAAATGATATTTTTCTCAAGAATTAGGTAAAAGTGTTTTATCAAAATTACTTTACATATAATATGGAATAGGTTTATAACTATTATTACTTTGATTTGATTGTGTTTATGATTGAATTTTTTTTATGAAATCCATTTATTTTATATGGATTATGATGGAATGATTTTTAAAAACCCCATTTTAATTCACGGGTTATGCTACGATTAATGATTTATGTTTTTATGGAACATGTATGATTGATTTCACTATGAGATGGTTGGGACCCATATCTACATCCAATTAATGGGGTAAAGATTTATATATCATGGGATATAAATGAATGTAATGGAAAGTAATTCAGGTTCAGTAATATAGGGTTGGAACGACAGGTAAATCTAGTTCAGTAATACATGGTTGGAATGGGAAGTAAACAAGTTTCAGTAATGGAATTTTTCCACTATAATGGTCTTGGAAGTAATGCATTGGCTACAATGGAAATCATATTATGTGCTTATTTGTTTTCCAAAATCCCATGTTTTATTCCAATGCTATTTTATTAGGGTTAATGTTCCTTTATGATCTATGCCTTATATCCTGCCAAGATTTATTTGATGACTCACAATTTTGATATGAAAATTTTATATTTATTTTTTCACAATCTTATGTTTATGTTTTGTTTTATGTTCTTCATGTTTACCCTTATCGAGCATTTAAGATCACTCTTTTTATGTTTTATTTTCCCCAGGATATAAAGAAAGGTTTTAGGTATGAAAACTAAAGGGGAAGATCTTTATGAGATATGTTGAATATATTTCACCAAGTTAGAAGATTATGTTATAAGTTTCCAAATATACTATAATAATATGGTCTTTGGGCGTCTATTTGTTTCATGTATTAAGTATCCTAAAAAAGAAATGAAATTTCTGTGTACGTCAAGCTTGGTTCATTATAGTTGGTATTAGAGAAAAGGTTTAGTTAACCTTTGGAAACTAGGATGAAAAATCTTTATTGAGATCCCTAGAGATATTTCTAAGGATATTTCTATGGATATCCTAATGATAAGTCTAAGTATATGTTACAATCCTAGGGTTTTTTTGATAATCATGACTAACCTGGGGTTAAACCTAAGATATCACATATTGAAATATTATAAGCAATTTGCCTTATTTATGTATTTTTAATATCTGATATGAATTTCTCACACTTTTCTTTATGGTCTTTGTCAATAAATAGAACTACATAGAACATATTTAACCATTGAATGCTTCATATGTGGAAATTATGGGAGTTATGAAGATCAATTTCCTAATTGGAAATATCATGAAGAGAATCATGATGATGGTATGATTATTGGTCATACTACTGAGGATAAATAGATTTTAAACGACATGTGAAAGGTATGTGATGTTCTTACAGTATTTTTTACATTTAACCTAAGAGTCTTGAGTTTGAGAAACCTTAATACATGATTAATATTTTATGAAATATGAAGATGATGGATCCTGAGTAATGGTTTAATAATAAAGTTGGATGATTGAGGTGTAAATGTTTTGTAATTCAAATATTATGTTATATGAATCATGAAATATATAAGTGTTTTTATAATAAGTTTTTCATTAAGGATTGGAAAGGATATGTTGAATAGTTCTAAGGAGCAAAAAGCTGATTTAAGGGTAAGTTGGTATACTTGGAGAACACGTGATTAAGGGGAAGATATCCCTTAATATGACCCTTATGTTAATATAATGTTGTTTAGATAAAGATCTGTTGGATTTGAATACGTAAATTGGATGGTGCTAGTTTCTTGGGAACTAAATATGGAATTGTTGAAGAAAGGGTTATGCTATCATGAATGAAGTATAAAACATTTTGGTACTTAAATAATATATCCAATAATTTTAGGAATAAGGAAAAATGCATGTTTTAAACAAGGATATATGGTAATTTAGGTTATTACCATGACTCAAGAGAATACTTGATGAAGGTGTTCACACTTTTGGAATGTGACCTAACAGAGATAACTTGTGATATATAGGGAATAAATGTTAAGTTGAGTATGTGAATCTTTTTCTATAGTTATTGATTTTCTACTTTTATAAGGATTGTAAGGTTATAAATTTATAGAATGTTTAAGTTAAACTTCAGATGACATTAGTTAGAACAAAGTCTTATCTCACTATAGTTGGACTTATGAATATTTTATTACTTGTGCTAACATTTTTGTTGAGATATATGGAATGATTTATCATTCTATCAAATGATCTACTAACACTTTAAGAATGAAAAATTAAACTTCATTTATTTAAATAAGAGATGAAGTGGAAATTTTTCAAGGCATGAACAATAGTGAGATTGTACTAAAATCAAGTAAGTATTTATTCCCATGAAAAATTCTTCAACTTTAGAGAAAGGATATTGAAAACCAAAAATGTTATCATGGTACCTTCTTATCCGATGAATAATATGGTCCCTTAAATCATCGCAGATTTATGGATTTCTAGTAGTTATCTTACTCCAAACCTTATTCTCTGTCACTATCAATTAGAACATGATGGTTATATTTCTCTTTCATATCTGTGTTTTCACTTCCCACGTATGTTCTCCTATGTGGAAACCCAGTGATGAGTTACTTTGGGTAACTATTATGTTTCAAACTTTCCTTTTTAAAATAAAGTTTTAGTATTATATTTTACAATGTGGGTTTCTATGAAAAAAACACTCAAGTAGTAAACCTTTTATAACCCCGAGGAATTGTGAGGGTGAAATTCATTATAAGTGGGTAGAATTTAACACCTTGAGATTTTATGAGATATATTATTTTGAATTGATGTCTTGTGTTATATGATACACCAAGATTGTATTGCATTATACATAACACCTTATTATCTTATAGTATACGCAACACTATTCCTGGATTGTGGTACACACAATTTCAAGTTATTTTAATAGAATTCATTTCACACAACACCGAATTCGTGTAAGATACACGCAACAATGAGTATAGATTTTCTTCAATGTATAAATAAATTAAGTTTGGATTATGTTATATGTTACACCAAAGGAATCTTTCACTACATGTAACACTGACATGGCTTTTATTACGTGCAAGTGTGACCTTCCTTGATAGCTTGCACTATATGTAATACTGAGTTTCACTAAACTGAAGTTCCCAGTCAGGATCTAAGTATCACTGAGAGGGGGAGGGGTGAATAAGTGATATCTTTTTATTTCTATGTTTCCTTATTTTTGAAACAACCTTCTCCTCTTGTTAAAGATTTTCTTCCCTGCTGAACACACACAACCACAGGAGCACAATATTTACAATGTTCACTACTCAACAAGAGTATTTACATCCTCGGTATTGTACGAAAATAATTCAGTAGCACACAATCCACTAGAAAAAAATCCTTTGATATGGAATACAAAGAGTAGGATATACCCTTACACTCATGTATCACTTGGAAAACAATCTACAAATGTGTGTTCACTCTCTTAGCACAAATAAATAATTACAGTATTTCAGTTCTTATTTACAATTTAACAGGTGTATTCTTCGAAGTACAAATCTTCACTTTCTTACCTAGAAGATGGTAAGAACTATATTACGCACAACCAAATACGTTCGAAGACCCTAAATCTTTTTCTCACCCTTCTTGGTGTCTTGTACACAACTATTATGCCATATAATAAAGATTCAACTTTTTTCATGAAACACCTCTTGCATGCAAATTCAATCTTGTGGGAAACTCTCTTCTTACATCAAACTTCTCTTTCTTACGTGCAACTCTATTTATTTCGCGCACTCCCCTTTACTTAAAATTCTTTATCACCCCAGAGGAATGGATTTTTCTAAGTTTTGAGCTCCTTATATGTGAGGGGTTAACCTCTTATTTATAAACCTTGTTGACCCCCACGTGAAAAAACCTTGACGTGTCGTGCAAGATCCAGATGCGTCGTGCAAAACCCCATTTGACGTCACATTGGATGCGTAAGTCTCTTCCGATCCAACCTGATCTTTCACGCACTTCTTGAATCTTTCACTCACTTCATTCCATTTTCATTTTTCAAAGTTTTGACCTCGAATAACGCATTGTGTGCAACATTCCGAACTCACATCAATCTTGCGTGCAAAAACCCCAATGTGTCGCGCACGATCCCAAGGTGTCACGCAAAACCTCATTTGACGTCGCATTGGGAATGTAAGTATATTTTTTTACAACCTTATTTTCTACACACTTCTTGAATATTTCATGCACTTCCTTCCATTTCCATTTTTTGATGTTTTTTCCTCGAATCATGCCTTACGTGCAACATTCCAAACTCCCTTCAATCTTGCACGCAAAAACCAATCTTTAGCACAAGCCTATCCTTTTCCAGATTTTGATGTTCGGATCATGTAACTCAACTTGTGCGCAACATACGAATCCATTTTCAAAATTGTTCACAACATCCTTTGATAAAAACTTATTTCTCTATTTCCCAATTTTCAGGCCCAAAAATTTGGTAAACAATGGGAAACGGTACCACATTAAAATTTTCTTTGGAAAGAACACCAATGATGCTTCATTATCATCTGGAATACTCAAAAAAATAATTTATTTCATAATGATCCACATCTATCATGATATATAGTCATTGATCGAACACTTTTATCACCTTCAGGTTTTCAATAGGATGTACTACAAATTCCATGTATTCCAATAATATCATTCTTTCCTATCAAAACTGAATATGACTGGAATCATCTTTTGTTACCCCTTTCTTTTATAAGGATTGCATCACAAGTTCTCCTAAATTCTGATATTTTTGAAAAAAAAGTCAGCAAAGAATCTTTTGATATTCAATTCCTTTAAAAAGTGAATTGATTTATCTTCTTTGACAAAAAAATACAACACTCTATAACGGAAAACTCTTCCTACTTCATTCTCCATCCAACTTTGTCCCAACAATCTCCCCCTTTGGATTTTGTTATCAACCAAGATTCATAAATCCCTCAACTTTGTAACCTTAAGAAATGGATTAATTATCAATAGTTCTAAGCCTATGTGAGCTAACTAAATGTAGGAAACATGAATTATTGACAACTGAAACCATGCTGTCCAGAATTAGTGACTATAAAATTTCATGATCATATCTCCTTAGACTTCTTCAAAACACCTTCCAAGATTCTACCTCAGAATTCTTCACTTCAATTTTCCTAGAATACAAAAACATTGTTTCCTTCAACCAATCTGATAAACAGTTAGAATAGTTTACACATATACATGTTGGACTCACAGCTTACCCACAACTCCCCCTTTATGCATGCTTCCATAAGGATGGATTTATGAAACAATTATCCCCCTTGATAATTCTATCCAAAGGTAATATGGAAGTGGGGACAAACAAACTTACCTCAACCTTGATGACAAGGAGGTTAGACACCCGTGTTCAACCTCAATTTGGAAAATGGTTTCTTCGGTAAGGGTTTTGTGAATATGTTAGCAACTTGTTCCGAAGTAGGAATATACTCCAGCCTCAATTAATTATTCTCCACATATTCTTTAATGAAGTGATACTTTATATTAATGTGTTTTGTATGAGAATTTTGTACCGGATTCCTTGTAAGATTGGCTTTACTCTGATTATCACATCCTAATAGAAAGGGTAGCTTTACTTCAACAAGGAGATATTCCAAATGAGTCTTCATCCACATGAGTTGGGTAGCAGCTTGAGTAGCATCAACGTACTTAGCTTCAGATGTTCTAAGAGTTACTGAATTTGGTTTCATGGTATGCCAACTAACACAACTTTTACCCAGAAATAAAACTTCACCAGTTGTGGATCTTTTATCATCAACATTTCCTACCTAATCAGCATCTGAATAACTGAATAGATCAATTTTTCCTGAGCCATCATACCTGATTACAAAATTTTTTGTGCCTTTAATATATTTGAGAATTCTTTTTCCAGCAATCAAATGTGATTCTTTAAGAGCACTCTGAAATCTTTCACACAAGGTAACAGCATAGACAATGTCGGGTCTTAAGGTAGTCAAATATAACAGACTTCTAATCATCTTTTGAAACTCTTTCTGATCAACTTCCTCGCCTTCTCCATCTTTAGACAACTTGGTTCCCACTTAAATTGGTGAGGACACTATTTTCTAATTTTCCATGCCAAACTTATTCAGAAGTTCCTTATTATGCTTTTCTTGAGACAGAAAAATGTGATTCTTCTTCTGTGAAATTTGTAGCCCAAGAAAGTATTCCATTTATCCCACTATGGAAATCTCAAATAACTTCTTCATCTCCTCATCAAATCTTTCACATGATCTTTAATTATTCCCAGAAATGATAATTTCATCGACATAAACAATTATGATGGAAGAAAACTCCTGACACACCTTGATCTTATGATTTTTTTCAACTCTACCTTTCTTAGAATTCACCTTCCTCAAGAAAGTATCCAAATTAGAATACCATGACCTCGGAGCCTATGTTATCCCAAAAAAATCCTTATTCAACTTGAACACATAACTTTCATCCTTCCCAATAAAAAGTCCACAAGGTTGATCAATGTACACTTTCTCGTCAATATCATCATTCAAGAATGTATATTTTATATCCATTCCAAATATTTTGTAACCTCATTGTGTAGTAATAGCAAGAAATATTCTAATTGTTTCTAACCTTGCCACCAGAGAAAAGGTTTCATCAAAATAAATGCCTTAAATTTGTGAATACCCTTTTCAAACCAATATTTCTTTGTTTCAAATCACTTCACCTTCTTAATTCAGCTTGTTCTGGAACCCCCATTTTGTACCAATAATGTTCTTGTTGTCTGGATTGGGCACAATATCCAAAGTATAATTATTCTCTATCTGATCAAGCTCTTCATTCATAGCCTGAACCCATTTAGAATCCTCAAATGCTTCATTAATATACTGAACCCATTCTGAATCCTCAAATGCTTAATTTATATCCCTTGGTTAAACTTTCGAATAGATTTAAGTGTGTGTAATAGCATTTGTTGTTCTTCTTGTTTGAACCCTCTGATGTTGATCTCCAATAATGTTCTAAGCCTCCACTTGTTTCCACATCCTAGGATGAGCTGGTCAAATTTCATACTCAACACTTGAGATTGCAGAGTCTGATTCCTCTTCTTGAGTAGAATTAACACATTCTTTAGTATTATCATAATTGTTAGCAATTTCTTCACTGTCCTTCTCAACTTCCATATTTGCATTTGACTGTTTTCCTTTCTCAAAAATTTCAACAAATTTCACATCTGTATAATCAATAATTCTTCTTATATATTTATTGAGACATATATATCCTCTTTATTCTGAAGCATAACTAAGAAAAATTGCATCATCTCCTCTCTGCTCAAACTTTCTAATGTTTCCACCTTTCTTCTTTATGAAGCATGAACTCCCAAAAACTCGTAAATTTTTCAAAATTGGAGTTTTTTCATAGAATATTTCATATGAATTCATCTCTAAATTTGGCCTGTAAAAAAATTGGTTCTGTATATTCACAGCAGTGCTCATGGATTTCCTCCAAAATCAATGAGAAATACCATGTTCAAGTAACATATTTCTCCCCATTTCCAAGAGACTTCTATTCTTTCTTTCGGCAACCCCATTTTGTTGAGGGGTGTATGGTGAACTGAAATCATGACTAATTCCATTTTTCTCAAGATATCTATCAAATTATTCATTATTATACTCACCACTATTGTCAGTTCTCAACTTCTTCATTGCATACTCACATTTCTTCTCTGTTTTCCTCCTAAAACACTTAAACATTTTCAGATCATCTGATTTATGTGTCATGTACATAACACAAGTAATGAAAGTAAAGTAGTCAATGAAAGTGATTAAATACCTATCTCTATTTATTGACTTCTTTCTCAAGGGCTCATAGATATCAGAATGAATAATTTAAAAGGGTTATTTTAAATGAATTTCAACTCTCTTATGCATATAGTTTGTAATCTTTTCTTTCTCACAAATAGTGCAGCACCAATCTTGTTTTATTAATAAATGAGGCATATCTCAAACACTGTCTCACTTTGATAAATTAAACATGTTTCTCTGACACATATTCCCTATCCTTTTATTCCATAGCTGATTTTTAACCACCATACCCACTTAACAATAGTTTTTTACTTATCCAACTTGAAACAAATTCCCTTTTGTACGTTGGCCCCTTGTAATCACCTTTCCATTTTCTTCACTTTTCAAAACAAACCCAAATTTCTTAAAGATAACTTTGTTAACATCATCACAAAGTTATGAAACACTCATCATATTGTGTTTCATCCCATCAACATATAATGTTTTTCTGGATTTCATCTTTTCTTTCCCGATGATATCTGATCCAACACCTTTAATCCTCAATGATTCATCATTACCAAATGTCATTGTTCCTTATTTGAAGTCTTTTACATTCTTTAGAAGCTTTAAGTCTCCTGTCATATGATAGGAACACCAACTATCAAGAATCCATGGATGTTTTCATTTTGTATCTTTCAAATAAGTTTTGACAACAATATCTTTTTTTTCTTCCTTTTCTTCCACTTTATGTTGTGTTTCCTCCAATTTTATAGCCAAGTCAATGTGTTCTGGCCAGAAAACCATGCACTTTCTTTTCAGACTTAGAAGTCCTGTCCCTTTTAGCTTTCAGAAACTCCTGCTTCTGAGGATGATTAAGAATCTTTGGTTTCTCTGGTAACACAATAAGGCATCCCTTATCAAGATTTCCAAGTCGATCACATCTTTCACAAATAGTTTCTAGTGGATGGAACCTATTCTCAAATGTCACACAAACCTTCTCAGATATCTTCTGAAATTTATTTAGAGATGTTTTCTTTTTAAAGGATTGATTTCCCCTCAATCCTTGTCTTTCTAATCTTTTGGAATAGTTGTAATGTTGTCGGTTGAACCAACAAATATTTTCCTTGTCTCCAAATCCACCACAATACCAGCAGTATCCATAAAATGAATATTTTCCTCAAAAACTTCCATACTAAAACGATTTGTGAACTCGCTGCTCAAAAATCTTATTACCAGAATTCAACTGACCATTGGTCTTCATATTTTCAATTGTAACATTATTCTATAGCTAATATTTCTGTTCAGTCTTACCAGAACCATAAGTGGTAGATATCTTTCTGGATTCAAGATTTTTAGATTCTTCTGATTTTTCAGTATTGCTAACTTTGACCACATACGTATCCTTTCCAACATTTCTCTTATTAGTACCCATTCCATATTTCCTTTCAACATTTGAAGGAAAATTTTATTGATCCTTATTAGGATCACTCTTAGCAGATCACTCACCAACTTCTGTAACAGAGTTTTTGAACCTTCTGTTCATTTACTCAGCTTTAGAAATTTTATGTTGGAAAAGTTCCAAATCATTTTATTTTGCCATCAACTTTACTTCAAGATGATCATTACGATTTTTTTCTCTCTCAATAGAATTTTTTAGATCATAAATCTCTTTCTCAAATTCTTATTTCTTGTTAGGAAAACATTCTTGTTCATTTGATGAAGAGTTTTTATTTTTCAATTTCATGTTTTCTTTCTCAAACTATCTAATCTTTCTCAAACATTCCTTCATCTCTTCTTTCAGATACTGTTCAAGTTGAGTTTGTTCTTCCTTAGTAATACTGCTCTCATAATCATCATTATTCACTGTCCCAAAAAAGGTACTCTCTCTAGCTTTCTAAGAAATAGATTTTTCATATTTAGTCTCTCTATCATCATCTTCTTTATTTTTTGACAAAAATCTTCTTCCTTTTGATTTGAAGAACTTTTTATCCTTACCTCTTTCGAAATATTTATCTTTTCCACCCTACTTATTACATGACCATCTTGGTCGTCTTTCTTCTTCATCACTGACTTTATATTTCTATTTTTGGGGGTAATTAACCACAAAGTGACCAATAGCTCCACATTCAAAACATTTCAAAGGGAGTTTTCCGTTGTATTTCCATGATCCTTTTTAACATTTTTAGAAAACAAGGAAAAATTTTCATCAAAATTTTTATATACCTCGTTTTTATAGTCAAATTCACCAACTTAATCTTCAATAAAATTTTCCTTGAATTCTCTTTCTTTGTAGCTTTAAAATAAATTTCTCAATCATCTTTTTCTTTGATCTTCATTGTATTTTGTCTTCTCATTTCATAAGTGATGAGAGTGTTGTGCAGATCATCCATAGATAATGTTTTACGGTCTTTGTCTTCCAGTGATGAAACTTTATCATCAAATTTGTCCGGAAGAATTAACAAGATATTTTCAACAACTGTAGAATCCTCCAAATTTTCACCAAAAAAATCTAATTATACTAAAAATTTCATTTATCCTTGTAAATAAGTCCCCAACTGATTAATTCTCACCTATATTTAATTCTTCATACTTCAGCCTCCATATTTGAAGTTTTTCCTTCTTAAATTTGTTATTTCCTTCATAGATGTTTTTCAGTTTGTCCCAGATTCCTTTGGTTGTAGCAACGTCTTTCACTCTTAAAAAATACACTCTCACAAAGAGATAAGAGTATACGCAATGTGATCAAGAATACACGTTGTTTACTCATGTCAACTGATGAACAGTGCGGCGGTGGAAAGGGTAGACGCAAAAGGAACAGTTAAATGAGAAACGTACACGCCGTGTAGTCTATAGTACACGCCGTGTAGTTTTTTTCTCTTAAAATGGGAAGTAGCCTCCCCAATTCACAGGGAAGGCTTAGAACCGGAGGAAGGGGTCAGGAGAGTAGGCTGGACCTTCGAGGATCTCTAGATCAAGCGTCGGGAATCCATTTTCACCTCTGATGATCTCGTTGGAACCGCACAGGTAATCCCTCCACTCTCCTTGTGTAGTTCTTTCCAATTATTCCTATAAAGGAAGTTATTTAAGTTTGAATGAGTTTTCTTCAACCCCACTCTCCTTGTGTAATTCTTGACAATTATTCCTCTAAAGGAAGTTATTTACATTTGAACGAGTTTTCTTCAACCCCAGATCTATGTCTTTCTTGTGTGTTTGTGTGTATTTTTTTCGCATAAAATGGGAAGTAGCCTCCCCAGTTCACAGGTAAGGCTTAGAACCGGAGGAAGGAGTCGGGAGAGGAGGCCGGACCTTCGAGGATCTCTAGATCAAGCGTCGGGAATCCGTTTTCGCCTCTGATGATCTCGTTGGAACCGCACGGGTAAGCCATCCACTCTCCTTGTGTAGTTATTGCCAATTATTCCTCAAAAGGAAGTTATTTACATTTGAACGAGTTTTCTTCAACCCCCGATCTATGTCTTTCTTGGACGATTCGAGGATCGTCGTTCACGTATACCGTTCAGGGGTGTTTAAGGTAGGTGGCTTGGTGTTTAATTTTCAACTGTTGTGTGTTTGTGTGTATTTTGTGCTATGAACCAATGTTGGGGTGTATTTTGTGCTAAGAACCAATGTTGGGGTGTTCAGGGGCGTTTAAGGTAGGTGGCTTGGTGTTTACGTTTGAACGAGTTTTCTTCAACCCCAGATCTATGTCTTTCTTGTGCATTTGTGTGTATTTTTTTCGCTTAAAATCGAATTAGCCTCCCTAGTTCACAGGGAAGAATTATAACTGGAGGAAGGAGTCGGAAGAGGAGGCCGGACCTTCGAGGATCTCTAGATCAAGTGTTGGGAATCCGTTTTCTCCTCTGATTATCTTGTTGGAACGGCACGGGTAAGCCCTCCACTCTCCTTGTGTAGTTATTTCCAATTATTCATCTAAAGGAAGTTATTTACATTTGAATGAGTTTTCTTCAACCCCAGGTCTATGTCTTTCTTGGACGATTCGAGGATCGTCGTTCACGTATACCGTTCAGGGGCATTTTAGGCAGGTTTCTTGGTGTTTAATTTTCAATTGTTGTGCATTTGTGTGTATTTTGTGCTACGAACCAATGTTGGGGTGTCCTGTGGCTGAGGCCTTGGCTGTTTTAAAAACCTAGACATGTATAGGTAATTATATGTGATAATAACCTTCTTTTTGGGATCACTACTTGGATCCAGGACCACCCTGGGGGTGTGTTCCTCTGTTTAGCCGTTTTTCCAAGATACCCGAGGGTATGCCATTGTAATAATGTTTGATAAATCGCCTTGAGAGGAATTGAATGTGAATTTCTCATTTACATGTTGGTCATGGCCCGGTAACTTTTTTAGCCCGAGGGCAGTGTTTTAC
This sequence comes from Viscum album, assembly GCA_963277665.1. Classification (NCBI taxonomy): domain Eukaryota; kingdom Viridiplantae; phylum Streptophyta; class Magnoliopsida; order Santalales; family Viscaceae; genus Viscum; species Viscum album. The sequence goes on along the minus strand of OY728158.1, from coordinate 688,584,112 downwards.
TTAGCCTGAGGGCAGTGCATCTTTTAGCCTGAGGGCAAATTCTTCCGTGCTTGTGGGTAATAGACTTTGTGCCTGAGGGTGACACTTTGTATGCCTGAGGGAAATATCTGTTATGCATGTGTGCAAATACCTGCGGGTTACGTTTTTGATTATTTGAGGGTAAGGGTTTGCGTGTCTGAGGACACTGACTTCTTACATAGAAATTCACTATGGTTGTTTTCTTATAATGAATGATTAAATGAATAATAAAATGGAAATGTATCTGTTAAAGTTAGTTACTTTTGAGTACTGCTTAGTTTATTGCATTTTATTATTGCAAACTTTTGTTGTATAATTTCACATAGTTGGGCATGGGCCTTTGGTGGGTGCCTACTAGGATTTATTTCTCACACCCTGTTTGGGTCATGTCTTCAGCCCAAACAGATTACATTTCTATAGGTGTGGATAAGGGAAAGGGTCCTTATACAGGTACTTGATTGTTGCTGAGGAGTTGGGGAGCATGGGACTGGGCTTAGGCTCGCGATGCTACCAACTGTTTTGTTTTGTTTTGATGTACTATGTATTGTACTGTACTGTATTTTTGTGTAACATGGTCTGGCTATTTTCTTAGAACTTGAGACATGTTGAATCATTATCTATATAATTGTTGGTTGTCTTTTACTATAGTTGTTTATTTTAAATGAGTATGGTTTATTGTTTCCACTGTTGTTGTATGTTTTATATTGTATTCCGCTGCGCTACACTTTAAAAAATGAGGGCATAGTTTCCCCACTATCTGACCTAGGCCCTCGCTGCTAGTTTATAGCCTCTGGTGTTTGGGGAAATGCGCTTGAGGTCATGTGACCAACCGGGTTCGGGGCACCCGTTGAGTGGCACCCGGATCCGGGACGTTACAAAGTGGTATCAGAGCGGTTCGTTTCTTTGACTTACTGTTTGGAGCCTTAGTTAGGGATCGGACGGAAATGGCAGTTGGTAATAAGATGTGCCCGGGCGTAGCTAACCCGTGTACAGGGAAAAGCCAGTCTACCTCGTATTTTTTCAATTCTTTTGATTTTTCAAATTTTACAGTTGATTTGATTTCACCATTGGGTGACACAGTTGTGATTGTGATACTATATTTTATCCATAGGTTCTATTTAGTTGCATCCCAATTAAATTCGGGTCATCCATCTCATGCATCATTTAGGCACAAGATAGAAATCACATGTCATGCATAGTTCCATGCCACATAGATGCATTATAAATTGAATGTTGTTGTGATAGATGTTGTTCTAGAAAAGAATGTTTTTGTGATAGCTTCTTGATAAATACTTACTATGTGATAGGGTATCTTGGTTTGAGCTGGTTTATAGAATGAATGCCAAAATTTTGATTTTGGGGAGTATGGGCCCTCATTGACCGGAATTTGGTGGATCATTGACTATTTATTTTGTTATAACATAGATAAGATGTCAAATTTTGATTTGTGGGGAGTATGGGCCCTCACGGATCGGAATTTGGAACTTAGGTGTTGTTTTTCAGTATTTTCTATGTTCCGGAGTAGTTTCAGAGGTGTACTTTCCAGAAAACCCAGTATACACGTCGTGTAGTTCCTCGGACACACGTCGTGTGTTCTTTTATTCAGGAAGAAAATAAAACTTTTTAAGTACACACCGTGTAGTTCCTCAGTACACGTCGTGTAGTCTCTTCCCGTGTCATGAACCGTGTGGGCGGGGACACGGGGTAGGGAAAGGTTGGGGTAAAACACACTGTGTACCTTATGTACACACCGTGTAGTGTTGACCCGGAGTCCGCCCGTGTAACTAACAACACAGATGGAGGAGACCTTAAGACATACATGACATGTCCACTATGGAACACGCCGTGTAGTCTGACCTGGGACCCAGCCATGTAACTAACAACACGGGTCGGGGTAATCCTTTTGTGTACACGCCGTGTGTATATAGAACATGTCTTGTAGTGTGAACCATGTTCCCGGTCATGTAACTAACAACACGGGTCGGCGGAGCTCATCTAGTACACGTTGTGTGCCTGTGGGACATGCTGTGTAGCCTTGTATGAGGACAGACCATGTGGTTTTAGCCCTGTGGCTGGGGAACAGGGTGGAGTACACGCTGTGTGCAGGTGTAACACGCCGTGTAGTATCAAGCCGAGTAATCTTCTGTGTCACAGACGACACGGGAAATTGGAAAAATTAAACCACACACGCCGTGTAGATTATATACACATCGTGTAGTTTTTTTCAACAGGATCCGTGTAGCTTAGCCGTGTAAAAGGACCCGGGCAGGGGAAGAGAAGTCAGGTACACGTCGTGTAGTCTATATACATGTCGTGTAGTCTTGTTTTTTAAATCTTGAATGCCTTCATCCTCCTGTTCCCTATTGGTCCCTTCATTTTCAGTCTTTGATAATCTGGATCTAAGGTGTACGTTTGACCTTGTAGAGTCATGCCACCAAGATGACCACGTTTTGTTCGCCAGGAGAGAGGCAACAATTCTACTCCAGAAATGGTGGTCTATGGGCTACCAGTGGATCCTCTAGAAGAGCCAGATGCGGCGCCAGCCGTTATACCGGACATAGGCGCGGAGGCACAGTTCTTTGAAGACTTTATGCGGTTCATACAGACCTTTCAGGGAGCACCTCCGGCTGCCACATCTATGGCTGAGCTGACTCCAATCTTCCAGCAGCAGCATCCGCCTGCGTTTTCAGGGGATAGAGGATCACAGGCTACGGAGTCTTGGTTGGGGTCTATGCAGACCATCTTCGAGCATCTTGAGATGCCTCTAGGGTGGAGGTTCAAGCTCGTGACATATATGCTGCGTGATTCCGCCAAGAGGTGGTGGGATGTTACCACCCAGTCATAGCATCACAGAGACATGGCATGGGAATATTTTCAGGCATTCTTCTATGACATCTTATTTTTAGAGACATTAAGGGCAGACAGAGCTCGAGAGTTCATGAACCTACAGTAGGGTGTTATGTCAGTGATGGATTATTCTGCTCATTTCACCGAGCTTCAGCATTTTTCCCCCGTTCTAGTGGGTGATGAGACGTTGAGAGCCAGACACTTTGAGGATGGTCTTCGATATGACATCTAAGCACTGGTGAATGTTTTCATGTTGCCTTCAGTACATGATATTGTGAACCAGGCGCTGATTACAGAGAGGAACATTCAGGAAGCTAGTGGTACAGGCCAGGGCAGTTCGGCACCATTTTCTGTTACTATTTCTACTGGTAAGAGGAAGAGTCATATAGACTTCTCTCAGGGTGGCAGTACCATCCATAATAATGTTTCAGGTGGCCAGGTCATGTGCTACCACGATGGTAAGGAGGGGAACAAGAGACCTCAGTGTCCACGATACCCAGTGGAGTGTCGAGATTACAAAAAGATGGATCATCTACAGCGGTTTTTTAGGGTGTTTCCACCAGTGTCTAGTGAGAGAGGTTATGTGTAGAATCCGCATGCGGGAGCAGGACCAGTAGCTTCTTAACATTCCGGAAACTGGAATACGTTAGGGCATACAGGCAGAGATGGTGTTCATGGCCGTGGTAGCCAGACACCAAGATCTCAGATGCAACAGGGCAGGACAGCTCAGGGTAGTCAGGCTGTGTCGTAGGGTCGCAGCACTGGGTAGGAATATGCAGTGCAACAGACCCACCAGGAGCAGTATCCCTGACCTTCTACAGTCATAGGTACTATTCTAGTAGCTTCTATTTTATCTTCTCTACTTTTCGATATGGGTGCTACACATAGTTTCATATCTATGCCCACTGTGGAGAGCCTTGGGCTCTGTGTTTCTTCTTCTTCTGATGTTATGATGCTAGACACTCTGTTGGGATGGATAAAGGCATGTGTGCGTCATTTCAAGGAGTTACCCCTTGAGGTTGAAGGGTGTCACTTCCTATGGGACCTCTATGTCTTAGAGATGACGAGCTATGATGTCATTCTCGGGATGGACTGGTTGGTTCCCTTTCGTGCCTTTGTAGACTGCTATCATCGCAGGGTGCATTTCACGTCACCATAGGGTGGAGATTTTCTATACAAGGGCGAGTGGGATGTTCAGGCAAGTCGAGCTAGACCAGAGCATCTTGGGAGAGGTGGAGTCAAAGCCCAAATTGCGAGTTTATATCTAGATGATCAGGATACTTTTCAGACGGATTTCCCTCCAATGGTTTATCATTTCAAGGATGTCTTCTCGAATTACTTTTCAGGTCTACCTCTATAGCGAGAGGTGGATTTCTCTATTGAGATTGGTCCAAGAGAAGCATCGGTGTCCATTCCTCCTTATAGGATGGCTACACCAGAGTCACAGGAGATCAAGAGGCAGTTAGAAGAGTTACAGTCAAAGGGTTTTATCTGACCCAGTACTTCTCCTTGGGATTATCCGGTCCTCTTTTTAAAGAACGGGGACGGTACCCTCAGACTCTATGTGGATTATCAGAAGTTGAACCAGTTGACGGTCAAGAACCGATATCCCTTTCCAAGGATTGATGATCTATTTTATCAACATCGTGGAGTACAAGTGTTCTGGAAGGTTGACCTGAGATCAGGATATCACCAAATGCGCGTGAGACCATCGGATAAACCGCTTACAGATTTCCATAGTAGATATGGTCTGTATGAGTACTTGGTTATGCCGTTTGGACTCACGAACGCGCCATTAGTTTTTATGGCTCTGATGAATCGTGTGTTCTATCCTTATCTAGATTATTTTGTGGTAGTATTCATGGACAACATCTTGGTATACTCTCACACTCGACACGACCTTGCCACCCATCTTGAGATTGTACTGAGTACACTGAGAGAGCATAAGCTATATTCTAAGGTCTCAAAGTGCCACTTTTGGATGGAACAGATTCACTTCCTAGGTCATATCATCCCAGAGGCAGGAGTTGCAGTAGACCCAGAGAAGGTGAGAGCAATAGTTTCCCGGGATCACCCTAAGAACGTGTTTGAGATATGAAATTTCTTAGGGACGGTTGGTTACTACAGGCATTTTATATAGGACTTCTTCTTCTTAGCAACACCGTTGACGGGTTTGACTAAGAAGGGTGTGAAGTTCATTTGGTCGTGAGCTTGCAATATATCCTTTCAGGACCTAAAAGGAAGGTTGACATCAGCACCAGTCCTAATATTTCTAGAGAAAGGGAAGATCTATAAAGTTTAATGTGATGCATCAGGTATTGGGCTAGGAGAAGTGTTGATGTAGGGCGTTCGAGTTGTTGCGTACAGTTCTCGACAGTTGAGGACACATGGGAGGAATTACCCGACACATGATCTCGAGTTGGCTGCAGTTGTTCATGTGTTGCATTGTTGGAGACATTATCTCTTGGGAGAGCATTTTGTGGTTTTCACCGACCAAAAAAGTCTCAAGTATATTTTTACTCAGCGTGACTTCAATCTGAGGCAGCGAAGGTGGGTCAAATACCTTCAGTCCTTCGATTTTGAGCTTGCCTATACACCTGGTGAAGGTAATGCGGTAGCTGATGCACTGAGCAGGAGGACTTAGATATAGGTTGTGCAGGAGGCCGGTGGTGAGTGGAAGCTCATGGATTTGTTCTCTAATATGCATTTAGAGGTTCATGACAGTCAGGTACATACTTATCTTTCATCTTTATCTATGACTTCTACCCTCCTAGATAGAGTGAGGATGACACAGCTATCTGATTCGGAAGGCCTAGTTCTACGGGATTCAGTGGCAAGTGAGGACCCTCCTCCTGGTTGGACGATAGGCGATTATGAAATTATGTGTTTCTATGGACGAGTATGGGTTCCAGGAGATATACGCGAGGAGTTGATGCGAGAGTTTCATTCTTCAGCTTGGGTAGTTCATCCCGGGGTTACCAAGATGTACCGTGACTTGAGACGTCAGTACTGGTGGCCGGGTATGAAGAAGGAAGTTGTTGGTTTTGTTACGAGGTGTTCCACCTGTCAGCAGGTGAAGGTGGAGCATCAGAGGCCTGTCGGACTGTTACAGTAGTTACCCATCCCAGAGTGGAAATGGGATGATGTCACAATGGATTTTGTAACTGGGTTTCCGAGGTCACCTCGAGGCAATGATGCCATGTGGGTTATTGTGGATAGACTCACGAATATAGATCACTTTTTGTCAATTAAGGAGACCTTTGGTGTTGACGATATTAGAAAGTTTTATATCCGAGAGATCGTACGTCTTCATGGCTCCCTCGTTCTATCGTTTCAGATAGGGACGCCCGTTGTATATCTCGTTTCTGGAAGAGTTTTCAGAGGGCACTGGGTACACAGGTGGTTCTGAGCACAGCTTACCACCCTCAGACTGATGGCCAGTCAGAGTGTACAATACAGGTGCTTGAGGACATGCTACGTGCATACATCTTAAACTTTTGGGGCTCTTGGGAGAAGCATATACCCTTAGTCGAGTTTACCTATAATAATAGTTTTCCGGAAAATATCGAGATGGAACGTTATGAGGATTTATATGGTAGGCCATGCCGATCACCCTTGTGCTGGTTAGAGGCAGGTGAGGTAGCTTTACTATGGCCACATCTCGTGCAGGAGACTTCTGAGCAGGTCCAGTTGATTCAGAAGTGGATGGCTACCGCACAGTATTGTCAAAAATCTTATGCTGATCACCGTAGATGACCCTTGGAGTTTGTGGTCAGGGATCATATTTTCTTGCGTGTTTCGCCGAGGTTGGGACACAGACAGATCAGGAGACAGGGTAAACATTCGCTGAGGTATGCGGGGCCATTTGAGGTCCTGGGGAGAGTCAATATGGTTACCTATCGGTTGCAGTTACCAACGAGGTACTGATCCAAGAACGACGTCTTCCATGTATCTCAGTTGTGTCGCTATCATTTAGACACATCTCACGTATTTCAGCCCGAGGAGGTTGAGCTTGAGGTAGATGCATCCTTTGAGGAGCATATTATTTTTATCGTGGATAGGAGCACGAAGGTTCTCCGAGGCCGGTCAGTTACTCTCGTACGGGTGATATGGAAGCATGGATGAGTGCAGGATGAAACCTGGGAGCGGGAGACTGATGTACATGCTCATTGGCCAGATTTGTTCTGAGATTTATCTTCACCACACTTGGAAGGGCAATTCGGGGATGAATTTCTTTAAGGGGGGAGTTTGTAAGAACCCAGTTCTTATTTTTGAGGTATGAGTTTCTTCTTTTCTCTTTTCCTTAAGTTTTTTTTAGAAAATAAGGAAAATGGAGAAAAAATCCTAAATTTTGGGACTACACGTCGTGTCCTTTTCCACACATCATGTACTTTGGCTGTGTGGGATGAGTACACAGGGTGTGTAGCCATGTTGGCAACGAAGGGTGTAAAACCCGACTACACGTCATGTAGTGGGTATTTACACTCCGTGTAGTCAGTCGATAGGTAAATAGTAAGGCGGTGGAAGCAGCCACCACCTGTGGTATAGTACACACCATGTTCTCAAGAATACACGCCATGTACTCATGTCAACAGATGAATAGTGTGGCGGTGGAAAGGGTAGCTTCCAGAGGAACAGTTAAATGAGAAATGTACATGTAGTGTAGTCTATAGTACACGCCGTGTAGTTTGTTTTTTCGCATAAAATGGGAAGTATCCTCCCCTGTTCACAGTGAAGGCTTAGAACCTGAGGAAGGAGTCGGGAGGGGAGGCCGAACCTTTGAGGATCTCCAGATCGAGCGTCGGGAATCCGTTTTCACCACTGACAATCTCATTGGAACCGCACGGGTAAACCCTCCACTCTCCTTGCGTAGTTCTTTCCAATTCTTCCTCTAAAGGAAGTTATTTACGTTTGAACGAGTTTTCTTATACCCCATATCTATTTCGTTCTTGGACGATTCGAGGATCGTCATTCACGTATACAGTTCAGGGGCGTTTAATGTAGGTGGCTTGGTGTTTAATTTCCAACTGTTGTGCATCTGTGTGTATTTTGTGCTACGAACCCATGTTGGGGTGTCGTGTGGCTGAGGCCTTGTATTTTTTAAATACCTAGACTTTTAAAGGTAATTAAATGTGATAATAACCTGTTTTTTGGGATCGCTTCCTGGATCCAGGACCACCCCGGGGGTGTGTTCCTCTGTTTAGCCGTTTGTCCAGGATACCCGAGGGTATGCCATTGTAATAATGTTTGATAAATTACCTTGAGAGGAATTGAATTTGAATTGCTCATTTACATGTTGGGCATGGCCTGGTTACTTGTTTAGCCCGAGGGCAGTGTTTTACTTAGCCTGAGGGCAGGGCATCTTTTAGCCAGAGGTAAACTTCTTTCGTGCCTGTGGGCAATAAACTCTGTGCCTGAGGGTGACACTTTGTACGCATGAGGGAAATATATGTTATGCCTGTGGGCAATTACCTTCGGGTTACGTTTCAGATTACCTGAGGGTAATGGTTTGCGTGTCTGAGGACACTAACTGGTAAATTTCGTTACTTTTGAGTCCTGATTAGTTTATTGAATTTTATTACTACACACTTTTGTTGTATATTTTCACACAGTTGGGAACGGGCCTTTGGTGGGTGCCTATTGGGATTTATTTCTCACACCCTGTTTGGGTCATGTCTTTGGCCCCAACAGATTACATTTCTGCAGGTGTGGATAAGGGCAAGGGTCCTTATATAGGTAATTGATTACTACTAAGGAGTAGGGGAGCATGGGATCGGGCTTAGGCTCGTGATGCTACCAGCTGTTTTGTTTTGTTTTGTTGTACTCTGTATTGCACTGTACTGTATTGTTGTGTAACATGTTCTGGCTGTTTTCTTAGAACTTGAGACATGTTGCATCATTATCTATATAATTGTTGGTTATATTTTACGGGATTTTTTTATTTTAAATGGGTATGTTTTATTGTTTCCACTGTTGTTGTATGTTTTATATTGTATTCTGCTACGCTACACTTTGAAAAATCAGGGCATAGTTTCCCCACTATCAGATCTGGGCCCTCGCTGCTAGTCGACAGCCTCTGGCATTTGGGGAAATTCACTTGAGGTCATTAGACCAACTGGGTTCGGGACACCCATTGAGTGGAACCCGGATCCGGGACGTTACACATAACTTCAATCTTGTGTGCAACTCTCTTGTTGCGCGCAACTTCTCCTTCTTGCGTGCAACTCTATTTCTTTCACGCACTCCCCTTTACTTAAAATTATTTTGCACCTCAGATCTCAGGATTTCTCTAAGTTCCAAGATCCTTATATGTGATGGGGTAACATCTTATTTATAGACCTCTTTGACCCCCGCACGAAAAAACCCCGATGTGTCATACAAGATCCTAAGGCATTGCACAAAACCCCATTTGATGTCACATTGGGCGTGTAAGTCTCTTTCATTCCAACCTGATCTTTCATGCACTTATTGAATATTTCACGCACTTCATTCCTTTTTCATTTGTTATGTTTTTACCTCGAATCCTTCCTTGTACACAACACTCCAAACTCTCTTCAATCTTGCGCACAAAAACCCCAATGTGTGGTGCATGATCTTGACATGTCGTGTAAAACCACATTTGACGTCGCATTGGGCGTGTAAGTCTCTTCCGCACCAACCTTATTTTTCGTGCAATTCTTGAATCTTTCTCACACTTCCTTCCTTTTCCATTTTTTTAATGTTTTGTCCCCAAATCGTGCCTTTCACGCAATATTCCAAACTCCCTTCAATCTTTCGGGAAAAAAAAATGCGCAAGCCCCTCCTTTGCTAGATTTTGATGTTCGGATCATGGAACTCAACGTGTGCGCAACATACCGAGCCATCTTAAAACTTGAATGAAACATCCTTTTCCAAAAACTCATTCCTCCATTTCCTGATTTTCATGCCCAAAAATTTGGCAAACACTAGGAAACGGTGCCACCTTAAAATCTACTTCGGCAAGAACACCAATGTTGCTTCATTATCATCGGGCATACTCAACAAAAAAAATGCTTTCATCATGAGCCATATTTTTTGTGATATATAGTCATTGATCAAACACTTTTAGAATCATTAGGTTTTAAATAGGAATTACTACAACTTCCATGTCTTCCTGCAACATTATTCTTTCCAATCAAAACTGAATATGACTGGCATCATCTTTTACTCCCCCTTTCCTTCATAAGGCTTGCATCACAATCCATCCTAACTTATGATATTTGTTAAATTCAAATCAGAAAATAATCATTTGATAATCAAGTCTTTTACAAAGTGAAATGATTTATCTTGTTTGACAAAAAAAGACAACACTTTTTAATAGTAAACTCTTCTTACTTCTTTCCCCATCCAACTTGGTCCCAACATAAACAACGATATATTTTTAAAATGTTATTATGTAATGGGATATAAACTAGCTATTATGAATAGTATTAACTACATTTTTAATTTTATATAAAATTAACATTCATCTTATGTATTTTCTGGAACATGATATAAGAAAAAATTCAATTTTTTCAGATAAAAGAAGTATTTTTCAAAAAATACAGTTTTACCACCTTTTGATGGCGTACCCATTTTAAATCTAATTATTGACACATTTATATGTTAAATTTAAAAAAATAGGAACTTTATTTTGAAGAAAGATATAAAATTTTACTTCGGATGAATTTTTGATTTTTTTCTGATAATTTTCATATTTTGATGAATAGTAAAAATATGCTATATTTTAATTGATAACAACTTTTTTCATCAAAATAATTTATATGGTTAAATAATATTATTGAATGATTTTAAAGTATAAATAGAATATATTTTTATAATTTAATAAAATTTAAATCATTGTGATTAATTATTCATTGAATTCATATGTTAAAATATTTCAATCTTTTGCAATGTTTTGACTTTTAAACAAAAACCCATTTTTTCATTCTAACAAGGGGATTAATTTTAAATTAATTTCTGAAACTTATATATTTTGAATTTTTAAAAATCAATCCTATATTTGGAATCTGTCAGTACAAATTATTTTAATAGGTTGCTTTTATTTTTTTGATATTATGAATAGTAACTATGATAGTTTTTATTTAACGCGGTAAAAGGTCAATCGGGTAAATTAGTGTAACAAATAATATTATAAGAAAATTAAAATTATCCAATAACCTGAAAAAATTCTATTTGATTAATATAATTCTACCCTTAACATATTAGGTTCAAAACATAGTCATTTAATGTTCACTTAATAATGAAAATGATATAAATATTAATAAAACCAATGAAAGTGACAAAATGTCAAACTCGCATTTCTTTTAAGTATAATAATTTTAATATAGGGATAACCAGGTGATATCTTCGAACATAAATATTACATGAAAATATAAAAGAAACACCTACATCGTGGTAATTTATTTTTAAATTTTAGGAAATTAATAATTACCTTAAATCTTATACTTTGATGATGTAAAAATTAATTAATTGATGGGAAATCCATAAAACAATTTTTATTAAAATACTAATAACCATAAAAAGGCTTAATCACATGATAAATTTGTATTGGCCAAGTATATCAAGAACATAAGCATCCAAGTACCGAGAAACTGACCATTTGTATCTTTATAGAAGAGATTGTGGTATTTATTTTATTTTATTTTATTTGAAGTGATGTTAAAGTTGCCACATTCATACATTAATAAGTATAACATTTTTAATGTTGGATTTTCCAGAAGATAAATTATAAAACATATATTTTTATTAAATCTAGAAAAAAAATTCATCATAGTATTTTAATTCTAATTTTTATTCTAAAAATATTACATTAAATAATTACACAATATTGATATAGTGATTATTTTAATAATGGATATATCAAATAAATGTTATTAAAAATATTAAAATAAATATAATTTGGGATAATTAATTTTTCAAATGAATTTTATAGATGAACATGACCCATTAGGAATATAATAGAATATTTTTTTCTAGGATAACAACTTACCTTGATATTTTTAAAAATCCATGAAATGAATAGTTTCAAAATTGACACAATTGATATTTTGTTAAAATAATGTTGTATAAAATTATTTAAAATCATAAAACAATTTTAAAAATATAGAATAATTATTATATGGTCTAAAATGTTCTAAATTATTCATTTGTGGTATATTTTAAATCAAAAAAAAGTAAATATTTCACACTTTTTATATTGAAATATTTGTTATTTTAATTAAAATTAAATAGAATAACTATTTGTCAATTAAAATGATAATTTTTAAATTGACATCAAAACTTGTCAAAATTTTACTAGAAGATGATATATCAATATTTTCATATCTTATATTATAATATATCTCATTTTTTAGGTATTTGGATTGATTTTCAAATTATTATAAATTAATATTTTTGAGGTTTACAAAAGTTCCCCTCACCTCAATTATAAAAGGGTATCTCCTCCCTCATTTCTCCACAACTCATTAAGCCTTAATGTTCATCCATACCCTATTTATTTATCTTATCAACTTCCCTAGTTACATTCTATAGGTTTTGGTCTTCTCAAAAGTCCAACCCTAGTTCCATTAAGAGAGGATCTAAGGAGAGCACGTCAAAGAAGAGGTACTCGCCTCTACTGATTCTTTCATATTTATTTCTACTTATACTTCTACTTCATGATTTATTTTATTATATAATAAATAATACTATATAAATTATAGTCTAATATTTCATTAAAATTATGAAACAACCATATTCAAGTTTCTATCCATCCTAAGAATGAGGAAATCACCATGTGTGTGTACATACAACTTACTGTCTCCACGCGATGGTGTAATCTGTTATTCACCACCACCTTACTTGAATAGGTATAAAATGGATGTAATAACTATATATTATTATTATGAAATTATTTTGATTATTAAATATATTACACCATGCAATTAAATACAATTCAAGAATTATGAGAATGATATTGTTGCTCATGCGCACGTACGACCAACCGTCTCCACGATGCGATGATATTCATTCTCCATGTTAACCATTCAAGAATGATTTTAAAGTATATATAATAAATAAGAATTAAATATATGACATAATAATGTTACTATATTTATTTATATATTTCATTTACTTACTTCCATTCAAATCAATAAGGAAACGAAAACAGCATTCATGCGTACGTACGGCATACCGTCTCCATGAATGGTGTATTCCATTTCATTTATTTATCTATTATATATATTTATATACTGAATATATATGATGTATAAATAATTTTTTAAATCTTTTAAGTAAGTAAATATAAATCTAAGTAATAATATCAAGAATATAGAGTCAAAACACGTAAGATAAATAAAATGATTATTACACAAAATGTTGTTTTAACGTGGAATTGAAAAATGAATGGGTAATATAAAGTCATAAGTGAATAATATATGATATGAAAGATATTATAATGGTTTTTTACAATTTAATAATATATTTAAACCCACTATATATGAGTTGCAGACTCATATGGAATAAATTGGACTTAAGGTAAGGGATAATTTTACAATCTTATTTTTATTCGAGATTGTTTATACGTTAGTATTTACTAGGGATATATTTATCATCCATGTACATGTTTTATAAACATGTTTTCATAAAATGTTTATTATTCTTCTATTTATTTTTAAATTCATTTTTACCCATTTTTGACTTTTACTACATGTTATGGAAGGAATATTTCTTTTGTTTATCATACGAGGTAATTTTAGACTTTTTCGGAAAAAGTATGAGGAGAATATTTTTTTAACTTATATGGAATGAATGGATTTTTACATCTTCTTAACACCTTCATTACATGAATCATCCTCTACTTGATTTAAAGTTTATTTTCAACTTTTTTCTTTTCTTTTAAAATTGCATGGCATTTTGAGAAAAGAAAACATTTTTTAAGAAGAAATGTTATTTTCCTCAATAATTAAGTTCAAGTGTTTTATCAAAATTACTTTCCAAATAAGAGGAAATAGGGTTATCCCTATTATTACTTTTATTTTATTGTGTTTATAATGGAATTAGTTTTATTAAATCTATTTATTTTGTATGGATTATGGTGGAATGATGTTTAAGAACCCCATTTTATTTCATGGGTTATGATATGATGAATGATGTATGTTTTTTTGGCACATGTATGGATGATTTCACTATGAGATGGGTGGGACCTATATCTCCCTCCAGTTAATTGGGAAAATATTTAAATCTCATGAGATAGACATTACTGGAATGGAAAGTAAATATGGTTCAGTAATATAGAGGTGGAACAATAAGTAAATCTGGTTCAGTAATACATGGTTGGAATGGCAAGTAAACCTAGTTCAGAAATGGAATTTTTCCATTATGATGGTCATAGAAGCAATTCCTTGGCTACTATAGAAATCATATTATGTGCTTATTTGTTTTCCAAAATACCATGTTTCATTCCAATGCTATTTTATCATGGTTAATGTTCCTTTAGGATCTATGTCTTACGTACTGCCAAGATTTATTTCATGACTCAAGATTTTGATATAAAAAATTTATTTTTATGTTTTCACATTTTTATTTTTATGTTTTATTTTATGTTGTTCATGTTTACCCTTACTGATCATTTTATCTCACCCTTTTTATGTTTTCTTTTCCCTATGATATAAAGAAAGGTTTTAGATAGAAAAACTAAAGGGGGAGATCTATATGGGAGATGTTGAAGATCTTTCACCAAGTTAGAAGATTATGTTCCAAGTTTCCAAATACACTTAACTAATATGATCTTTGGGCGTCTATTTGTGTCAGGTATTAAGTATTCCACAAAATAAATGTAATTTCCATATACATTAAGCTTGGGTCAATAGAGTTTATGTTCCATTCTCTTATGATCATTTATATGGCCATATTTATTCATCTTTCATTCCTTCCATATTATGCTCAAGTATATTTTTAAAGGAATGTGTTTTTAGTTATTCACCATGCCTAGATCTTATTTTTATGATCACTTTCACTGTATTACTTACCCTTACTGAGAATCTAAGATCACCCATTTCTTCTGTTTTATTTTCCCTAGGTTGTGAAGATTGATTTTATGAATGATTTTCAGGGATAATATAGGATTCAAATGGATTTTATATTATGTATTTCATTTTAATTTGAAATGTTGAACTTAGGTTTCTATCTTGTTTTCCCAAACTACTAAAATATTCATTCCTTTGGGATAATAATTTATTGTAGTCATTCTAATGTAATAAAATAAGGCACCATCTCTAGGCTACTGGGGTTGGGTCCTTACATATAATCTCTAAACCAAGTGAACTATATTGGGACTACACTCTGATGACTATGATCCACAACCCCAAAGTTCTATTTTTCTTGTTTCGATCCTAATTTATTTGGATGATTTATAAAATAATCAATTCACACCCTGAAATGAAATGATTTCATCATTGGAAAGCTTTTATGATTGTTTTATCATGTGTTAATTTTTTTGGTAATGTACTTACAAATCATATTATACCTCTTTCTGTGGAATTTGTTTTACTATAAAAATTATCCTTTTTCGTATTCAAGTTTTTCATTTTAGTGAATGGATTGAAATAGGGGAGTTTTTTAACATGTTATAATTTAGTTACAGATAATTAATTTTATACATTAACTTTTTATTTTCAATAGGAAACTTGTCATATGGAAAGAAATAAATACTGTACGAAATTTTTAACCCTTATAGAAGATTTAATCATCAATATTATTGTAATGGATATTTTTAATGATTTAGAAAAAATTTAAAATATTCAACTCACTTGAAATAAACTGTTTGATCTATCCAACGCCTTTTTTTCATCAATCATGTCATTTTTTTGATAGGATTATAAAAAACTAATTATATCATTTCTTTCAAGAAATGAAGAAACGCCATAGACTTGACCCTTTCTATATTGAAGTTACAGACTACTTGTTGAATAAAGAATTAAATATCATCAACATTGAGGAAGACCATGATCTTTTGATTTAAAGGAATCGATCAATAAGATAAAATTGTGTGGATATAATTTCTTTAAGGGGGGAATATTGTGACCACCCAAAAATGTACTTTTATTAATGGATCTCTTGCCTTTCAATAACTTTTTTTATGTTTGGAATATAATCACATAGAATGAATTTTTATTTCATGATAACTTCATAAATCAAACATAAATTTACACTAGTAAAACTATGAATAACAATTTAATATAAACATTAAAAAAGTACATTCACTAAAACAAAATTCATATTCTTGAAATCCCCAATGAAGATCACCCCTACCATAAAGATTTAAAAAGGGAAAACAAGCCTTAGGAAAACAATAGGCGATAGAAAGGGATTTATAATAACCATTGTAAGTTAAGTATGCGGGTAATATTTAGGGTGTGGTAGGATATTTATATGGATATATGATCATTCATAAAGAGGAGTGCTGGCAAATATGACTGGTAGAAATTATAACAATTAATTAAGATGGAGGTTGGTCAATATTATCATTGTTGGCCTAATAAAGTGACCTTTAGGATTATTTTATAGAAACTATATAAATATTTAATTTCCATTTAAAGTATATAATATCATAAATTTATATGTTTTAAATAAAAGTTATTTTCTTGAAATTATATTTTAAAAAAATTAGATGATAATATAAATAAGATAAGTCCTAACTAATTTTTATAATGGTCAAAAAGTTCTTAATGTCATAAAAATGGTTAAAATTGAATAGATATGGAATTTTACTTAAAATCCAAGAGTATCACATTTATAGTAAAATTTTGATAAAAATAAGTTTAATTTTTCATTTCAACGTATTGGAATTAGCATAGGGTGAATTTATGGTAATTTTATAAGAAGATTATTTTTTGGTTAAAAAGTGAAAATATTGTTTTTATGAAATATAGTAAATCATATGAGATAATTATGAAATGAACAAGATTTAAAATTATTTAATCCCTTTTTTTATAAAAAAATATTTTATTAAAAACATAGTGTATAATTTTTTACATTTAGAAATGCATGATTAGCATTTTTGGAAACCATGATTTCAACATTTAAAAAACTTTTTTTATGAGTTATACATGTATCACATTAAAATTAATTTTTACCATTATTATAAACTAAATTAATTAAAATGGATAGAATATTTTTAATCAAAAGGTAAAAATTAGGTAATAAGTCCAATTTCACTTTTAGACATAAAAATTTTCTGTGGTAAAAAAAGATTTATCGTGGTATAGGTAAAATAATGTAGTGGTTTAATGTTAAAAGGTAAAAGCTCAAAAAAATAAAAAATATAAAATTAAATAGGTGGTTTATGTTTTTCATGAACTAAAATATCCTTTAAGAAATTAATTTTCAACCAAAATTTTTTGAATTAATTCCACCCAATAGTGGTTAGCCTTCAATACAAAATAATCATTTTTTATTCACTTAAATCCACCCCTCTTCAAGTATAAATACACCATTCCCACTACCACTCTCCAATAAAAATTAAAAATCCATGAGGTTGTACTATTTTGACCTCCCAAATATTCCCTCCAAGGTTTCCCCAAGTTGTCTCCATGGTTCAATGTTTTATCATTCCGCAACTTAGGAAGCAACTCTTCAAGGTAAGGGAATTCTCTTCTTCTGCCTTTTTCATTCAAGTAATCTTATTTTGTGAGTCTCAAAAGTGTCAAATATTATTCATTTTTATGCACTTTTCATATTTCTTATACTTTCCAAGTTATATTTTACCAATTTTATACCTTAGTTCCTTCCCATTATGTTCTTTCCAAAAGCCACAATTTATATCGTTATGCTGCTGAAATTTAGTAAGAGAATCCTCCTCCAATCCTTTTTCAAACAAGTATGTCCTTATTATGTGTCTTCTAAGTGTACATATTCTTTATTTTTATTAATTATATTTCTACTTCAAAAATGGGATTTTACCATTGTTATACCTATAATCTCTCTCATTATCCTTTTCCTGCAATCCATGTTGTATAAAATTATGATGCTAAAATAATTTCAAGAATTCTTTATCTATTTCATGAAATATTTCCATATTTTGAATACCCAAAACTCTTTAATTTCATTATAGTAAACCTATATGTAAAAATATCATATTAATTATATTATATACATATATGAAACCCATATTCCCTTTTAATGGGTTAAATTTTTTTCAAGCCTATTAAGTACTTTGTATGAAATGATTTTTATATGAAACCTATTATTTATTTCTATAGGTTATTGATGAAATGATTTCATTTATTCTAAATGTGGATAAAAAAGGTTTAAAAAATATCAAGGGTGTTCCATTATAGCACTCTAATGAATTGGGTAAATAATTAATCTCTAGATATCACATTTTTATGATACCATGTTGAATAACCTCAGTATTTATGATTTAGGACACCTTGGTGATAAAACTTGTTGATTTTCTTGTGAATGTCATATTTTTATGTTGTATCCACATTTCCATTTTTTTATTCATAATTTTTATTTAATTATATGACTCATATTAATATAATCTTTCCTTATTCATATTCCACTTGCTCACATGCTAAGTGTTTCCTTTGTTTATTCCCTTATTGGGATTTATGCTCACCCTTTTCTTTGATGTTTTTCCTAAGGATATGAGATGTAGTATGAGTAACCAAGGAAGAACCTATAAATATATCTAGAAAGTGTATTAAAATAACATTTTTCTTTATGTTATCCATGTGTAATTCATGTAATATGTACATGATTTCCAAGATAATAAACATAAAAAGATCCATCAAGTTCATTGATGTATTATTTTGTTAAGGATAAATGTGAAATTCATGTATTTAAAAGGTAGGTTTTCATAAGGGGGATATTCTTCCTTCCATAAGGTTGATTCATATATTGAGGCATGGGATTTAGACATGACATCACTATAAACTTGTTTCCTTGTAATGACATAGGGGATATCCTTTCCAACTGCATGTTGGGATGAATTGGTATTAAAAAAAATTAATCTGGCCTAAAAATTTGCCTATCATATAGTTTTTAATCTAGTATATTTGATTCAGGATAATCCATTTAGGGTTTAGGGTTAGATTTATTTTAATATTATTCTTGTTAAATTCCTTATCTTTAGGATTATTCAACATATAAGGCTTCAAAAGAAATAATTTTTGATAATTTGGGTCCACTATAGTCTCTCCTTCCCCTACCTCTATGGATCTTTCCTTGATTAGGGATGGGGACATTGGGTTTATATTATTTCTTATCAAGAAAGGGGTTTTTCTAGTGGATGACATCAATAGAGTTATATTTTTTATTTTCATCATATTAAAGTTCCATTATATAGGTTGGTTCCCTTCCTTCCGGTGATTGGGGTTATAAATCTAAAAGAGTATGGATCAAATTGGTTATAAGAAAAGGATATTCTTCTTAGGAATTGTTTCACCGATTATGTTTACACCATATCCTAAAATTATATATTGATGAAGGTGTCATCCCTTATGTTATAGAGTGAATGGGTTTCATGCTAATTGATTTAGTCATTCCTTGATTATTTTATTTTCTTGATTGATCTTGGACATATAGACATAAAATTTCAATATACACTAGTTTAAAACATCTTGAAACACTTTTTCTCTTTTTAGTGGATTATAATAGGCATAAGTGACATGTTCCAAGATTTTACCCAACAATACATGCCCAAATCAAATCATCTTTTTCAGAATATAAGTTATGGTTAAAATTTTTTTATTATTATACCCCAACATACAGTGAACGGGTAAATAATTGGGGTAGTAATTCTAGAAACCTTTTCTAGGTATCCTTATATCTTCAAGATTAACCAAGTTATTATCTATGGTGAAAATAAAAAATTTAGGAACTTTTTAATTTCTAAAGAAATAAAAATATTTCTACTGGTTCTTCTGGTTAAAGGGAGTATTCTCCTTTATTTCTATCATGATGGGGGAATTGTTACTACCACTATTGTTCAATAGGAGGATCCACATGATATTCAAAATAATTAGCGGTTAGATTTGAAATTGAAACACGTTTTAACAAGATGTTAATAGTCTCTACTATACTATATTTCTTCCCATATGTTGATACTACAAACCACAATACTAATTTTTTATGTCAAAAACTATCCTACGTCTATTCTACTTGGCTAAAAAATCCTAGAAACTAACATGAAACACTAAGGGAATGAGAGGTGATTTCAATCCATTATTTTAATTTTCTATTAATAACTCCAAAAACTTTTCTTTAAGAAGCTATATATTTAATAAATAAGTTAAAAAAATCAGTGATGATGTTTATGACACTCTTGTTTTCATTTTTTTTAAATTGAGTGGTTAAGGATTGTCATCATATTTAGTATATTGTTAAATAGGTAAATAAAATTTCTTCTAAGATCATCTGAATTGGTGATAGACCCAGTTGGTATGTTTCTATAAAAGGAAAATCCTTGTCCTTAAAGATTTTATACAATGCACTTGATCTTTGTTTCCTACTTTCACTCTAGTTTTCCCAATATGGAAAACCATCGATACACATTTTTCATGAGGTGATACTAAGGATATATTATTCTAATGAATATTTGAAAAGTGGGATTCCCATTATTGGGTTTTAGAGGACTCACGTTCACCCACCCAGTATAAGGCTCCCTCTCTAGATTTATTAGTGCATGTCACCCCTCTATGGAATCAATTTAAAGAGTAAGGGACTCAATGGAATTAAGCTTTTTAGCTTTTATTTTTGTTTAGGAAAATTCTCAAGTGGAGAAAATGGATGTTTAATTATATGTTTGGTTCACCTTTTCCTATAGGTGATAACAATGTTCAATTTCCCTAGATATATTGAAAAGGAAGAAAATATTTCCATAAGAAATGGAATTCCAAATAATCCATGACCATCAGGGTTAAAGAGACTAATTATCTTGGCCTTGAGTTAGTCTAATGACTAGAATTCACATTTTATAAGAATTTGATTCTCTTTTGTAAAAGGGGACTCTCCAGAGGAAATATATTAGGATCATCATGGGAGTTTCTCTCAGTAAGTATACAATATTTAAGTGGTTGTATGTTGAATTATCTCTTCCTCTCCTACACAACTTCATCTTGAGATATCTTCAACTTAATAGATATAGGGTCGTAATATTTGGGTAATCAGTGGCCTATAAATATATTCACATGTTTTCAATTATCAAAAATTAGAATTTCATTGGGTAAGTGGAAACAAGACATTTAAAAGAGCTTTCATTTCTTGATTCTGCCTTTGATGAAAGGTTCGCACAAATTTTCTTGCATTTCACCACAGAACATGTTCTGAATGAATTCTTACTCATTTTTTCTTTTATATTAGTTTAATGATTATTTTTTATATAATTTTAACTTTAAGAACATTAACTAATATAAATCATTCATCAAGAATTAAATCCCCATTCATATCTGAATAGTAAGGGGAATCATCACCCTTTGAATATCCATTAAGGGATAGATCTTAATAATCCTTGAAATTTGTTCCCTTAGTAGACTTCTTTGATATATATATCATGTAAAGTTTTGTTTTCTTACAACAATTATCCTCAATATGAGTTTTATTTAAGGAGATCTTGATGATTCCAAAAAGGATTTCACTGAACATACTCTGAAAGAAAGAGATTAATTAGGAAGTGGATGATTCCATGGAGTTTCTTCCAATAGAGTCACTCCCAATTTGGAAAATATAGACTTACCTAAAGGAAAGGGAAGAAAAAATACTCCCAAAACATTGGGATAGAGTGGATTTTTCTCTACCACCATCACAGCCTTACCTTAGTGTGGATTCTATGATTCCTAGTGTAGATGTGGTAGAAAACTTTTCTAGATCCCTATTGGATAGGGTTGTCATTGTACTATGTAATGAATAATATTTTTGTGTATTGTTTTTTAATATTATATAGATTAATTTCAAGGCTATTAATTGAAATGGTGTGTGATTCGGAGGCCTGGTGTTCCCAGAAAAAACGTTTGAAATATATTAAAATATTAAATAGCACATGCACGTGGTTTTCCTAAAAAAGTAGAATAACATCTAAACAATTAACTAGATAAAAAATCTAAGGGAACCATTGAGTTCAGAACAGTGGATTTACCCTAGGTACAACCTAATGTTGGTCGGCATGGGTTGTTTCTGTAAAGTCTTCATGGTCATTGAAAATGAATAAAATAGCATAAGAAAAATTATTTTATTTCATCTGTTGATGCAGCAATGTAGCAATAGGTTTTTCTATTTAAATTTATCCCTTTTCTAAAGATCTAGGGTTAGCCTCATAACCCTAGTATCCTATAAAGATGTTAGAGAGATATATCTAGATAATTATATCGAGGAGGTGATGATGATATCACGTATAATTGATCAGCGCGCACTAATCTTGTCAGATCTCACCACCAATGATGATGTAGTGATTGTTCTTCATTAGTGAGTGATATGAATCCAGGTAGGATGAGTTATTTTGATTTCTGTTCCCTGTTCTTAATTCCTATGATGACCGCTGACTAATCCATGAATAGATTATCCCGTAGATCGATCATATCTATGGGATGGGTTATTTATGGGATTTATCAAGAGTTTATTCATGATAATTGTATGGATTTTTTAATCATTCTAATAGTGAAGAACCAAGATTGACATGAACATCGATCAATGTTTTTTCCTCTCAGTTTATTGTGATTTTATCCCCTAATTCAGGCATTAATTATGCACTCTTTTCTCTTCCCTGTTCTTTGAAACCCTATATGTAAAATCGATCATTGTGCCTTCAACTCATGGTGTAATGATCTAAAACCGTCGATCCAGCATCAGAACGACTCAGTGGAGGTGTGACGGTGGGCGCGGCAGAAGATCAAAGGAAAGTGAGTTCCAAAACTACGTTCTTTGGTGGAAATGAAGAATGGAAATATTTTCATTCTCTAATTTGATTAAAAGTCATGAATTCCATTGATTTGGTGTTATAGTGGAAAAAATATCTTGCATCTAAATTTTTTAGGCAAACCGAGCACCCAAACGAAATCAGGGTGGTCAATGGCATGAGTGGGAGGAAGAAGAAGGGTTTCTGGGAAAACTGATATACACAACATGTATCCCATGAATACACAACTTATACACCCCTGGATGAACTCGGCATGTACATAAGAATTACACAGACACAAGGTGGAGTATCTGGGTTTCCTACATGGTGTTTCCTCCCCCATAGATTAGTCTGATACTAGTTACATGGAATACCCCATGTACTGGTGTGAGAGAAAAAATACATGGGTTAACATCTTGTACTGGAACACGGCCAGAGTATATGGGAGGACCCCAAATTAAAGGACATGGTGGGTAACCCTTAATACATGTTTTGTTCTCCTCTTCTACATAACATAGTTTGTAATGACATGGTCCATTGTACACGGGAAGTACTCGCGGTCAAGGGACACCATGTGTGACCCTACTATACATCGTTTACCAATTATTACAAGGCTTGATCTACTTGTCCTCTGTATCTTGAGAAATTTTTTTTAGAATCTATTACCTTTATCATTTCCCTAAAGGCGGGTGTAAACTATTTCCTACTCCTATGACTAATACCCCTTTATCAAGACTTCCTAGATAGAGTTATTGGAATCCTTCGAGAGGCCCAAAGTATGATCCTCTATTCATCTCTGTACCCTATTTGGAGTGATTGGAATCAATGTGACCAACACTACATGGTTTTCGATCCTCTACTTAGCGGGTTAATCTAGATTGAGTTGTTGGTATCACCCCATGGCCCTTGCTGTGATCCTAATCTATGTATCATATCTCTATTCAGATCTGTCATGTTATCTCTCTCATGATAGTACATAATGAGCATTTCCTCTCAAATGGATGTCATCATTTCTATCAAACTTAGGAGTGTGTTCTCCCAGATGAGTGATTCATGGAATCTTCAAGATTAATTCCAATTTTTGGTATGTTGTAGTCGTGAGTTACCTCTAGACTATGTATCTTGGTTTGAGTATATCTGGATATTCTTGTTATATATATTGTAAACATATACCTTTGTAGAGCTGATTGTACTTTCTTTTTTTATATTGTTTTGGGGTTTTGGGGTTCTCTACTGAGTATTGTTATATTCACCCATGGAAGGGTGTTGCCCGTACATGTCATTTCTTGTCCATATGATCGACCTTTTGATGGAGTACATGGTGGACAAGGAACAGACAGTGATTTGGGAGACTAGGTAGGAATATGTGTGTTCTTATGGCTACAGACAGCAGTCCTAGTATATTTTCTTATAGGTCGGGCTTGTGTTTACAGACTCTTTTTAGTGGGCTTGTATTCTGGCCCTGTTTACTTTACATTCCATCGTACTCTGGTTATGGGATATAGTTGTATGCATGCATTGGTTACTTAGTGGTTTTTAGATTCCATCATTTTGTGGGCTTGGATGTGTGTGTGTGTGTGTAGGTACATAAGTAGTGCCTCCCATGTTAGCTATATACCTACTCAGTGCTAGTCACCAGCCCCTAGCCTATTGGAGGTAATCTTAGGAGTTGTGTCATGATCCCCACTGAGACAGATCGTGACATACTATCATCGAGTATATATCATTATATTTGTAATATTTTTGGAATTTAACTTTCCTTTAGATTGATTCATTAACTTTTCAAGGTGATATCCACTCACCATTGAATGTAGTTCCAAGATCAAATGTTTTGTTTTACCCACACAAAAACCCTACTAGACCTTCATGAAAAGCAACTACAAGTATCAATCAATGGATTGCTCTCACATAGTACATCATTTTTAAACATTGGGGTGGTATATCTTTTTTGGATTGACCAAATATACAATATATACCCATTCCCTAGGACATATCCAGAATATATAACATTTCATTCTTTTTCCCGTAAAGAACCTTGTTTTCTAGTGATCAGAATGAAATATGGATCTCTATATTCCCCCCACCATCTAATATACATTTTATCTGGGGTATCAATGACTCTTTAGTTGAGTTTCTATATGGTAATATGGTAGGAATTTATAAGATACTCTAAATGTTTTCCTATACTAGAATTTTGTTCTATTTGAAGTTTTTCAAGTTAAAGTGGTGTCAAATAAAAATAATCATCTTAAGTTGGTTGAACTAATCCCTATAACATAGATATATAGTCTTGATATTATGTGGAGTCTCCAAAATGTCATAATTAAAGTAGGGAATGAATTACTCATTCAATTACTATGGAATTCCTTACACTGGAGTGGTAATAGGATAGAACAAGACTAGTAATCTACCCTCATCTAACTCCTTCTACATAACAAAGGAGTTCTCTTTATCTTATCTGAGGGGACTTTTGACCTCATACTAATGTAATAGGAATTTCCTCACTACGTTTTCAATAGTATTAAATCATTCAAAACATCTTCAATTTCATCAGCATTTATATAGTCCATGATATCAATATGTGATAATGGTCACCTCAGAATACCTTTTGACCATAAAGAAATATCAATGATTGATGGTGAGTTGCATGATGTATCTAGCCAAGGTTTTTCGAGTTCCACTTGATATTAAGGAAATAATATAGTATTTTTAACATGTGTATGGTCTTTATGTTGAGAAGATATGTCATTTTGATAAGGGAATTCACAATAAAAATCATTAGGAAAACTCACATGGTGGATTTATGCTTTATCATTTTATGCAGGAACTTTATTCAAGAAAAATGATTTATCATAGGTGGCAACTATTCAGCACATGTAGTGGGGAGGACCTCTATAGTTATTGAATTGTTTTCCATAGGGAGGGACTCCATGGTTATTTATATATTATATTTTCTACCATCCCCAACCAGGAATCCACTAAACTAGTGCTCTGTGTTGACTCTCCACATCACCTCAAGTGTGCCTCCTCATATACCAAAGATTTCCAACTAGTAGCAAGGGTCTAACAGATCACTTGGGGAGACTATACCCTCTTTAATAGAGTATTCCATAATATATAACATATAAAATAAATATAAAAATAAATAATAAACCAAAACATGCATTACCAAACAATTTTCACAAAGGCTACAAGATACAACTAAATAATTAAATATGTCATGTCAAGAAAACAGTTCCAAAGTGACTAAAAACCAAAATAAAGACAACCATATAAACTCCCAAATGGGTCCTAAATTTAAGTATGGATCCTCATCCATGCATGTCCCAATCCCAAATCAATTTCCAAGCATTGTCTTTTTCCCTTTTCCAGGCCTACAACCTTGAAATATGCTCGGGTACCCAACGGTGGCCTGAGCAGGGTGTGAGTAAAACTCAGTAGGCCACCACCAATGATGTCTATAACATATCCAGTCTAAGAATACAGTGCATGAAATTTCTAGATAAATGTCATGATAAAAAAATAAAACTCAGGTATCATTATATAACAATATTAACATTATCTGATTTCATTATTTGTTTCTTGGGTTAAGCATTTACATCAATTACACAATAGCCTAAACCAATAAATTACCAATCATCACAAATAATTCAAGCTCCCTATCTCACAAGGTAAATCCATTTCCAAATAATTTACATCACACTTACCTCAAATCATCAGTCCATGTAGTTTCATTCAATAAAACCATTATGTCCTATAGCATCAGTTCGTCACCCTAACCAATGCATTCTAAGGGTGGGTTAGAGCGTCAGTCCAACCCAACCCATGGGAGGAGCCTCAATCATTTATCCCACCTGTGGGAGGATCCTCGGTAATTTATCCTATACCACCAAGACATGTGCACAATATTTTATGTTTTTTTACCTCAAATACCACACACAATCAATAAACATAACATAAGCATTTCAACAATCATTCAACATGTATGTCATTATTAAGAATTTTCCCATTATAACACTTGTAATTTACATATCATAGCCTCTTTAACCCATTTACCTTACTTATTTCTTAGCCCAATAAGCATAATCAACAATTCATATACATTATATCATTCAAAAAATCTCAACACTTCAAATTCCTTCACTCTTTCACACATTTCCATTACAAATCCATAATCCATTTGATATATTAACATTAATCCATTTTGTTCATTTTTACACCATTATAAAAAATCCCTTAATCCATTTAAGGTCTCAATATAACAATTAATTTTCTCATTTTTAAATCAAATCAACATTACAGCATGTTCACCATGGTTTTTATGTTCTCCAAAGTCAATTTCTTACTTGATATTTCAATTTTCCATGATTGGGAACTTTAGTACACCCCATGGGTGGCCTTAAAACAATCAATTCAACCTCAATTAATCCCATGGGGATCATAAGGGATTAAATTCATCATTTAACGAACCATTTTACTGAATATTACTAAAGGATACAAATATACATCAAGAGTAAATCAATATCATTACCACACATGCATGAATCTATGATGAAACATTGGGAGATAACTTGTACACAACCTACCTTGAATCTGATGATGAACCTACCCTTAATCTTAGAATAAGATCCATATTCAATAACCCTTTGAATCCATATACTAAGATTCAATAGAAAATTAGTTTTTTAGGGATTATGAAGAAGAAAAACAATTCTACAAGCCCCAATCTGGAAAATAGAAGCAAGAGGAGACCTAGACATACTCAGAGCTTTGATCCACGACCAGAAGTGCTCAAAACGGCCTAGAATCAATATATAACCACCCTTGGAAAGATTTTGGAGCTTGATTTCATCACTAGGGTTCCATGGGGTAGAATGAAGAATAAATTTAGTTGAGAAAAAAAACATAAAGGGAAAGTTTTGGAATATAGCATACCGCCTTTTTATCACATAAACTTTCATTACATTTTACAAAACTGAGGATCTTTAAGGTTTAGTGTCTTGGAAACCAGGAACATAAAACATGAAAACATAAAAAATTATTATTAAACACTTGAAAGTATTCTCCTTATATTCATCCTAGGTTCATTACTGCATCTCATAACCTGGGGACATACATCAAAAGAAAGGGTGAGCAGAAGGCCCAGTAAGGGAAACAAGGGGAAACATTTAACATGTGAACTTGAGATACATCAACAATGTCATGAAAAAGAACTTTAAGGCCTGAGAAAGAAATCATGAGGCATATCATAATAAAAATAACGTTTTTCATAACTTGAAGATGTGGCTACAAAATTTTATATTGACAGTCATTTCTATTTCACCAAGGTCCATCCCCAAGGTGTCATTAAAAATTACCAAGGTTATTCACCAAGGCGTCTTTAAGAATAGTCATCTCTAGAGATTAAGTCTTTAACCATTGCATTGGAGTGATATCAGGGCGCACCCTTGACATGTCTTTATTATCATGTGATCAACATATATCATCATCAATCATTTCATAAATAACCCATATAGCATAAGATGAATGTGTTTCATTTCATAATCATAACGTTTTAAAAACTACTTTAAAGACATGATCTCTGTCTCACTTTAAAACCCACAGAAAAGGAAGGTGGGTATCATGTATGTAAATACCAGAATTTAAAATAGAATATTTTGGTATATATGTGAATACCCCTATAAAAGAGAGATCTTTGAGTATTCACTTAATAAAATAAAATAACTTTAGAACAAGAAAGAGAAACATTTTGAGACGGAAATTCTGCAGCATAACAACTATGTTTCGGGGTTTTAGAAAACATTGAAAAGAAAGGGGACATGGGTCAAACATTCATTAATGACCCATAAAACTTTAGAGGGACAGAATATGAAGGATATATGAACATGGTAATGAAATTTGAAAGATATACCATATGAAATGAAGAACATGAAAGGAAGACAAAAATAAGATTTCTCTTATGAAAATTCGGCAGCCTAACGGTGTCACTTAAACTTCAAAAAATGAATTAATGAGATCAAACAGGGTCTCTCATAATATTAACATAAAATATCAGTATGATAGACATATAGATCATACCCCATAATAATAAAAATTAACTTGAGAGACTTGAAATGAAATTATAAATTTGAAGATGAGAAAGGTGAACGAATCCCTTAAAAATTCGGCAGCCTAACGGTCCCACTTAAAACTTCAAAATACTGAATTGAAGAGATCAAATAGGTTATCTCATTATATGAACATAAAAGATAAGTATGATAGATTTAGAGATCATACCCCCAAAAAAATAAAAAGGAACTTGAAATACTTGACATGAAAATAGAACTTGAGAAGGGTGAAAGAATCCCTTAAAAATTCGGCAGCCTAACGGTGCCACTTTAACATTATTAAAATGAAATGATAAGAGAAAGAGGGGGTATCTCATCATACGAACATGAAAAATGAAGTAGGATGAATATAAAATAACAACCTCCAACATAAGAGCATGGAGCATAAAAGAAATTACATAAAAGAGATTACTTGAAAAGAAAGAGGGAGGTAGGATCCCTTACCTTAAAACGTAACTCTTAAAACACAAAGGTTGGGACCTCGAGGGCTTAGGGGCACCTTGGAAGAAATACTTGGAAGGTAATGAGACCATAGATTCTTTGGGGGAGAGTTGGGAGTCTAATGGATGGGAGGATGGCTTGGTATTTATAGGGAAAGTGAGGGAACAAGGCATTAATGGCCAAGGGACACCTCACTAGTGGTTTGGGAAAAACCATGGGCTTTCCCATGGTATTTGCCGATAGTATTGGCCACTTGGGACACCTCATAACTTATCTTACTATTCTTAATTCGACCATATTGATTACATACTTAATACATCATTTAATGATGTCATTAAACACTCGTAACTTAGAAATTGTATTTTCACTATACATCGAAAATTCAACATTCTCAGAGAAATCCCAAAATTTCATCTTAACCAAATATCGATGCCCTGATTTCAAAAATGAACTCCATTTTATAAAACTAATTTTATAAATATTTTTAATTAAATTTTTAATTAAAAAACACTATTCACCCGAAAAAACTAATACTTGACTAATAATTTATGAAATTGTTATTTAACCATTTTATTGAATCACATTACTTAATCAAGGTGCCAAGATTATATTAATTCTTTATTTAAGTGAGATTATTAATCCATTTGGTCACATTACTAATCCTAATCAAAAAATCACTATTCATAATTTACTATTCATCAAAAATTAAGTTGATCTTGTTAGACTCTAAATTTCGTACTGAACATAATTGTAGAAGACCATTTTTTGAAAATCATTACAAATTTTTAATTATTTAAGGTTTACATAAACATTTTTTTAAAATATCCTTTCTCTAAAATTCACCAAAAATATGCATACTATATTTATCCGGACATTTGAAAATTTATAAACTTCATCATAAGAAGAAATCAAAATTTTTATTTAAAACAAAGGATTACACAAGGCAGTTACGGTCTCCTTAATTTCCCCTTATCACACCAACATAGGACCTAAGTGTAAGGTGTACTAAGGTGAGAGAATCCAAGGGAGGCGTGGCCAACATTGCACGAGTAGTAATTTCTATCAGTTTGAACTTCTCGTGAAGGCGATTCTGTTCTAGCTTCATACGATGAAGTTCGGCTTGGGTTTGGTCTAGAGAAAAGCCCATTGGTGCTACCTCCTTCCCAAGTTCTGTTAGATGGGATTCGATCAGTCCAAGACTACTGGGTGAGGCCATCGAACCTTCTTTCTATATTAATTAACCAAGATCACTTGTATTTAGAGACGAATATCGAAATGTTTAGTTTCCAGCGGTCATATTGACCAATGGTCATATAACAGTAAAAACCCAACAATCTCATTTTAATTATACTCATGTTATCCAATGAAACAGTTTTTTTGAGTATAAAAAAAATAACACACAAAATTAGGAAACAAGATTTATTCAAAATTTCGGGTCGTTACAATCTTCCCCCCTTAAGAAATTGTTTCCTCACAATTTTTAAAATTGGGTTTTGAAATTTCATTGAAAGTCCCACATCGGAAAAGGATTCAGTAAAACTATTACTTTAAAAGAAATAAAGGGAAGTAAAAAGGTCACCCGAGTTAACCCATACTAGGATTCCATGTAGGAAAACATAGACATGGAGGAAAAAAACAAAGGGTCACGTTCTAAGGGAGAGTGATAGAAAACATGATTAGGAGAAAGTTAACAGTAAAAAAATCACAAACTTATGATGGGTCAAATGGTATTTAATTTCCTAGTAGGAAAAGTTAACAGAAAATGTTTTTTGTTTTATGTTCCTTTTCATAGTTTTGAGGAATTCATTTACTACATAGAATAAAAACATAATGAAATATACCTACCTTCAAGTAGAGTTTAATCCTTTAATAAGTTTCTACCAAAACTAATCTTTTCTCCAAACGATGAGCATTCAAAAAAACTTGGTCATATCAAAAGCACAAGAATAATCTTCTATAAAATCACGTATTCCACAAAAGAAAAACTATCTATCTTTAAACATTTATCCAAAAAATAGAAAGGGTAAGATAAAACAACTCCTCAAAAAGAAAGAATCCCATATGAAGGGAAACAACTTTTAAATATTCAAAGTTCCACGGTACTACCCAGAGTTCATCATAGACCATTCCGTAAATAACTATCCTTAAAATTCCTCAAAATAACCCAAACAAAGATTGAAACCCAAAAACAAGAAGGACTTGATGACATAGTCTTCCAAGATAAACTTTATAGTTCATCTCCAAACAACATCAACCACTCCTAACATCTTATAACAAAATTAACTAACCTAAACAAATTTTCCCCAAGATAGGTCAATCATTTCCATAAGTAACCTATAATACCATAAGTTCACATTAAATTCATCGATTCTTCAAAATATAAGTCAACCTTTACTCCTCAAAGAAAATAATGTAGCAATCTATTTACCTCGATCAAATAGGGTTCCCAAAATAGTGAACATCTTCCAAAATGATAATCATCTTTTAATCCCCTAATCATCTCTGTCATATTAATACGGAAATCCTCACATTTCCTATCACATTGGTTTTTGGGACATGTTCTTCCATTTCCCGCCATTAACTAAGGAAATAAAGTACAATTAGGGGCTTAAATACTTATCCAATAATCATTAAAATGAAACTTAAATCATAGAAGGATAAACTTTTAGATGAAAAGTATACCCTAACTTGTGGTCCCCTCAGTCCCAATCTAGGTTATCCATGATAATATATTCTTATATGAATCTTTATTTTATTTTATCTTTGTTCCTTTAATAATGGTTCATACTAAGCTTATGAATTTACCAAATCATATCCCCCAGTAGTGTCGTAACCAAGATTGCAACAAGTCCCATTGTCATGTACCAGTTCCCGTTAGAGTTTAGATCAAAGAGGTGTTTTCGGGTTTTACCCCTATGTACATCTGTGCCAGAGCCACCTCTACCTGCTTGTATCCAGACAAGGATGTATTTTCTTGGAAACCCCTTACTCAATACTCACCAAAATACCAGGAAGGTTTCCTATATTTAAACTTTTCTATAGGTTTCTTCCTAAAGATTTCATATCCTAATTTCCACAAATACCTAAACCATCCTTTGACACCAACTATAGAATCCCGCCTTTTTATCACATAAACTTTCATTACATTTTACAAAACTGAGGATCTTTAAGGTTTAGGGTCTTGGAAACCAGGAACTTAAAACATGAAAACATAAAAAATTATTCTTAAACACTTGAAAGTCTTCTCCTTATGTTCATCCTAGGTTCATTACTGCATCTCATAACCTGGGGACATACATCAAACGAAAGGGTGAGCAGAAGGCCAAGTAAGGGAAACAAGGGGAAACATTTAACATGTGAACTTGAGATACATCAACAATGTCATGAAAAATAAATTTAAGGCCTGAGAAAGAAATCATGAGGCATATAATAATAAAAATAACATTTTTCATAACATGAGGATGTGGCTACAACACTTAATATTGAAAATCATTTCTGTTTCACCAAGGTCCATCCCCAAGGTGTCATTAAAAATTACCAAGGTTATTCACCAAGGCGTCGTTAAAAATAGTCATCTCTAGAGATTAAGACTTTACCCAATGCATTAGAGCGCTATCAGGGCGTACCCTTGACATGTCTTTATTATCATGTGATCCACATATATAATCATCAGTCATTTCATAAACAACCCATATAGCATAAAAGGAATGGGTTTCATTTCATAATCATAACGTTTTAAAAACTGCTTTAAAGACATCATCTTTGTGTCACTTTAAAACCCACAGAAAAGGAAGGTGGGTCTCATGTATGTAAATCCAAGAATTTAAAATAGAACATTTTTGTATATATGTGAATACCCCTATACAAGAGAGATCTTTGAGTATTCACTTAATAAAATAAAATAACTTTAGAACAAGAGAGAGAAACATTTTGAGACGGAAATTCTGCAGCATAACGACTATGTTTTGGGGTTTTAGAAAACATTGAAAAGAGAGGAGACATGGGTAAAACATTCATAAATGACCCATAAAACAGTAGAGGGATAGAATATGAAGTATATATGAACATGGTAATGAAATTTGAAAGATATACCATATGAAATAAAAACATGAAAGGAAGACAAAAATAATATTTCTCTTATGAAAATTCGGCAGCCTAACGGCGTCACTTAAACTTCAAAAAATGAATTAACGAGATCAAATAGGGTCTCTAATCATATGAACAAAAATATAAGTATGACAGATATAGCGATCATACCCCAACATAATAAAAAGTAACTTGAAAGACTTTACATGAAATTAGAACTTTGAAAAATGAGAACGGTGAACGAATCCCTTAAAAATTTGGCAGCCTAACGGCGCCACTTAAAACATCAAAATACTGAAATGAAGAGATAAAATAGGGTCTATCATCATATGAACATAAAATATCAGTATGATATATTTAGAGATCATACCCCAAAAAAATAAAAAGGAACTTGAAATACTTGACATGAAAATAGAACTTGAGAAGGGTGAAATAATCCCTTAAAAATTCGGCAGCCTAACGGCGCCACTTTAACATTCTTAAAATGAAATGATGAGAGCAAGAGGGGGTATCTCATAATATGAAAATGAAAAATACATTGGGATGAATATAAAAGAACATCCTCCAACATAATATCATAGATCATAAAATAAATTACATAAAAGAGATTACTTGAAAAGAAAGAGAGAGGTAGGATCCCTTACCATAGAACGTACCACTTAAAACTCAAAGGTTGGGACCTTGAGGGCTTGGGGGAACCTTGGAAGGACTCCTTGGGAGGTAATGAGACCAGAGCTTTGTTGGGGGAGATTTGGGAGTTGAATGGATGAGAGGATGGCTTGGTATTTATAGGGAAAGTGAGGGGACAAGGCATTAATGGCCAAGGGACACCTCATTAGTGGTTTAAGAAAAACCATGGGCTTTCCCATGGTATTTTCCCTTGGTATTGGACACTAGGTACACCTCATACCTTATCTTACTATTAATAAGTAGTCCATATTTATTACATACTTAATACATCATTTAATGATGTCATTAAACACCTGTAACTTAAAAACTGTATTTTCACTATTCATCGAAAATTCAACTTTCTCAGAAAAATCCCAAAATTTCATCTTAACCAAATATCGATGCCCTAATTTCAAAAATGAACTCCATTTTATAAAATAATTTTCTAAATATTTTTTATTAAATTTTTAATTAAAAAACACTATTCACCCGAAAAAACTAATACTTGACTAATAATTTATGAAACCGTTATTTAACCATTTTATTGAATCACATTACTTAATCAAGGTGCCTAGATTATATTAATGCTTTATTTAAGTGGGATTACTAATACATTTGGTCACATTACTAATCCTAAGCATAAAATCACTATTTGTAATGTACTATTCATCAAAAAATAAGTTGATCTTCTTAGACTCTAAATTTTGTACTGAACATAATTGTAGAAGACCATTTTTTGAAAATCATTACACATTTTTAATTATTTAAGTTTACATAAACAGTTTTTTAAAATATCCTTTCTCTAAAATTCATCAAAAATATGCATACTATATTTATTCGGACATCTGAAAATTCATAAACTTCATCATAAGAAGAAATCAAAATTTTTATTTAAAACAAAGGATTACACAAGGTAGTTACAGTCTCCATAATAGCCCCTTATCACACCAGCATAGGACCTAAGTGTAAGGTGTGCTAAGGTGAGATAATCTGAGGGAGGCTCGGCCAACATCACACGAGTAGTAATTTCTATCAGTTAGAACTTATCGCGAAGGCGATTCCGTTCTATCTTCATACGATGAAGTTCAGCTTGGGTTTGGTCTAGAGCAAAGCCCATTGGTGCTACCTCCTTCCCAAGTTCTGTTAGACGGGCTTCGATCGGTCCAAGACTACTGGGTGAGGCCATCGAATCTTCTTTCTATATTAATTAACCAAGATCAGTTGTATTTAGAGACAAATATCGAAATGTTTAGTTTCCCGCGGTCATATTGACCAATGGTCATATAACAGTCAAAACCCAACAGTCTCATTTTAATTATACTCATTTTATCCAATGAAACAGTTTTGTTGAGTATAAAAAAAATAACACACAAAATTAGGAAAGAAGATTTATTCAAAATTTCGGGTCATTACAAGGAATTTCTCACTTTTTGTCGAGGCGCACAATTTAGTCACATGGTTTTTCAAACTGTGCTCTAATTGTATGCTAGCTACTATCCAAGGAAAGCCTGATCTACACGACTTCCTTGGAGTTCCACATAGTTTGGAAAACCATGCACTTACCATGCATAACGCCTTTTTTCAAGCCTGTACAGTTTTTCTCTCCCCCTTGTAGGACTTCACAAACTGTGCACTCCTCCTCCTGACCAACACAGTGTGGGAACACGGATTTCACTAACCATGCGCCAAATGTGAAACATGCAAAAAATGGACATTTCTTCTATAAGGACCCGACCCCAGTTGCCAGGAGAAGGTGCCTTATTTTATTACATTGGCATATAAACAATGAATATGCTTCCCAAAGGACCAAGTAGTTTAGTAGATTTTGGAAACAAGATATGTAAATAAGTCCAACATTACATATTGAAAGTAAAACAACACTAATTTATTCCATTAGAAATATCCATGAATCCTAGATCATGCTTGCAAGTCATTCATAATTTACTTCTTCATAACCTGAGAAAATGAAACATAATAAAGGGCTGAGATCGAACTCTCAGTAAGAGTAGCTATACAGTGGAATACAATATAAACATTAAACATGGTTAATAATTTAAAATACGTGCCTTTAAAAAAATAAACTTAAACATAATATGGTAGGAATATGAGCTGAGTAAATAATTCCATAATAAAAAATAATCATGGGTATTCTACTAGTAGAATAACCACATGAAATTTCAATTACTAGCCTTATAATGAGGAAACTTCGTATGTTGTACATTCTAAAACATTTTTTCAAGTCCTCTACCAAGAAGTCTAAAAATGATTTAGGCCTCAACAAAATCCATATATCACATTGGAAATAGCCTCGGCCAATTCCACCACTATTTGTATCGTGAGACCTAACGATGCATCGAGGGGATATAGAAGGCCCCACCCATCACATGGTAAGTACAATTAATTCCTCATATGAGTGGGGATAAACATAATCAACATATACATTCATATTAAAACTAACATATGAAATTATCTAACTTTTCCCAATCATTAAACATAAAAACTAACCATTCGAAGTAATATGGTGAATGGTATCAAGACATCACATACACAATAAAAATAGTCATAAACAATCAAATTAAATATTCTATATGACATCATAAATTATTAATCCCAATAATACATAAGAATCAATAAGAGTTTTGAAACAGACAAAAATACACTTATAAAAGCATTAAGTAATTCTTGAGAAAATACACTTTTATTCTGAAAAGAATAGTTATTTTGGAAAAGGATTTGTATAAAACCAGAACTAAAGTAAGATATTATTTTAATAATAAAATGAGTTTTTTATAAATATAGTGGTTTCCAAAGATAGATTATAGAGTTCCCTTGAAAATAGATAAGAATTTGAGAAATTCCCTTGAACCGGGCTTGTATTTTGGAAACACTTTTGAAAGTTTCTTTTAAAACGTGTAACTATCCATAAAATAATAAATTATTTTGTTTTGTTTACACATAAATATTACTCACACATAATTTATGATGAGTAAATAATAATACATAATAATTTCATTCAGTTAATTAGACAATGAAAGTAACCCGAATGAAAATGGAAGTTCGGGTGGAAAATCCCTTACCTTAAGTCCGAATGTGTTACACCCTTGAACTTAAGGTCCTGGAATATGAAATTAGACTTATTAATAAATTATTTAATAACCTAATATACATTTATTTAGTCTATCATAATTATATTTAGTTCATTTATGTTCTTATTGATAAGTTATTATATTGGAATATGTCGTTCCAGAGTGTGTGTTTTCTTGATTTTCATAAACGGTTCACTTGTTTTTAAGTAATGGAGTTCATGTTGAATGTTTTTAAATCTATAGAATTGAAATTAAATATTATTTATAATCATCCAGAATTTTTAATGGTCATTTATATATTTTGGTTACATGGAATGAGGATGCGTCATTAGATGACATCCACTTCGATTATTTGGCGGTATTTGGATTATTATGAACTAGTTTTGTCATATAAATTAATAATATGTACATATATTGGTTACTTAATATTAATTAGGTTATAATACATATATTATAGTCTGTTTCAACCATCTAAATGGTTTTATTACCAGTAATGAAGGAGAAATTTAAGAACGAAACTTCGTCATCAATGAAGGTTATAAAATAGAACCTCATGGACGTTGATTTTGTTTATAAAAATAAATTGAAGGGAGTAAGGATTTTTATGATGGTTCTTCCATTCAACTAATATAATCATAGTATATATATGATACTGAATTTATTATGGTCATTTTTACATAAGAGGTGATGATAGAAAAAGAAAATAGATGAACTTGAAAATAAAAGAAAAGTTGAGAGATCCCTTATGAAAATTCGGCAGCCTAACGACATCACTTAAAATGAATTGATGAGAGAAAAGGTTTATATAATCATATGGAAATAAAAAGGATAGTAATAGTAATACATAATATCAAACCCCAACATATTAGAATGGAAATTTAATAACATAAAAAGTGTTGACTAAAAGAGGAGGGTGAAAGGTTCCCTTACCTTGTAGAGTAACTCCTAGAACTTGAAGGTTGGTACCTTAGGCATTAAGGACACCTTGGGAGGACTCCTAGGGAGGTAAAACCACCATTTATTAGAGTATGGGGGATTTAGAATGAAATAAAATGGATGGATGAGTGGGTATTTATAGTAAAAGAGAGAGAATTGTTTATTAATTTAACAAGACACCTCATTAGTGGTTTTTGTAAAACCATGGGCTTGTCCATGGTATTTGCCCACGGTATTAGCCACTCAGGACACCTAATATTGTATTTTAATCTATACAAGTCGACCATAATTTTATTTTAATTATTACATAATTATGATGTCATTAAACATACCGAAAACTCAAAAGTGTATTTTTACTATTCACGAAAAATTCAAGTATTTTATAAAAATCCCAAAAATTCACCGCTACAAATTTTCGACATGTAGAATTCATAAATGAACTCAATTTTTCAAAAATAATTTTCTAAATACTATTAATTTAATTTTTAAATAAAATCATAGTTAATATGAAAAATAACAATTTTAAAGGTATAATTAGTTTTATATTTTATTGAAAAATTAATTAAGATCTAATTATCTTATTACCTTAAGAAAATAAAATAATATCATTATTTACTATTAATAAGGGTCATATTACTATTCCTAAGGGTATGTTACTATTCACTAAAAATCAAGTTTGTTCTATTAGACACCAAATGACTTACTGGTCACAACTCTAGATGACCGTTTTTTGAAATTTAAAACATAGTAGAGGCAAATTCGTGTTTAATTGATAGAATATAAAATGAATTTATTTTCAAAACCTTGGGGTGTTACATTCTCCCCTCCTTACAAAAATTTCATCCTCAAAATTCATAAAAAGTTACCTAAAAAGATTCAGGTATGTCTTCAACATAAGCTCCTCAGGCTCCCATGTTGCTTCCTCCATCTTATGGTTCCTCCAAAGAACCTTTACCAAAAGAGTCATATGATTTCTCAATACTTGCTCCCTGGTATCAATAATCATGATAGACTCTTCACAATAAGACTGATCAGGCTCAAGTTCTATTTCATCATAGGTGAGTACATGTGTTTGGTCTGGCATGTATTTCCTTAACATTGACACATGGAACACATTTTCAACTTTAGAGTGACTAGGAAGCATTTACAAATGGTAAGCTATGGTTCAAATTCGGTCCAAATTTTCAAAAGGTCGGATGTACCTAGGACATAATTTTCCCTTCTTACTGAATCATATAATACCCTACCACGGAGATACCTTTAAGAAAACATAATCTCCTTCTTGAAATTCCAAATCCTTCCTTTAGTTATCAGCATAGCTCTTTTTCCTACTTTGAGATATTTTGATATGGGTTTGGATAATATTCACTTTTTCAATTGTTTCCTCAACAAGTTCTAAGCCTATGAGATTTCTTTCACCAACATCATCCCAGAAAGTTGGTGTACGGCATCTCTTTCCATATAATGCTTCATATGGTGCCATTTGAATACTTGAATGGAAGCTATTGTTATAGGAAAATTCTACAAGAGGTAAATATTGATCCCACATACCTTGAAAGTCAAGTGAACAAGACCTCAAAATGTCTTTCAAATTTGGAATAGTCTGTTCTGATTGTCCATCAGTTTGTGGGTGGTTGGAAGTGCTCAAATGAAGATTTGTATCTAGGGCCTTCTGAAGACTTTTCCAGAATTTTGATGTAAAATAGGGATCATGATCACAAATAATTGATAAAGTTATGACATTAAGTCTTAAAACTTAATTAATATATAGTCTTTTTAAATGTTCAAGTGGTAAATCTTCTCTTATAGCAAGAAAATGTTCTGATTTTGTGTAATGACCCGAAATTTTGAATAAATTTTTTTTCCTAACTTTGTGTGTTATTTTATTTTATAATCAACAAAACTATTTCATTTAATATAATGGGTATAATTAAAATAAGACCATTGGGTTTTGACTATTATATGACCATTGGTCAATATGACCATTGGAAACAAAATGTTGTGATTATTGTCTCTAAATACAAGTGATCTTGATTAATTAATATAGAAACAAGATTCTATGGCCCCATCCAGTAGTCTCGGTCCGATCAAAGCCCATCTGACGGAACTCGGGAAGGAGGTAGCACCTTTGGTATTTACTCTGGACCAGACCCAAGTGGAACTTCATCGTGTGAAGCTGGAACAGAATCGCCTTCACGAGAAGTTCAAGCTGATAGAAATAACTACTTGGGCAATGTTGGTCGAGCCGCCCCAAGATTCTATAACCCTAGCACACCATAATCTTAGGTCATATGATGGTGTTATAAGGGGTTATGTAACGAGACCATAACTGCCTTGTGTAATCCTTTGATTTAAATAAAAAATGTGATTTCTTCTTATGATGAAGTTTGTGAATTTTCAAATGTCTGGATAAATATAGTATGCATATTATTGATGAATTTTAGAAAAATGATATTTTAAAAATGTTTATGTAAACCTTAAATAATTTAAAATGTGTAATGATTTTCAAAAAATGGTCTTCTACAGTTTTGTTCAGTATGAAATTTAGAGACTAATAAGATCAACTTAATTTTTGATGAATAGTAATTTATGAATAGTGATTTTACGCTTAGGATTAGTAATGTGACCAAATGGATCAGTAATATCACTGAAAGAAAGTATTAATATAATTTAGGCACCTAGATTAAGTAATGTGATTCAATAAAATAGGTAAATAACTGTTTCGGAAATTATTGGTTAATTATTAGTTTTTTCGGTTAAATAGTGTTTTTTATTTAAAAATTAAATTAAAAATATTTAGAAAATTGTTTTCATAAAATGGATTTCATTTTTGAAATCAGAGCATCGGTATTTGGGTAAGGTGAATATTTGGGATTTTTCTGAAACAGTTGAATTTTCAGTGAATAGTGTTTTTATTTAAAGATTAAATTAAAATTATTTATAAAATTATTTTCATAAAATAGATTTCATTTTTGAAATCATACCATTGATATTTGGTTATGGTGAAATTTTGGGTTTTTTTTGAGAAAGTTGAATTTTCGGTGAATAGTGAAAATACAGTTTTTCAGTTTTGGGTGTTTAATGACATCATTAAGGATGTATTAATTATTCAATAATTCTGGTCGACTTATGAATAGTAAGATAAGGTATGAGGTGTCCCAAGTGTCCAATACCATGGGAAAATACCATGGGCAAGCCTATGGTTTTTCCAATACCACCGATAAGGTGTCCCTTGGCAATTAATGCATTGTCCCCTCACTTCTACTATAAATACCAAGACTTTCCCTCATTCATTTCATTTCCAAATCCTCCCCAACTAAGTTCTGGTCTCTTTACCTCCCAAGGAGTCCTCAAAATGTGCCCTTAATCCTCCCAAGGTCCCAAACTTCAAGCTTTTGAAGTTACTCTTCAAGGTAAGGGATCCTACGTCTCTCTTTCTTTTCATGTATTCTCCTTTATGTCATTTATTTTAAGCTCCATGTTCTTATGTTTTGGATGTTCTTTTATATTAATCCTATTTTACTTTTCATGTTCATATGATTATATACCCCCACTTTCTCTCATCAATTCATTTTAAGAATGTTTAAGTGGCGCAATTAGGCCGCCAAATTTTTGTAAGGGATTCTTTCACCCTTCTCATTTTCAAGTTCTATTTTCATGTCAAGTATTTCAAGTTCCTTTTTATTATGTTGGGGTATGATATATATATCCATAATAATTTTATTTTATGTTCATATGATTAGAGACCCTATTTTATCTCATCAATTCATTTTTTGAATTTTTAAGTGACGTCGTTAGGCTGCCGAATTTTCATAAGAGAAATCTTATTTTTGTCTTAATTCCATGTTTTTCATTTCATATGGTATGTCTTTCAAATTTCATTAACATGTTCTTATATCCTTTATATTCTGTCCCTATACCATTTTTTGGATCATTTATGAGTGGGTAACCCATGTCCCCTCTCTTTTCAATATTTTCTAAAACCCTGTAACATAGCCGTTATGCTGCAGAATTTTTCGTCTCAAAATGTCTCTCTGTTTTTCTCAAATTCTTTTATTTTATTAAGTTAATACTCAAAGATATTTCTTCTACAGGGGTATTCAAATTTATATCAAAATGTTCTATTTTAATTATAGGATTTACATACATGAAACCCACTTTCCTTTTTCGTGGGTTTAAAATGACATAAAGATCATGTCTTAAAAGCAGTTTTTAAAACGTTATGATTATGAAATGAAACCAATTTCTTTTATGCTATATGGGTTATTTATGAAATGTTTGATGATGATTTATGTGTCTCACATTATGATAAATACAAATTTAAGGGTGCACCCTGATAGCTCTCCAATGCATTGGGTAAAGACTTAATCTCTAGATATGACCATTTTAACGATACCTTGGTGAATAACCTTGGTAATTTTTTAATGACACCTTGGGGATGGACCTTGGTGATACGGAAATGATTGTCTAAGTTAAATGTTGTAGACACATATTCAAGTTATGAAACACATTATTTTTATTATGATATGCCTCTTTATTTCTTTCTCATGCCTTAAAGTTATTTTTCAAGACTTTATTGATGTATCTCAAGTTCACATGTAAAATGTTTCTCTTGTTTCCCTTACTGGGCCTTCTTCTCACCCTTTCCTTTAATGTATGCTCCCAGGTTATGAGATTTTGTAATGAACTTAGGATTAACAATTAATAATCCTTAAAAGTTGTTTAGAATAATGTTTTATGTTGTTATCATGTTTTATGTTCCTGATTTCCAAGACACTAGACTTTAAAGATCCTATGTTTGTAAAATGTAATGAAATGTTATGTAATAAAAAGGTGGGAT
The DNA here is from genome assembly GCA_963277665.1 of Viscum album. Lineage (NCBI taxonomy): Eukaryota > Viridiplantae > Streptophyta > Magnoliopsida > Santalales > Viscaceae > Viscum > Viscum album. The sequence goes on along the minus strand of OY728158.1, from coordinate 688,541,185 downwards.
GCTATATTTTGTAACACAATCAACAATGACCCATATCACATTATTCTTTCTTGGATTATTTGGTAGTCCCATGACAAGTTCCATTGTAATATCATCCCATTTCCACATAGGAATAGGAATTGATGGCATGACTCCTCCAGGACTTTGTCTTACATCCTTCACCTATTGACACACCAAACATCTTGACACATAATCAGCAATCTCCCTCTTCATGTTTTCCCACCAAAATTGTTCCTTTATATCTCTATACATATTTTTTCTACCAGGGTGTATAGAGAAATTAGAGTTATGAGCATCATGGAATAGTTCCCTCTTTAGCTCAGGAATAATGGGAACACAAATCCTCTTTTCGAATTTCAAAATCCCACCTTCATATACGAATTCAATCAACTTCCCATCATTTATTGCTTTAATTTTATTTTTAAACTCCTCATCATCAGCCTGATAAATTTTTATACTTTCCAGTAAAAAAGGTTTGGAAACCATTTTAAAATGTAGTGATGTGCTACCTTCCTTGATAATTCCCATATCCATCTTTACTAGATCCATGAACAAATGATCCCTTTCAACTCTCATCTTGTTCGTAATTCCATGGTCCTTTATACTCAAAGTGTCTGCCAACTTATTTTTCCTCGCTGGGTGGTAGTGTATTGTGAAATCATAATCTTTGAGTAGCTCAATTAATCTCCTTTGTCTCATGTTGAGTTCTTTCTGTGAGAAGATATATTTCGAACTCTTATGATCTGTATATATCTCACATTTTTTTCCATAGAGGTAATGTCTCCAAATATTTAGAGAAAAGATTACCAATACTAACTCAAGATCATGAGTTGGATAGTTTTTTTCATGAATTTTTAGCTACCTATATTTATAAGAAATCACTCTATCATTATTCATAAGGACACAACCAAGTCATCTCTTTGATACATCGCTAAAAATCGCAAATCCATCATTCTCGGATCGTAGACTCAAGATTGTAGAATTCACTAATATTCTCTTCAATTCTTTAAGATAGTATTCACATTCCTTTTTCCATATGAACTTAACCCCTTTTCTTGTAAAAATGGCCATTGGGTTGGCTAAATGGGTGAAGTTTTAAACGAATAATAACCTTATAAACCAATAAAACTACGTACCTCAGTTGTTTTCATTGGAGTAGCCCACTCTTGTACAGCCTTTGTCTTCACATGATCTATAAATATTCCATCCTTACAGAAAAATTGTCCTAGAAAGAAAACTGATTGGAGCCAAAAATCACACTTTCTAAACTTCTCATATAATTCATTTCTTCTAAGAGTCTTTAGAATAATGCTCAAGTGATTTTCATGATCTTCATATCTTTAAGAGCATACTATGATATCATTAATAAACACCACCACAAAGTTATGAAGATATTACTTGAAAACACTATTCATTAGATCCATGAAAACAGATGGTGAATTAGTTAGTCCAAAAGGAATTACTATAAAATTGTAAGTCTCGTACCTGGATTAGAATGTTGTTTTTGGAATGTATTCCTTCCTCACAAGCAGCTAGTGATATCCAGATCGAAGATCAATCTTCGAAAAATATTGGGCTTCATGAAGTTTATCAAATAAATCATCAATTCCTGGTAGGGTATACTTGTTCTTTATTGTTATAGCATTGATCTCCCTATAGTCAATGTACAACCTCATAGACCCATCTTTCTTCTTAACGAAAAGAATAGGGGCTTCCCATAGAGAAATGCTAGGGAGAATAAATCCTTTATCACTCAATTCCTCTAGTTGTTTCTTTAGTTACACTAACTCTGTAGTGGCCATTTTATAAGGGTTCTTTGATATGGGCCTTGAACCAGTAATTAAGTCAATGGATAACTCAATTTTCATCTCTGGAGAATGTCTAGGTAAATCCTCTGGAAAGACGTCAATATATTCTTGCACAATAGTTACATATTCTATTTGGACATTCTTTTCCTCACCCATAGTTATTACATTCCCTTCCTCCACACTAATTTAATTTAGAAGAGCTACTATAGGTGGATCTAGATGAGAATCAGATGGTGAGGTTTCTGCTTTAAAGATAAGAGACTCTGCACCATTCTCAAAAATTGTAGCTTCCTTATTCTTGCAATAGATATTTGCATCAAAATTTGATATCCAATTCATGCCAAGAATTATATCAAAGTCAATCATTGGTATGATGATAAGGTTAGATACTAAATCATGTTTATATGACTTGAGGGGGGCCGATAACTCTTTTATTAAATCAAATTGGACATGTCTAATTTTCTTGGAAAAATGGAGAGATATAAATGAATTCGATGATCCAAATTCAAATAAAGCATTGTCTAAATCTGATAAAATGATTAATGTACCTGCCACCACATCATTAGGGACATCAATATCAGCGTTTTCGATCGCATAAGATTGTCCTTTCTCCCTTGGCCTTTTCTATTTCATGTTTCCTTGACTCTTTGGAAAATCATTGGAATAGTGTCCCATATCCTTACAATTATAGCATTGAACATTAATGGATTCTTTCTTCCCCTTACAATCACTATCAAGATGGAATTTCTGTCCACATTTGTAGAATACTCATTTTCCTATTAAGAAGGCACTAGGGTGTTTCTTTCCATAATTGTCACAGTGAGGAAATTCAACTCTTCAATTTTTACCTGTTTCCTTATTTCCCTTCCCATAGTTTTTAGAATCCCTCTTCTTCTCTTACTTTCCCTTAAAGTCATAAGACTTAGATAATTCATTTTCTATCTTGATATAACATGAAACTATATCTTCATATGATGAGAAACTCTGGGAGACCAGAGCCCGCCGGAGAAATGGCTTTAGGCCATCAAATAATCGATCAATTTTGATCCTCAAATTTCATATGTAGTCCACATCATATCTTGATAACCTCGTGAAGTTATCTTCATACTTTGTAACATTATCATCTTCTTTCATCCTCATATTCAAGAATTTCCACTACATATTCGATCATTGTTCATGAGGAAAATATTTCTCTAGGAATATTTCTTTAAAGTGTCTCTATTCCATCTCTTCTATTTATTCCATCTCCTTTGTGTTTTGGATTAATGACCACAACTAATCTATATCTCCCAATAGATGATAAACTTCTATAATGACCTTATTTCTTTCATTACATCCCAAAGCGAGAAATATCTTCTCTAGAGAACTTATCCACTACTCAGCTAGAAATGGGTTTGTAGTCCCATTGAATGATGGTGGTTGTTGTCGCATAAAGAGATCTAACATAGATCCTATACATGGTGTATCTGGATGATCCATACAGGTAAGGTTATTTTTCATAACTTGAGTAAGTTTCCCTGGTATATTTATAAGTTTCTCAACACCAGATCCAACATCATTATATTGCATTCGAGGGAAATCCCTATAGGGGACACGAGCATTCATGTAGTTTCCATTCCTTCCACTAGGCTCCATTTCTAAATAATGGCATACACAAGATTAGGGTATGAAGCATAATGTATAATCTTAACTTAACAAAATACTTTGCATAAATTAAGATCTTATGCATGGCTAATCCCATATTCACAAAAAAATGGTTTCTTTGAGGAAAATTTTACATTTAAATAGTTCATAATTACTTGTAAAAAAATGAGAATTATCCTAAGCATATCCCTAGGGAGTGTCAATACCAAGAGTGAAGCAAGGCCCATTTTTATGTACTAGGATACCCCGGTTCAAGAAAAAAACTCCTTGTCGGATCTTTCACTCCAATGTATATTTGTGCTAGATCCACCTCTACCTGTTTGTATCCAGAGAGGGATGTAATTGCTAGAAAGATCCACATAATCTATTACTTACCAAAATACTAGTATGTTATTCTATGCTTATCCTAAAATACTATCTTAGTGATTTGTTCCTTAATCTACATTTTCTAAATCTAGTTTCCAGGTTTTCTACTAAACTTCCTCTGATACCAAATGTAAGGATCCGACCCCAGTTTCCCAGAGCCAGTGCCTTATTTTATTACATTGGAATATATATAAAAAATATGCATCCCTAAGGACCAAGTAGTTTAGTATCTTTTGGAAAAAAAGATACATAAATAAGTCTAGCATTAAATCTTGAAAGTAAAACAGCACTAATTTATTCCATTATAAATATCCATGCCTCCTAGATAATGCTTGCAAGTCATTCATAATTTACTTTTTCATATCCTGAGAAAATGAAATATAAGAAAGGGGTGAGATCAAACGCTAAGTAAGAGTAGCAATACAGCGGAATACAACATAAACATTAGACATGGTTAATAATTGAAAACACATTCATTTAAAAAATAAACTTGAACATAATATGGCAAGAATATGAGACGAATAAATAATGCCATAATAAAACATAATCATGGGTATTCCACTAGTTGAATAACCACATGAACTTTCAATTACTAGATTCATAATGAGGGGAGTGCATATTCTAGACATTCTGAAACATTTTTTCAATGCCACATCCAAGACTTCCAAATATTATTTAGGCCTCATCCAAATCCATATATCACATTGGGAAAGGCCTCAGCCAATTCAACGTTTATTTGTCTTATGAAACCTATCGATGCATATAGGGGATATAGTGAGCCCCACCCATCACATAATAAGTCCAATGTATTTCTCATATGATTGGGGATAAACATAATCAACATATGCATTCATATTGAAACTAACATATGAAATTTATCAAACTTTCCCCAATCATTAAACATAAACACTAACCATTCGAAGTAATATAGTGAATGGTTTCAAGACATAACATACACAATAAAAATAGTCATAAACCATACAATTAAATATGGTAGATGAAATTATAAATTATTAATACCAATAATAAATAATAATCAACATGAGTTTTAAAATAGACGAAAATACTCTTATAAAACCATTAAGCAATTCTTGAGAAAAATACTCTTTTATTCTGAAAAGAAGAGTTATTTTGTAAAATTACTTTTATGAAACCATAACTAAAGTAAGATAATATTTTCATAATAAAATTAGTGATTTTATAAATATATTGGTTTCCAAAAAAAATATTATAGAGTAACCTTGAAAATAGATAAGAATTTTAGAAATTCCCTTGAATCGGGCTTGTATTTTGGAAATAGTTTTGAAAGTTTCTTTTAAAACGTGAAACTATCCATAAAATAAGAAAGGATTCTGATTTTTTTACATATATAGATTACTCAAGCATAATTTATGAGGAGTACATTGAGTTAATTATACAATGAAATTAACCTGAATGAAAATAGAATTTTGGGTGGAAAAACCCTTACCTTAAGTCTGAATGTGTTCCTCTCTTGAACTTAAGATCCGAGAATATTAAATTCGAATTATTAATAACTTATTTAAGAACCTAATATAAATGTATTTTTTTTATCATAATTAGTTTTAGTACATTTATGTTCTTATTGATAAGTTATTATATTGAAATATGTCATTCTGGAGTGTTTGTTTTCTTGATTTTCATAATCGGTTCACTTGTTTTTAAGTAATGGAGTTCATGTGGAATGGTTGTAAATATCCAGAATTAAAATTAAATATTATTTATGATCATACAGAATTGTTAATGGTCATTTCTATCATTTCTTTACATGGAATGAGGATGAATCATTAGATGACAACCACTTCGATTATTTGGCGGTATTTGGCTTATTATGATTTAGTTTTTTCATTTAAATTAATAATATGTATATATACTGGTTAATGAATATTAAATAGGTTATAATAAGTATATTATAGTTTGGTACAAACATATAAATTTTTTCATGACCAGTAACGAAGGATAAATTGAAAAATGAAACTTCTTCGTCCATGAAGGTTATAAATTGGAACCTCATGGACGTTGATTTAGTTTATAAAAATAAAAGGGAGGGAGTAAGAAAATTGATGGTGGTTCTTCCATTCACATAATATACTCCCAGAATATAGATGATATTGGAGTTATAATGGTCATTTTGATAGAGGAGGTGAGGATAGAAAAGTAAAATAGACGAACTTGAAAATAAAAGAAATGTTGAGATATCCCTTATGAAAATTCGACAGACTAACGAAGTCACTTAAAAATAATTGATGAGAGAAAAAGGGTATCTAATAATATATACATCAAAAGTATTGAAGAGGAATACATAATATCAAACCCAAACATATTAGAATGGAAATTCAATAACATAAAAGAAGTCTTGACTAAAAGAGGAGGGTGAAAGGTCCCCTTACCTTATAGAGTAACTCCTACAACTAGAAGGTTGGGACCTTGGGGATTAGAGACACCTTGGGAGGACTCCTAGGGAGGAAAAACCATTAGAGCTTCAAGGATGATAGATTTTTAATGAAATAAAACGGATGGATGAGTGGGTATTTATAGTAAAAGAGAGATAATTTCTTATTAATTTAACAAGACACCTCATTGGTGGTTTTTTTAAACCATGGGCTTGCCCATAGTATTATCCACTTGGGACACCTAATATATTATTTTATTGTACACAAGTTGAACATCATTTTATTTTAATTATTACATCATTATGATGTCATTAAACAAACCGAGAACTCAAAACTATATTTTTATTATTCATGAAAAAATCAAGTAGTTTAAAAAAATCCCAAAAATTCACCCCCTACAAATTTTCAACGTGTAGAATTCAAAAATAAACTCCATTTTTCAAAATTAGTTTTCAAAATATTATTAATTTAATTTTTAAATAAAATCATAGCTAATTCAAAAAATAAAAATTTAAACGGTATAATTAGTTTTATATCACATTGAAAAATTAATTAAGATCTCATTATCTTATTACCTTAAGAAAATAAAATAATATCATTATTTACTATTCATAAGTTTCATATTATTATTCAAATTACTATTCATAAGGGTGTGTTACTATTCAAAAAAACTCAAATTTATTCTATTGGACTCCAAATGACTTACTGGTCATAACTCTAGATGATCGTTTTTTGAAATTTAAAACATAGTAGAGGCAAAGCTGTATTTAACGGCTAGATTATAAAATGCATATTTTTTCAAAACCTTGGGGTGTTACATTTTCCTTTTCTCTTTATCCTGAACCCCTGGGACACCCCTGAGATTCCTCATACACCTATTAATCACTCCATTAACCAAAATTAATAAATTTAAACCAAAATATAAACAAGTATATACATTCACGAAGTTCGGGATCTTAAAACCTCCCCACCATATAATGGTTCATCCTCGAGCAGCCCTTCCCAAGTAACACTAAGCCTCTGAAGAAAAGATATTGGACCACTGAGCCTATATATCTAACTCTCTATCCCATATTTTCTTTCTAAACATTCCCATGCTTCCACAAAACTCAAACCAAGGCATAGTATTTCCCTAAAAGTCCTTCTCACTATGATTCATAATATGAACTCGATGCTCCTCAAAGGATACATTAGCCTCAAGATCAAAATTCTCAACATAAATCAAATGTGATGTGTCTAGATGATACTGAATAATTTGTGAAACATGAAAGAAATCGTACATAAAAATATACCATTGTGAAATATCTAATGGGTATGCCACCAGCCTGAACCTCTTCACATTCTCAAACAGTCCAACATACCAAGGTTCTATCTTACCATGTTTCTAAATCTGACGGTGACCCAACCTTGGTGAAACCTAAAAAAACCCATGGTCACCCATCATAAACTCAAGAGGTCTATGATTCCTATATGCATATGACTTATACCTACTCTGAGTTATAGCCATACATTTTAGAATCAATTGGATCTACTCTGATGTCCCCAACATGAGACTCGATCCCAACAATTCTGACTCCCCAGCTTCCATCCAAAACAACGGAGATCTACATGGTCTACCATGGAGTGCCTCATATAGTTCCATCAGAATTATAGCATGTTAATTAATTATTTATAAAAAACCATTCAGTGCTATATGATTTTTCTATGATCCACCAAAATCTAAGACACAATCCCTCAACATGATCTATAATACTTGAATGCTACGCTCCAACTGTCTGTCCGTATGCGGGTGGAAATATATACTCAAAAATACATGGGTACCAAGTTACATATATAATCCCTTTTAGATTCATTATTTAAAACAAAAATCATAATCTGAAACTATAGTTAGTGTAACACCATGTATCCACACTACCTTTCAAACTTACAACTCACCCTACTGGTCTATGGTGAAGGTTTCTCAAATCAACAAGAAGTGAGAAACTTTAATAAATAGATCCAAAACTACCCAAATCACATTATTATTATGAGGATTACTTGGGATAACCACCATTAAATCCATCATTACATCATCCCATTTCCATTTTTGAAAGGTTATTGGCTTCAACAAACCACCTGACCACTAATGTTTTATTTAACCAACTGACAGGTAAGGCATTGTGCCACAAAACTTGCAACCTATTTCTTCATCCCAGACCACCAATAGTACTTGTGCTGATCATGATACATTTTGGTCAGTCTATTATGCACTTCACACATTGATTCATTAATCTCAGGCATCAACTCTTCCCACATACACATTAGCACAACAACATGAACATGAACATAAACAACCCCATCCTTGCCAACGATCTAACTAGAATATGACTCCCCACATTTAAAACTTTCCCTTAAATACAACCATTATGAATCCTCATGCTTCTTATCTTTGATTTTTCTTATAAGCATAGACTTAACTTCTAAGGATGCAAGGTTCATCTTCCCTTGGCTATCCTGCTCCTCCAGGTGCATCTCAACAAACAATGCCATCATCTTTCACTCAAAACTAGACTCCTGAACATCCTATTTTTTATTTTTTTGGCCTAAGGCATCTGCAACACTATTTCCCTTTCCTGGTGTGTAAACCATCTCAAAATCGAAGGACTCTATGTACTAAACCTTTATTCACTACTAAATATTCAAATCTCAGTGAGAGAAAATGTACTTAAGGCTATTATAATCTGTATACATAATAAATTATTCTCTGAACAAGTAGTTCCACCAAAACATTAAGTAATTCACCATCACGTCCCATTCAAGATCATGATTATGGTAATTTATTCCATGTGGAATTAGTTGAAGTGACCCATACAGCACAACCCAATCATATTGTATCAACACTACTCCAATCCCCACACCGGACGCATCATAAAACATGATATACCCTTTTATTGACTCGTGTAAGATCATAATCAGTGTAGTCGTCAACCATTTAATTAACTCTTGGAAAGCATTATCACATTCCCCATTCCACTGAAACTTGATACCTTTCATGGTTAATCTCAATAGTGGTGATTCCAAATAGGAAAATTCGCTGATGAACATTCAGATTTAACCAACCAAACCCAAAAAACATCATACATCATAAACATTATTGGGCTATTCCCATGACATTACTGCCTACACATTCTTCAAATATAATTAAATTCCTTCATCAAAGATAATGTAACCCAATAAATGTTTCTTTAAAATCAAGAAATGAAATTTTCATAGCTTGATGTATATCCTATACTCTCTCAGTGTACTCAGAATGATGTCAAGATGTTTGGAATGATTTTCATGAGTTTTAGAGTACACTAAGATGTCATAAAAAGAAAAATATGAACTATTCATGGTATGGGTGAAATATTTGTTTCGTTAGAGCCATAGACACTGATGTTGCATTGGTTAGCCTGGACTTCATCACAACATACTCATACAAATTGTACCTGCTCTTAAAAGTATTCAGCGATACGTCAGAAGGTCTTACTCAAAACTGATCATACCCCGACCTCAAATAAATCATAGAGAACACTGATGAACCTATTAATTGGTTAAATTGATCATCAATTCAATGAAGATAGTATCTATTTTTTATTTTTATCTGGTTTATCTTACAATAATCAAAACATAACAACAATGATCTAATAGTTTTCTTAGAAAACAACACAGGAGATCCCTAAGGTGACGTTCTAAGATGGATAAACCCTTTACTCTGCAAATCCTACAACTGAGTCTTAAGATCATGGATTGATGTTGGTGCTATTCTATACGTAGAAATGTAAACTGGTTCTACCCCCAGAAACAACTCTATTGTGAACTCAACATATCTCTCAGGCGGCATCCCCAAGAAGTCCTCAAAAAATACATTCTAGAACAGATCCACCATAGGAGGAAAGAAATGTTGTTCTACTCCCTAGTCATGAAGCATGAAACAAGCCACTTGGGCTATGAGTTCACCCAACCAATAACCAATTGGCCCTACACAATTCTCCTGAACATCCCATTCACTAAGGTGGATATAAGTGTCTCTCTCAAGATATCTAAATGTTTTCCTATGAAGATAATAGTCAATGTTGGCTTGGTACAACCCAAACCAGTCCATGCCCAAAATTAAATAAAATCTTGACATATCAATCATGAAAAAATCCAGCAGAAAATAATACCAACCAACCTCAAGAACACACACCATATATTTCTTGATATTTTTTTTCACATCGCTAATAATTTATCAATTGAAATAACCCCACATATATGCTTCATTGCTAAGCCCAAAACAACCACAAACTGAGAAGAAACAAAAGAAAATGATGCACCTATATCCAAAAGAACAATAAAAAGCATAGAAGCTATAAGAATTGTACTTTGAACAATAGATGGTCCAGCTTCACCACCTCATGGTAGGTTGAACTATATGAATCGGATCTATCCCATTTCCTCGGGCCCCAATCTGAATTCCTGGAACAGCACTACTCACTAATATGGGTTCTCTCCCCCTAGAGAACCACGCCCACCACCTCAACTGGTATGACCAATCGAGCTCCAGCTGCCTGCCTGATATGGGGTAACTGACACTCTTTCAGCACTCAGCAACTACCTCTACCCGCTATACATGCCCAGTTGGCATGGGTTCCCACATAACCTATTAATGTTCCCGATTCTACCACACGCTCGGCACTAAACTGTTGGTCGGGAACACTGACCATGAATATTCCCTAGCATTCCACACTGATAGCAAGAAAATTGGTCGCTACCCTGAGAGACTAGTTACTTCCTATGATTACTATTCCCAGCACCACCCTAATGGAGACTCTAAAAGTGGCTCTTCCTACCACCAAAAGTTACAACACTATATTTTGCAACTGAAACTTCATGTCTGGCACCAGATGCCTCCTTGAGGATCCATTCTGAAATAAGGGCCTAATACACTACTTCAACAACTCTCTTAAAATGGAAGATATTCACTTGTGACTTGATCTCATGTTTTATTCCATCTTAAAAATGTATTTTCACATCTTCCTCATCACTTAACAACATTGAAATAAAGATTGGTAAGTTAGTGAACTAGCCATCATACTCCATCACTGATATGCATCCCTAGGGCAACCTCATAAATTCTGCATCCTTCTCTTATCTCAAAGTCTCTAGATAGAAATGTTATAGAAACATTTCCTGGAAATTATTCCATGCCATACCATCATCCTGATGAGTCTAGACCTAAATATCCCACTAACACTTTACCAGGACTCGTATCAAGTAAGATTACCGATTGAATATCTTCTCAAGAGGAGTCTCTATGTGATCAAGAATCATCTTAATGGTCTTTATCCAATATTCAGCTACATCAGGTCCACCCTCTCCTACAAAAGTCGGAGGGTGTTGCAGCTGAAACTCCCTAGTCAGTTCAAACATACTCAGCAAAACCACCCTGGGTCCCCTTCCATCATCAGTATAAAATGGGAAAATTTCTCATGGAACTCCTCTTTTCACTAGTATCCCAAGATCATAGGTTTTCTATAATCCAATTTTAGAGGAGCATTATCTGTGATATCTTCCTATTTCCCAACTAGCACATGATGTCATGGTGGCATCCTCGTACAATTCCAAACATGCACCTCAGAAGTCATACATAAAGCTTTCAAAGTTTACACAAAGGAAGGATCTCCACTATCCATTGAAAAATCATTCACCATACACTATTCCAAATGATATCACCACTCCCTTTTAAACTAATTCCCCAAACACAACACAAATTTTTCCCTTAGGCACATTTCTCATTTCACGACTTATTACAACCCACATTATAACTCATTTACACCCCTTTATTAATCACACTTATTTAATTTAACTTTCATTTTATCTTCATTTAACCACTTATATCCTCTTTATTATAAACCATTTTCTTAAAATTTTCAAGGAAGTAAAATGAATTCTACTCTACATGCCCTCCACACCCATCTCGTGTGTGCCTATCATGATGCATGCCACCTATATCTCTAGGTGACTAAAGTGATACATGAATGAACAATCTCATATCTTTCTGACCATGATAAAAATATCATAAAATAGTCACATCACACAACAAGTGCATCACCCAATGGTGAAATTTCATTAAACTCTAACAACACATATCAAAAAAACAATTCCTATCCTAGAAATTGGGTATTCCCCTATACATGGGTCAACTACTCCCATTTATGATATCACTTCCCAGACCCTAACACTTATTAATCTCTTATCTACTATTCCCCCAAATAGTATGGAACAAAAAAGACTATTTTGATACCACTTTATAACATCCCCAACCAAGAATCCACTAAACCAGTGCTCCTTGTCGAGTCACCACATGACCTCAAGTGGGCCTCCCCGTATGCCAGAGGTTTATGACTAAAAGTGAGGTTCTAATAGATCACATGGATAGACTATAGCCTCTTTACTATAGTATTCCATAGTATATAAAATATAAAATAAAAACAAATAAACCAAAACATGCATTACCAACCATTTTTCAAATAGAGTACAAGACATGAATAAATAAGTTAATATGTCATGTCATGATAATAGTGCCAAAGTGAAAAAAAATAAAGACAACCATTTGAACTCCAAAATAGGTCCAAACTCCAAGAATGGATCCTCATCTATGAATGTCCCAATCCCAACTCAATTCCATAGCATAGGTCCTTTTCCTTTGTCCTGACCAACAACCATGAAATCTGCTCGAGTACCCAATGGTGGCCCAAGAAAGGTGTCAGTTCAACTCAATAGACCACCACCAATGGTGTCTACCAGATATCTAGTATAAATATAAATTGCATGAAATAACTAAATAATTTAAATAATTAACAAAATAAAACCCATGTGACATTAGATAATAATATTTACTTTAGTTGATTTCATTATTTGTTTCATGGGTTAAGAATTTACGTCATTTACACAACATCCCAATCCGATCAATTACCAATCCTAAGAAATAAGTCAAGTTTCCTATATCCCTAGGGAAATCCATTTCACAATCATTTACATCACACTTACCTTGAATCATCAGTCCATGTAGTTTCATCCAATGCAACCATTAGGTCCTAGAGCACCAGTCAGGTACCCTAAACCGTGTATTCTAGGGTAGGTTAGAGCGTTAATCCAACCCAACCCATAGGTAGAGCCTTAGTACTTTACCCCAGCCATGGGAGGATCCTCAGCCCTTTATCCCCTACCAAAAATCCATGTGAACATTCTTTTCCATCTGTTTACCTCATATGCCAAACACAATCAAAAAACATAACATACACATTTCAACAATCATTCAACATGTAGGTCGTTATTAATCTTTAGCCCATTATCTCACTTACCATTTACATCACATAGCATATTTAACCCATTTCCCTTCCTTATGTATTAACCCATTAATCATAATCAACAATTCACATACATCATCCCATTTAACATAACTCATCACTTCATATTTCTTGACCCATTCACACTTTTCCATTACAAATCCATAATCCATTTGACAATTCACATTAATCCATTTTTTTCATTTTCACACCATGCCAAAAAATACCTAAATCTATTCAAGGTCTAGACATAACCATTCATGTTTTCCCTTTTAACACAAATCAACATTACATCATGTTAACCATGGCCTCTACTTTATCACAAGTTAATTTCTTACTCGAAATTTCAATTTTACATGCTCGGGAACTTTGTCACACCCCATAGGTGGCCTTAAATCAGTCAAGTCAACCTCAAGGCATCCCATAAGAATCATGAGGGATTTAATTCATCATTTAACCAACCATTTTACTGAATATTTCTAAACATAATAAATTCACATCAAGATTAATTCAATATAATAACCACACATTCACAAATCTATGAAAAAACTATGGGATATACCGTATAGACCACCTACCTCGAATCTGAAGATGAACACACCCATAACCTTAGCCTTAGATCCTAATTAAATAATCCTTTGAATCCACAACCAAATATCTATAAAAAAACAAGTATTTTAGGACTTTTGAAGAAGAAGAACAATTATAAAATCTCTAATATAGAAAAGAGAAGCAATAATAGAATTAGACTTACTCGAAACTTCAATCTGCAACAAACGGTGATCCAAATAGCCAAGAATTGAAGTATAACCACCATTGGGAATATATGGGAGCTTTAGTTTGTCACTAGGGTTCCAAGGGAGAGAATGGGGAAGAAAATAATGTGAGAAAATTAAAATTTAGAGAGGGAATTTTCATAATTTATCACTTTTAAATGAGGTGCACGGTTTGGCTATATGGTTTTTCAAACCGTGCACCAACTGTGTACCAACTACTATCCAAGGAAAACATAAGCCACATAGTTTCCTGGGATTTACACATGGTTTATAAATACATCCATCAACTATTTGGAATGCCTCTATCTGAGCTCGTACAATTTGGCTCTCCCCCTTGCATGGTTTCTCAAACTGTGCACCCCTCCTTCTGGCCAGCATCGCTTGTGTCCATGGTTTTCTCTAACCATGTGCCAACCATGAAACATGCAGAGAATGGCTATTTTTTACTTTTCTCCATTTCCCAAACACCAAGGAAACCCCCCAATATTCCTCATACACCCAATAATCATTCCATTAAACTAAATTAAGATATATGAACCAAACATTAAACATGGATATAAATTCATGAAGTATGGGATCTTAAAGATGCATTCATGGGGAGAACCTTCATGTTATATGTTTTTTATCACAAAACGTACATTTTTAATATATTCTTCATGGAGTACCATAATAGTTTTAGCATAAAAATAGTGGGTAGGACTTCTAGGGTAACCAATCTATTAGTTCCCTTTATGGGTAGGACTTTCATGTCAGCTATTAATTTTTTTCATATAAGTAGGATCATTATTATATTATTTGGTGGAGAACTACCATAGTTTTTATTATAGATTCCATTATGAGGACCTCTATGGATTCTAATCTCTAATTTTCCATTATGGGTAATGACCTTCTAATCAGCTATTAATTCATCTAAGAAATCACACCTACAACATTTAATATGGGGATGACCTCCAGAGATGTTGTCTTAGTTTCTATTATGAGGGTCTATGTACTTGAGGATTTTTATGAGTCACTGATAGGTGTACCTCCTTATATTTCAATATTATAGCTATGGAGAGAACCTCCATGGATTGAATCAGGAGAATGATCTTTATGACCAATCATCATACCATTTCGGGGAGGACCTATATGGTTGATTTTATGATGAGGTCTGAAAGATCATCATGATTTCATTTGATCAAATATAGGACCTCCATGGATGATGTTATTCTATAAGATACCATGAGTAGGACCTTCATGATTAAATATTTTCGTGTCATGGGAAAAACATCCTCGAAGGGTACACCAGGGAGAAACTCAAGACATACTAAGTAAAGTACTGTGGGTAGGGACATTGTCGTGAGTTCTCTTGGGAGGAAATCGAGAGAGAATAATCTTATAGACATGGGTAGACCTCGCTAGCTATATTTACCATATTCTATTGATGAATTATGGATGGATCCTTAGGAAAATTTTGAAATATGATGAGAATCCTCAAGGATGTCAGTTTCCACATGGGTATGAAGCCACCCCTTGATTATTTATTTCCCAAGGTGATTCCTTATTCTAGAAATTCTAAAATGGGTCATAGGGTTTGAAACCTAAATCATAATTGGGTTCATGTAGTGTGGGAACTAGCCTCCAAGTATATGATCACTCTAATATGGATCCCCCATTACTATTGTTATACAAAAATGGGCTTCATGGGTATTGAAATGAATTGAGATATAAGAAAACTTGAGCTCCATTAGAAAAATTCCTTTTGATATACCTCCTCTTGATGCCCCTTATATAGAAAACATGGTATGTGGCCTTTGGGTTTATCACTTTAAGATATTTATAAGGGTTTAAGTCCCCGCAACACTAGAAATTATGGTGACTTGTGGGATCCATCTCAATTAGCTCCTGAAATATTGTGTTAATTCGCTATATTTCCTTCTATAGCTTGTTAAAATAAAGAATATATTTGTTTCTATTCTATGGGGAAAATTATTGATGAGATTAAATGTGTTCATAATGATAAACTCATTATCTACGGTCCATTATTGATTATATTTCCATTAAGGTATCATCTACTAGAGGCTTTTGTGATCCACCTCTATAATTATGATGGATTCAATAAGTTGATACTCATAAACTATGGAATACACCAACTAAAGTTAGAGGAATTGAATTATGAAAACATACATTTGGGATTTGGAGACACAACCATTATTGTATTTAAGTAGTATGTCTCCTACATTAACTGAATATGTATAGAATATTGAGGTTCCATGTAGTCACCATCAATCTATCCATCGAGATTGACATAAGATGGTTCATTTAGTGATACCATATTGATGAGACCAGAGATGACAAATGGGTAAAACCACATACAAGGAACACATCAATGTAACATCATATCAAAAAATTCATGGTTGGCCAATCTCTTTCACTAGTAAGGTATTTCACATCAGGTTCCCTATTTATGTTCCCACACAAGCACCATGCCAATGCATTATCATTCGCTACAAACATGCATTCAAATGGAAAGTTTCTATTGTGAAATACTAGTGAAACATTGTATGGAAGATTTTTTAGAGAGGATTAGAGGTATTATCATCCATTAATTTGATGTATTTCTATATATGGTATTTTTTATAGATTAAATATGTATTTATAAAATGCATCTTTGAAACAATGTTATTTACCTTGACTGTGAGAGTGAAAAATTATTACCATGAATCAATATAATAATCATTATGTATTAGAGGTTTTACAACATTCTCCTATTAGTTGGTCATACAATGGTTTTATGTCACAATGTTGGGAACTCTAGAATTTATTTTTATCTATAGAGGTTCTAGGTGTTATGACATTGGGATTTGGCCCATGGTATGGATTTTCTTTATATCCCTCCAAAGTGAATCAAAACCAACATTGTTTGATTGAACTTAATAGTAAATTTCATACCATTTACGTTCATTTGAGGAGTATCATCATGGTAAATTTTTTATTTATACAACCATGACCAATGATGAAAATTTTTATGGTTGTGCACCAAATACCATGATGTTATTCTTATGGTCATGCAATAAAGTCCTTCATTAATTTCATTTTAAGTCCCTAAAATTAAGACCATAGTTTCTTATAGTTTAAGTTCATATTACTATGAAATATTCCAAGAAGTTTAATTTCATGAAAAATAAAAAAAAAAATCTATATAGTTTAAATTCATGTGGATAGAATGGTTAGTTGAATGGAACCTTGTAATGGATTTCATATGAAATATTCATGAGAATCCTTTTCTGGATCAACATGATAGATACATTTGGTGAAGGTAAGTAATTTTCTTACACTATGTTAGAGTCTTGTATACATATATGTCTATTTGGTTGGATTATTGGAAGCTAGAACAATGATTGAGATCTATAGAAGAGAGTTTGGTGTTTCCAAGATGGGGATTTAAAGCCGAGGGATGTCTCACTGATAAACCAATGATGGGGACCCTCATTGGAAAGGGAATACATGATTTCTAATAGTCATAGGGTCCTATTGGTTAAGGAAAAAATCCCAAGAAATTTCTATTATGGGATTTTGAATCCTTATAATCAAATGAATACATGATCAAAGGGGATCATGTTGGCAGGAATTGCCTATATTTTTATTTCATGAGGCTATATATAAGGCTTGGATAATGGTATCTCAATGCATGTCTATCTAGGAAAATGAATTTTGGTATGTTATTTTAAATTATAATTTTATCCCAATTAATGTACATAAGTGAAGAAGTCTCCTCGATGGACTTCATTTTGGATTATTGTTATGATATATTTATACAAAACCCCTATATATAACTAGGGAGAAGTGGCACACAAGTATCGAACCAGAATGATGTATTGTCATAGTATGGATTTTATGGGAATATTGAATCATATTATGGATAGACTTGGGGTATGGGACCCTATAATGGAACATGGATGAATTGTAACCCCAGTTTGGAACATTGAAAATGTGGAATCCTGAAATGGATGGCCTAGAAATGGCATTCCCTATAATGGAACCTGGGTGAAGTGGCACCCTAGAACCAATGTACTAGGAATTCAGTGCCCTAGACTGAGTGGCCTGGTTGCTTGGATCCCTAGAATGGGACATGAGTGAAGGGTTCCCTATTATGGAACCTAGGCCATGTGACACCCACATATCGAAGGAATGGGATAGTGGTGCCCTGGTATTGGTTTACTATGCTAGTGGCACCGTAGTATTGATGATCTATAGTGACTTTGGAAAATTTAATCATAGTAATGGTATTTGAGATAACCTGGGTGAATGGCACCCTATTATGGGTAGCTTGAAGTGGGTTCCTTCACCCCAATCCTAAAGGATCTTAATGGAATTTTTACTTCATAAATTATTACTATTAACATAACAAAATGATACAATTACCTGATTTTCTATTATAATGATTTTAATAGACTTGTATAGTCAACTGAAGTTAGAATAGAGGATTAATTATGAATGTTAAAGGTCTGGAACACTTAGATCTCTCTTTATTTTTCTCCTTCTTCAATTTGAGGGGTGAGTAATTTTTATAGGAAAAAGGAGAGTATGGAATAAATCCAATAGATTAACCACCTCTCATTATCTAGTAAGGTCAGAACCTCATATAAGGGGAGTTGGACATGGATACCTATTATGAATGTGTTTCACATAAGGAGAGTCGAGTATGGTATCTGGGTGATTAGAATATCCCTGATTATATATGCATGTTATGTATAAGGGACATGGGTATAGAATAAATTCATGAATAAGGGGCCATATTGTAATAAAGTCCTCCATTCTAGGAATCGAGGTGTTATCTAATTCTCTTTCCCCCCAATATTTTCTTTATTCAACTAAGTTTACAAGCTTAGAAAAATGAGTGATAAGAGTGAAAAAACCTAAAAACAGTTCTTAGTGTCCACAAAATAATGGTTCTAAGAATGATCTCAATCTATAAATTATTTTATCCTATATATTATTATTTTTCATAGGATATATCCACATATAAATCATTTATTCTATAACAAGACCATGAGTAGTAACAATGAGTAGATTATATCCTATTCTAATAATACAATAAAATAAAAACATTATATTTGAGAAAAAATTTAGTTTATTATATAATCATTCTTATATATCTTTTAATATTGAAAATAAAGTTAAAATTACTTTAATTTCAAATCAAAAAACATGAGTGAAAAAGAGAAAAATTGAGAAGAAAAATATGGCCAAAGTTGTACTCAAGGATTGTGATAGTAATAGACTATTTTTTTAATATTTGTGGTTCTAAATAACATATGTTAATAAATAAGAAGGTTCTAAATAAATTGATAGACTAATATTTCATGCATAATTTTAAACAAATTATAATTTTTTTATGGTTTTTAAATCATAATTCCCATTAATTTAATTTTTTTAATAAAAATTGGGAAATTATAAATGAGGAGTTGAGATTGTTTAAAATGAAAATAGAATATAGAATTTCAAATATTAGTTCTAATTTTTGAATTTTTCTTGACCATTTTGTTTAGTATTGAAATCACTATGTTGTTTGAATGTTTTTAGGGTGTTTACCAAAAAAATACTAGCCTACCAAGTCATCCCTCAACTTAGGCTGTGATTCCACTTATCCAACTCAAGGATAGATGGTCAGACATGCACATAAAGATGAATTATTCCTAATTACAAGTTGTGAATGGGGTATTTCTCTCATACATAAGTGGACCATAGAGGATAAATCCCATAGGGAGTAAGGGGATAAAGGTAGGAAGAGGCTGTGTGTGTGTGGTTGGTATGTCTCTGTGTGCAAGTGTAATGCCGGATTCAATCCCTAGAGCAGTCACTTTGAAGGCTCATCACACACTATGGATTAAAAAATCATTCCCCTTCTTCCCCATTTCTATGTGGGACTGCTTAAATTGGGTTACTATTCATTTGTTACTGAAATGTCATCATCCAACTACATTCATGCCTCTACCCAATTGAACATACCATGCCACCATGCTCCTCTATGATACTGCCTCTCATCTTCACCGACCACCATCTACAATGCCACTATATCACCATAAAAAATCATGACTGACACCGAAGGAGCTCATTCTTGAGCTCTTTGCTACTATCTAGGGAATCCACCATTGTGCGTTATCCCTAGAGACTTAAGAAATAATCATGAATCCATTTCGAGCTTCATCCAACCACGTCAAAGGCCAGATGAAGGATAATATGGATGCCACCATTTCCACACTTTACATCACTGCTCCAACATCCAATGCACTACCCATGAAAAGCCCACATATATCATGCACACTGAAGGAGACACCTCCAAGGCCCAGTCCATTATATATCTTGGTAAATTCCATTATTTGTAGATAATTGAAGAAAATATTTTCAAATATTCATATTCAAATGAGAATCCAATTTTTAAGATACATAGATCCTTGATAATGATATATGAAGAAGGATAACACCTCTATAAATAGAGGGGATTTTCATCGATACGGGGAGTTCAAAACCACATTGTGGAGTGAGAAAACCCTGCATGTTGTAGCCATTTTAATGTTTTATTTTTAATTTTCTTTTTTTTTATTTTGGATTAGTTTTATTTTAATTTTAATTTAGTTTTGTCCTGTAATTTCAATTTTCATTTATTAAAATAATTCATTCATTTTTTTTATTTCCACCCATCTTATTCTTCTTCTCATTCTTATTCTTATTTTTATTTTTATTTCTTATTATTTTATTATTTTAACATTTTCTCTTTATATTATATGTATTTTTTTTCTCCCCACTTTCTCCCTTCTTATTCTATTTTTATATTTGTGATTTCATGTGTTTATTCACCTATTCTTATCTCTCCTTTATTATTTTTATTTTATTCTCTTCTTTTAATTCTATTTTTATTCTTCTTCTCATATTTTTACCCACCAAAGTGATATATTACCATTGAAAATGAGGGGATAACCCCAGGCTTGTCCCGAGGGAGTATAAGTTGTTCTTGAATTATTGCTTAAATTTTATTTTATGTTTCTGGTAGATGTGAGTGGTATGAATGGGTGTGATGATTTTATCCCAAGACATAAAATTTGAATCAATTTTTTTATTTTATTTCATTTCTTTTTCCCCTCACCATTTTATTAGTTATTCACATGATGAAGTTGAGATGATCAATGGATGAAACAAAATTCAATGGAGTCGTCTCCTGGAAGATGTAACACCCTCAACCGAGGTATTCCATCAACCTTGATTACAGGAGGAGGTGAAATTTAGATTACTTAAAAAATTCAAGATTTAAAAATTTATAAATAAAAATATTTTAATTCATCATGATATCTCACAATTGGATTATAAAACTAAAATGAAACAAATAAATGTCAATAAAGATAGAACCCAAAACTAAACTCAGAACCAGGTTCCTTCTTCTTAACACATTCTATTTAATATAAGTTTAAATTTTTATTCTGCATGTCATTTCAATATTTTAGAAAGTAATCAAAAACTCAATCATTTATCACCATTTTTTTTGAAATAATAAAAACTATAAAAATAAGTAGTTTAAGTTAATTAGAATAATTATGTGAGAAAACTAAGAATCTCCTCAAGTAAGATGACCCTGTTCAGCCACTGTGTTTCACAAGGAAAATAATTTTCTTTTCGACACCTTACAAAAGGCATGCATCAAAAATAGAATCATTTTTGACGATCTAATCATTTTCTTCTTATATTTTCTATTTTTAGATTTTATATAATTTTATTTACTTTAAAAAAAATAAAAAAAAATTCCCTGATGTTTTCAAATGATCATTTTTTTAATACATGGAATAGTTACTCAAGGGTGAAAGATCAAAAGGAAAGTGCTACACAATGTTTTATAGGAACTCTGAAAAATTATATGTGAACTCACATACATTTCCAAGAATATGACGAAATGGAATGACACCAGAAATTCATTTCATGAACTGGAAAATGTGCTTAATGAAGTCAAAGTGGATTATTAAAGACTGAAATCCAAGAAGGAAGTGTCCCTGGATAAATCCAATTTTACGGAAGACATCAAAGAGGTTGAGGACCAACTCAAGTACCATGAATCTATAGAGAGTGAATATGAAGAATCACATGCTAATTGGAATATAGGAAACTATTCATATCGATTTTGGAGTAACTGGGAAGAAGATGAAATGAAATGATATATTACTATCTATAAGATTGAAGAATTTTCACCTGTTTAACTATTACAATCCATGGAAGATGATGATTCCATTAAAGTGATATAATTTGAAGAAAGTATAAAGGACCCCAACTACCTACTTCCACTTGACACCATCCAACTCCAAGAGGCACTCATCATTGAAGAATAGATTAAAGGTAAACCAATTCATGGAGTTGATCTTATCTCAAAATCTATTTCATTTTATTTTATTCAATCTGAATTAAGTATTAATTCCCATTTCTTTGAATTTTCATATTTAGATAGTATTTTATATACCATATGGGAATATGATAAAATTGAAAATACACCTGTTGAGGAATACATGGAGCTCCCTAACATTGATGAACATACATTTGAGGTAGCCCATGAAGAATTCCAAGTAGCTGAGCCTGAGGAAATCAAGATTGGAGTTATTAAAAATTAAATAGGGAATTATGATTTACATTATTCATTATTTAAATTCTGTTTTATTAAAAATAAATTCTAACCATACTTTTGAAATTACAATTCATGTAGCGCACATTAAGCCAGCACTGGAAAATAAAGAGGAGGTTGGATGAGTAGCAACCAAGAACGAGGAAGATCTATACTTCAACCCACCCCCACCACGCAAGTTGTACTTAATTATAAAGGACTGGGATCTGGTATACACTATTAATAGATCATTCCTCACCAAGAAGGAAGATGTGGAATCTGGGAAAAGCCACATGTGGTTGTCCAAGTCTAAGAAACTCTATCCACCATTAATCTTTGGATAACAGCTAGTATTAACCTCTAGAGAAAGTAAAAATCTAGGGCCCACTTAGGGAATAATACAAATACTTATGCCTTTTACTTTATCTCTAATACTTTAAATTTCAATTTCAGGATTATTCTAGAATGCAACTCACTCCCTCGTTCCTTTTTTATCTTAAATGGAATGATCCTTATGCTTAATTGAGTAAATTTATTTTATAGGTTTGTGATGGAATAAGGAATCCCCCAAACAATCAAGGAATAAAAAGAACTAAGATTTATTATAAAGGGAGTTCACTTTTAATTTTTATCATTTAAAATATCTATATTTTTGTTCAACAACATGTTTTTATCTTTAAACTAGAAATTTCATGCTGATATTTGGATTTATTCTCTACTTGACTTGTCTAGGAGACATGAGTATCTTAGAAATCCTATAATTCCATGATTTATATTTCAATGTTAATGAGATTGAATGAGGGAAATAGAGAATTTAGTCATTAAAGTGAATCATGGATGTTAAAGTGAGAACTCTTTCTTTGAAGGAATTAGTGGATTCACGTAAATGAAATTTCCCTAAACATTTTTCACATATTAAATTTCTAAAATTCATGTGAATTGATTTTTTATTATTAATAATGTCTTGAGTGATTTTCTAATGTCATATATCTCATTCCTGAGAGGACTTCTAGACCAAGTACTTCCTATTTTATCTTAGGAATATTCCTTGAGTGATCTTGGGACATTTCACCGACCAGAACTTGCAATTGAACTTGTCATAGTTGTGACTATACAAAATAAAATTTAAAATGATTGAGGCATATTTTGAAAATCCCTTATCGTTAAATAAAACATTAACAACAATCCTTTTCTAAACCCTAGAAACCATGAATGGTCATGTTAGGAATGAACCATGTTTTAAGTCATTTGTATCCATTCCTATCCTACTCATAATATTTTCATGATATTTTAAATATGAAGTGTGGGGGTGAATAGAGTCATGAATAAATATATTATTTCAATTTTAAGTAATAAGAGTGGGGGTGTTGCATGTGGGTGTTGAGAAAGTCTATTTAATATTCATTGTACATTTGATTGTTTTTACCCTCTTGAAAAAAAAATATAAAAAAATAACAAAAAGAATTAAAAAAATGAAAATAATGGTTTGTGACATAGAATAATCCAAAATCACTATCATTAGACTGGTGATTTTTTTCATATGTGGTTAGGTGGTGGATGTGAGGTTTATTCTAAGCATAACTTTTTATAAAGAAAAAAAATGAAAAGGTAATTTTAAAAAAAATAAAGAAAAAAATTATAAAAGTAAATAAAATTCAAGAGGGTGAACAAAACATTCATTATGATTTATTTTGATCTTAATCATACTCTAATTTTGAGGTAAAGTGGCAGTTTCTACTTCGAAGGGTATAGTTTCATTACAATTTGACTTTTGATATCATTATTTATACTTTAATAGAGAAACCTCATACTTGATCCTTAGTTTCTAAACATTAATTCTTACCAAACTTAATCCTCATAATAATATAAACCTTTATTAAAATTCCTCCTGATTTTATGTTCCCTTTGTCTTTACAAATTAGAGAAAATATTTCCTTTAAAATCCTATAGATAAAGAGAATGTTTTCATTATATAATCACAACTCTACTTCAATTACATAAAGATAAATGAGTGAAAATATTCAAAAGATAAGTAGATCATGATATGGAATGTTTAATAATAATTAACTATGGAGCTTTATATTATGAAATAAGGAGTTTCATCATTTTTAAAAGGGAAAAATTAAAATATTTGAGTTGATTGTTTCTTTAAAAAATGAGAAAATGAATTGATATTTTAGGTGGAATTTGAAATTTTGAATTAACATTGATGATTTTTTTGAATAATAGTAAGATTTCTTCCCTATGAATTCAAAGTTAAGATTTACTAATTGATTACAAGAATGGTTTATGTGTGGGGGTATTTGACAGACTAATATTTCATGCATAATTTAAAAAAATCTAATGGTTTTTTATGGTTTTTAAATCATAATACCCATTAATTTAATGTTTTAATAAATATAAGGAAATTATAAATTAGGAGTTGAAATGGTTTAGAATGGACATAGAATGTTGAATTTTGATTATTAGTTCTGATTATGAAATTTTTCTTGATATTTTTTATGTTGAAATTACTCTGTTGTTCAAATATTTTTAGGGTTTTTACCTAAAAAATAATAGCCTGCTATGGAATCCCTCAACTTAGGATGGAATGCCACTTAGCCAAATCATGAAGAGTTTTTTGTCCATGCATAGTAAGAGTAAGGTCACCGAGTTTCAAGGTGTACAGTGGGGATTTAGGCCCGTGCATAGGTGGCATGTGGGGGATTGAACCCACAGGGAGTTAGGGTGGGTCAAAGGCCCACACGAGCTTTGATTGTGCAGACCGTATGTCTATTTTTGCAAGTGGAAATTAGGAACCCATCCTTGGAGAATAGATTTTGAATGCTCCTCACACACTCTATCTTAAAAACCATTGTGCCCTTGCTTCACTGCTTTAATGTGGTATGGATTAAATCAGGTTATTGTTCATTTTTTACTAAAACATCGTCATCATGCAGCATTCACCTCTCCACCAACTTGGACACACCACACCACTGTGATCCTTCATGCTCTCATATTCATTATCCTCTATTTTCAATGTCACTGCCTCACCAGAAAAATCCATGGGCAACCCCAAGGGAGCTTGATCTTGAGTTATAACATCTCATATTTTATCAAAGGTGCAGAACATTTGTTTTCAGGTAAAATTCCTTTGTTTGGACATATTAATGTTTCCTAAGGGAGTCAATGAGGTCTCATGGGAGTCCAGGGATCGTTCAGATCTTAGAGAAAAAAAAATAAAAGAGGAATACTAGGTCGCACATTTAATAGAAATCGTGCAGTCCTTCCTGTATGGTTTCTCTAATCATGTGGTTGCGGATAGTGGGGTGCTAGGGGTCATATGGTTTCTCTACAACCATGTGACCCCAAGTGCATGGTCATGAACAATTGACTACCCTCATGGGAGATTTATTTTGCAGGGTTTTTCATGGTTATCCAAACCATGGGCCCAACTCATATGGGGTTCCCCTAAGAGAAGAACACGGCACATGGTTAGTACATAGTTTGGCTAACCATGCATCCAAACAGTGTTCCCCTTAATGTTTGGGTGAAATTCTACTTTATTTCCTTAATGAATGTTTTAACCCTCCTTCTTCTTCTTTTCTTTCTCTCCAGTGATTTCCACCTCCTCCCCGAAGTGTGAAGCCTCCTTCTTCCTCCTTAGGTTTTGAGAGAAATCCTCCATATGAATATTGTTTCACTCACCCTCAGATCCATATAAAATCTCTCAGTAATCTATACGATCATTTAGCTTTACTTATCCTCAATTCCATCCTATGTTGTGCTATTTATTTGTGACCTATTTTTCCCTATTTTCAGTTTGTTGGATTATTTCTTCATTTTCTATCATTCTATATTGATTTAAGCTTCGACAATAGATTACTGGATTGCTACTACATCAAGGTAGGTAGTATAGGTATTTCTCACTTGTTTTGTTACTTTTTAGATGATGTTACATTGTGTTGAATGTTGTATTCTTATAAAGACACCTCAATATGTTTAATAAAATAATTTAATGGGTTCATCATATAGCTTGTGAACCTACATTACAGAAAAAAAAACATCCATGGGTTGTTTTCCTTGTCATTGGCCACCCCTTTGGGTGTTCCCACATTAATGGCCTATTTTCCCATTGCCTTAAATTGTAAAACACATTGTTCATGTGTGTTAAACTTTAGTTAAATGCATTAATTTAAAATTTTAATTGAAATTAATTGTGATCCATGAGTTGGGACCCTCTTTAGATGCATGATGCTTCATGCTTATTGATTGGCCTCAGGTTTTATGCCTTATTTCATTGCTTTACATTTATGACATGTCATGTTCCTTATACTTGAGCTTATTTCTTAGACCCTTGTGGTTATTCCTTATGCCTTATGTCTCATTGCCCCATGCTATGGCTTATTCCATGTGCCTTATGCCACATTTTATGCCTTGTGTTTATTTACATAATTGATTCACTCAAATTGTATAACTTGGATAACTTTTTTAGCTTTTGGTATTGAAATTATTATTAATGACATGGAATTATATATGATATGACTTTTGATATGTGGACTGGTTGTTATTCCTCGCATGTTAGGGGCTGGGAGAGAACACTGGTCCAGACTTATGGATGTCGTAGATGGAATCACCGTGTTTGGTTTAGAACTACTTGATGCACCGGGATAGATACTTTATCTTTCCTTGTACAGGTTCTCCGGGTGGATTATTTTATACTCATGAGTGACACTCATTCCCTAGGGGAGAAACCATGGATGGACTCATTGGAAAGATGGTTATTCCATGCCTCAGTTGATACATGTCCCCCTGTGTGAGATATTTGGTACAGACTCAAAGTTCACCATGCCATTAATAATATAAGGTATGCCATTATAGGTCACCATGTAATGACTCTGTGGAATTGGTTATATATAAGACTCCTATATAGTCCCTTAGGATTATTTATAGATTTCCTTGGATGGGATCCAAAATCCATCATTAGATTTGACGGATTTCTTGCTTGTGTAATATGTGATGTTTCTTATTTATATTCTAATAATGCTTATAATATGTAATGGGAATGTGACTACAAAGCCAAAGCACAATCTTTGGGATTTCCTAACTTGGTTTCATTATTATTTATGGGATATATTTCCACCATATCACTTGTTTAGGCACTTGAGTTCAGACATCCATCTTAGGCCTAAATAGGTGGTATCGGGTGGGTGTCCATTTAGGTACCCAGACTGAAGTAGTAACTTATTTATTTGTTTACTTCCCTACATTTATCATTTATGGAACACTGTGCATGAAATGGATTTTCCTAGACACTGTTGGTGGTGCACTACTGAAATGGTATCTCACACCCTGTGTGGGTCGCCTTTGGTACCCAAGAAAACTTCATGATTGTAGGTCTAGATAAAGGTAATCCTACAACTTCTAGTGCTTTATTGATTTAAAACCTTAGGATAGAGTATTGGGGTATAGGACCAAGTCTTTTCTTTAGATTATTACAGTATTAGTTTTTTTCTTTTTGTATATTGTTTTGGCATGTAGAATATATATGTATCCCTTATTCCCCACGTACTCATATTTTTTATAGTTATATAAATATTCATCATATTTTGGTATATATTGATTATTCATCTTTCACTTGTTTACTTATATTTCATGGTTTAATTACAATATTTTTTCTACTTTCTATTTCTTATTCCTTCTTCTTCTTATTATCTATTCACTACTATTGTGCTCACTCTGATCAATGAGGGAATTATCTCCCCACAGACACTCCTTATTCCCTCGTAGCTAGTTGGAAGCCTTTAATATTTGTGGAGATGCACTTGTGGTCTTGTGGCCCACCGTCTCTGGGCTCTGGTGAGTGGAAACTAGGGTGGGATGCTACACGACCTCTTTTCCCCTATCAAGGGCCATCACCGTTGTGAATTATTACTCAATCCTAAACTAAGTTTTATGAATTAATTTCAAGATTTATTTGTCCACTTCAAAGTCCAAATGAAGGATAAGTTGGTTTCCACCATTTTCACACTTCACTTCACTATTTCCATGTCCACTTCAAACCCCATGAAAATCCCACATCCACCATGAACGCTGAAGGAGACCCCTCTAAGGCTTGTACCATGCTACATCTTGGGAAATTCCATGATTTTTAAAGAATCAAAACCAAGATATTTAAATATTCATATTCAAACAAGAATCATATTTTTAAAGATACAGACATCCTTGACCATGAGATATAAAGAAGGATATCCCCGCTATAAATGGAGTGGATTTCCATCAAGAGGGGGATTTCGACACCATACCACGGAGGAAGAATCTCCTTCATTATACTTCCATTTTCATGTTTTCATTTTGTTTTTATTTATTTTATTTTGGATTAGTTTTATTTTAATTTTAATTTAGCTTTATAATGTAATTTCACCTTTATTTTATTAAAAAAATTCATACATTGGTATTCTTTCCACCCATATTATTTTTCTAATCATTCTTCTTCTTATTTTTATTTTAATTTATTATTATTTTATTCTTTTGATAGTCTCTTTATATTATATATATATTATTATTTTATTTTATTTTATTCTTCTCTCTCTCACAATTCTTATTTTATTTTTATTTTTTTGATTTCATGTGTTTTTTATCTTCTTATTCTCTCACCATTATTCTTTTTATTTTATTCTCTTCTTTTTAATTTATTTTCATTCTTACTCACTTATTTATATTCACCAAAGTGATCTCTTACCCTCGATAGTGAGGGTCTAACCTGAGGCTTATCTTAAGGGAGGTTAAGGTATTATTGAATTCTTGATTAAAGTTTATTTTATGTTTTTGGTAGATGTGAGTGGAATAAATGGGTGTGATGATTGTCCCCCATGACATGCAACCAAAATCTATTTCTATTGTTTTATTTATTTCCTATTCCATATCTCTATTTTATTAGTTCTTTACATGATGAATTTTTGTTAATAAATGGATGAAACAGCATTCAATAGAGCCGGGTCCTGGAAGATATCACACCTTCGACCAAGGTGTGTCATCAACCTTGATTACAGGAGGAGGTGGAATTTAGATTTCTTAAGGAATTAAAGATTTTACAATTTCTAAATAAAAATATAGTAATTCATAATGATATTTCATGATTGGATTGTCAAACTAAAATGAAACAAATAAAGGATAATAATAATGGAATCCAAAACCAAACTAAGTTTCAAGTTCTTTCTTCCTAACTCATTCCGTTTAGAATTGCATGTTAGTTTAAGATTGAATGTTCATTCTACTTGTCATTTCAACATTATATAAAGTAATAAAAAATCAAATCATTTATCATTGTTTTCATAAAATAAAAAAAACAAAAAGAATTATTTTAAGTGAATTAGAATAAGTAGGTGAACAAACTGAGAATCTCCTCAAGTGAGATGACCTCGGTCATCCACTGTTCTACACTATGAAAATAATTTTCTTTTTCCACACCCTACGAAAGTAATGAATAATAAATTTAATCATAAGGTGGAATGTTTTTTAAAAACTAGAAATATTGGATAACTATAATACAAGGTATCTATATAAGATTCAACTTGTAGAAAATACATATTGTTAACTGATGGGATAATTTTGGATAATTTTGGGAATAATTTGTTAATATTGAGACATATTTTTAAATTTATAAATGTAGCTAAAATTTCCTATAATATGTGCATGATTAAGGTAATAGAAGGAGATTTTATCAAAAATGGAAGATGAAAAATTGGTTGTATTTAATAAATCATTGGTATTGAATATTTATAAATTCTTTCCAAAGATAATGAAAAAGTGTTTTATCATAAACTACTTAGAAATTTTAATATAAACTATGTGGAGGGAATATCAAAGTATAGTGAAAAAAAAGTTATTTTATAAATAAAATAAACATAAAAAATGTGATTCTATATTATAATATAATTTTACTAATAAGATAAAAAACAAGAGGAAATTTTTCAAGATATTTTTAAAGCTAATCCATGTAGATATATATGGTCTTATAAAAATAAAAGGTTTTGTTACTCACATGTATCATGTATTATTTATTGAATATATTAGTATAATGACTTCTATAATCAATTACTATGAGAATACACTAAAACATACCACTCAGACAACAATACTCTCATTCTTGAGCTCTCTGATCAATTACTATGGTCATCCCCTCTTCTGTTTAAATTAAAATATGGATGGAATGTTACTCTTGTATATAGGGAAGTTGTTTTGGAGGTTTAGAATATGGACCACTTAGGAAACCCCCTCCAAATGCTTATTAGAAAACCAAATGATAAAAAAGGACTCTTAATGGTGTAGAGTAGAAAATAATTCCCCAAGCTTGGTTGTGATATTAAATATACTGAGGAACACCTTTCCTGCTGCCAAAATAAGAACCAAAATCATAGCACCCCATTCAGGGAGGAAATCCAATCCCTCTCCCAGCTAAATGATCTATTAACTGTTAAAAAGAGGTTGGACGAAAACCAAATAAATTTCATATTGTTATAAGATTTTGATATGAATTGTAAGACTGTCCACTGATTGTATAAAGATAAAATAGTTAAGAGAGATAATAATTCAATTAACATTAATGGTTGCCTCTTCACTGCAAAAAGTTTCATTTATATTGTTGTGGTGGATTAATTTTAGGGTATCTATTCTGATGATTTGGTTGACATCACCCACTTAATGATTGAAAATATTTCTCCTTGCATTGAGGAAAACCAAAACCAAAGTCTTACCTGAGCTCCTGTGTTAGAGGAAGTAAAAGGAACACTTTTTTCTCTCAATATTGATAGTTTTGTTGGTCCTGATGGTCTCACTAATAAATTATTCACATTTTATTGGAAAAATTTCATGATGAGGTGTTGAATTATGTTACGGAATTGTTTTCAATAATGCCGCTATAAATTATGTAATTAACTCTAACTTCATTAATATTATGCCTAAGAAGTATAATTCCATTGACATAAAAGAATTTATGATGGATGAAATTGGAAACACTATCCATAAAATAATTAGCGAAGTCATTTTGAATAAGATGGGAGGAATTATTAGGGACATCATCAACCCAAATAGGTTTGGTTTTAACCCTGGTAGAAGAATCTAAAACTATCTATTTATAGCTTCATAAAGTGTCAACTTAATGAAGAGGAAAGTGAAGGATGGAAAATTTTATCTTAAAATTAAAATCTCTAATGCCTTTAATAGACTAAAATGGTTCTTTATTATTACTTTTCTCAAGAAGTATGGATTATCCATTTCTTTTATCAGATTAATCAGCATCATCATCAACTATTCAAGGATTTCCATTCTAATTAATGGACCCCTGGGTATTTTTCAATTGTGTTAGGGGTGATAGGTAAGGATTTTCTCTCTCAAGTCCTATATTTTTTATTTCTGAAGATTACATGATTAGATGCATCAATGATCTAGTTAAGATTAGGATATACAAAAAAATCAAGGCTACAAGAGGAATCTTTACTCCCTCACACCTCCTTTATATTAATGACATCCTCCTTATTAGTCAGTCCTCTAAAAATATATCTTCCATCAAAGCCATATTTTCTCACTATAAGTACGTTGTAGGTAAAACCATTATCTAGAATAAATCTTTCATAATATTTGGCCATGGATTGCATATTACCAAACAAAAAAGGATCACCAGAACTCTAGGAGTGAAGAAGATATCCCTTACCTTTATCTACCTTTGCATACTCATATTCTAGGGAAATATCAGAAGCTACTATCTTGAGAGTATATATTCTAAAATCATAAACTAGTAGTCCAGGTGTAAAGGAAAGTATATGTCTCAAGATTTAAGAGTTTGGTTGGTCAAATAAATGATCACATCCAAATTTTTATACTCCTTGTCTCTTTATATATGGACCATAAGTCTTATTAATTACCTTAAAATAAATGATCGGGAACTTTATCTTGGCTGAATTTGTCCATTAAAGGAAACTGATAACAGTTTCATAGAAATAATGAATCAAAACTATTAATATTGGGGGATTAGACATCAAGGAATTCAATGTTTTTAATGATTCCCTTATCAAGAAATTCACTTGAAGAATCCTGATATATAATTATTTTTCTCTTGAATTTGTATTAAAAAGATTCACTATAAAGTTTTTGGATACATATCCTCACTATATTCCCAAATATGTATATCATTCCATCATATACACATTTAATCATCTCACTTATAACTCCAAATAGTGGTTTACATTTATTCTAACCTCAAATACAAGAATACCCATTATCTCAATAGGCCCCTTAAAGACATCATGGATGTCCCTAAAAAAGGCACCAAATTTCCATTACTAATTTTATCATCTATAGTAACATTACTGATGAGATTTTTCCCCCTCATATTTGGATCGAACTGTAGAGGTATTCCTTTGTGGATAGGGAAACTCTCATCTAGAAGCCACATAGAAATGGGCACCTCAATTCCAAGGAATACAACAGTATGAAATGTGATGGATCCACCATTATCCCATTATGTCTATTAAAATTTAGTAAAACTTTCATACAACCTAAAAGGATTATGCTCCTCTAAAAAATATGGAATGGTCATCTACCTACCCATGACCAAATGTAGGGAACCAGCTTAAGGATTACATTGGCATGCCACCTATTCCTGAGGATTGTGGAGAACACAAATCACATCACTATGAGTTGCATCTTTTCCCTAAAAATATATAATTACATTCAGGACCTATTCATGATTAAAATATACGTAGGAAGTTATCTCAAAATCCTGGTATCATTCAACATCAATGCCAGTTAGATTGAATAGGTTCACAATATTAACCTTATAGCTATTGTCTGAAAAATTTATTTCATAGGAAATGATATAAATTCACTAGTTTTTTATAATCAGTCCCCATCTATTCATGTGGGTATCTTCATCATACACACGGGTGTTTTTAATCTATCCAAATTAAAAATAGGCGTGATGGGAACCGCTATTTTTGGTCATAGAATATTATGTCTATTGATTGTACATGGAAGGCCCAAAAGATCCCTAGTTTAAAATCCATTTGCTAGATTCCCCCACTCTCATTATAGACCATGGTGAACATTGATGGTTCATCCTCCAGCATGATAGGGCCTTTAGGTTGTAGAGGTATCTTCTACACCCATTGTGTCTTCATCAAAGGTTTCTTACACCATTATAATGGAATTGAAATTGTATATGAGGCTGAGTTATGGGACATAATACATTCCATCAAACATGTTGTCCACCATTATTAGAATTCCCTATGAATAGAGTCTAATTATGAACTTGTTGTTGAATCCCTGAAGGCTATATATAAGAATATCACTTGGAAGGTGCTACCTTATTGGATTGAATATCTTTATTCCACTATTCATCTCAACCTAATTGAATCACTTTCTTACAAAGAATCCAATCAAGTTTTCAATTCCCTAACGAAGACAGAAATTATGGAAATGGGCACAATATTGTCCTTTTGGATCCTCTCCTACTGTGCAATTTTTTTGATGTGGATATATAGGTTGATATCCACTCTCATCTTTGAAAAACCCCTTTTAATACCTAATATTATTGTTTACTTATTTATTTATAAAATTTAGAAACGAGTTTGCTCAGATCCTAAACCCTTTGATTAAAAAAATCTTAATAATAAATGGTAATTAAAATAAATTCAGGAAAAT
Source organism: Viscum album (assembly GCA_963277665.1). Taxonomy (NCBI): domain Eukaryota; kingdom Viridiplantae; phylum Streptophyta; class Magnoliopsida; order Santalales; family Viscaceae; genus Viscum; species Viscum album. The sequence goes on along the minus strand of OY728158.1, from coordinate 688,506,532 downwards.
TATATTATTTAATTGATGTACATGTCAATTTGATCATTCTATTATCATGATGTATGAGGTTACCCAAACCCACACTCTCGGATCTGGGAAAAAACACTTTCTTCCACCACGGTTTTTTATACAATGTGAGGAAAACCAAGAAAAACATATCTTTAAATTATATCAATTCCATAAGTTAGATATTAAATCCCATAATAAATCCACAATACTAAGAACTTATAGTATTTTTTTTCTTGATGACTAACTATTTAATAAACTCATTTTACAATACATGTTAACATTTCTCTATAATTGAGACACACTATACTCCCTTCTATACTTCTCATAAGTTATACTCATTTTCATAACCCAGTCAATGGAATCATAAGAAAGGGGTGATCTCAAATGCTCAGTAAGGGAAAAAACTCATCAACATGTCATCAAGGTTTATATTTTTAATAATATGTGAAAACTTGTGTAGGGAGGAGAAATATTTTTAAAAAGAACATTAAATAATAAAAGTTGTTCAAAAGTATTAATAGAAGGATATGAAAACTAAAATGAAAAAATATATGTCATGGTAAAAGTTTGTGATATAATAAACATGAGCCAAGGTTCATTATCGTATGCATATAAAAAAAATCATTTTGTTCAAATATATCATAATAAGGGATTATTAAATAAACATAATATAAAAAAATTAAACCAATATTTCTTAACTGTGTTCATGAAACAACTTGTGAACATAGCTATTTAAATCATGGTCACGCATAAAAACCTATAAACAAATCTATATACATCACTTTCCAATAATAAATAAGTTAACACAACTAATTACATCATGTTTACACAATAAACTTGTGAAAACATATACCCATGTCATGTTCACAAAATAAACCTGTAAACAATTCTACCCACTTCCCATTCAAACAAAAAACTTTTGAATAAATCTAACCACTACATGTTCACAAAAAACCTATGAAAAAATCTACCCACATTACGTTCACAAAAAAATATAAAAACAAAGCTACCTGTATTATATTCACACAATAAACTAATGAAAAAAATCTATCTACATCATATTCACATAACAAACCTATGAATAAAGATTACTTCATCACATTCATGAAAAATATCATCATCTTAAGTGATATGAAATTTTAACCAATACACTAAAATTATATGTATCACAACACCCATCAATCATCTATACATATGTATTCCATGTGAAATCAATCGGTCATCATTTCTTGGAGAACCCATGGAAAGAAAATGGATTTCACAACATTTCTAGATTGTATCGCTAAAATTGAACTCAATAATATAAACAATTGATACCCTCAATTGAATTACCCCAAAAAATTATTTTATAATAATATTTAACGGTGATTCATGAAAAATAATTCCCAATGGAATAAATCCTTCAGACATAAATAGAAAAATGTAAGAAAATTCAAAAAGGAGTTTTTAGATAACACTTTAATCTATGGTGTAAAATATGATGTTGTGGTCCCTTGGAAAAAGTAATTTTTGAAAAAGTGAATTAAAATTTTTTAAAATCATTTAATTTTATAAATCACATGAAATAGTGGATCCTTTAAAAGGATATAAATACTATTTGAAATAAATTTAGAATAGAATATAAAATAAATAGAATTAGAATGAATTTTTTTAACATATTAAAATAAATTTTTTAAAATACCACGTCATAAAAAGGGTAATAAAACATTATTTTGAAAGTGGAAAAGGTAAATGTGAATATCATAAGAGATAACACATTACTAAATTTTTAAATATAAAATTGAACATTAGAGGGAATATAAAACATTTATATAGATAAAAAAGTGGTTATATGGAAAAGATGAGAATTATTCTTAACAACTTCTTAATTTTATGAGAATTAAATTCAACATGGAAGGATATTGGAAATAAATATTATTTTTTAAAAAAATTGGAAGAAAAAATATAATAAAATACAATTTAATGGTGGAATAACATATTAGTGTAAGAATGAAGTTCATGAAAAAACATCATTACTCAAAGATAGAGTTTCTGAGTTACCAATATACTTTACAACTAAATAAAAATTTAAAAAAAAACCTTGAAATAGGAGGCATAAAATTGAAATTAAAATACCATTAATAAAAGATAATTCATGATGTTAGATACCCAATAGGTAGTACATGTAACATCCTGAGATTTTAAGAAATATATTCTTTCAAATTAATTTAAATTATTTAATATCTTGAGTTACATAAAATACATATTTTATATTTCATTATATGAAACACAAATTTTATCTTAAATTTAATGCAACATTGAGTTTCTTTGATAAAATGTGTTAAACGCAAGACTAAGTTTTATGAAACAATAATATACTATTATTAGTTAATATGATAGTTATCAACAAGCTATTGAAAAAGAGGGAATTAATAGGATTAACTAATTTATGACAATGTGGTTTATAAATTTATATATAATAAATTCTTTGGTGACAAATTAATTATAAATGAAAATAAAAACTAATTGAATATAAAGGATATGTTTTTAGGAAAAACTATTTTATGCCCACAAAGGAATTTTATCTTAATAAATTAAATTAATCACTGTTATTGAACGATATTGATGAAATTTATATGTTGAATAAAATATTTTTCAATTCATCTAATGAGTTTTAGAGGTATAAAATAAAGACAAATCTAATTTTAAGCATAAAAGGCTATATTTTTTTTCTAAAAGGCAGTTTTTCCATCTTTTAATGGAAGACATGATTTAAAAATAATTTTGATATTTTAATAAATTTTATTTTAAAAAATAAAATTATTATTTAAAATTATAATTTCAAAAAACACTTAGGGTGATTTTTTTTTGTTTTTTATGAGATGTTTCGTTTTTAATGAATACGGAAAAAATACTAGATTTTAATTTAAAATTGTCTTTTCATAAAAATAATTTATAATGTAAAATTATATTTTGAATTGGTTTTAATATAAAAATAGTTAGATTATACATATATTAATCTAATATAGGTCCTTATCATCATTTTCATATTGAATTTTGATATAAAAACATTTCAAACTTCTGAGCATTTTCACTTTAAAAATTACTTTCTCATCATGTCACCAAGGCTAATTTTAAATTAAATTCTTCCATTTATGTGAGATGAATTTGGAAAAAATGGGTTCTATATTTTTAATAATAATAGTTTATAATGTATAATAATTTAAACTTGGTTTTTTGACCAAAAATTTTAGTGAAACCAATTTAATTAAACAATATTGATTTAGGTAAAACTAAGTTTACTTAGTGGTTAAACATAGAATGTGAGGTTTAAAAATGACCCAAAACTTTTCCAAACCCCATTTTCTGGAAATATTTAGACTCTTGTGAAATTATTCTAGAAATATATGAGTTTTTGAGATACTATTCTATGAAATTGATCCATATAATAGGTTAAATGAGTAAAAATAAAAAAAATGTACCTTACTCCTTTTCAATTTCTATAAAGCCTTAGGGATAGGGAAAAACTACATAGGTTCGGTTAAAAATATTATTTTGTAATATTAATGAGTTATTATTATCCTAATTATTTATATTTAATTTTTATAGATGAATTAGTAACTTAAAATACTTAAGAAACACCAGTACAGTAATTATTTAGTTAATAATTAAATAAAATAAATGATAATAAAATTATTAAGAGAGGTAAATAGGAAGAATTTTTGTTTCCCATTTTTTACTACATTAATATATCATTAAAAAAAATATTTTAAATTAATATATTTTAATTTAATAATTGTATTTATATTTTGAAAGTTCAACTTAAATTAATAATGTCAAGATTGACATTAATGTTATTTTATAATAAATAACATTTATTAAATGATTTAAAATTAAAAATAAATATAATCTTCTACCAAGAAATTTTTTTAAATATTGATAAATATCAAATATGTTCCATTAATGTAACAATTGATCTTATATAAGGAAAATATTGACCTCTAAATGTTAAAAACATTATTGGCATGATCATGATTAAAGTAGTGTCTTTGCGCGCCACATGTGCTTCTCATAAAATTAATTTTCAAAACACATGATATTTTTATTTTATAATTTTTATTTTATATTTAAAATAAGTTTTTATAATTTTTTTAATAATTATCACTTTAATTTATTCTTAATGGATGAATTAAATAGGTTATAAAACTAGTTACCTTAATGAAAAACCAAAATGAAAAAAATAAGGAAACTTAGGAGTTAAGAAACAAAATGTTTAAAAAATGAATTTATTTTGTGTCGTGGAGATTTTGATTGACCAATAAATTCCTCCCATCCATTATTATTTAATTTTTTTTAGGCACATGACATAATGGAGACCTCCCAATAGTAAATACTTTTGAGTATTTACAAGAATATCAATACTCATCAACTATAAAAAGGCACTCACTCTCCCCACTTCTTCACACCTAACAAGCCTTTATTCTTGTTAAAAATCAACCAAATTCAACTCAAAAAATCCCTCCTATCTTTCAATAATCCTCACTTTGGTTATAATTCAAACCAAGTAAGTACTTTGGTGCAAATCAAAAGGATTTTCCTGAAGAAGAGGTAACATTCTATAACGAGCACTTTTGTTGTATTTCCTTTTCCACCCCTTAAATTATTTTTATATCATGATTATTAAATAAACTTAGTATATTAAATATAAATATATGTTTTCATGTTAATTTTATGACATGTGAATTCAAAAACATCCATCAAAATGAATATTCAATCATCGTTTGTGTGTACGGTGGACTACCGCATCGTGAACTGATGTCCATCGTTCTTCCATTACCACCTATCAAGGTTGGTAAAAATTATGGGAATACTATTTTTATTTTATATATATAATATTTATGATTTATTTATGATTCTAGAATTATTATATAACACTTGAATTCATCATTTCTATTTTTTAGGAATACGATAACATCGTTTGTGGGCATGTGGACTATCGTCTCCTCAAAGCAATGTGATTCGTTCACACTTTACATGGAATATATTAAGGATGATATAATAAAACTATTTGATATACATGAAATATATATTATATTCATGACATAAATAACTTTATGTAAATATAATATATCACTTTATTTCTTACATTTTTCACCTGCTGAAAAGTGATAATGTCACACCTGTCGTCTTTAAATAAATTATTAAATTAAATTTATGGGAATAAGGTAGTCTGGGTTGAATCTCAACTTTAAAATTTTGAGTTACTTAAAAAATTTATGTTTTTTCCTTGACATCATTCAGCGCACGGGGGGGGGGGGGTGATCGAAGCCGCGTGACTTCGCCCAGATCATCGCGCGACCTCGCTCTATTCACCGCACTGCTTGTCGATGATCAATGCAGATTAATATAATGTATTGAATAATAATATATGTAATAAAGTGAAAAAAAAAAGAATAATAAAAATGTATCTAACTTAATGAATTGTCTTAATGGTAATAATAATAATATTATTAATTAAGGATATTATTATTATTATTCTTATCTTAATAGTTATTACTTTTTATTTTATTTTAGTATTATCAAATGAGTTTTATTATTTTTATCATCGTTATTTATATTTTAGTTTATTATTATCAATATTATTAATATTATAATTATTATGAGTGTTTTGGTTCTTGCATCACCGGACGCATGGGTGAGGCACGGTTTTGAGACCACATGGTCTGCCCGGCTTTCAAAATGAGTTGAAACATAACGGTATAATGAATAATAATAAATAATTAAATAGAAATAAAATGGAAATAAAAAGTTTAATAAACTTTAATAAATTGTTTTAATTATAATAATAAAAATATTGTTTGAGATTAATAAATATTATGGTTAAGATTATGTGATGATATTACAATTTTTATTATTATTATTTCACTTATTTCATTTATTTATTTTAGTACTTATTTTTTTATCTCTTCATTTTATCTTTTCCTTATTTTTTTTCCTCCCTTCTTTTCTCTCCCTCGCTTTCTCTCCCCCCTGGCTGTCCCGTACGGCCTCCCTCCCCCTAACCCTAAGTGTGTCGCACCTCACCTCTCCCTCCCGTTCGGCCATGTCACGTTGGACCTCCCCTCTCTTGCACTGTCCGGCGAAGCCCGTCGCACGCCATGCTCACCCGACCTGCCGCACCCCGAACCTCCCTCTGACTCTCCCCCTCGGTCCATCACAGACCTCTCCCCTCCTTTACCCCACCGCATCACACCCCTCTCCTACTTCCCATCGCGCTACACCGAAATTGAGCTGCCACACCACCCTCAAACTCGGCCTCCCCATGCTGTGCGCTGAAGGTTGCTGCCGCCTCCTCCTTTGAGCACCCCATCGCACAGCCGCAACCCCTTTTCTGAAAAAACCTCCAGTGCCCTGCCCACCTTCCGCACAATAAACCCCCTGGTTGAGTACTCTCCTTCATTTCTTTTATTTTATTTTATTTTATTTTATTGAGTTTTTGGTTTTCCAGTGGCTATGGGGTTGTTTTTAGGGTTTAATTATAAATTGTTAGTTCAATTTCTTGTTTAGGGTTCGCATTTGAGTTTTTTTGGGTTGCGGTTGGCGTGCGACGATCGTTGCGCACCATGGTTGTGAAGTCTTCTATGACAAGGTAGGTGGTTCCCCGTTTTATTGTTATATATTGAATTAATTTGCATTGTTTAATTTGTTTAGAATTTTATTTAATTAATTTTTGTTGTACGAAGTCGGTTTTATTTGAAGTTTGATTTACATTGAAATTGTTTAGTAGATTGTTCATATTATTGAGTGTTTTCTACTAAGAACTTTGTTGGTGACTTTTGAAATGTGCGGTTATCTTATTAAGTCATGCAAGTGGTGTGAACTGTTTTTTTGACATGGCGTTGGGTGCGTTTGGTCGTAAAAGAAGTTTTTGCTTGAATTTAGTGGTTAACGCTAAGAAATTTATTCTAAATTGTTTTATATGATTTTATTTTTGGCCTGTTAAATTATGTGGTTTATGCAAGTGTGTTTTTCATATGGTGTAAGGGTTTTCCATCAAGCCATTTGGTAGTACATGTTACACTTTAAAACTTTATTTGGGTGCGTGTGATGTTGGAATGCGTTTGAATTTATAACTAGTTATTCTAGTGTGTGTCAAAGCCTTGTAACTCTTTTACTACTGCTTTATATATATATATATATTTAGCAGTGTATTAAATTATGAAAATGGTGTAAAATGCATTTGAAAAATGTTTTAGTGTGTGTCTTATTTCAAAAAGGTGTTTATGTGTGTAAGTGGTGGGTGGTTTAATGATAAGCATTTTATTTATTGTGTGGATGGTTTAACCAAGTACATAACCTATGAAGATTGATTTTTTAAAACACTTTTGTGTGTGTATGGTTTTAAAAGAGGGTTTGAGTGTGCAATGGTGATTATGTGTGTGTAAATACCCTGTCTGGATTTTATGCATTAGTGTGACATGTGACATGAATTTGAAACTTCTTTGAGCACAAACTGGGAAGCCCGGGTAGCTAGGAGGGTGGACTAGACTAGTGGGCTAGTGTTCCGAAGGTGACTCGACCTGGTTTCACTGGCAGGACTGACGATTGCAACACTAACTAAACATATGCTTTTCTGAGGGTCATGGCCTTCTAAGCCACATTTCACTGAGACATGAAGATCTAGGGACCCAAGATAGCTAACACCCATGCGGAATCTCCCATATTAGTGCTCATTAGTTACTTTACACTCATCAGTGTGAAACTTTGGTTATTTTAAAAAGGTAAGGGTGTGTGAGTTTTAATTTCATTTGTTCTATTTGAAACTGTTTTCCTTAATCCCGTTTTCTTTAAAACTATTCCAGCATTTACTTTGCTTTAATTAACTTTTCAAATGTATCTGTATTTTTAATAATTATGCATGGAACCTTTTCTCAGTGGAATCCTGCTAGGATTTTTGCTCACACCCTACATACACCCTTGGGTGTATGTAGATTCTATTTCTTCTGCATTATAGGTTGTGACTTCGTGCTCAGTGATGGTGGTTCGGGTTGCAGTTGGTATTTTCATGCAGAGTGGTGTTGATGTGGCCTCTATTTTTCCGGGAGGTTTGAGTAAGAGTTTTAGTTTCCACTATCGTCTTTTCTTTTTAGTTATTGGTTTGAGTTGTAGACTTTAAAACTATTCATAGTTTAAAGGCGTGTTTGGTTGTCTATTTCTAGTTTCATTTTATTTATCTGGTTAGTTGTTTTCCTATCTTTTATTTCAGGTAAATAGTTCCCATGTAATTTTTGATACCCGGGCACTTGTGCCAGCCCTTGGGGATCAGGAACGCCCTTCGTACCATGTCGCAGACCGGGTCGGATGGCGACCTGACCTAGTTCATGACAAAATGGTATCAAAGGAGGTTTTCTCTCTTGGGTCGTTTTCTTTTGAGATAGAGTCAGAGTAGACCAAAAATTAAGGTGGTCAGAACTCGACATTCTAGCTACGAGCAATGTGTTTGTCCAACACACCTCGTGGTGGGAATCGAGTTACCAACGTAAGTTGAGGTTTGTCTAAGTCTATGGTTCTTGCAGTTAGTCTTGTCTTGGGGAAATGAAAAGGGAGTAGGGTTAGTGGTCCCAATGAACTCGCAGGGTCTGGCAAGCCATGTGGAGCCAGGGACGTTGTCCTAGAATACCCTCTATGGCGGTGGCATGACTGGGGTATGGCCTCCAACCATATGTTCTGGTCACCTACTGACACAAGTTTTCTCTTGCGCTATTTATCGTCTCTTTGTTTTGGATTTTTGGAAATTTGGTTTTTAAGTAAAAATGTTTCGGTCTTGGAAAATGTGTTCAAATGAAGCCCTTTAAAAATGAAATGGTGTGTGAGGTTTGAAAAGTGTGGGTTAGAAGTTTTGGTTTTTAAATAAATGGAAAGGTTTGGTTTTTATTCTTGGTGTTCTCATGGGAAACCACATGCATTAATGTATATGGGAAAGAGAAATAGTTAATGGCATGAGTGGATGAGTGCCTGGATGGATATGAGGTGGGTGCCAGTGCGACACGAGAACATGCATGTACGAGGCCCATGGGACACCATTGCTGTTTGTGCAACCCACATGCTTTGCTTATTATTCAAAATGTTTTGTTAAATGAAAATATGGTGTTTTAGTAATCGGTGATTGCATAGTGTGTCCTTGTGATTTTGACATGTTGGATGTGAGACATTTTGGGTTGAGAATCCTTTTTGACTGAATCGTGTCCTGAGTTTGAATTTTTATTTGTATGTTGGTATGCAAGCATGTTGTTAGTTAATTCTTTTGAAAAGTATCAGGGAGCCCTTGAATTGGTTCCCCCTGCACGTTTGGGGTTCGCTTGTGGTATGTATTGACCGTTCGACCAGCTTGGTTGGGTTCATGATTTTCTTCCTTGACTAGTGTATGCCCCCCATAAAGCATTAACATGTGATTAAAGTGCGGCCACGAGTAATTCTCCATTGGCCGACCCTCCAGTTGATTAAAGTAAGGTCTCTCCCTTTATGGGTGATAGTGCTAATTCTTTTCCTTTTCCTTTCGGTTAAGTGGGTCCTCTCGCATCGGGATGACAGATGCAGGGGGAGTTGAAGGGAGTTTTGGTCTTTTGAGTGTCTGACTCATCGAGTATGAAGTTTGACATTGTCGTGTCTGAAGGTTCCCCCTTGAAATGGTGAAAGGAATTCCAGTAGAGAAGGTTGGAGGCGGTTCGGAATTATTGGTGCTAACCAATGTCTTTAAAGTCTTGTAGTTCTTTTATCGGCTGCAATGGTTATGGTTGGGTGACATCTTGCAGCGTGAGGTCCCTTTGATAGTCAACGGTTGTTTGGAAGCGGTAAAGGAGACTCCAGTAGGGAAAAGGTGGAAGCAACCCTAAGTTGTTGGAGCAGTCTATTGTTCTAAATGACCCCTGGTCTTTGGTTTGTTTTGTTTAAGAAAAGGTTCGTGCTAGGCTACTGGTTTGGCAGACCCAGTCGTATGAGGCTACTATGGTCGATTGCAGGAATCACGTGTTGTTCAAGATGCAGTTTAAAGTCTTTCTCAGCGTAATTTTTCTCTCGACGGTAATGATCGTGCTCGGTGACTATTTGTGGTGTCGTGTCCTCATTCAGTGTGACAAAGGGTGATGTGCATGCACCATATCAGATCTGGTGTTAGTGAATGTTCTGTGTATGATCAATTGGATGTCATTATGTGTTTTGTTTGCTGTTGTTGTCACGGTTTCAGTGTGATTGCGTGTGACACCAAAAGGAGAAGCTCTGTTCGGGAGTCTTCGACACCTGACTATGAGGCAGAAGATGCTTCAAACATCAGGGCTCCAGCCATAGGCCTCGGAGTGAAGCTGGCGCATGGTTAGGAACCCCGGGATTGTATGAGACCCAACCTTATTTCTATCTCCGGTGTTGAAAGTAAAGGCAGTTTAAATTGTTTTATGTAGTTATTCCATTCCGAATGAACCGTATGGCTGCGTACGGTTTTCGTGACTATGTGGAGGCGTGTTTGTCTCGCCGCCTTAAAGTCTTAGGGGTTGCATCGCATCGAATGTGATTTCTTGAGTGGTCCTTATGGGTTCTGGTGGGTAAATTGGTCTCAATTTGGAATGGTGCTCATCCCGGGATGTGAAGATGTTGGTTTGTCTTGGGTTGTGGGTTTGACGCCCGGTAGTTGGGCTTGACCCTCCCCGCCCCTTGTGGTGGGGAGTTTGGTGCCCGTCGGAAAATTTCTAAAGTTTTGTATCTGCTGTTAGTTTCAATGGCGGGGAGATCCACATTGGATCTCATGTGAATGTATTTGGAATGAATTGATGTTCTAATTTTCTTTAATGATGGGGAGTCCACCTGGTCCTCGTCGTGTCGATTTTCTAGTCTCGTCTCGGGCGTCGGAAAGATTTAATGGTGGGGAGCCCCATCGGGCTTTCCCGTATTGGACCATTCAGTTTAGTTCCTAGAGATGGTTTAGTGGTAGGTTATTGGAGTATTCTTTGGATGTGGGTTGGTCTTGTTTCTTCGTTCTAGTAAAATGGAGTGTTTTTTGTTCAATGATTCTTGAGGTATTTTGGTTTGTGAGGTTGGTTTCCGCAGGTGCGAGAGTCGCTTTCTTAGATCAGTCAACTGGAGGCGTTCTAGCTCTTTGGGGTGGGCGACACGTATCAGAAAGTCTTTATATGAGTTTCTAGAAGTTGTATTTGATTCACTTTCTCCGAGGACGATGTGTTTGCCTCATCTCGCTTGTTGTTTATGGGGATCCTCTCTGAACCTTAATGGGGTATCAGTTTCTACTTTGGGTCTCAACCTTAGTTGTGGATTTCCGGGGACGGAAAGCTTTATGGTGGGGAAAATTGTCACACCCGTCGTCTTTAAATAAATAATTTTATTAAATTTATGGGCATCGGGTAGTCCGGGTTGAAGCTTAACTTTAAAATTTCGAGTTACATAAAAAATTTATGTTTTTCCTTGACATCATTTAGCGCACGGGGAGGGCGTGATCGAAGCCGCGTGACTTCGCCCGGATGACCGCGCGACCTCGCTCTGTTCACCGTACTGCTTGCCGATGATCAACACAGATTAATAAAATGTATTGAATAATAATATATGTAATAAAGTGAAAAAAATAATAAGAAAAATGTAACAAACTTAATGAATTACCTTAATGGTAATAATAATATTATTATTAATTAAGGATATTATTATTATTCTTATCTTAATTGTTATGAATTTTTATTTTATTTTAGTATTATCAAATGAGTTTTATTATTTTTATCATCATTATTTATATTTTAGTTTATTATTATCAATATTATTAATATTATAATTATTATGAGTGTTTTGGGTCTTGTGTCACCGAACGCATCGGTGAGGCATGGTTTTGAGACCGCGCGGTCTGCCTGGCTTTCAAAATGAGTTGATACATAAAGGGATAATGAAATAATAATGAATAATGCAATATAAATAAAATGGAAATAAAAAGTTTAATAAACTTTAATAAATTTTTTTAATGATAATAATAAAAATATTTTTTTAGATTAATAAATATTATGGTTAAGATTATGTGATGCTATTACAATTTTTATTATTATTATTTCACTTATTTCATTTATTTATTTTAGTACTTATTTTTTTTTATTTCTTCATTTTATCTTTTCCTTATTTTTTTCCTCTTTTCTTTTCTCTCCCTCACTTCCTCTCCCCCCCCCCCTCGGGTGTCCCGCGCAGCCTCCCTTTCCCTAACCCTAAGTGCGCCGCACCTCACCTCTCCCTCCTGTCTGGCCATGTCGCACCGAACCTCCCCTCTCTTGCACTGTCCGGCGAAGCCCATCGCACGCCCTGCTCACCAGACCTACCACACCCCGAACCTCCCTCCGACTCTCCCCCCCGGCCCGTCGCAGCCCTCTCCCCTCCTTTACCCCGCCGCATCACACCCCTCTCCTGCTTCCCGTCACGCTGCACCGAAATCGATCCACCACACCACCCTCAACCTCAGACTCCCCCTACTGTGCGCTGAAGGTTGTCGCCGCCTCCTCCTTTGAGCACCCCATCGCACAGCCGCAACCCCTTGCCCGGCGAAACCTCCGGCTCCCTGCCCACCTTCCACACAAGAAACCCCCCTGGTTGAGTACTCTCCTTCATTTCTTTTTTTTATTATTATTTTATTGAGTTTTTGGTTGTCCAGTGGCTATGGGGTTCTTTTTAGGGTTTAATTATAAATTTTTAGTCTGATTTCTTGTTTAGGGTTAGAATTTGAGTTTGTTTGAGTTGCGGTTGATGTGAGACGGTCTTTGAGCACCATGGTTGTGAATTCTGCTATGACAAGGTAGGTGGTTCCCCGTTTAATGGTTATCTGATGAATTAATTTTCAATGATTAATTTGTTTAGCATTTTATTTAATTAATTTTTGTTGTGCGAAGTTGGTTTTATTTGAAGTTTGATTTACATTGAAATTGTTTAGTAGATTCTTCATATTATTGAGTGTTTTCTGCTAAGAACTCTGTTAATGAGTTTTGAAATGTGCAGTTATCTTATTAAGTCATGCAAGTGGTGCAAACTATTTTTTTGACATGGCGTCGGGTGTGTCTAGTCATAAAATAAGTTTTTTCTTGAATTTATTGGTTAAATATAAACAATTTATTCTAAATTGTTTTATAATATTTTATTTCTGGCATGTTAAATTATGTGGTTTATGCAAGTGTGTTTTTTATATGGTGCAAGGGTTTTCCATCAAACCATTTGGTAGTACAGGTTACGCTTTAAAACTTTATTTAGGTGAATGTGATGTTGGAATGCGTTTGAATTTATAACTGGTTATTCTAGTGTGTGTCAAAGCCTTGTAACTCTTTTACTACTGCTTTATATATATATATATATAGTAGTGTATTGAATTATGACAATGGTGTAAAATGCGTTTAAAAACGTTTTAGTGTGTGTCTTATTTCAAAAAGGCGTTTATGTGTGTAAGTGGTGGGTGGTTTAATGATAAGCATTTTATTTATTGTGCGGATGGTTTAACCGAGTACGTAACCTATGCAGATTGAGTTTTGAAAACACTTTTTTGTGTGTATGGTTTTAAAAGAGGGTTTGAGTGTGCAATGGTGATTATGTGTGTGTAAATACCCTGTTTGGATTTTATGCATTAGTTTGACATGTGGCATGAATTTGAAACTTCTTTGAGCATAAACTGGGAAGCCCGGGTAACTAGGAGGGTGGACTAGACTAGTGGGCTAGTGTTCTGGAGGTGACTCAACCTGGTTTCACTGGCAGGACTGACGATTGCAACACTAACTAAACATATGATTTTCTAAGGGTCGTGGCCTTCTAAGCCACGTTTTTTGAGGTTCGTGGTCTTCTAAGCCACGTTTTCTGAGGGTCGTGGCCTTCTAAGCCACGTTTCACCGAGACACGAAGATCTAGGGACCCAAGCTAGCTAACACCCATGCGGCCTCTCCCATATTAGTGCTCATTGGTTACTTTACGCTCATCGATGTGACACTTTGGTTATTTTAAAAAGGTAAGGGTGTGTGTGTTTTAATTTTAGTTGTTCTATTTGAAACTATTTTCCTTAATCACTTTTTCTTTATAACTATTCCAGCATTTACTTTGCTTTAATTAACTTCACAAATGTATCTGTCTTTTTAATAATTATGTGTGGAACCTTTTCTCGGTGGAATCCTATTGGGATTTTATCTCACACCCTACATACACCCTTGGGTGTATGTAGATTCTGTTTCTTCTGGATTCTAGGTTGTGACTTCGTGCTCAGTGATAGTGGTTCAGGTTTTAGTTGGTCTTTTCATGCAGAGTGGTGTTGATGTGGCCTCTATTTTTTCGGGAGGTTTGAGTAAGAGTTTTATTTTATGCTTTCGTCTTTCCTTTTTAGTTATTGGTTCGAGTTGTGGACTTTAAAATTGTTCATAATTTAAAGGCGTGTTTGGTTTTCTATTTCTAGTTTCAGTTTATTTATATGGTTAGTTGTTTTTCTATATTTTATTTTGGGTAAATTGTTCCCATGTAATTTTTGATACCCGGGCACTTGTGCCAGCCCATGGGGATCGGGAACGCCCATCAGGCCATGTCGCGGACCGGGTCGGCGCCGGGTCAGATGGCGACCCGGCCTGGTTCGTGACAGATAATGCCATTTGTGGACCTGTGGACTACAACCTCCTCAAAGTGATGTGTTCTTATTTTTTCATCACAATATCAAAAATAATGATATATATATATATGTGTATGATTAAATAATTAATATGATAATTATTCCTTTATTATCATTTTTTTGTGTTTAAATAATGACATTTTGACCATAGCCAACCTACCAAATTCATTTTTTGACACATAAGACGAATATGGTCAAAACATCCAACTAAAACCAAATCGATTATGTAATTGTATATAACATGTTTATCAATGAAATAAAATTAATACTAATATTGAAAAAAATTATAATTCAATTAAATAAATTATATAAGCTTATTATTTAGGAAAATAAAGAAAAAGCATGGAAAATCGTACTCAAGGTAACAAGATTTCTAGTCTCTCTTTTCTGTCTGTGAGACTTATGTCATATTCCCCACTCATTTATTTTGTGTGTTGTATATAATTCCATATAAAATTTTATATAATAAATAAATTTTATTTTTTTATATTTAAGGTTTCAATTTATATTATTATTTCATGTATCCCTTGATTCAAAAGTTACTCAAGTAGTAAGGGTTTTTCTCATCTCACTTTTATTTCTATAAGATACATGCCATATTCACACCTTATTCTTATTGTCTGGTGTATATACTACCCAAGAATGTATTGTATCATTATTATACTTAAATTTATTAGTATTAAAATATCCATTTTACCTTATATCTTTCATGGGGATTATGGTTTCAAATTTACCAAAGTGATAATGGATTTTTGTCTTAATTTGCCTTCTTTGAGATGTTTTTTATGTTATACACCTATCTTCTTTTATGAGGTGTATATACTTCCCCTTTGACATGTTATATCAAAAATATTTTAAAAAAATAGTTTTTCAAATACAAAAAGATATTTTCATCAATAATTTTCTTAAATTATTTTTAAAATCTTCCTTTATAATATTTCAAGGTTATTTTCAAGTAAAAGTTTTTTCAAAAAATTTTATGTTTTAAAATGAGTTTATCAAAATAAAAAGGGTATTTTCCTTAATAATGTTTTAATGATATTTTAGTGGTATTTACATTAATCAACATCAAAAACCCTTGTTTTTACTTACCCACCACTGGGTATATTTATTATTTATATCATTCTTATTCTTTCTCTGGATGGATAATGATTGTTTCAATGATATTGTTATGAACTCATTTATTTTCTAGGGGTTAATCTTGTTTAAAAGATATTTTCATAGATCCTTTTTCTTTTCCATGGGTTAATCAAATTATTAAAGGTGTAATTTTTGTTCCTATGAGTTTATGTTGAAATTAAATCTTTTATTAGTTATTCTTTTAATGGTACTTATAAATTTAACGATTGGTTACATTATAAACCAATAATGGGTGGTTTCATGATAAACCAAGAATGGGTGGGTCTGTAATAGCCCTCCAATTCATTAGGTATGGAATTAAACTATATGGTTATTTAATTTGTAAGATTTATTGTAACATTAAATTGAAAATTATGTCCCTAGTAATGTACATGTTTTCTTTATGATTTGTATGAGTCATAATGATTATCATGATCGAGATTGATATCACATGGCTCATGGTTATTGATTCTGATGACTCTTTCATTTTAAATGTTTTCATATTTAATGATCCAAGTATTAATGGGTATGAGTTCCTTTATTATTTACTCATGAACTTTTATTATGTCATCATACCCTTATGTACTCTTATGCTCATCGATGGAATTCAATTGTTAATGCTTATGTTTACCCTTACTGAGCATTTTATCTCACCCTTCTTATGTTTCCTTTTAACAAGGTTATAAATAACAAGGTTTAACAATTTATGTATATAAAGGATTCTGTAATGATTATTTTGATGACCTAATGTGAAATAATAAAATATGGGTTAATTGGAGAGAATTCTCATATAAAGTTATATGAATTGTTTATGTAGAAGTTTTTACTAATTATATAAAACTCTAAACCTAAAAGGTCCTCCAGAATAAAAGTGATCCAAGTTTTCATTTTTATGTTTTAAGGTTTATATGGAAAAAAATTGGGTTATAATTATCCACATCAAATATAGAAATGTAAACTTCATGATTTCAACATAGGATTCGGGAGTGTGGGTTCTATATTATTATAGTTAGTATCAAATGTCATTTTAAGTAACTTTATATATTAGGATTTTTTCATGTGAGGTTATATTAATAGTTATGGATACCATCATAATTCAATAAGAATAAGAATGATCATAAGTTTAATGTTTTAGAAACCCGTTGAGTTTTTAAGAGATGAATTCTTAAAGTCATTAATGACATTTTCGGAGAAATTTTTTTGGGTTGGGGTATTTTTAACCCCTAGGATCAACATGAATTGTTATTTAGGGTGTAATTATTTTTCATGTTTTAAAAAAAGGACAACTCGTATGTTGGGTGAGAACTCATCACATCTGAAAAGGTGGTGGCGCTTGAACCCATGACCGAAGAATGATAATGTTTTTCTCACCTACAACTATCCTACACAATGTCCTGTTTAGTATGAAATTTTTTTGGTTAATGATTGAGTTTGTTTTGAAAAATACAGGATTTAATTTTAGGAATAATGATTGATTTATCTTGTAAAAATAATGATCAAATCCTAATAAACTTTTTGTTTGAACTTAATCAGGAAATTTTTATAGAATTTTAAGGATAGTTATTTATGGAATGGTTTTGTTTGAACTTTGGTTATTAATTTTTAAGATTAATGTATCATAAGAAGGTTTACTCATTTTTTTATTTATCTTCCCATGTTCTAAATATTTTGGTTTTTTTTAATGTCTAAAGATAGGTTGAATCACTTAACTATCCCTTTTATGGTTATATGGTCTTTAAATGTTGATTTTTGTGCTTTGTGTATAAGAAAATTCCTCTTGAATACTAAATATTTGAAGAAAAAATGAGATTGTGGTGTAAATTAGTTAAAGGATGAAATTTTACTTGTCCATTAAGTATATTTAATTATGTTTTTAGTATGTGGTGAAATAATCCTTCAACTTTAAGAAAAGTATCTTGAAATAAAATGTTATATTATTACCATATTTTCTAATTAAATCAATGACCATTTCCACAACTATTTGTCTTATGGTTTTTTTCATTTACTTCCTATTTGTACAAACCAAGTTTTATTATTTTAATACTTTGAAATATTTATATATTTTTTTCAAAGTCAGACATTGAGCTGGTGTTCGATTCCAAGTCTCAGTGTGCCTAAAATTAATTTTTTAAAAATATTAAATATATTTTGTGTTACACAAGCACGGTTTATTAAATAAAATGGGATGAATATTAAAAGGAACATATGATCAAATATTTGATACCATGATTGAGTTTTTAATGTGATGTTTACCCTAGGTGTGACCAAAAATAAGTCGGCAAGGGGAGTTCGGATAAAATAGACGTTGGCGGTGCATTTATTTGATTAAATAATTGATTAAATAAAATAATTAATTAAACTAACCTCAATGAATTTTACTTTAAATACATATTCATGGAAATTATCTAGGGTTATCCTCATAAAGCTTGCAATAATTGAGATAATTCTTCCTCCTTCTGTTGGCGAATCAAGATCAGGCAATGATGAGACTCTGGATCGGGGCAGATCGAGACACATCAAATGCAATGACTTCTATCAATCAGTGGTGAGTGTGTTTTTTGATGATGAATGATTTAATCTCCATGTATGAATCATTAATTTTTGTATTACTACCTTCTTGATTAAATTGATTGATCATGATGAATTATTCTCCTTTGATATACGCTAATTGAACCTTGGCATGCGCATATTTACCAGTTTAATTTGATTATTCATTGTTTCTCACCCAATATATCCTCTTTCATGTTCATTGGCCAATAATTATTAGACTATAATTTTTTAAACCTTTTTTGTAGTGATTTACTCCATTAGTTAATCATTTTAGTCATCGCTGGACCACAGGGTAGCGATCTGACATTATCGTGTGGGACTAAGCATGATAGGAACCCTATATATGTGACAGATTCACATGCGGGGAATGGATTGGAGAACAAAGGATGGTATGGGATGATTTTTTGGTTCTGGGTGATTGATTTTTCAATCAAAATCTAAAACATAGATGTAGATGATGGATTTGGCATAGTAAGAGGCATAAGAGGTGTGCGTGTTTGTGAAGGAAGAACAGTTGCACAATCTTGACCATCAAAGGGCCCTAAATTGATAGCCAAAGGTCGATCTATAGATTTAAATAAGAGACAAGGACTGATTCTAAGGTGGAATGAATGGATCTAGATCATTTCATTCAAGTTTGATATTCTAGAAAAATCCTGACTACACACCGTGTAGTTCGAAGAACACATGGCATGTATGGACATAGTTGCGGCAACAATGGTTCTGTGGAATTATAAGTATCACACATAGTATGGGGCCCCCAATTTTCTTCTGACCTTGTGTTGGTGACTAGGAATGTATTCCAGTATTACATGGTCATGGTCATGGCCAAGAACACTCCATGTTCAAAAGTACACGGACATGGGAAAAGTACACAGACACACCCAAAGAGCACGGGCAGGACCCTAAGTGGCTCGGACATGCCATGTAAACCCTCTACACTCCATGGATGGTCACATGGGTAGTGATTCATGTCCCTTCAAGGATATGGATAGATGAGGGAGTGGGACCATAGGTCATGTGGGTCCCCTCACATGTCATGTTCCTCTTATTTTATTTTGAGAAAACTTCAACCTCTCATATCTCCTTTGTTTGGAATAATATTTCAGCCTACTAGTGGCCTATCTTGAGTATTTTTTTCATGAAAAATAGGATTTTATAATCCATAGTGGATTTTTATATATGGTTTTATATGTTTTGGGTGTGATTCTTATTTAGGTGATGCTCAATGATGGTAGTGATCATGAAAGATCATCATAGGCTTCTAGAGTGGCACCCTCCTACTGGGATAGGGCATGGTTCATATCCATATATATTGAGTGGAACCCTCCAGTTGGGATGGGCATGGGTCCTCTATCTACTCTTCGATTGAAACCCTCCTTTTGGGAAGGGTATGGGTCCTCGACTTACTATTATAGTTCCACCCTCCTCCTAGGTAGGACATGGGTCCTCTATCTGATATCCAAGTGGAACCCTCCTACTGGGAAGGGTATGGTTCATAGACTACTTGAGTGGAACCCTTCATAAAATACTAGGCATGGGTTCTCTATAGACTTCTAGAGTGGAACCCTTCATCTAGGATGGGAATGGGTCCTCTATAAACAATTATAGTGTCACCCCCAGCTAGCTTGTACATGGGTCCTCTATCAACTTGAGTGGAACTCTTCTACGGTGATAGGGCATGGTTCATATACTATCTATTGAGGGGGACCCTTGATTAGTATCAGAGAATGGGTCCTCTACGTATATATTGTTTCCCCTTGACTGTGTGGTATAGATGCAAGGTTTGTCTTGACTTGGATGTTTTCTACTGGGAAGATTCATGAGATGTTGGGTATCATTGATGGACTTTTGGAACTATTGGCACTCTCTACCAAGGTTGGTTTGTGAGATGGACATCACCTTATATCTTGTTTGGGTTTCCTTGATTTGAGAATATATATATCCATGTTGTTGGATTTTTTTACTCTCATGTTATGGGTGGAAGAAACGTAACTTGTAGTCCACCTACATAATGTGTTGATCTACCTATGGTCAGATGAGGTTACTTTATTGCATTGGGTTGTGATGTCTATCTTCTATCTACCTATTCCTATTATGTATCTTATTTCTCCCCCTTCAACTTTCGAGGTGTCATACTGGGTATATATATACTCACCCATGTATGGCATTTGACCACATGTTTTGTATCTTATGCAGATGAAAAATAGGTCAGAAGTGACTACATATGTGCTTAGGGATACTTGGTGCATTAGACAATGTGTGGTGGTTAGAGTTTGAAAATCCTGAGATCATCTCTCTCAGCACTTTTACTTTACATCTTTTTCAGGTTGGGACATCTTTCTGGTTGGGAATTTTTTCCCTTTTACTTTTCAGTTTGCATTTTCATACTCTTTTACACCCTAGAGGTTTTTCATGATTGGTTTATATTCAAGATATTGCATCTTTTATTTTTATTCCTCGGCACTTTTGTATTGAGATGATCGAGTGTGTGCATATAGGTATATTTAGAAAATGTCTCCCATTTAGGATATTTCTTTAAACTCTTGTCTCCTTCCCTTGACTTATATAGGTGGGCTTGGGGTAGTAGCAACTCGAGCCTCAATTGAGTTCCATAGCTAGAGGCCTCTAAGGTTTTATGGAGAGCTAGATCCTCCAAAAGAGGGGGGTTGGATAGATTCGATGGTCCATGTTTTCAGGTCTATATAGACACTAATGGATCTGATGGTTATACTGGTATCTTCTCTTTTCCATGGAGCAATTGGGTGTTAATGGAGTCTTGTTACCTATATGCATGATCAATAGGCACTCTCATGGCCTAAATTCTAGGAATTGTTCTATGAGGAGTATTACCCCTCCTTGTTACACCTGGTTTGGATTTAGAAGATTCTAGAGCTATAGAAGAGATGTATGATAGTGTTTGATTATGCTATGAGGTTCACAGACCTTACAAGGTAATCCCTTGACATGATCCAGGATGTCCACTTTTGATCACGGAAGCTTGAACAGGGTCTTCGCATAGATATTCATTCTAGTGTGGTATCCTTGTGCATCCCCACCTATGATGGGGTGTTGGAGTGGGCACTGGTGATGGAGAGTTTTCTTCTAGATAGATGTCAAGAATTTGGACCTAGTAGTGGGAATCATAGGGCTAAGTTGTTTAAATCAACTAGTAGATATTAGTCAACAGGATCTTAGAGCAAGATATCTTTCTAGGATCTAGCTTGGGCACATGGTAATGTACATCATAGAGGAACAAGATAGATTGGAGAGGGTACTTGATATTATTATGAAGGGTTAGGTCACATTGAATGTGACTTCCTAACCAAACGTTCTGAGGAGTGCACAAAGATAGCTGATAGACCACTACGGTAGAGGCAGCACAATGACCAGAAATCTCCCAGGTGAGGGTAGGGTATCCCCCAGGTAGGTGAATCTAAAAAAAGAAGGTGGAGCTCTAGTAGGATGAGATATGGGTGGTAAAAATTGCTATGATATCCTTTCACCACCACCACTAGGTATCCCACATTAGAATCAGTGGTATGGCAGTCAGGGTTGTGGACAGGTGCAGGCTATGGAGGCTTATGACCCAACAACACATGAGATGATCAGAGAAACAGTCTATGTTTATTCTACTCTATATTCAATATTATTATGTGTTGGTTTGATTCATTCCTTCATATATTTACTCCTAGTCTGAGAGTTGGAGCTCTCAGTTGAGGTTTTATCCCAGTATCATTTTCATGAGGTTCCTCTAGGGAATGTTTTTTCTGTATCTTTTATCTTCTGGTAGTTCCATCTATCTCTTGGTGGAGTTAGGTTCACATGGTACCTTTTTTTCATCATGATAGAACCCTATGATATCATATTGGTTATGTATTGGTTATCCATGGTCTGATGCAAGATTGAATTTCAATGTAGATGATTCAACTGCCTTCATAGTGACGGGATGAGATTCACCTTTACAGTAGAGAGAGATATCATGGCGGGATTATTGGGTTCTACGAGTAGGAGGTTATATCCCATCACCCATCAGTTGGAAAGTATATCCCTTGTTGTAGTAGGCTCATAATTAATATGTATTACTTCATTTTTGGGGTATTTCATAAATGTAATCCCCGAGTATGTTCTAGTACTACCTACAAGAAGTGAGATAGAGTTTTTTATCAACTTGCATCCCGAGGCCACTATGATATCTTCTGAGGAATATTGGATGGCCCCTACCAAGATCTTAGAGCTTCTATTATAGTTGGAGGACCTTTTAGATAAGGGCTTTATTAGTACCAGTGTGTTTTCCTAGGTAGCTCTAGTGTATTTTATGAAAAATTGGACGGGATCTTGTGACTTTGCATTGATTATCATCTTCTAAACTAGGCCATAATAAATAAAAAGTACCACTTTCCAAGGATTGATTACCTCTTTGACTAGTTTCATGGAACGAGATGGTTATTGAATATTGATATTAGGTATAGCTACCACTAATTGAGGGTTCTTGAGGTTGATATTTCTAAAGTTTCATTTTGATGATGTTATAGAGACTATGAGTTACTGGTAATTCTCTTGGGTGTGACGAATTACCTCACCATGTTTATATATTTGATGAATCATATTTTCAAGTCATAAATCGACCAATTTTTGGTTGTCTTCATTGAAAACATACTCATATACTCTATGTTAGAGGATGATCATGCAGTGCACTTGATGATGGTCCTAGATTTTCTTCAAGAGAACCAGCTTTATGGAAATCTCTCAAAGTTCCAGTTCTAGATTCATAAGGTTCAATTTATGGGGAAAGTCATTTCTGATCATGGCTTGGCCATGGACCCGGTTAAGATCAATGTAGTTCTTGCTTAAGATCCAACCAAGAGTATGTTAGAGGTGTAAAGTGTTGATCCCTCTGGAAGATTGTTGAATTCTTCCTGTGATTGCTGTTTTAATAATCACAAATCATTGTTACTTAATCCTGTTGGATTTATTATATACATAATCACAATCTTTTAGTGAATCTATTTATATCAGTTGGATCATGTTTTTATATGTTTATCTGTGCTTGTTATTGATTTACAAGTATTCTGGAAGTATTCTGGATCAAACAGACACTTTTTGTTCTGTTAAGTGAACGGTTGCACTGATCCATATCAAAAGACAACGGTCGCACCGATCCATATCAAAAGACAACGGTCACACCGATCCATATCAAAAGAAAATGGTCTCACCGATCCATATCAAAAGACAACGGTCGCACCGATCCATATCAAAAGACAACGGTCGAATCGATCCATATCAAAAGACAACGGACACACCGATGCAGATCATCTGAGTCACCGAAGATGTCTCACCGATGTTGATCATCTGAGTCGTCAAATATGTCTCACTGGTGCTAATCATCTGAGTTGTCGAAGATGTCTCACCGATGCTGGTCAAATGGGGAACCCATCATGACTCACCGATGCTGATCAAATGAGTCACCGATCATGAAACACTGATGCTGATCAAATGAGTCACCAATCATGACTCACTGATTCTGATCAAATGAGTCATCGATCATGACACACCGATGCTGATCAAATGAGTCACTGAACATTACTCACCGATGCTGATCAAATGAGTCACCGATCATGACACACCGATGCTGATCAAATGATTCACCGATCATGTCACACCGATGCTGATCATCTGAGTCACCGATCATGACACACCGATGTCTAGACACCGATGCTGATGCTGATGACCTACCGATCACTTGACTCACCGATAGTCATAAAAAGCTGTTTGAATTTTCTTATTATTATTTAATCCTTGTAACGGTCATATTAGGAATATTTTAATGCTCTTTCATCTATTTAATGAAGGTTGTTGGATGTCAGGGAACTGTACCTTGTACCTGTAAAAAGAAATCATTTCTTTTTCTGGAGCTCGTACCATAAATACAAGAAGTCCCATTGGTGCAAAAAAATGATGAGACACATATGAGTGCAAAGAGTTGTGGACGAGATAGTTGTGAAAGACACACAATACATAAGTGAAAGGCACGAACAAGAAGACACATAAGCTCATACACACTCAAGCTTACTCAAGAAGAGTTCTGTACATTCACGAGGACATTGAAGAACTTCATTGACTACATTTTTCACTATCTCTGAACCTGGATGTCAAGCAGACGACACTCTTTTTTTCAGACAAAAACTAGAAGAGGACTCAGAACCATTTCTGATCAAACTCAAGGAGTCCAAAGCTTCACTGCAATCACTATATCCATTTCTAAACTCTACATCTCTGCTCTGTGATTCATTATTTTACATTTCGAGCAGTGTGTGTTATCTGCTGTATTTAACACACACACCGTCTCTTGTGCTTTAACTAGAGGATCTGTAAATCCTTATTCAAACTCCTTACATTTTCTATTTCCCACTGGAATAGTGGTAGAGGTCATGTGTGACCTGGACAGCTGGTTGTTGTTGTTTTGTTTCCCACGAATAACAGTGGTAGAGGTCTTAGACCTGGACAGTTGTATACTGTTGTTATCCCCGATCCAGGGTGTGGATCAAATTTATATAAATTGTTGAGAGGACAAATTCTCGGCTTGAGACTGAACCTCTTGGTTATATCTTCTGTGTTATTTCTTTCAATGTTATTTTTTTATTTCGCTGCTAACTAATTTAAAACCAAAACTGTTTTAAAGTCACTTTGATAATTAAACTCGTAAGTGTTTATATTAGTTATAAATCAGTAAGTTAGTTTCAAAAGTTAATCAACTCTTCTGTTTTGATTAACTGGGAAATAATCAATCCCTTGAGAACCTAACAGAACGTTTACTTTGATATAAATTCACTAAAGTTTAATTCAGTATTTTATTTGGGGGTCTTTAAGACAAAGTTTTTAAACAGAAATTTTAATTGGAACACAATTCAGCCCCTCTTGAGTATCCACTCCGACCAACATTTTGTATCATAGGATTTAAAATATTTTCTAAAGTACTCTATTTTTAAATTGTGATTTTAGTTGTATTTTAAATTCTTAAAATTTCTGTTATTTCTAAATTTTTATCTCTTTAAAATCTTGGCTTTAAGTAAGCTATCATGGATAATAGACTTGAAGGTGTTGCTACCAATAGACCACCATTTTTCAATGGCACTAACTATGCTCAGTGGAAAATCAAGATGAAAATTCATTTAGAGAGCATGGGTTTTGATATTTGGACTGCTATAGAATCAGAATATAAAATTCCTACTACTGTTAGATCTACTTGGAATGAAGCTACTATGGCTGCTTACAATAATAATTGTAAAGCTATGAATGCCTTGTACTGTGCTTTTGGAGATGAGGAATTTAATAGAATATCTTCCTGTAAAACTGCTTATGAAATTTGGGATACATTATCCGTTTCTCATGAAGGAACAACTAATGTTAAGGAAATGAGATTGAATACTTATACTATTAATTATGATAATTTTAAGATGAAACCTGATGAACCCATTTCTGACATGTATCTCAGGTTTAACGAAATTGTCAACACGATGACTTCTCTGGGAAAGGATGTTCCATCAAAGGAACAAATTATGAGAATTTTGAGATGTCTACCTGAAAGATGGAGAGGAACTTCTGTCTCAATTAGAGAATCATGTGATATTGGTGAACTGCCAGTCAAGGAACTAATTGGAAAGTTGATGATGTATGAAGAGGAACTCAAAGTGAACAAAGAAGAAGAAGATGAACCTAGAAGGAAGTATGTTTCTTTCAAGACTTCAACTTCAAAGAACAAGAATAAGGAGATGCTCTAAGCTATAAATGAAAGTTCAAGCTATGAAGACAGTGAAAGTGCTTCTGATAGTGATGATGAGATGGCTCACATTTCCAGAAGGTTTAAGAAGTTTTATAGGAAGAAGAAGTTTTTCAGAAAATCAAATTATAAAGGTAAGTATGAAAATAAGGGACATTGGAAAAAGGATTGGAAGAAATCTGACAAATCAGATGAAGTTGTCTGCTATGAGTGCAAAAGAAAGGGACACATAAAAGCAGACTGTCCAAAGTTGAAATACAAGAAGAAGTATGAATATAAGGACAATAAGTTTAAGAAATCCATCAAGGCTACTTGGAGTGCTTCTGAGGATAGCTCCACTGAATCTGAAGTTTCTGAGACTGAAAACATAAATAAGGAAAACATGTGTTTTATGACAAACACTTCTGAGGTAACAGCTAAAACTCCTTATTTAAATTATAATTATTCTGTAGATTATACTGACTCTGATAACATGTCAAAATCTGAACTATTTGAATATTGTGATATGTTAGAAGAAACCTGTAATGTGCTGAAAGAAAAATACAAAGGTTTAAAGAAACAGTATGCTTTAACTGTTAAACATAAATCTGATCTTGATATTGAAGTAGAAAAGAATGCTCAGTTGCTTAAAGAAAACACTGAACTGAAATTATCTAATAAGAAACTCAAGAAAGACTTAGAGAAATTTACCAGTGGCAAAGATACTCTTACTCAAATTCTAGGTAAGAAAATAGCACCTAGATACACTACTGGTATAGGATACCAACCTGGACAAAGGAAAATTACCAAAACTAGATTCATTCCTAAATCTGGACAGAATGTAGCTAGTTCTGGAACTTCATATGTTTCAACTCATTATATTCATAGTTATGGATCTAATAAGGTTTATCTTTCAAAATCTGTTCATTCTAGAAATCTTATGAGACCCATTAGACAAATATGGGTACCTAAAGTTTTATTGGCTAACCTGTCTGGACCCAAGAAAATCTGGGTACCAAAATCATTTCCTATCTAAATTTGTTTTGTAGGGAACCTGCTTAAAGAGCTCCTGTAGGAAGACCTGGTACTTGGACAGTGGATGTTCAAGACACATGTCAGGAGACTTCTCATTCTTCAAGAGTTTAGTAAAAGTTGATGGAGGTTTTGTCACTTTTCGTGATAACTCAAAAGGAAAAATCATCGGCTTAGGCCAGATTGGTAACACTGACTCAGTATTAATTTCTAAAGTTTTATTTGTTGATGGACTTAAATACAATTTGTTAAGTATTTCTCAGTTATGTGATGATGGTTTTTATGTTAAATTTGAAAATTATTCTTGCAATGTTTTTAATTCTAAAAATGTTTTAGTGTTTTCTTCTTTAAGAAATGAAAATTTTTATACTGTTGATTTAAATTCTTTAGCTAAGCATAATATTACTTGTTTAAATGTTTTTCATAAAGAGTCTTGTCTTTAGCACAAAAGATTAGGACACTGAAATGTGCATTCACTTAGAAAACTTTCTAGGAAGAACTTAGTTAGAGACCTACCCAAACTTGAATTTCCAGCAGACGAAGTTTGTAAACCCTGTCAAAAGGGAAAGCAACATAAAGTTTCTTTTAAATCAAAGAAAAAAGTTTCAACTTCTCAACCTCTCAAGTTGGTTCACATGGATTTATTTGGACCTTCTAGAGTTTATAGTTTAAATGGGAAGCACTATGTCTATGTTCTTGTAGATGACTTTTCTAGATATACTTGGGTATATTTTCTAGCTCACAAAAGTGAAGCTTGTTCTTACTTTGTTAAATATTCCAAGTCTGTAGAGAACCTTAGTGGACTTCAGATTAAAACCCTGAGAAATGATCATGGCCGTGAGTTTGAAAATCATGAGTTTGAATCTTACTGCTCACACAGTGGCTATTATCACAATTTCTCTGCCCCTAGGACACCCCAACAGAATGGTGTAGTAGAAAGAAGGAATAGAACCCTGCAAGAAATTATTAAAACCATGATTAATGAGTATGAACTACCTATTTATTTTTGGGATGAAGCTGTAAATACAACTTGTTATATTATTAATAGAGTCTTGATCAGACCTGTTCTTAAGAGGACCCCTTATGAGTTGTGGAACCATAGGAAACCCAAGGTTAACTACTTCAGAGTTTTTGGCTGCAAAGTCTTTATTCTTAATACTAAATATAATCTTGAAAAAATTTCATCCAAGAGTGATGAAGGAATTTTCCTAGGTTACTCTATTTCTAGTAAAGCCTATAGAGTTTTCAATAAGAGAACCAAATGTGTGGAAGAATCTGTTCACATCAAATTTGATGAAACTGATCCACATGAACCTAAGACCTCTCTTGAAAATCTTGAAGATGATCTCTCTGTTTTGAACCTTAAAGAGAAGAACAGTGGACCTATAGTAAAGACATCCAGTTCTGGAAATTTCCCAGAACCTTTTTCTGTTGAACCCCAACCTGTTGATGAACCTGAAATCTCTATCCCTACCTTTTCGAGACCAACTAGAATTCTAAAGAACCATCCTTTAGATGTTGTTGTAGGTAATCTAGATAGAGGAACACAGACTAGAGCTTCTCTAAGAAATCAGGTTGAACATCAATCTTTTCTTTCACAGTTAGAACATAAAAATATCAATTATGCTATCAATGATGAATTTTGGGTAATGGCTATGCAAGAAGAACTAAATAAATTTGAAAGAAACAAAGTCTGGAAATTAGTAGAAAGACCTAAGGACACTATAACCATAGGCACAAAATGGGTTTTTAGAAACAAAGTTGATGAATCTGGAAACATCATTATAAACAAAGCTAGGCTAGTTGCACAAGGTTACAATCAAGAAGAAGGAATTGACTATGAGGAAACCTTTTCACCTGTAGCTAGATTAGAGGCTATTAGGATCTTACTCGCCTATGCATCACATATGAATTTAAAGTTATATCAAATGTATGTGAAAAGTGCATTTTTAAATGGTTTTATTATTGAAGATGTTTTTGTAGAACAACCACCTGGTTTCTCAAATCCTCATTTTCAAAATCATGTTTTTAAACTTTCTAAAGCTTTATATGGTTTAAAACAAGCTCCAAGAGCTTGGTATGAAAGACTTTCAAACTTTCTTATTTCAAAAGG
Organism: Viscum album; assembly: GCA_963277665.1. NCBI lineage: Eukaryota > Viridiplantae > Streptophyta > Magnoliopsida > Santalales > Viscaceae > Viscum > Viscum album. Next base: position 688,477,318 of record OY728158.1, on the reverse strand, counting down.
ATTTAAAAAAGGAATAGCTGATCCCACTATTTTTATAAAAAGGATTTCAAAAGATGTTTTAATAGTACAAATCTATGTTGATGATATTATTTTTGGATCTTCTAAAAATTCTTTATGTACTGATTTTTCAAAGGTTATGAAAAATGAGTTTGAAATGAGCTTAATGGGAGAGATTAAGTATTTTCTTGGATTTCAAATCTTTAAAACTAAAGATGGTATTATTTTAAATCAAAGTAAATATAATAAGGATTTATTAAAATGTTTTGGTTTGGATAGTATTAAGGAAAGTGATATAACTATGAGTACTACCTGTAAATTGGATGTTGATGAAACTGGGAAACTAGTTGATCAAACCAATTACAGAGGTATGATTGCGAGTTTGATTGTCTTACTGCTAGTCGACCGGATATTATGTTTAGTGTGTGTATGTGTGCTAGATTTCAAGCTAATCCTAAAGAATCACACTTACTGGCTGTTAAAAGGATTTTTAAATATCTTAATTATACTATGAATTTAGGTTTGTTTTATCCAAAAGGACAATCATTTGACCTAACTAGTTATTCAGATGCTGACTTTGCTGGATGTAATTTAGATAGGAAGAGCACATCTGGAACATGTCATTTACTTGGAAATTACCTAGTATCATGGTGTAGTAAGAAATAGAACTCAGTTGCATTGTCTACTGCTGAAGAAGAATATATAGCTGCTGGTAGTTGCTGTGCACAGATTCTGTGGATGAAACACACTTTATTGGACTATGGATTTGATTTTAAACATGTTTCAATTAACTGTGACAACACTATTGTGATCAACATATCTAAGAACCATGTGTCCCACTCTAGGACTAAGCACATTGATGTCAGACATCACTTTCTAAGAGATAATTATCAGAAAGGTGATATTTCTCTAGAATTTATTAGTTTTGAACATCAATTAGATGATATTTTTACAAAGACTTTATGCTTTGAAAGAATGAATTTTATTAAACAAGAGTTTTGTATGATTGATCTATGAAACCGATCTGTGAAACCGATCTGTGAAACCGATCTGTGAAACCGATCTGTGAAACCGATCTGTGAAACCGATCAGTCAAACCGATCTATCTTTCTATTAATTTTTATTATGTTGTAATTAATTAATTACTTTTATGTTTTTTATGGGAACCCTAGATGATGAAATAAATGATACACGGCTATTTCTATTCCCCAAACCGTCGACCTTTAATTTCCCGACAAGCCTTATATCCTCTCTTCTCCTCTACTTTGAACCTTCGAACTCCTGCATTCCCCAGAATCTTCAAATGGATAAGAAAAAGAGACCAAGAAAAGGATCAGACAGTCCTATACCTTCAAATCATTCTCTAGGCGAGTCGAGTAGTACCACTCAAAGATCAGTAAATCCGAACCTGGAAACTCGGATTGTTACTGTAGAAAAGGAAGTCAGTTCTTCCTGGCTTTTGACAAATAAGTCGCTGTTGTTACAAGTTTTAGAATCGCAAGGATGGAAAGCATGGTTCTCAGATAACACTCATGTATACTACCCAAATCTAGTGCATGATTTTTATATAAATCTGAAAGTTACTTTAGATGGTGTAGAGGATGCTATAATGTCTTCTGTAGTGAAAGGAAAGAAGATATCTTTTTCATGTAAACAATGGGATGAGTGTTTAAATGTGCCCCATGAGGGTCGGTATGAGGATTATGCTGGAAACATTCCTCCAACCACTGAATACTTCTCTTATGAGTTACCTTTAGAGATTTTGACTAGAAACAGAGAGTAAAGGAGAATCACATCCTCAGAGTTGGATGGTGAATGTAGACTTCTCTTTAAGTTTGTTCAGCACCAAATTTTCCCTAGGAAAGGAGATTTTGATGTTGTAAAATTCCAGGATATTTTTCTATTGTTTTTACTAAATACCCATGAGAAGATCAATTTGTGTAGATATCTAATGGTGCACATAGCAGGAATGGTGAAACCTTCTAAGAAAGCCACTGCCCTGTTCTATTCCAAAATGATCTCTGTTATGTTAAAGAATTTGGAATGTGTTGATGAAGCCGGTGAGATAGCTGAATCTGATATTTCTTTTTGTGTTAGCAAAGAAATTTGTAAAGGGATGAAAATAAATTGGAACCCATGGAAAAAATGATGGGTTGCTGATGAGGACAAGTTGTATGAATCCTACAATCCCACTGATCATGGAAAGAGGCTGAAGGGTTTGAGAGACCCTTGTTTGAAATCAGATGAGGAGCCAATTTATTCTGATGATGAGGAAGAAGTAGATGTTGAAAAGAATAAGGACACTGAAGAGTCTAGTAAACAAGGGATGGAAGAAGCTGAAACAGAAGAAAGAAGTATGTCACCTCATGATGATAGGAGTGATCCTGATACTATGATCCCTAAGAGAAGAATGGACTTTGGACCTGTCAGTCCACCTTTAGCCTTACCTGAATCAAAACCAGTTCTTGGTGATGAAGAAGCTATTGACACTGAAGTATCTGACAGTGAAGATTCTATGAAGAATGGAAATGGGAATGGAGATGATGATGATGATGATGATGATGATAACCGACCAGTGGATGGTCTTGCTGTACCTCCAATAGAACCACATCAAACTGTGCAAGAAACAAATACCAGTGGCAAGAGAGATTCTCTAGAAATAAGTGGAAAATCAAGTTATGATAAACTGAAATATACTCTGTGTGCTTCTGTCTGGGATTATTACCCTGGTTTTGCTGTTTTGGGTTTAGATTATTCAGAAGAAGAAGAGGAAGAATCAGAATCTACTGCGGTTGTGAAGGAAAGACAGCCAGTTGAGGCAAGGTCTGCTCATGTTGTTGATGCTGCAGATGTTCATCTACCTAGTTCTACTGTCTCTCAGTCTGATTTTGATAAGTTCAAAATTGAGTTTCTTGCTGCTGTGAGAGATACAGTCAGAGAAGAAATTTCAAATGCTCTTACTCAAGCTTCTCTGCAAGTTTCTGAAGATTCTTTGGAAGCCTTTTCAACAAGAGTATCAAATGTTATTAGACCAGACCTGGCCAATACTGGTGAGTTTATTGTCAGGCACATAGCCTCTCTAAATCAGACTCTGAAGGATCTACAATCTGACTTAGTTTCTTTATCAAACGAATTTATATCAACCATATCTGGTATGATGGAAGTTTTGAGGAATCTGATTGAATATCTTAAGAAGTCTGATCTGAGGAAGTTGAAAGCTGAGATAACTCAAATAGTTGCTCAAGCCAGTGCAGCCAAAGTAACCAAGATCACTACTCATGAGTTAGAGGCTCTAAGGCAGATTGTGCATGATCAATTGGCCACCATTAGACAAGTTCTTGATTTAGACTCGTTGAGGAAGATGAAGGAGCACAGTGATCACATTCATAAGATAGTAAAAGTATATTCAGCAGATTCCAATAAAGCTCAGAAAGAGATCAAGGAAAAGGTTTATCATTACTTTTCAAAGATCTATACCAAGCATGAGATGACTGCGAATTTCAAAGTGTTGGCTGATAATCTGAAACTACCTCCAGTCACTCAAGCTTTCAAGACTCAAGTTCGTCAGTTTCAATATTTTACTCCTACCTTGGAACGATTCATGGAGAATAAGGATGATTTTGAGAAGGCTATGAAGTATGGTGCAGAAGTTATTCAGGATTTCATAAATCTTTTGAAGCCTTATCTGAATGAACAAGACACCTCCATTGTGCTTCCTACTGCTGAACCTCTCAGTGCCTCTGATGTTGCTCCAAATCAGATCTCTGTTTCTCAAGCTCTATCTCATCTACGGCCAGTTCTTCAGCAATCTTCTCAGACAGCTACTACTTCTCAACGGTAAATCTCCGTGGCATCCTCTCCTCAACCTTCCAGAGTCATCTTACCACCTTTTCAAATTCTCTCAGTTCAACCTGCCTCCAAGTCTTCCAACTTACCAACCACTGATCCTTCTGATAAAGGCAAAGCCCCGTTACATCCAAATAAATAGTTGTGACTTGTTATTGATAGGGTGAACCCTGTTCTGTTTGTACTCTGATGTACTTTACAAACCTTATTCTTTCTCTCTCTATTCTCTATGATGCCTTCTTTTAATCTCTTCTTTATATGTTTTTCCCTCCTTTTTTATTATCCCAAAGGGGGAGATTTATATCTATGGGGGAGAAACATACTATGGTAGGGGGAGCAATGTTTACATAAATATTTAAAGGCATAAATTCAGGGGGAGATTTAAATCTCCTTGTGTTTTTTATTATTATTATTCCTTGTCACTATTATTGATGATATATTATTTTTATTTATGATTAAGATTTGTGATTATCAAAACGGGGGAGATTGTTGAGCCCTCTGGAAGATTGTTGAATTCTTCCTGTGATTGTTGTTTTAATAATCACAAATCATCGTTACTTAATCCTATTGGATTTCTCATATACATAATCACAATATTTTAGTGAATCTTTTTATATCGGTTGGATCATGTTTTTATATGTTTATCTGTGCTTGTTATTGATTTACAAGTATTCTGGAAGTATTCTGGATCAAACAGACACTTTGTGTTCTATTAAGTGAACGGTCACACCAATCCATATCAAAAGAAAACGGTCGCACCGATCCATATCAAAAGAAAAAGGTCGCACCAATCCATATCAAAAGACAACGGTCGCACCGATCCATATCAAAAGACAATGGACACACCGATGCTGATCATCTGAGTCACTGAAGATGTCTCACCAATGCTGATCATCTGAGTCACCGAAGACGTCTCACCGATGCTGATCATCTAAGTCACCGAAGATGTCTCACCGATGCTGATAAAATGAGGCACCGATCATGACTCACTGATGCTGATCAAATGAGTCACCGATCATGACACACTAATGCTGATCAAATGAGTCACTGATCATGACTCACCAATGCTGATCAAATGAGTCACCGATCATGACACACCGATGCTGATCAAATGAGTCATCGATCATGACTCACCGATGGTGATCAAATGAGTCACCGATCATGACACACCGATACTGATCAAATGAGTCACCGATCATGACACACCAATGTTGATCATCTGAGTCACCGATCATGACACACCGATGTCTAGCCACCGATGCTGATGCTGATGACCTACCGATCAATTGACTCACTGATAGTCATAAACAGCTGTTTGAATTTCCTTATTATTATTTAATCCTTATAACGGTCATATTAGATATATTTTAATGCTCTGTCATTTATTTAATGAAGGTTGTTGGATGTCAGGGAATCGTACCTCGTACCTGCAAAAAGAAATCATTTCTTTTGCTGGAGCTCGTGCCATAAATACAATAAGTCCCTGTTGGTGCAAAAAAACGATGAGACACATATGAGTGCAAAGAGTGGTGGATGATATAGTTGTGAAAGACACACAAGACATAAGTGAAAGGCACGAACAAGAAGACACAGAAGCTCATACACACTCAAGCTTACTCAAGAAGAGTTCTGTACATTCACGAGGACATTGAAGAACTTCATCGATTACATTTTTCACTATCTCTGAACCTGGATGTTAAGAAGACGACACTCTATTTTTAATAAAAAAACTATAAGAGTACTCAGAACCATTTCTGATCAAACTCATGGAGTCCAAACATTCACTACAATCACTAGAGCCATTTCTAAACTCTACATCTCTTCTCTGTGATTCATTATTTTACATTTCGAGCAGTGTGTGTTATCTGCTGTATTTAACACACACACTGTCTCTTGTGATTTAACTGGAGGATCTGTAAATCCTTATTCAAACTCCTTACATTTTCTATTTCCCACTGGAATAGTGGTAGAGGTCATGTGTGACCTGGACAGCTAGTTGATGTTGTTTTGTTTCCCACGAATAATAGTGGTAGAGGTCTTAGACTTGGACAGTTGTATACTGTTGTTATCCCCAATCCAAGGTGTGGATCAAATTTATATAAATTGTTGAGAGGACTATGTCTTGGCTTGAGACTAAACCTCTTGGTAATATCTGTTGTGCTATTTCTTTCAATGTTATTTTTTTATTCCGCTGCTAACTACTTTAAAACCAAAACTGTTTTAAAGTAACTTTGATAATTAAACTCGCAAGTGTTTATATTAGTTGTAAATCAGTATGTTAGTTTCAAAATTTAATCAACTCTTCTATTTTTATTAACTGGGAAATAATAAATCCCTTGAGAACCTAAAAGAACCTTTACTTTGATATAAATTCACTACAGTTTAGTTCAGTATTTTATTTGGGGGTTTTTAAGACAAAGTTGTTAAACAGAAATTTTAATTGGAACTCTATTCACCACCCTCTTGAGTGTCCACTCCGACCAACATAAAGTTTTCTTATCTTCATGGAGTACTACCAGACATTTGTGGAAGATTTTCCTAGGATCACAGCCCATTTAAATGACCTAATACAGAAATGGAATCCTTTTACCTAGAATGAGAAGTTCCAAAGGGCCTTTGTGGATTTGTGGATGAGGCCGATGAGTGCTCCTACGTTGATACTACTAGAGGCGGTCATATACTACGCATTGTATTGAGATGCCTAAGGAGATAAGATCAGTTTCATTTCGCTGTGATGGTAATAAATTATTTTGTATGGGTCAAGTAAGTTGAGACCTCATGAGCAGAACTACATGAATCATGACCTAGATCTAGAAGCGGTGGTATTTGCTCTGAGGATGTACAAGCATTATCTTTTGGGAGAGTGCTTTATTGTTTACTCAAACCATTAGAGTTTCAGGTAAATATTCATATAGAGATATTTTAACATAATACAGCGGCACTGGTTGGGGTTCCTATAGAACTATGACTTCGTGATAGTATATACTCCTAGTAAGAGAAATGTTCTAGTAGATTACTTTAGTAGGAATTCCAAGGATCTCTTAGTGTAGGAAGCTTCTATGCAATTGGATTCTGTGTAGCTAATATTGGTGGAGTAGGAGGGTGAAACTTTTCATTAGTCTATGGTGTTTAATCCTCTGCTCCTTCACCATGTGAGAGAGTCCTGGATGGGGGACATCAACTGTGAGTAATTGTGTGACTTGATAACCTCATTATATTAACCTGATGAATTTTATGAAGGATGGAATAACATCATCCTTTTCTAATAATGGACGGTGGTCCCCATAATGATGTGGGGGGGGATGAGTGAGTTTCACACTTCTCCTTTAGTTCTGAAACCCTATGTGGGGAAGATGTACAAAGATCTTTAGTGGTAGTTTTGGTGGTCCAGTACAAGACAGAGTGTGTCTGAGTTGAGCACTAGGTTCTAGTAGGTTTTTTCTAACCTCTTGAGATCCCAGAGTGGAAGTGGGATGGCATATCCATGGACCTTGTGAAAGGGGTTCCATGGTCAGTGAATGGTCGTGATTACATCTGTGTGATAGTTGACCACCTCATGAATTTTTTACACTTCCTTTATATTAGGGAGTAGATTTTGGTGGAGGGTTTGATACATATGTACGCATGGTATATTGTTCACCTTTATTGGTTTACCTCAACTATTTTCTCTGAATGTGATGTGTGGTTTATGTCACGGTTGTGGAGAGTCCTACATGAGTTATTCAGGACCCATATGAGTATGAGTATAGCATTTCACCCCTATACAAACGGGCAGAATGAGCATATTATCCAGAAGTTGGAGGATATATTGAGGGATTCCATGTTAGACTTCAGGCAGAGTTTGGAGGATCACTTTACCTTGTTAGAGTTTTCATAAAACAATAGCTACTACTCTTCTATTTTCATGACACCTTTTGAGGCCCTATATGGGAGACCCTACAGGTCACCCATTTGTTGGACAAAGATTGTAAAGGCATCTCTTGTGGGTCCAGGGTTGGTCTAAGGGATGATGGAGAAGGTCTAGTTCATCTGTGAGTGGATGAGGTTGACCTATTGTAGGTAGAAATCTTATGAAAATCGACATTGGAGGAACATGGAGTTTGATCAGGGAGACCACATTTTTCTATGAGTCTCCCCATGATGAGGATTTCAAATATTCATCAGGGGAGGTAAGATATCTCTCAGGTTCATTAGGTAATTCAAGATCTTTCATAGGGTTTGTGAGGTTTCTTACCATCTCACCCTAACCCCATAGTTAGAGTGAGTGCATGACATATTCCACGTGTCCCGGATGAGGAGATACAGGCATGACCCCATGCATGTTATTAACTAGAGTGAGCCTAGAATCTAGGATGGGGACACTTTTGAGGAGAAATCAGTGGTGATTGAGGATCAGTAGAAGAGGACCCTCAATTAATGTATTATCCCCTTGGTTCATGTTTTGTGGCACCATAGGAGCGTGTAGAAGAGCTCCTCATAGTGGGAGAGCCAGATGCGGTCTCAGTAACCTGATCTTTTTACTTCATTATTCTTTTATAGATGAAAATATTGAAGGATGGAATAATTTAGAGACTCTGTTTTTTCTTTGTAATAATTTTAAATATTTCTATATATATTTCTAGATCCAAATGTAGAGACGGTGTGGGATTCCAATACCTAGTGTTCCTGGAATTGATTTTATAAAAATATTAAATATATTTTATATTATGGTCATGTATTTTCATAAAGAAAATAAAAAGTGTCTTAGATCAAAAATATGGGAGCATAGTTGACTCCAAAACACAATATTTACCCTATTACCGATATAAAATAATTTTTCATGGGGTGTTCAGATAAAACAGTTGTTGGCAGTACGTTCAATGGATTAATTAATTGATTAAATAAATTATGTAATTAATCTAACTTTAACAAATTTACCTTTAAATACATCATCATGATAATTATATAGGGTTATCATATAAACCATGTGATAATTGAGAGCATTATCCATCCTTCCATTGGTAAATCATGATCAGGTGATGATAAGAATCTGGATCAGGACAGATCGACACACAGGGAACACAACAACTTCTCTCAATTGTTGGAATTCATGTTCTTAGATGATGACCAATATAATATCAATGTGGGACTCTTCAATTTTTGTATTATTCCCTTATTTATAAAATTGATTGATCATGATCAATTTTTCTCCTTTTATTTGTGCTAATTGAACCTTGGTATGCACATATATACCAGTTAAATTTGATTATTAATTATTTCTCACCCTAGATATCCTTGTCCATGTTTGTTGGAAAAAAACATTAGTCCAATGATTATTTAAACCTTTTCTTGGTGCTTTCTTCCATTCATTCTTCATGTTAGTAATAGTTGGACCATGGGGTCACGATTCAATATTGTCGGGCGGGACCGAGCCTGATCGAACCCCCATATTTTCGACTTATTCATGTGAGGTGAATGGATTGGTGAATAAAGAATGGTATGGGATTATTGTTATGTTATGGGTGATCAATTTTTTTATTAGAATCTAAAAAGGAGTTGTAGATAATGAATTTGGAATGGTACGAGGTGTAATAGGTGTGTGGGTTCATGTGGGAAGAACCAAAGTATGATTTCGGCCACCGTAGGGCCAGAAAATAACGAACAGAGGTAGATCCACCAATTTTAGGAAGATAAAATTAAGAATTATAAGATATATAGAATGGAGTTCGGATCAGAGATTCTTTGAAAATCTTGACTACACGTTGTGTATTCTGAAGAACACGCAACGTGTCGGGACTTAGCTGTGGTGGCTAGGGTTCCACAGGATTATAAGTATCACGTGTCATGTGAGAACCCCATGCATAGTGTAACCTTGTTCTATCAACTCATCATGTTCTCCAGGAGTACATGGGCATGAGAACAGCTAAGAACACATCATGTGTTTAAGTACATAGACATGGGCAAAGTATGCAGACACGGCCAAAGAGAATGACAGGACCACGGGTGGATCAGACATTCCATGTAGACCCTCTACACACCATTTATGATAACATGGTCAGTGATCCATGTACATTCAAGGAAAAATCCAAGCAATAGAGAAAGAACACATGTAATGTAGGTCTCCTCTCATACCCTATACCCCTTGTTTCCTTTTGAGAAAAAATCGGCCTCTCGTATCTTCTATTCTTGGACTCATATTTTTACCCACAGATAGACAATCCTGAGTGTTTTTTCCACATAGAATGTTATGGTGTCCTTCATAATGTATTTTGTCATATGATGAAAGATGTATTGTGTTTTATTATTATTCAAGCGACACTCAAAGATGACAATGATCATGCAGGGTCACCAGTAGATTCTAAAGTGGAACCCTCCCACTAGGATAGGGCATGGTTCCTCTACCTATTTATAGAGTGGAACCCTATAGATGGGCTGGTTATGGGTCCTCTATCTACTATTTAAGTGGAACCATCCTTTTGGATAGGGTATGGGTCCTTAACTAAGTATTGGGGTGACACCCTCATGTTGGGTAGCACATGGGTCATATATCTGCTATCTGAGTGGCACCCTCTTGCTGGGAAAGGTATCAATCCTAGAAAACTAAAGTGTCACCTTCCATATAGAATAGTGAATGGGTCCTCTACTAACTTCTAGAGTGGTACCCTCCAGTCAGGTTGGACATGGGTCCTCTACAGAGTACTAGAGTGTCACCATCTTGCTGGGCAATACGTGGGTCCTCTATCAACTTGATTGGAACCCTCCTGTGGAGATATGGCATGGGTTCTCTATATATCTATTGAGAGGTACCCTCATATTGTATCAAGGAATCGATCTTATACCTAGATATTATTTTCCCTCGACTTTGCAGAATAGTGGATAGTTATGGATTGACTTGGATATTTTATACTTGGTGGATGCATGAGATGTTGGGAATCATTGATGGACTTCTATAATTGTTGTCACTCTTTGCCCGAGATGGTCTATGAGATAGAAATACCCTTCTCTCTTATTTGGGTTTCTTTGGTTTGACCATATATATATATATGTGTGTGTGTGTGTGTGTGTGTTGTTGGATTTTGTTACTCTCTTACTATGGGAGGGAGAGATGTGACGTGTAGTCCACCTACACAACGTGTTTAGATCCCTATGGATGGATGAGGTTATTTTCTTTCTTTGGGTTGAGTTTTCTATATTTTATCCATCTATTACTATTGTTTCTATTACTGCTCCCCCTTCAGCTTTCAGATCATACTATTGGGTATGTATATACGTACCCCTATATGGGTATTACCTGCACATGTCGTGTCTTATGCATAAAACGGATAGATCGGTGATAACTACATAGTATCTTAGGTATACTTGGTGAATTAAACCGAGTATGGTGTTTGGAGATTAGAGATCAGGAGCTTGGCTCTCTTAACACTTTTACTTTTTATTTTTTTCAAGTTGTGACATAATTTTGGTTGGGTGTTTTTACCACTTTTACTTTTCAGTTTTCATTATAGTACTCTTATGCACCCAAGAGGTTTTTCATGATTGTTTTATATTCTAGTTGTTTCATCTTTTATTATTATTCCTCTTCAATTATTCATTTATATTTTTGGGTGTGTGTGTATAGGTACATTAGTCAAAGGCATTCCATTTATGATATGACTTTAAACATTTGTTCCACCCCTGGTGTATGGAGGAAAGCTTGGGGTATTTTTTTCTTGAGCCTTAGTTGGGTTGGGTGATGACAATATTGACCATATTCTCTATTACTCTCTATTAGTCTATGGGAATTAGTTTTCCCTTACAAATATATTTTTTAATTTCCCATTAATTTTCTCCCTATGTGGAATCCTAGTTATGTGTCTCTTTAGGTGACCTTCATGTTTCCCACTTTCCCTTTTTATGGGATTTTTTCTTTAGTTCATTGGTATGATGTGGGTTTCAATAAATAAATTTTAAAAATGTTAATCCTTTGACAAGAAAGATAAATTTTATGGGAGAAATTCATTTTAAGTGGGGTAGGATATAGAATCATAAGATTTTAAGAAATATATTCCTTAAAATTAAATTAAATTATTGATATCCTGAGTTACATTAAATACACAATTTATCTTCTATTATATATAACACCAAATTTATCTTACATTGCATGCAACATCAAGTTTCTTTGATAACACTAGTTACATTCAAAACTGAGTTTTATGGAGAAAAAATATACTTTTAATATTTAAAATGATAGTTATCACCTCATCGTTAGAGGGGTGGGAATGAATAGGATTAATTTAATTATGAAAATATGGTTTAAAAATGTATATATAATGAAATTTTTGGTGACCAATTAATTATAAATGAAAATAAAAACCAATTGAATATAAAGGATGTGTTTTTATGATAAACTATTTTATGACCAAAAAGTGTTTTATATTAATAAATTAAACTAATACTATTAATGAAAAGTATTAATGAAATTTATACAGTCAATCAAATATTTCTCAATTCATCCAACAAGCTTTATAGTTATAAATTTGGAACAAATCCAATTTTAAGCATAAAAAGTTTTTTTTCTAAAGGAGGATTTGTCGCCTTTTAATGGAAGACTTGTTTAAAAACTAAATTTTGACACTTTTATAAATTTTATTTGAAAAAATAAAATTCTTATTTTAAATTTTACTTTCGAAATTATCTTAGGGTGAATTTTTGGTGACTACTAAAAATGATTCTATACCAACGCATCCATTCAAATGGTTTTTATAAACCATTGGAATAGATTTTACATATACCTATGGTTTTAATAAAACCTTAGGTATATCCTCCCTCAAATCCAATTCTATCGGGCTCATCCTGCATGCCCCTGCAAACCCTCCTCTCACCCAAAAACCCTCTCCCTCGAAAACTGTCTCCCCCACCAATCCATCCCTAATTATCCATCACGCTAATCCTCGGCACCAAATCTCTTCTCCCCCACCAACCCTCTTTTACCCCACACTCATCCCACTCAAAGATGAAACCCAACCTCGATGCTTTGGTTCCTTCCGATTATGTCATTTCATCTTGGGATTTTTCACTCATCCCACTCAAAGCCGAAACCTTGCCTCGACGCTCTGGTTCCTTCTGATTCCACCATTCTATCTTGGGATTTTTTCCTCCCCGTTAACGCTCAAATCCCGGTTTATGGTTTTATATTCATCGTTTATGATTGTATCATCAAGGTTTTGTATCTAATTAATTTTTCCTTGTTTCCTTATAGGTTTCTTCTTCTCTATTGTTGTTTCCTTGAACCCTAGTTCAAGGGGTTGACCATATTTTTGTGGTTTCATTGGATGCATTCTAGCTCATGTGTTAGTGGTTAGTATAGATGTCTGCACTATTCCTTGACTGAACTCCCTATCACCAAAAATGTGGGATGTCTTTTGGATATAATTTTAGTTATCTATCTCAAACCCATATACTAGTTTTTAAGATGATACATTGGATTCTTCAATAAATGGTACACGTTTTGCAGGATTTCTTCATTTTAGTTTCTTATGCATTTTTCGTATTTATAGCATGGTAAATAATCCATATGGGATTTTATATTCTCTTGTAGGATCTAATAATTGTTATTATAATTATTTAAACCCCAACAGTGGTATCATATCCATACCATGAATTTGATTTATGAATACTTTCATGAGATAAAGAAGAAAACAAAAATATAACATTATTTTCAGTTTTATGGAAATTTCAATTTACCTTTATGTATTTTGGATCTACCTAATGGTTATTGGTTTTACCTAGAAATTGAATGGTCTACATAAGTGACATATCCTCTTAACCTTTTATAATATAGTCTATATAAGGATAACCTAGTATTATCCTTACACAGAATAATCTATATAAGTATCATTTTGTTTTACCCTTGTTAAGCTAAATGCAGTTACCCTTATGTAGAATGTTTTTTCATAAAGGTAAATGAAATTACCATTAAGAAAAATGGTTCTATGTAAAATTAGAATTTATATTAACTTTTCACTGAAATATGAATTTTATTGAGTTTGAAACATTAATTGTAATTCACCAAGTGTTGGATGGCACCTATTCTACAACAAATGACACATGCTATATTTTTGATAAATCATTCAAAAAATCAATTTACACTTACACTCAACTTAAGCTCACATATAATGGTCCTCATTCACACAAACACTCAGCATTAGTGTGACCTTTTCATTGGATTGATAGACCTCCATACATATCAGAGATGACCATTACAAAATATACTAAATTAGGGAATAAATCTTATGAAACTCTCCAATATTCTATATTATCTTTTGGTGGAGTGTAGTGACCCTAATGTAGCTCTGGAACTTCAGTGTTACCTTTACATGACACACTGGTTTACTATTACATGGACACTAGATGACAATTAAACATGTACTTGATTTTATATTTTCTTTCATGCACCACTTGATTACCTCTAAAAAAGTAGTGATTTACCACTATGAAAATAGTAAATTATCTTCACACATGTATTTTCTAGCCTAACTTATGTATATGTATCTGATACTTTTACCCTTATGCAACTACTGTAATTCCAGACTTCATCAATTTAGCATCCAGATCCTTTTCAACTCAACTCGATGACTTCTCTAACACTTTACATACTCTCAAAACATTATGATATATACTAGAGAGAAATATTTTACCCCAAAAATAGTTGTCTTTAATTATTTAAATTCAACCTCACCAACAATTTTCAAAATTACAAATAGTGTTACATTGAGGATATCCAACCAAGGCCTTTAAGAAGAAATACATAGTCTCCTTTCGATTTATGATAGAATAAAACTCAGAAACTCTAGAAAATCTTCACACACATATTAAAATATTTTTATATCTTCCATAATGACAAAAAATATAATCATACATGGGAACATAAATCTACCCATTTTTAATTGTTGTCAATACCACAACACACCTCTAAATTCAATATGTGTTCTCATTTATTTCACATCTCAACAATCACATCAAAAATATATTATGCAAGGTATAAAACTCTCCCTTTATCCTTTAAATTACCAATAAAACCTTTATAAAAACTTGTATTATAATAAAAAATGGGTAAAAAAAATTATTGGAATACTTATTCTTTCATATTTTTAATGATTTTCAGATAATTATAGATTTCATGATTTTGAAAACTTTGAAATCCTTTTAACATGTTTTCCTCCCTAAAAATGGATGAACCCACTTAATCATCATCATGGTAATTTATATTCTCAATGATGAGAATATTCTATTATTATAAAATAGTGATAGCCTCTTACAACTTCCCCAATATTTGATTCTCTCAATTCCCTACATGTTAGTAAACAAAAAATAAAAGGGGATAGGGAGGGGGTACATTTCCCTTTAATTAGTCCTCAAATGTTTATAGATTTATCTCTACTGAGATCTTCCATACTTTCCAACATTATCATTGGTATAATACTTAATCCTCTTTTCCTAATTGTATCATAATTTATCTTTTAAGACAACCTGATGTTCTCACTTTTCTCAATAGGCTAATTGTGTGGGACCTCTTTTATTGAATGTAAAAAAAAGTGAAATGCAACCTTATATAATAGATTATTATTCTTCATCTTTTCCTTTTTTCTTGGTAATAATGTCATACTACCCTTTGCAACATGACCAGTTACCTTCCATTCTCTTAAACATTAGGTTTTCCTTGTTTCATTTCATCATGAACAACATTTTGTTCTTTAATTATATCTCTATTTTTTCTCCTGTAATTTTGAATAGATTTTATACTTCTTATTTGACTCTTCTAATGTTTAGAAATAATTTAAGAATTTTTTTAGACTTCTCACTTGTATATTTCTACAATCGGGTATTAATTCTATTTCTCAAAAAACTTCTTATTCTTTTTATTGGATTTATCCGATAGATTAATTCTAGTTCTATTTTAATCACATGTTCTTATAATAATTAAAGTATTTGTGCCAAAATGTCCCACAACACCAATATTTACCCTTGAAACTTTGATCTTAGAACATATTTGTGAGTCTATATAAGTAATTATGATTTCCGTACAGGCTTCATGAAACCTTTATTTAGCCTTCTCCCTAGGAATTATTCATGGTTCTCTTTCATATGAATTTTATTTTATGTTGGCGTAAACTTATCACATCTTCCTTTATCCCAAACACCATTTTTTTGTCTTTAGAATCTATAATTTTTTAGAAAACATAATCAGCGTGATTTGAAAAATTAAGAGTTTCATACCTTTCCCTCGGGCTATTTCTAAATGTATTTTCAGAATTAATCCATCAATATTGTGCCTCATCCAGTTCTTTCTCTTTTAAAACAAGATTATCATTATGTCCATTCAAGATTATGTTGTTCTCTAAAATTTTTACCATGTATGTTATGATCTATTTAATGATATCACTCTTATTTACATCCACCTTTATTCATTATTTATCTTTCCTTTTAATTTAATTCTTATTTTGGGTATTTTTATAAAGGAACAATTCTAATTTTGTTCTTGGCATGTACTCATTATAGGTATCCTCTCCTCCCTCATCATTACTTGAAGAATATATATGTTTTTAAACTTGAGAAATTTAGGTTTTGTGTTTGTGAGAGAAACATTAATCATTATATTCACTCAATGAAAATGATTTATAAACTAGTTTTTTACTCGTCATATTTTTATTGTCCATTATTAATGATCACTTCTTCATCATTGAATAGCCTCTTCTAGATTTTTTTCATATCTTATCCAAGATAATTATTCACTACTTGAAAAATTTTATTCTAGTATATCTAACTCAAATTAAATGTTATTCTTATTTTCATAGTTAAAGGTGAAATTCACAACACATTTACATTTATAACACCATAAAGAGTGTTTTCCCTTATATGTTCCTTTTCCCTTTTTGAACAGCACTATTACAAGAGTCGTATCCATCTTAACATGAACTCATTCAAACTGAATTGAATAAAATTGAATCATCCTAACCTGATTCAAATCAAAACAAACCATATTAAATAATATTATGAAGAGTAAACCGAAAATGAGTTGAACTAAATAAAGTGACACCATGAAAACCCACAATGGATAGAATAAAACCAAATAAAAAAAATAATGAATTTTTATAAAAAACATTCACAAACTAACCAAAATTTATTGGTATAAATGTAAATATGATCAACCAAAATAGATCTATAATGATCAAAATCAAGAAAATATAATTCATATATAAAAAATTGAATGAAAATAAATTGGACCAAGTCATACTAATCTAACTTGAACTAATTTGATATTAAAAATGATGAATGAAATTGGACAAAATATAATGAATTCAAACCTATATGATCGCAACCGAAATACACTAAACTAAACTAAAAAAACTAATATAAACCAAATGTAATCAAAATGAATCTATTAGAAGTCAAATGAATGAAATTTCCCAAGATAATATAAAAAAACAAGATGAAGTAAATCTAATGAAAATGTACCAAACTAACTTATATTAAACAAAACCAAACTATGTTGAAACATGAACCAAACTTATTATATACCATTAAAAGGAAGATTAATTTTTAATTAATAGGAATGTACTATTTGATAGCATCATTTTGAAACTTAGATCTATTTCCCCATTATTTTTAGGAGCGTGATTTGACCCATAGGTCGTTGTGCTTCTTATATGTTGGGCGGTGACTTGTATAGTCACAAGAGACAGGTATGTCGTAGTTTAGTTTTTATTTTATTTTCTTTATCGCATCATCCACTTAGTTCTTTTACTGCTTTCTACAGATATATGATAGTTATATTCTGTGAAGGGGCCAAAAGGGAACTGGAGGCCACTTCACGGTTTTCTTTGTAGGGGCGGGAGATCGAGGCAGTGGAGAGATTAATTAGTCTGTTTCATTTTTTCCACTTTTATACCGTGTTTATTTTTTTTATTTTATTTTTCTTCGGCATGGACACCTGATGTACAGATGGTTCATACCAAATATTGTTCATTTAACTGGCCCTATAGTATCTACTGAATATTGTCTATTCATGTCCGGTGAAGGATTCTGTTGGCATGAATCTGGAAATCACATGAAAAAACATGTATTGTATCCATATTTATTTCCCAAGAATAAAATTAGGCAAATTATTGTATAGATATTTCAATAGTTACCTGATTATAGTTACCACAATTAAAAAACAATAAATCACCAACTTCATAATTTTTTTATGTCAATTCAAAAAATCTACCACTCGAAGAAAATTTTCATTCTTTCTTCATAGTGTCATCGGTCACCTAGTGGAAATCTCACCTAGAATATATTTCAAAACAACCATAAATCCAAAACCTCTCATATACCATACCATCATACAATCCACTTCATCATTCATGTATCATCTTGACAAAGGTTTTGATACTCCTTAGATTTGTAGTTTTAGGGATAAAACCTATACAGGTGTGCCACTTTTTTTAAAGAGTGTAATTACTTGTTCGATGGATCTTGTGATAACCCCTAACATGTACAAGTTTTGATTCTCCCTTTACTCTTCCATATCCACAGGACAACCATTCCATTGACTCCATCTTATGGTAATATGATTTTATAACATGGCATGGCCCTTCTAAATCCTTCTTCTATATCTGGAAACCTTTTCCACATTAAACCATAATTATGAATCCCATAACATGAGTCCCATGCTTTATGAAACATCATTCATGCCAAAGTTTGATTTTATTCACAAAACACATCTGGTCCCAGATCACTCTCAGGGTTAAGTCCCAACATCACCTCAAGTATCTCTTTCTTGTTGGAAATTTCTTCAAAGAACACATTGTATTGTTTGGATACATTGTATGGTACCATCTCCAAAATCACTGCATGGCCTCTCAGGTATCCTTTAGGAATACGGGGATTAGGTCCTGCAAGAATCTCCTTGAAGTAAGACTCATCCATGCCACCAACCACATCCCTATCTTCAGTATAGTTACTACCCTCCAATAGTATATTAAGTATTATGATTCATCATTTCTCCCTAATACATGCATGGAAGTATTCCATATTCCAATCACCTTCCCAGATCCACTTTATTCTCGATTGTTCGTGCACTAATCTTTATTGCCTAAGAATCATGTCCTCTAGGATGTCCTTGCTAGTGATTTCACTGAACAATGTGTCATTGGAGTAGTCTTTGAGACTGGATTTCAGCTAGTCGATATCCATATTGAATACACATTCATCTTCTGAGAATGGGGGGGGTCTTACTAATCCATTCTTAGAGATAATCTTTGAGAATTATTAGCCTGTAGTGAATCCCAATCCATGCACATCCATTCCATGATTCACTCACAACCTGATGAAATCTTGGAGTGATGCTCCATATATTAGAGGAGTTGAACCACTTATGTCTCTCCTGCCTGGAGGACAAGGAATCAAAAAGTGGTGAATGATCAGATATTCTTTGCACCATGTGAGTTACCTTTCCATTACAATAGGAAGAGATGACATGACATTCGAAATTCATCGATCATGAAAACTCCAAGTTTGAATACCCCCTCTCTAGTTATTGCACCATGTGAACTAATCCCTGGTGTACCCTATATCCATAAGCCCATTGCTAGCCATGAGATGGAAAAATTACATGCTGAACTTTCGAAGGAATAATCATCTCCCATTATTTTCATTCGGATCTGAAAAGATATTAAAATCTCCTACAACAATCCACATAAATTAACTTGGATCAAAGGATCCTAGCCCATGCCACAAGGATTCTCTTATCCGAGCATCATAGCTTCTATAAACAAAGGAAAAAAACAATCTACTACTACCTATAGCTACATTCATAGTGATAAACTTGTATTCCAAATGTATCGGTTACACTGAGATATAGGGACACCAAAAGACCCATATAAATAGGTTTTTAGGTTTGGAATCAATGTATGCACACATTATTATTCTATGTTCATACTCGCTGATTTTGGAAGATAATTTCTTTGGATTGAGCATAGAAACAATGGAATCCTTACTATTATGAATTTCAGTAGTGATAAAATCTATTTTTACCCAATCACCCAGGCCTCAGTTGTTCGGATTTGGATCATTGATCTTGTTGTCTCATGACTTTTCCCCTAGAAATCTTAGCCCCTTTCATCTAACAAGAACACAACTCTTGAGTGTGTTTGGATTGAGATCTCAAACACAATTCATTATGATAAGGCAAAGAGAATGTTGTAGGAGTTGAGGGAACTTGTGCTTGAAAATTAGCCCCCTATGACACACTAGACAAAGCTTGTGGAGACAGACTGGGAACATCACACATCGGGGAAGACCTGGTACACACACCTACATGAATGAGGGATTGGGAAACTCCCATATAATGATATTCCACTTTCCAGGCCTGGGTTAAAAGGCTAAATGAGTATTCTTGAGCATTCTGTACATATGATAACACACTGTAGGGGGATCTTGGGGAAGTAGGTACGCTGTAGTGGAGGGGGGATGGGGGATGCTGAAGTAGAGTGGGGGATGTTGCAGAGAAGTGTGGATGTTGTAGTGGAGTGGAAAGTGGATCAGTGGGGTAGTGGGGCAGTGTAGTGGGGTGGTGGAGTGGGGAGTGGGGATTGGGGAGTGGGGCAGTGGGGTAGTGGAGTGGGGGATGCTGCAGTGGAGTGGGGAGTGCTACAGTGGATGTGTAAGTTTTTTATAGGTTCTGGTTGGAAGGTTCTCTCTTCCACCTATTTTTTGTTTTTGGAAAATAGGATATACCAATGGTTCTAATAATCATTGGTATACAAAGGATTGAATACATATATCATAATGGTTTTAATAAAACTTTTGGAATAGAAGGAAGTATGTACACCAACGGTTCTTGAATCGTTGGTATACATATATTCCAATGGTTTCACTGAAACCGTTGGAATAGAGCATCTCTCTGGACATTATGTATACCAACGGTTCCAAAAACATTGGTATACATCTATCCCAATGGTTTCCTAGAAACCATTGGAACAGATTAAATTTAGACATCCATATACCAATAGTTTCATAGAAACCATTGGTATAGGGATTTTGCAACGCCCAACATTGCAACGGTTCCCAAAACCATTGGGATACCCTATCCCAACAGTTTTAGGGGCTATCCCAATGGTTTCAAACCATTGGGATAGGTAAAATTTTCAGTAGTGGGTATTTTTCTGAGAAGTTTCATTTTTGATCAATAGTGAAAAAAATACTAGATTTTAATTGAAAACTATCTTTTCGTCTAAATAATTTATACTATTAAATTAAGTTTGTAATTGGTTTTAAAGTAAAAATATTTTAATTATAAATATATTAATCCAATTTAGGTCATTGGAATCATTTTATTAATGAATTTGGATATAAAAACATTTCATACTTCTGAACATTTTCACTTTAAAAACTTGCTTTCTCATCACGTCTGCGGGACTAATTTTAAATTAAATTCTAGAATTTATGTGAGTTTAATTTTAAAAAATTGATTCAATATTTGTAATAATCATAATTTCTAATTTATAATAAGTTAAAATTAATTTTTGACTAAAAATTTATTGAAATTAATTAAATTTAATTACACTGATTAAGGTAAAAATCTGTTTATTGAGTGATTAAAGTTAGAATATAAGGTGTAAAATGACACAAAACTTGTCTAAAAACAATTTTCTGGACATATTTCAACCTCTATGACCTTATTCCAAAAATATATGAGTTCTTTTATAGTATTACATGAATGTTACTCATATAAAATTTTAAATATAGAAAAAGACAAATAATATACCTTTCTCCCTTTCAATTTATATAAAGCTTTGGGTATAGGGAAAAACTCATAAGTTCGGTTATAAATATTATTTTCGAAGATAAATGAGTTATTTTTATCATAATTATTTATCTTTAATTTTTATAACTGAATTGGTAACTTAAAATGCTTAAAAAACACCAACATGGTAATTATTTAGTTAATAATAAAATAAAATAAATGATACTAAAAATATTAAAATTGATGTAAATATAATTAATTTTTGAGTTCAATTATTTTAATAGATAAATATATCATGATAATAGTTTATGTACTTAATATATTTAAATTCCATCATTTTATTGGTATTTTTTAATTTCAATTTAAATGAATAATGTCAAAATTGACATTAATGTTATTTTAAAATAAACAATATTTTATTAAGTGATTTAAAATTGCTAAAAATATTATATTATACCAAATTATTTTTTAAATGTTAAAAATATAAAATATATTCCACTAATGGACCAATTTATCTTTTATAATTAACACATTTACCCCTACATATTAAAAATATTATTGGCACAATTAGGATTAAAGTAGTGTTTTGTGCTCTACATGCGCTTCTGTTAAAATTAATTTCCAACACACATGGTATTTTTATTTTATAATTTGGATTTAATATTTATAATCAGTGGGTATAAATTTTCTAATAAATATAACTTTAATTTATTCTTAATGGATGAATTAAATAGGTTAGAAAACAATTTACCTTAAGGAAAACCCAAAATGAAAAAAAAAATAAGGAAACTTAAGAGTTAAGGAACAAAATGTTTAAAAAATTAATTTATTTTTGTGTGATGGAGGTATTTATCGACCAACTCATCCCTACCATATATTATTATTCAATTTTTT
Organism: Viscum album; assembly: GCA_963277665.1. Taxonomy (NCBI): domain Eukaryota; kingdom Viridiplantae; phylum Streptophyta; class Magnoliopsida; order Santalales; family Viscaceae; genus Viscum; species Viscum album. The sequence continues at coordinate 688,454,835 of OY728158.1, read as the reverse complement.
AGGCAAATGAGGTAAGAGAGACCTCCCAATAGTAAATACTTTTGAGTATTTACAAGAATACCACTCCTCCTCCACTATAAAAATGCACTCTATCCCCAATTATTCACACATATCGAGCCTTTTAGATCATAAAAACTATTCCCAAATCAACTCCCAACATCCCTCCTATCACCTTAGAGCCTCATGTTTTTTATAAAACAAACTAAGTAAGTACTTTTGTGAAAACCAATAGGAGTTACCTAAAAAGAGGTAACATTCTTCAACGAGCACTTTTTTTTTATTTCTTTCTCCACTTATTCAATTATTTTTATATCATGATTATTTAAAAAAATTAGTATCTTCAATATAACTATATTTTTTATGTTAATTTTATTACTTAACACTTCACAAACTTACATAAAATGGGATATTCAATCCTCATTTGTGTGTACGACGGACTACCGCCCCTTGAACTGAGGTCGTTCCTTCTTCCATTACCACCTCTCAAGGTTGGTAATAAAGAATAACAAAAAAAATTATATTATATATATGATATTTAGGATTAATTTATGCATATTTATTTATTATATAACACATACCTACATGCTTTATATTTTTTAATAATACAATAACATCATTTGTGGACGTATTGAATACTGCCTACTCAAAGTGATATGATTCATTCACGCTTTACATGAAATGTATTAACACTAGTAGAATTTTTATCTTTCAAGGTTGGTTATATACAAAGACCTCCATTTGGAAGTTTTTATTGATATCAAGAGAGACCGCCAAATGGTGGTCGCTGTATTTTTACTACCCCAAACCTAATTCCCCCCCCCCCCTTGTTTACCCTACCCGACCCCACAACCATCTCCCTATTAACCCTCCTAGCAACCTCGATACCCCTAGTGACCCTAATCCCCTTGTCTCCGTTCTTCACCCACCCCCCCATGACCTTGAGACACCCCTCGTAACCCTGGTGACCCCAACCCCCTTTCCTCCATGATGTGTCCCCCACGACCTCGGTGACCCCAGTGACTCGCACCCCCTTACCTCAGCGATGCGCCCCCGGCGACCCACCCCCTTGCCTCTGCGCTGTGCCCCCCACGAACCCAAGATACCCCGGTGACCCCCAACCCCCCCCCCCCCGCCTCTGTGCTACTCTTTTGGATAGTCCTTCGGTCATTCCCTCCTAGCCCCACTGCACCCCTCTAGTGAGTCCTCAGGTCCCGCCGCTATTAAACACTCTCGGCCCATCATGCCACACCATGTAGAAACCTCATGTGCTTCGTACAATGGTTCCACCCCTTTTGAGTCTGGTCGTCGAACCCCTATCATTAAACCGATGCACCGTGATGGATCCTCAATCAATTCACACCCCATTACCCGCAGTCGAGTCCTCTCCAAGTAAGTCGTTTTTTTACTTCTGTAATCCATTATGTAGGTTATTTATGAAAATTGTATTGCTCAGGGAGTCCTCTAAGAGGGAATATTTTTTTATTCATGACTAAACCTCTAAGATAGGTTTTTTGTCTTTAAAAATAGCTTTGAACTCATTGGTTTTTAAGTTTTAATGATATGAGTTTTTTTGAATTTAAATAAGATATTTCAATTATTTTCTTTCTATTAAATACAGATATAGATAAGAGCAAGATTTATATGTAAGATAGGTTTTTTGATAAATATTATGAGGGGATTAAGTGATTTATGGAATTCACCAATGGATGTCTAAGTTATTTTATTAGTTTTCCATGCAGAAAATGTTCAAATAGATATCTCTTCAAATGAGATAGTGTTAGAGAACATCTATTTTTGAATGGGTTTTTAAAAAACTATATGACGTGGACACGTCATGGAGAAGAGTCTGTTTCATGTCATAAATTAGAAAACATTCATATGGAAGTTGATTCGAGAACAGTTGATTTTATGAACATAATTCTCAATGATATCATGCGTCAATTTCATCCTAAAGACATTAATGTCGTAAATGACGATGTTGGATCGATTAATCCTGGTTCTTCTTCACATAGAGAAGCATTGAAATTCTTTGAGATTCTTGATGATGCACATACTAAATTATATCAAGGATGCACTAAATTTAGTAAATTTTCATTCATCATTGAATTCTTACACCTGAAGGCCTTGAACCAGTTGTCAGACACCACATTCGGCATGTTGTTGGTATTGTTGAAGAAAGTACTCCCTACTAGAGAGAAGATTCCATATTCATTCTATCAAACTCACAATTTGATCGATGATCTTGGTTTTACATATGATACCATTGATGTGTGCCACAATAATTTTATGTTGTTCCGAAAAGAGAATGCACAATTAAATAATTTTACTATTTGCTATACATCCAGGTGGAAGGCCAATGAGATTAATCAAGGTAGTCAGATTCTACCTGGAAAAGTCTTGAAAAAAGGGAAACAAGTTGCCACTAAAAAGATGCATTATTTCCCACTAAAACCGAGACTGAATAGATTCTTCATGTCAACTAACATTTTAAAATTGATGACTTTTCATTTATAGAGAAACAAAGAGGTTTTTAAATTAACTCACCTGGAAGATTCTATAGCATGGAAAGAGTTTGATCAAAGACACCCAAACATTTCCCGAGATGATTATAATGTTTGACTGGGTTTGGCAGAATATGGTTTTAACCCATTTAGGTCCATGGTTATTGCAACACATAGTATGTGGCCAGTGGTGTTGGTTCCATACAACCTTTCCCCATGGGTATGTATGAAGCAACCGTTTTTGTTATTGTCGATTCTAATTGATGGAATAAGAGGACCTGGCTATAAAATTGATGTTTATAAGAAACCTTTGATTGATGAGCTGCAGGAATTTTGGGTCGATGGTGTAATGAATTTTGTCTTGGCAGCTAATGAAATTTTTAGACTCCGAGCCACTTTATTATGAACAATTAATTATTTCCCAACGTATGCTAACTTATCAGTTTGGAGTAAAAAAGGAAAATTTGCCTGCCCTTGTTGTAATAAGAGTAAGAAATCTATATGGCTTAAGCACTGTAGAAAGTGGGAATATCTTGGTCACAGATGCTTTTTTCCTCCATTTCACAGGTTCAGAAAAGACCATGTGTCATTTAATGGGAATAGAGAGTATGACCCATCACCACAAATATTGTATGGGGTTCAAATTTGTGCACAAATAGATCAAGAAAACATCCGTACAATGTATGATTTTCAAGATTTATTGGCTCCTACATTGCCTTCTATTCCTGCCACAAATAGACAGAGCAGTCATAATTAGAAGAAACAGAATATTTTTTTTGAATTTCCTTATTGGAAATATAATATTTTAAGACATAATTTGGATGTGATGTACATTGAAAAAAAATTATGTGATAATATATTGTGCACCATTTTAGGCATAAAGTGGAAATAAAAGGATAGTGCTAATGCTCAACGTGATTTGTAAGAGATAGGATTGAGAAAACCATTACATTTACAACTGGGTGAAGGTAATCGGGCATACATTCCTTATGCACAGTACACAATGAGTAAATAAGAGAAATAAACATTTCTATCAATTTTTAAGACCATTAAGGTGCCATATGGTTATTTCTCAAATGTTTCCAAGCGTGTTAATATAACGATCATGACATTAAAGGGGTTGAAAAGTCATGATAATCATATTCTACTTCAATAGTTAATTCCTATAGCAATTCATGATTACTTACCTACCCAGGTTACTGATCCATTGATTGATGTTTCTAATTTTTTCATACAGCTCTATTCAAGAAATCACCGCATGAGTGATTTGAAAACGAAGCAGGAAAAGATTGTACTTGCACTATGTCACCTAGAGAAACTATTATGGACATATTTTTTGATGTCGTGGTTCACTTAATTGTGAATTTAACTGGTGAAGTCATTGATGGTGATCCCGTGCAATTCAGGTGGATGTATCCAATAGAGCGATACTTAAATACATTTAAATGGTATGTGCGCAACAACGCTCGTCTGGATTCTTCAATTGCCAACAGATATTTAATGGATGAGTGTACTAATTTTTTTAATTCACATATTGATGAGGTTGAAACAAATATAGATAAACTCTCCTAGAATGATGAGGGTCCAATTAGAGAAGGAATAAAGTTTGATATGCACAACGATGAGTGGGTTCAAGCTCATCAACATGTTTTCTTCAACACTCCATCAGTTGTGACATTGATATAGTAATTTTCATAGTTTATGTGTCTTCTATTAATATATTTATTTTATTACTTACCTTTTATTGTGTTGTGATTTAGGATGCATATCGCTGAGTTGAAATGTGAAAGGCCTCGTGCAACTAACTATCAAATCCAAAAACATCATTTGAACATGTTTCATGAGTGGTTCAAGACTCATGTTCCTATAAATAATTGATTTAATATTTTTATAGTGCAACTTTAGTTGTATTTTCAGAATCCATTATCCATTGAACTATGTGAAATTTGCATATTCAAAAGATACGTGATTTAAGTACCCATACTGTGAGCGAAGAACGCAACCAACTAGCTGATGGCCCATTTATTATAGCTTGCCGCTATAATTCTTTGGTTGCTAACGGATTCCGATTTCGTATTAGCGATGTTGACATGAGTCGAGCCACAAAAAATAGTGGTTTTGGTTGATCTTTTGTTGGTGTGGGTTATTATTATGGATTTCCAAGGGATATTATTGAGGTTATTTATGGTCTTGGCTTAAAACACATATTGTTAAGGTGTAATTGGGTCGATCCGGTTCATGGAAATAAAGTTTATAACTTCCAATTTACGTCAGTAAACTTTAACAATATGCTATAAAAAGATCACTGAGTAAGAAATGATCCCTTCATATTGACATCGCAGGCAAAGAAAGTTTACTTTGTCAGCATTGATTTTGATTGGAAAGTTGTGGTGAAAATGTCTAGAAGAGGGGTGTCTCATATTGATCAAGAGGAACCTAACATTTCCACATTTCCTGATCAAACACTTGACCAAACAATAGTAGTTGTACGAGATGAAAATATACAATGGGTTAGCGAGACAATTGAAGGAGATACAATAGACTTGCATGATTAGTGAAAATTATAATTATTTCCCCATATTGTTTGTAAAAATATTTATTACTTATATATGTATAAAAATTTCTTGATTTAACTATAATTTTTTTTAATGTAGGTATGTCACAGGTCGATTAGATTGGTTCACCTGATGTTGTCGGTATGTATGCTTTCATTTTTATAAATTAATTGATTATAATTTTATGTGTTTATTTCCCTATCTGTTTCTACTTTTTAATTAAAAATTCAGTTATATTGTAATTGAATTATGAATTTATGTTTATTAATATCTAGTGTGTCTTCCAGTAGACACAGGGGTCCTAGTAGAGGGGTTCGATCCTCGAACTCTAGATCCCGATTGGATGTGTTATTTGATGAAACATTTCACCCATTCGGAGAAGGCGCTACTGTATTGATTCTTCAGTTTGGGAATATGATATGAGACCCACATAGATTCTCCCTGATGACTCATGATTGGATTTATTTCCCCCAGAATACGATTGAAAGATTATGGAGGGAGGTTCAGGTAAATTCAATTTTTAATTTTTCATGATATTGTTTTTATTATTATTGCATATACTGACTATTTTTTTTAACAGGATAATATGATATCCTGTCCAGATGAGTTTTGGTCCGTATGTATGGAAAAATTCTAAAAATTATAGAAGGACTACAAGGGAAGGGTGAAGAGATATCACTGGATACCATTTGCGGGTGTGCCAAACATTCTACAGTGAGTCCCTCCGGGAATTCTTCCTGTGCAGTGGCAGGATTTGGTTGTGTTTTGGTCAACTGAGGTGACGATGGTAAGATTTATTTCTTTTAATCTATAAATGAATAATTTTTCATATTTCAATTAACTAAATATGTTGAATGTAGAACGAGTCTGCTCATCATTCACGTAATCGGGTGATGCAGGGCATGCCTTCCAAACTTGGCACTCGACATGTGTCACAGCTCAGACACAATGTAAGTTTAGAATTTTCTATTCATTCATATATTAAAAATATTGTAGTATAACATGGTGAATCCCTTTATTATAGTTATACCAATGAGGTGAGATGATCGATCGGATATCTATATGGGTGAGGTCTCATAGGGTGGGAGATCCCGATGTTGTCGGTGTTAGAGTAAGAAAATTATTTACTAATAAATGTATTTTTATTTTATAAAAATTATTCATATTTGTTCATTGATTCATTATATGCTATAGGCTCATTTTGACGCTCAGTTAGAACAGTTTCTAGAGGACCAACGTCATAGTATTGTGCATAGAGATGAGATATTTCATCATGTCATGGGGTGTGATGGTCATGGTTATTCCTTGACTTATGGTGGTGGTATCCCATGACGTGCAGTTGTTAGAGCAGAGGTGATGGGTGCATGCAGAGATATAGGGATGTGCACACAGACTGAGATAGATGCTTCCATGCAAGCTATGCAACACAATATGGATGTGCAGTTTCAGCAGTTACGTTTAGAGTATGAGGAGAGATTATCACAGATGTCAGGACGTTTCGATGAAGTGACGACGCAACGTCCTATTGATCGTACACTAGTTTCATCATAGGTAAACAATAAAACAAACCCTACTCGTATTGACTTCTATTGATATGTTTAAGAGACATAATATTGATATATATTGTAGGATATGGATATAGCTGGTGGAAATCGTAGTGATATTGGTGATCCTGATGAGGATAAACACGCATGAGGTAATTTACATTACCATTTTAATATCATAAATGAATTAGGAATTAATAATTATTCTCGAACCTTTAGGTTTATTTACACCTATGTGTTTTATTGTTTTAACTATAGTTATTTAATTAATTCTTTTAAAGTTCACATGATTATTAATTATGATATATTACATAACACTTCAATTTATTAACACGACAACAACTGGAAATGGAATTTTGATATGGTCGGGCATACGGCACGTCAATCGGACGTGCGGTTTGCACGGTATGGATGAATATGCATTTTTTTGGTGTTTGGCGTGCTTGAAAAGGTGAGTGGTGTGGTCAAAACCAGCCCAATGACCTCGTAATGCCATGAAATAAGCCGAAAACAACCGAAAAGTGAATTTTGAAAATGGTCAGGTAGACCACATGTCAATCGGAGGTGTCGTGTGACCGCGGTGACCGAAAACGCACTTCTGGTGCCATAAATGACCAAAACAGGCATTTAACGATCAAATGCATATTGAACAACATCGAAATGACTTGAAATCACAAGAAAAACTTCTAATTATTACTTTTTTCATGTACGTAGAGACGGAATGTCAATCGAACATGCGGTTTGTGTGGTACGGATGAATATGTGTTTTTTTGGTGTTTGGTGCGCTTAAGAAAGGTGTGTGGGGTGGTCAAAACTGGTTGAACGACCTCTTAATTCCATGAAATCAGGAGACAAAAACCGGTGAGTGAATTGTGAAATGGTCGGGCAGACCACACATCAATCGGAGGTGTCGTGTGACCGTTGTGACCAAAAATGCACATCACGTGCCATAAACAATCCGAATAGGTGTTTAATGGTCAAATGCATACCTAACGACATAATAATGACTTGAAATCATATTATAACATTATATTTATTATGCATGATGTTTACGAGGAGACGACGTGTCAATCGGACATGCGGTTTTCACGGTACGGCTGAATATGTATTCTTTCGGTGTTTGGCGCGTGTGAGAAAGGTGCGTGGGGTGGTCAAAACCGGACGAACGGCCTAGGAATTCCATGAAATTATCTGACAACAACCGGCAAGTGAATTGTGAAATGGTCAAGCAAACCACACATCAATCTAAGGTGTTGTGTGACCGCGGTGACCGAAAACACACTTCTGGTGCCATAAACGACCAAAACAGGCATTTAACGGTCAAATGCATCCAGAACGACATCAGAATGACTTGAAATCACATAAAAACATTCTAATTATTATTATTTATGTGTACGTAGAGACGGAACATCAATCGGACGTGCAGTTTGCGTGATACGGCTAAATATGCATTTTTCGGTGTTTGGTGTGCTTGAGAAAGGTGCGTGGGGTGGTCAAAACCAGTCGAAAAACCTTATAATTCCAGGAAATCAGCCGAAAACAACCCACGAGAAAATTATGAAATGGTCGAGTAGACCACACGTCAATCGGAGGTGTCGTGTGACCGTGGTGACCAAAAACACACTTTCGGTGCAATAAACGACCCAAACAGGCGTTTAACAGTCAAATGCATATCGAATGATATCAAAATGACTTGAAATCATAGGAAACATTATATTTATTATCTGTGGAATGTACACAGAGATATCACATCAAATGGATGTGCGATTTGTGTGGTACGGCTGAATATGCATTTTTTCGGTGTTTGGCGCGCTTGAGAAAGGTGCGTGAGGTGGTCAAAACCGGCCAAACAACCTCAGAATGCCATGAAATCATATGAAAACAACTGAAGAGTGAATTTTGAAATGTTCAGGTAGACCACACATCAATCAGAGGTGTCGTGTGACTGCGGTGACCGAAAACACACTTCTGGTGCCATAAATAACCAAAACAGGCATTTAACGGTCAAATGCAAACCAAACGACCTCAGAATGACTTGAAATCACAGGAAAACATTATAATTATTTTTTTACATGTATGAGGAGATGTAATTTCAATCAGATGTGTCTTTTATGTATTATGGATGAATATGCATTTTTTAGGTGTTTAGAAAGCTTGAGAAAGGTGTTTGGGGTGGTCAAAACCTGTCAAACGACCTCGGAAAGTAATGAAATCTGATGACAACAATCGGTGAGTGAATTGTGAAATGTTCGGGTAGACCACGCATCAATCAGAGGTTTTAGGTGACTGCGGTGGCCGAAAACACACTTCTCGTGCCATAAACGACCCAAACAGGCATTTAACGGTCAAATGCATACTGAACGACATCATAATGACTTGAAATCACATGAAAAAATTTTATTTATTATATGTGATGTGTATGAAGAGACGGCATGTCAATTGGACGTGTGGTTTTTGTTGTACTGGTTAATATGCATTTTTTCGGTGTTTGGCGTGCATGATAAAGGTGCATGGGGTGGTCGAAACTGGCCAAATAACCTCAGAATGGCATGAAATCAGACGAAAAATAACTGGCGAGTGAATTTTAAAATGGTCAGGTGTCGTGTGATCGCGGTGACCGAAAACGCACTTCTGGTGCCATAAACGACCAAAATAGGTGTTTAAGAGTCAAATACATACCGAAAAAAATTGGAATGACTTGGAATCACATGAAAACATTCTAATTATTATTCATGATGTGTACACGAAGACGTCACATCAATCGGATGTGTGGTTTGCGTGGTATGGCTGAATAAGCATTTTTTTGGTGTTTGGCACGCTTGAGAAAGGTGTGTGAGGTAGTCAAAACTAGCCGAACGACCTCAGAATGCCATGAAATCAGACTATAACAACTAGTGAGTGAATTGTGAAATGGTTGGATAGACCACACATCAATTGGAGGTGTCGTGTGACCGTGGTGACCCAAAACGCCCTTCCCGATCCATAAACGACCCAAACATGCATTTAACAGTCAAATGCATACCGAACAACATCGGAATGACATGAAATCACAGGAAAACATTCTAATTATTATTCTTGATGTATACGCATAGACGGAACATCAATCAGATGTGCGTTTTTCATGGTATGGCTGAATATGCATTTTTTTGGTGTTTGGCGCGCTTGAGAAAGGTGCGTGGGGTGGTCAAAACCGACCAAACAACCTCATAATGCCATAAAATTAGACAGAAACAACGGGAGATTGAATTGTGAAATGGTCAGGTAGACCACACATCAATCTAAGGTGTTGTGTGACCGCGGTGACCGAAAATGCACTTCCCGTGCCATAAACGACCCAAAAAAGAATTTAGCGGTCAAATGCATACCAAACAACATTGGAATGACTTGAAATAAAATAACGACATTTTAATTATTATCTGTGACATGTACGTGGAGACATAACATCAATCGGACATGCAGTTTGTGCGGTACGGCTGAATATGCATTTTTTCGGTGTTTGGCGCGCTTGAGAAAGGTGTGTGGGGTGGTCAAAACCTACCGAATGACCTTAGAATGCCATGAAATCAGTCGACAACAACTGGAGAGTGAATTTTGAAATGGTCGGGCAGACCACATGTTAATTGGAGGTGTTGTGTGACCACGGTGAGGGAAAACACACTTCCGGTGCTATAAACGACCCAAACAAGTGTTTAACGGTCAAATGCATAACGAACGATATCGAAATTACTTGAAATCACAGGACAGCCTTATAATTATTATTTTTGATGTGTATGTGGAGACAGCATGTCAATCGGATGTGCTGTTTTCACAGTACAACTGAATATACCTTTTTTCGGTGTTTGGCGTGCTTGAGAAAGGTGTGTGGGGTGGTCAAAACTGGCTAAAAGACCTCGAAATTCAATGAAATCAGGAGACAACAACCGGTGAGTAAATTTTGAAATGGTCGGGCATACCACACATCAATCAGAGGTTTCATGTGACCATAGTGACCGAAAATGCACTTATGGTGCCATAAACAACCAAAATATGCATTTAACGGTCAAATGCATACCAAACGAAATCGAAATGACTTGGAATCATAAGAAAACATTCTAATTATTATTCATGATTTGTATACGGAGACGGAACATAAATCAGATGTGCAGTTTGCATGGCATGGCTGAATATGTGTTTTTTCGGTGTTTGGCGAGCTTGAGAAAGGTGTGGGGGTGGTCAAAACAGGCCGAACAACCTCAGAATGCCATGAAATCAGAAAAAAAAAACAACCGGCGAGTGAATTGTGAAATGGTCAGGTATACCACCCGCCAATCGGAGGTGTCGTGTGACCGAGGTGATTGAAAATACACTTTCATGCCATAAACGACCCAAACAGGCGTTTAATGGTCAAATGCATATTGAACGACATAATAATGAATTTAAAAAATAGGACAACATTCTAATTATTATTCATGACGTGTATGTAGAGACGGAACATCAATAAGACTTGTGGTTTGCATGGTACAGCTGAATATATGTTTTTTAGGTGTTTGGTGCTGTTGAGAAAGGTGTGTGAGGTAGTAAAAACTGGCCAAACGACCTCGGAATGTCATGAAATCAGACAAAAACAACCGGTGAGTGAATTGTAAAATGTTCAGGCAAACCACATGTCAATCGGAGGTGTCATGTGACTATGGTGACCGAAAATGCACTTCACATGCCATAAATGACCCAAACAGGAATTTAACGATTAAATGCATACCGAACGACAACGTAATGACTTGAAATCATAGGACAACATTCTATTTATTATTTATGGCCTGTACTCAGAGACAAATCGTCAATCGGACATGCGGTTTGCGCGGTACGGCTGAATATGAATCTTTTCGGTGTTTGGTGCGCTTGAGAAAGGTATGTGGGTTGGTCAAAACCTATCGAATGACCTCATAATTCCATGAAATTAGACAAAAAAACCGGCGAGTGAATTGTGAAATGGTCTGGCAAACCACACATCAATCAGAGGTGTTGTGGGGCCGCGGTGACTGAAAACGCACTTCCCATTCCATAAACGACCCAAAGAGACATTTAACGGTCAAATTCATACTGAACAAAATCATAATGACTTTAAATCATATAAAAACATTTTATTTATTATCCTTGACATTTAAGCGGAGATGGTACGTCAATCGGACGTGTGGTTTGTGCGGTATAGCTGAATAGGTGTTTTTTCGGTGTTTGGCGCGCTTGAGAAAGGTACGTGGGGTGATTAAAACATGACGAACAACCTCAAAGTTCCATGAAATCAGCCAAAAACAACCAGTGAGTGAATTTTGAAATGTTCGGGCGGGCCACTCATCAATTGGAGGTGTCGTGTGACCGTTGTGACTGAAAACGCACTTCTGGTGCCATAAACGACCAAAATAGGCGTTTATCGGTCAAATGCATTCTGAACGACATCGGAATGACTTGAAATCATAGGAAAACATTCTATTTATTATCTATGACATGTATGTGGAGACATCATATCAATCGGACGTCCGGTTTTCACGGTACGGCTGAATATGCGTTTTTTTTAGGTTTGGTGCGCTTGAGAAAGGTGTGTGGGGTGGTCAAAACCGGCTGAATGACCTCGAAATGCCATGAAATCAGCTGAAAACCACTGAAGAGTGAATTTTGAAATGGACGGGCAGACCACATGTCAATCGCAGTAGTCGTGTGACCGCGGTGACTGAAAATGCACTTTCGGTGCCATAAACGACCAAAACAGGCATTTAACGGTCAAATGCATACCGAACGACATCGAAATGACTTGAAATCAGAGGAATAAATTCTATTTATTATTCGTGACATGTACACAGATACAGGACATCAATCAAACCAGCAGTTTTCATGGTACGGGTGAATATGCATTTTTAGGTGTTTAGCGCGCTTGAGAAAGGTGCGTGGGGTGGTCAATACCATCCGAACGTTCTCAGAATTCCATGAAATCAGGCGACAACAACTAGAAAGTAAATTTTGAAATGCTCGGGTAGACCACACATCAATCGAAGGTGTCATGTGACCGCGGTGACCAAAAATTCACTTCTAGTTCCATAAACAACCAAAACAGGCGTTTAACGGTCAAATGCATACCAAACGACATTAGAATTACTTGAAATCACAGGACAACATTCTAATTATTATTCGTGACATGTACAAAGAGATGGGACATCAATCGGATCTGCAGTTTGCACAATATGACTGAATATGTGTTTTTTAGGTGTTTGGCGCACTAGAGAAATGTGTGTGGGGTGGTCAAAACTAACCGAATGACCTCAAAATTCCATGAAATCAGGCGACAACAACCGACAAGTGAATTTGGAAATTTTCGGTCAGACCACATGTCAATCGGAGGTGTCGTGAGACCGTTATGACCAAAAACACACTTTCGGTGTCATAAACAATCAAAATAGGCGTTTAATGGCCAAATGCATACCAAACGACAACATAATGACTTGAAATCACAAGAAAAAAATTTATTCATTATCTTTGACATGTACACTGAGACAGTACATCAATTGGACGTGTGGTTTGCGTGGTATGGCTGAATATGCATTTTTTAGGTGTTTGGCGCGCTTGAGAAGGTGTGTGGGGTGGTCAAAACTAACTGAACAACCTCATAATGCCGTGTAATCAGGAAAAAACAACCGAAAAGTGAATTGTGAAATGGTCGGGTAGACCACAAGTCAATTGGAGGTGTTGTGTGACTGCGGTGACCGAAAACGCACTTCTGGTGCCATAAACGACCAAAATAGGCATTTGACAGTCAAATGCATATCGAACGACATCAGAATGACCTGAAATCATAGTAAAAAATTCTATTTATTATTTGTGACATGTACGCAGAGATGAAATGTTAATAAGATGTGCGATTTGCACGGTACGGCAGAATATGCATTTTTTAAGTGTTTGGCGCGCTTGAGAAAGGTGTGTGGGGTAGTCAAAATTGGATTAACGACCTTGGAATGCCATTAAATCTGACAACAAAAACAACTGGCAAGTTAATTGTGAAATAATTGGGCATACCACACATCAATCGGAGGTGTTGTATGACCGCGGTAACCGAAAACCCACTTTTGGTGCCATAAACGACCAAAACAGGCGTTTAACTGTCAAATGCACACCGAATGACATCAGATTGACTTGAAGTCATAGGAAAAAATTCTAATTATTATTCTTGATGTGTATGAAAAGACGGTACATCAATAGGACGTTCAGTTTACGCGGTACGGCTAAATATGCATTTTTCAATGTTTGGCGTGCTTTAGAAAGGTGTGTGGGGTCGTCAAAACTGGCCGAACGACCTCGGAATGCCATGAAATCAGGAAACAACAACCAGAGAGTGAATTGTGAAATGGTCAGGTAGACCAGACTTTAATCAGAGGTGTTGTGTGACCTTAGTGACCAAAAATGCACTTTTGGTGCCATAAATGACCAAAACAGACGTTTAACGGTCAAATGCATACTGAACAACATCGGAATGACTTAAAATCACAGGACACCATTCTATTTATTATCCGTGACGTTTTTCATCATAGGAAACATCAATCGGAAATATGGTCTTATTAAAACCATATAATTAACAATTTTAAATTTTTGAAAATTTATTCCAAATTATTAATATATTTTCAAAATCAAATACTTTCGATCTGTTATAGGAAGCTTGAATTGAAATATATGTTATTGTATTTCAATTGTTTGTTTGGATGTTTTTTTTTTTTGGTATTTATTTATTTACTAAATTTTTTCATGCAGTTATATTCGATGATGGATGTGAAAGTTTGGTAGATGATGAGCTGAAGAGATTTATGCGCGTATGAGTTTAGATATTTTGGAGAAGTTTTTTTTGTGATTTTGAAATATAGGGTTTTTTAGTATTGATTGCTCTTTTTAAAAAAATAAAAAATTATATAGATACCGCTATTTGGTGGTTTCTATAGGTGATATCAGCAGCACCTAGAGTGTCCGCCATTTGGAGAACGTTGTATCCAAATCCGAACTATACTATAGCTTCCGCTATTTGGCGGATGCTATAGGTGCCTCTGATATCACCTATAGAGACCGCCAAGTAGTGGTCGTTATAGTCCATGTCAGCATATCTACAGCGTCTTCCAAATGGTGGATGCTCTTATCAACAGTGACGGGCCTAAAGTGTCCACTGTTTGGCGGAGGTTAGGCGGCCGTTAAAGACCTTTAGCGACGGCTTTTGGTGGTCGATAAAGGCCTTCATTCTACTAGTGTAAGGATGGTTTTAATTAAAATATGTGATATTCATGACATATATATCATATTAATGGAATACTTATCTTTCTGTAAATATAATATATCACTTTTTTTCTTACCATTTTCACACACTGAAATCGTGATAACGCTTTTTGTGGACATGTGAACTACCACCTCCTCAAATCGATTTGATTATTCTTTTTTCATCTCCACGTCAAAAATAATGATATATATAAGTATGATTAAAAAAGTAATATAACAATTATATCATTATTATTATTCTAGATATGTTTAAATAATGACCTTTTGGGCATAGTCAACCTACCAAAGTCATTTTTTGACACATAATCCGAATATGGTCAAAACATATGACTTAAACTTAATCAATTAAGTAATTGTATATAAATGGTTTATAAGTGAAATAAAATTAATAATAAACTTTTAAAATTTTATCAATAAAGTAAATAATTAACATAATTTTATTATTCAGTAGGATAAAGAAAAATCATGATGAATCAGACTCAACATAAGGGGATTTCTAGTCTCACAAATATTTCTGTGATACTTATTCCATATTTAGCACTTGTTTCTTTTGTATGGTGTATATACTATCTTATGACATGTTATGTAATGAATTTAATTTATTTAATTATATTAAAAGTTTTAATTTATATTATTCTTTCACAGATCTTGTGATTCAAAAGTTACGCAAGTAGTAAGTGTTTTTCTCATCTCACTTTTATTTCTATAAGATACATGTCATATTCACCACATACTCTTATTTTGTGGTTTATATAATTCCAATTAATATATTTTATGATTATTATAATTAAATTTAAGGGTATTTAAATAAACATTTTAGAATATATCTTTCAGGTAGTTTACAGTTTCAAATTTACCAAAGCGGTAAGGGATTTTTGTCTCGATTTGCCTTCTTTGAGACCGGTGTTATGTTATACACATATCTTATTTTATGAAGTCTTTAAACTACCCATTTGACAAGTTATATCATGAATATACTTATTTTCATGGTATTATAATCTTTATTTAATGGTATTATTTCATAGGTAATGTTATTTAAAGTTATCAAAGTGGTAAGAGTCTTTTGTTATAATCTCGTCATTTATTGGGATTGGGTATGATTAAGTCTCCAATGTTGAAATATTATTATACTCATAAATTATATTATGCTATTTTTATTCATGATATTTTCAAGTAATTGTAAAAAAATTCACCCTTTGGTACTTAAAATGTTTGAGAATGTTTCTTTAAGAAAATATGACTTCATTTCTCTCTTCGGTCGGAAATCTACGTTCTTTCAAAAGCATATTCTCTAAAAAAATAAAAAATAATAAAAAGAGTTTTTAAAATATGAGAGTATATTTTCCTCAATAAATGTTATAAAATATTTTTAAAATCTTACTTTATAATCTTCCAAGGTTATTTTCAAAGGAATTTATTTTAAAAATGTTTTTTTTTAATAGTTTTTCAAAATAAAAAAGGTATTTTTCAAAAGAATGTTTTAATGATATTTTAGGGGTATTTTAATTCATCAATTTCAACAACCCTTTTTTTATCCTCGGCTAGCGATATTTAGTATTGATATTATCCACATTCTTTCTCTGGATGGATAATGATTTTTTTCAATGATATTTTTATGGAATCTATTTCTTTTCCATGAGTTAATCATGTTTCAAAGAGATTACTATAGAAACCATTTATTTTCCATGGGTTAATCAAGTTATGAAATGGATAGTGGTTGTTTCTATGATTTTATTAGGAAATTAAAGATTTTATGTGTTATGATTTTAATTGTACTTGGATGTTTTATAGGAGGTTACATTATAAACCAATGACGGGTGGTTTGTGATAAACTAAGGATAGGTGGGTCCAAGATAGCCCTCCAATTAATTACAGATGGAATTAGACCATATGGTTATTCTATTTATAATAGTGATTTTAAGAGTGAAGTGAAAATTATCTACCAAGTTATGCACGTGTTTTCTATATTCTTTATATGGGTTACAATGCTTCTCAATACAGGATTTGAGAGTGTGGGTCCTAGGTTTTTTATAGTATACACACTATTTAAATTAAATTAGGTTCACAAAAATGTCTCAAAGAAATGAATATTACAACATCATTATCTTTCAAATTGATAATA
Organism: Viscum album; assembly: GCA_963277665.1. NCBI lineage: Eukaryota > Viridiplantae > Streptophyta > Magnoliopsida > Santalales > Viscaceae > Viscum > Viscum album. Next base: position 688,437,833 of record OY728158.1, on the reverse strand, counting down.
CATGAATGGTAGAACATGTGATGGATTTTTAAATACCTTAGATTGCATGAAAATAATGATAAAATAAATCCATGCTCAATATGTATACCTAAATAAGGAAAAAAGTGGTGGATATGAATTATAACTCAATGAAGAAAAATTGGGATGCAAAAAATCCTTTAATCTTGCATATTTGATCGTGTTATAACCTCCTTACTCCTTGTAAGAGATATATTAATAAGTGGATTAATGATTTGATATGTGGTATTTTAAGAAGAACAAGACCTTTAGGATGTGTCTAGGAGTGTTAAGTAGCTATTCTTGAAGCATTTTAATAAATATAAGAGACTTGGGGTGTGAGGAGAAGTTGGGTGGTGATCAATACTTTTATAAGGGAATGGAGTAAAATTTTAGTAAATATGAATAGTAAAGTCACTCTTAAAAGATAAAATGGACAAAAAATGATTGGGGGAAGAATTAATATTGATTAAAACTTAACCATAAACTTTTACACATGGTTTTAATTCTTTTACTCTTAGATTTTTTAATTTTACCATTTTTGGTTTTTACTTTGATAACCAATTTGTGCCTAAGTGATTTATTTTTAATTACAAAAAATAAAATTGGTATTATAAAATAATTTTCACCTGATGATTAAAAATATAAAATCCATTATATAAAATAAAATCTCTATGTGTGTGAAAAAATTATTTTCAAATTAGTGCATGTTACACATAAAAACCCCTTTTATAAAACATGTATTTTTAAGATAAAAATTATATGTTGGGTAAAATTATCAATTTTCATGATTTTAATGATAAAAATTGGTTTATTATGAAACAAATAAATGTTATATAGAATTATAATTAATCTAAAATAGAATTATACCTTGTGATAACTTAATTAAAATAAAAAGATGAAAATGGTTTTTTATTAGAATAAAAGATTACTTAAGTTTAAAAATTCTAAACATGGATTTTAAACATTAAAAATAGTATTTTAAAATTATTTATTTTAATTAATAATTATATATTTTTTATATAATAATAGCTTTAGAAATTATTAAATTATTATTGTATTATGACTAAGTAATAAATGTGCTAGTGTTTGTAAAATTAGTATTTTTTATTCATCTAAAAATCAATCATTTCAAAAGAAATCCAAAAAATAAATATAATCTATTATTTACATGATATGTCCAAAAATAAAGTTCATTTTATAAAATTAAATTTCTAAAATTAAAAAAATTATCTTTTAAATGAAAATATAAGACATAAAGAAAAATATATTTTATTGAAAAATGACATTTTTTAAACATTATGTGTTCTCAATATTATTTCATACTAATATCTAATTATAAAATTGCTAATATATTAGCTTATATATAACAATATTTTTAAGATATCAATGTAGTGTATTTGGTTAAAATATATAACACCTTAAAAAATATTTGAGAAAGAATAATAATTTTTAATATTAAATCATATTAATTATATATCCTCTTATTATAAGAAATTTTAGTTAAGTAACATATTTTTATTTACAATAGTTTTTATTATTCTTATAATTTTATTAATAATATTCATATAATATGTTTCAGATCATTTTATTTCATTGTTGTGTGTCACACAAGCTATCTAACATAGCAGATTTATTTAAAGAAAATATCTATAGTAAAATCAATTTGTGTTATAATGTAGAAATGACTCACTATGAGATATTATTGAATTAAAAAGTAAATTTTCATATATTTTAATGTTTTTGGATTTATGTGATACATCTTGAATAATTTACATATGAGGGAAAATTTTGGGTGTATTGTAGGTGAAGGTATATTTCATGGTTATCCATTTAAATGTAATATATATATGTTATAATATAAGACATTGAATATTGGTTGATAAAAATTATATCACTATTATAAAATATGAAAAATTATCCATTGAAAATGATGAAACTTGAAATTATAATGATAAATAAACTCACATTATTTATATTTCTATTGATATTAGTTATAATTAAGAATATTATGATAATATTTAGATGTTTTATGACCCTAAAACTCTTGAAAAATCAAGTAAATGAATTAAATTTAATGAATCTATCATAACATGAGATAAATTTTTTCTTATTCAAACAATATTGTTAAATAATTCCAAATAAAATACATTTATGTCTCTTATAAAACTATAAAACTTAGATAAATATTCAATATAATAAATTTTATGAAAACAAATAATTTAAATTTAGATCATATTGTGAATAATAGCTTGTTTGGACCTATTTCTAAGAGAAATAAAAAAGTATCATCAGAAACAAATGAAGATTTTCAAAACAAATATTGAATGAATATGGAAATATAATATAAAACAAAAAATATTATTTAAATGTTTTAATATTAAGTTTTAGTTATTGATGTTCATGAGTCATTTTTCCTAGTAAAATTATTGGAAATAATATGATTATTCAAATCCACAGATACATACTATAATGGCCCAAACTTTACATAAATAGATATTACTTCAAAATTATAGAATATTCATTAAAAAACATAACAAAACCAGGCTAATACCATATAGGTTTAGTGTCTCTAGAAATTGGGAAACATAAATAATTGGTTCATAAGACATCTATATTGTCTCACTTATTCCTTCATAATTAGACATATTTTTGACATATCATACTTAATACCCTTATTCATAACTTGGGGAAGAGAAACATAAAAAAAGGGTGAGCTCGGATGCTCAGTAAGGGTAAACAAGGGACACATCAATTATATCATAATCATAAGATATAATAACATAACATTTGATAATCTTATCCCGTATATGAAAGATCATGATATCATATCATGGGATATATCATAAAAGTTCATAAAGAATCAATATACATTTTCCCAAAAGTTATAACGTAAGAAATGGAATTTTTGGCATATACATAATCATATAAAATAATTTCATATTAGTCAAGGATCATTTCCAAGACCATTATAGTGGAAAAAATTCCATTATTAAACCGATTTCACACCTCATTTCGGCCCTATATTATTGAACTAGGTTTATTTCCCGTTCCAGCCCTGTATTATTGAACCGAGATCATTTCCCATTCCATCCATGTCTATCTCATTACATGTAAATCTTTACCTAATGCATTATAGGGATATATAGGTCTCACATATCTCATAATAAAATAATTATTACATGTTCCATAAAAACATAAATCTTTCATCATAGCATAACACAAGGAATAAAATGGGTTTCTTAAACGGCACTCCATCATAACATAATCCATGTAAAACAAATGGATTTAATAAATAGCATTACATTTTAAACATAATAAAACCATAGGAATAATAGGGATATTGTTCTTGAAACATAACCCTATTAAAGAATGTCATCTTAAATGGACAATAATTTTTATAGAACACTTGTTATTAAATCTTGAGGAAAATATCCTTTCTTCTTCAAAAACATATTCTTTTCTCAAAATTCCATAAAATTTTAAAACAAAAGAATTTGTTTGAAAATAAAATTAAAAAATTGTAAAGGAATCTCTGTGTAAATAATGTGTTATGAAAACATAAAAAAAATCATATCATATAAGTTAAAAGAAATCATTCTTCTCATACTTGTTTCGGATAAGTCAAAAAGTACCTCATATCAAAAATGATAAAAGATTCCTTTAATACAGTTTAGTAAAAATTCACTAATAGGTAAAATTGAATTTAAAAAATTTTATAAGAATAGAAATAATATTTTAGAAAACATATTTAGGAAACTTGTAAATGGATGATAAATATACCCTAGTAAATAATTACATATAAACAATCTCGGATAATAATGAGATTGCAAAATTTTCTCTTACCTTAGGTCTTATATCCTTTATATATATTTGAACCTCATTTATAATGATTTAAATAAATTAATTTAATTATTACATAATCATAGTAATTTTTATTATATCATATCTGATCATATTATCATCTTTTTGTTAATAATATTTCATTATTACTCGTTTTTCGGGTATTAACTGTTTTATTTTCTTATACATGTTTGATCGAATAAGTTCTGGTTATCCTTATTAGGTTATAGTTATATAATTTAAAAAATTATATTAATATAATATATATCATATTTATTCATTCTATACATTTATATAATCATGCTTTAATGGATATCATGTATAATGAATTGCATCGCATCGTAGAGACGGTAGTTCGTACATACGCATGAGTGGCGATATAATTCCCACAATTGTGAAATAGTATTGAAGTGTATGGTATATATTTTGTTTATTAATACATATCATGTTATAATAATCATATATATTTATTATTTCCATCATTATACCCATCCAAGTATGGTGGTGAAGAAAAAAAGATTACACCACGATGTGGAGATGGTAGGTCGTACATATGCACGCGTGGTGATTTCATTTTTCATAGGATAGATAGAAGGTGAAATAAGGTTGTTCCATAATAATAATAACATCTTAGTATATTTTTTGATGTTTTATTTAATACTTTATAATTTAAAAACTCATTAATAGGAATTAGAATAAGAAATAAGTTTGAAAGAATCGGTAGAGGAGATTACCTCTTCTTCAATGAGCTCCCTCTAGATCTCCTCTTAAAGGTACTAGAGTTGGTCTTTTGAGAAGAAAAGAACATCTATAATGTAAATAGGGAAGTTTAAAAGTGAAATTGGTATGGTAAGTCTAATATTGAAAGCTCAAAGTAAATTGAAGAAGTGAGGGAGGAGGTACCCTTTTACAATTGAGGCGAGGGGCACTTTTAGAATCTCAAAAAATATTAATTTAATATAAAATTAAAACTCATACCAAAACCTAAAAAATGTTATATATTTGAATATTAAATGAGATAAGGTTTTAATATCATCAACCAATAAATTTTAGACAAGTTTTTCTATCAATTTAAACCTTATCAATTTAATTAACCCTTAGTTAATCTATTTTAATTTTAACTAAGGTAACGAATATTTCAATATTAAAGGAGTGTGATTTTTTATTATTGGATTTATATTAAACCATAAATGTACAATTTAAAATATTTTATATCATATCATAATTATTTTCAATTTTTAAAAAAAATTATGGTTTTTAAAAAATTTAAGAAAACATTATTTTGACAAAATATCAATAGATTCAATTTTGACACTATTCAATTCATGGATTTTTAAAAATATCAAGATAATATGTTAACCTTGAAAAAAATATTTTATTATATCCCTATGGGTTAATTTAATATATAAAATTAATTTTATATGTTAATTATCCCAAATTATATTTATTTAAATATTTTTAATAACATTTATTTAATATTTCCATTTATAAAATAATTACTACATCACTTGGGTAATTATTTCATATAATTGTTTGTTGAATAAAATTTAAAAATGAAATATGATGATGAAGATAAATCCTATATATTTCAAAATAATACTTATAGTCAAATATACCTTCTGTAAAATACTATATTAAAAATGTTATATTTATTAATACATGAATGTGACCACTTTAATATTACATTAAATAAAACATTATAAGTGTCATAATATTTTCCACATGGCTCCAAATAGTCAATTACTAGACCCTTGGATGATTATAGTCAATATATACTCGAAAAATAAGATTTGGTCAAAAAAAATTGTCTTTTATTTGTTATTATCATTTTAATAAAAATTATTTTTTTGTTTTTTCATCAATTAAATAATTTTTTCATCATCAATGTATAAGTATTTAAGGTAATTATTTATTTACTAAAAAATAAAAATAAATTACCATTATAAATAAAAACATTTCATATTTAAAATTAGTGTTTTTTGTAAATTTATCTTCTATACAAATTTATATTAAAAATGATATAGTTATTAAAATTTAAGTACGATATATTTAACTTTTCATTAAATAAAATAAATTAAATGTTCTAATCTCATCCAAGTGGCTTTCAAAGGAAACCATTTAGACCCAAAGATGATTAAGGACGAACCATACTCATCCAATGATATTAGTACAAGTTTTAGGCTAATATTATAATATTATCATTGCCCTTAATTACCTGATTTACCCCTTTACCGTATTAATAAAATTTATCAAAGTTACTATTCATAATTCCAAAAAATAAAAGAAATATATTTAAATAATTTAGACCTAAATATTCCAAATTTAGAATTAATTTTTAAAAATTCAAAACACATAATTTATAGTAATTAATTTAAAATTACTCTCGTTGTCGAAATGAGAAAGCGTATTTTAAAAGTTAAAATATTGTAAAAGATTAAAATGTTTTTACATCTAAATTAAATGTAAAATTAATAAAAATGGCCTTAATTATATTAAATGATAAAAATATAATCTATTTATAATTTAAAACCATTAAATAATATAATTTAACCATATAAATTATTTTGATGAAAAAATTTATTTTCAATTAAAATTTATTATATTTTTACTATTCATCAAACCTTGAAAGTTGTTAGAAAAATATGAAAAAATAATCCAAAATAAATTTCTATATCCCACTTATAAAGAATAAGTTTATTTTGTCATATAAAAATCATTAATTTTTCAAAATTTTAATTTAAAATGGTTTCTCCATTAAAATTTGGTAAAATTAACCTTTTAAAAATATGGGTTTTTATCCATAAAATAGGTTTTATTCATATACTATGACTAAAAAATATCTTTCCTGAATATAAAAAATATTTTATTAAATATATATCATATATATTTCATTAATTTCATTTACTAATTGTAATTAACTTAATTTATTAGTACAAAAATAAAAATATTTCCTTTACATTTAATTGGTTTATATTTTTCATAAATAATTGGTAGTCAATGAATTCACCATGAATATTCATAAATTAGTTATATTTATTCCCAATAACTTAATAGCTAAGTTATGATGGTCATTTTATACTAATGTAATCTTGTGGTTCATTTAAAATCATGACTACATGTAATATAAGAAATTGAATAATTAAAATTATTTAAAGAAAATATTTCATAAAAACATTTGGGTGTCACATTCTACCCCCCTTAAAATGAATTTTCCCCCAAAAATTCATCACTTGGATACAAAAAAATGAGGATATCTATAACTCATCACATACTCAAGTTCCCATATAGCTTCCTCAAATTAGTGGTTCTGCTATAAAACTTTAAGGGAGGGTTCTTGTTTCGTAGAAATCTTTCACTACGATCTAAGATCTCTATGATTTGTTCTTCATAAGAAATATATTCCTCTAGTGGTATGACTTCTGATTTTAGTACGCGTGAAGGATCAGTTATGTACTTTCTCAAGAGAGACACATGGAACACATCATGAAATTGAGATAGATTCGGTGGAAGAACCAATCTATAATATGTCTTCCCAACACAATCAAGAATTTAAAAATGACTCATATACCAAGGGATCATATTTCCCTTATTTCTAAATATCATTACTCACTGATTAGGAGATATTCATAGAAACACCTTGTCACCCAATTCAAACTCTAGGCCTTTTCATCAGCTCTTAGTATAAATTTTTTGTCAACTCTGAGCTGCTCTTATGTGTTGTTGAATAGATCTTAACTTCTATTCTCTTATGTGTTGTTGAATAGCTTTATTTCCCCAAATTCATCCCATAAAGTTGGATTTCTGCACTTCTTTCCATAGAGGTATTCAAAAGGATCCATCTGAATACTAGAGTGAAATATGTTGTTGTAAGAAAATTCTACCAAAGGTAGGTGTTGATCCCAACCACCTTTGAAACCCATAGAGAAAGCTCTCAACATATATTCTAGAGTCTGAATTGCACTCTCAGACTAACCATATGTCTAAGGATGATAAGAAGTGATGAAACTTAACTTTTTATCCATATCCTGCTGAAGACTTTGTCAGAACATCAAGGTAAACCTCAGAACCCAATCAGATATAATGGAAAGTGGTACTCCATTTAATTTTACCACTTCCTTTATATATATCATGGCAAGATGACCAATAGAAAAATCCTCTCTAATAGTAATGAAGTGTGCCGAATTTGTAAGGTAGTCAACTATAACCCATATAGAATTATGGAATTTATATGTTTTGAGAATTCCAATGACAAAGACCATAGTTATGTTTTCCCATTTCTATTTTAGTATGGGTAATGGTTGTAAAATCCCCTTAGATTTTTGTCTCTCAGTCTTAACTTGCTGAAAAACCAAGCACCAAGAGACATATTCATCAACATATCTTTCCATTCCATTCTACCAGAAATACTCTTTTAGGTCCTTTTACTTCTTTGTGCCTTCAGGATGAATAGAGAAAAAATAACTATGAGCCTCATCCAATAGCTCCTTCTTTAATTCTGGTATAGGAGGAATAAAAACATAGTTCTAGAACATCATTATTCCATCATAATCAAGGTTGAATTCAAGAATATTTCTCACCTTATTTTGTTGCTATAAATCTTCCTTTTGGACATCATTAATCCTCACTTTTATAGATTGTTGAACATTCATTTTAGAAAGATAATATTTCTCCCATTATTTTAAAATTTCAAGATGCATCCTTTTCAAATCCATAAATATTGGATATTTTGTGATCCTCGTCATAGATAGGCTAGCATTGTGTTTTTGACTCAAAGAATCTGACACCTTGTTTGCTTTCCTAGAGTGGTAATGTATTAAGTAGTCGTAATCTTTAATAAACTCCAACCATCTTATTTGGTGAATATTCAACTCCTTTTGTGTGAAAATATACTGTAAATTTTTATGATTAGTTTAAATATCACACCTTTCACAATAAAGATAATGACCTTATATCTTTAATTTAAAGATTATCATAGCTAAATCCAAATCAGGAGTTGGGTAATTTTTGTCATGGATTTTAAATTATCATGCGGAATAATATATAACCATATCATTTTTCATGAGAACGCATCTCATCCCCTTCTTGGATGCATCACTGTATATCATAACCCTTTCTCTGCTGCAAGGAAGTGTGAGTACATGTGCATTGGCTAACCTTCTTTTTAGCTCTTTGAAATTCTATTCACAATCCTCTATCCACATGAACTTCACTCCTTTCTAAGTAAAATTGGGGATTGGATTACATAGTCATGAAAAATATTTCACTAAACATTGATAATATCCAGCAAAACCAAGAAAACATTGGATCTCATTTACCATTGTTAGTCTAGAACAACATTCAATAACTTATTTTTTTGCTAAATCCACATATATCCCCTCTCTTGAGATTATGTGACCCAAAAATGAATTTTTTTTAAGAAAAAATTCACACTTGGTAAATTTTTCATAAAGATTCTCCTTTCTCAGGGTCTTTAGTAAAATTCTCAAGTGATCTTTATGTTCTTCCTTGATCTTCTAATATAAAAGAATATCATCTATAAAGACTATCACAAACTAATCAAGATAGTCTCTAAAGACTCTATTCATTAGATCTATGAAGACAAAACGACATTAGTAAGAACAAAAGGTGTCACTATAAATTCATAGTGTCCATACCTTGTACGGAATTCTATCTTTGGTATATCCTCCTTCTTGACCCCTAATTCATGATATCCTGAATGAAGATAAATCATGGAAAAGTATTGAGCTCCATGTAGTTCATCAAATAATTCATCAATGTAGGGAAGAGGATATTTTTTCATGATATTGATCTTGTTAAGTTCTTGATAATCAATGTAGAGTCTCATTGATCCATCTTTCTTCTTAACAAATAGAATAGGTGCACCCCATTGTAATGAACTAGGGCGTATGAATCCCTTGTCAAGATTCTCTTAGAGGTACTTCTTAAATTTCTTCAAATCAATTACGGCTATTCTATAAGGTGTCTTTAAAATAGGAATAGAGCATGGTATGAGTTATATTGAAAACTTAACTTCATGATTTGGTGGAAGACCTGGAAATTCTTCAAAAAATACATAAACAAACTCCCATACAATAGGTGTATTCTTAATGGTGAGTTTCTCCCCAACCATTTCAAATAGATAATATTCATTAATAAGAACCAATACCCATAATATGGAAAAAATTTCCACTTAAAGTCCATATTCATCCTTACATCGATAGATGATCATAGATTTATCCAGAATATGAAATGTGACTTCCCTTACTTGGCAATTTATGAGCTCTATATAGAGAAATCCAATCCATTACAAGAATGAAATCAAATTCCATTAAAGGAAGGATCATAATATTTACAGGAATCACTTTCCCACAAACATCAACTTAAGAAGGATTATAAAATTTGGATTTGACCATTGTGACATTATGATTTGTCATAGCTATCTCAACATATATTTTTTTAGGAAATACAATGATACCCTTAGAAAATTCTTCATAAATAAAAGAGTGGGTGGATCCATAATCAAATAAAACATTTACTAATTTAGAGTGTATGGTAAGTGTACCTTTCACTACTTCATTGTCATACTCCACATCACCGGTAGTGATCAAATGTGACTTTCCTTTATCTTTGGCCTTAAGAGTTTACTGACATCGATCATCATTGATAACCCTTGGATTGAGGAATTGGTTAGTGAAATGACCCATTTCCTTTCACTTGTTACATTGAAGTGTGGGAGATGAATTCTGTGTATCCTTTTCTATATTCGCATCATTAGAAATATTTTTCCCATCACTTCTACATTCAACTTCCAGATCACCTTCTCTCCCATACTTAAAACAATTTCTAGTCCCTTTAAGATAATTTCCCCCATGTTTATTTCCACAATTTAAGCATAAGGGAAAATTCATCTTCTTTTTAGTGTGGTATTTATATTTTTCCATGAATTCCATTTTTATCTTCTTATTAAACCCATAGGACTGATGGGTTACTCCAATATCCATCTCAACCTTGAGACTATATATAATGATTTCCTCATAGCTATTGAAGTCCATTATGGATATTTCCCTTTGGAGACTTGGTTTTAATCCACTGAATAATTGATCAATTTTACTCTTAGGTTGGATAATAATTCTAGAAGTGTACCTTGCAAGTATTTTCAAATTTTCATCATAGGTACCAACGGATTCATCATCCTTTTTCTTAAGCTTAAAAACTCCTTCTCCGTATTTTTTTGAATAATATGAGGAAAGTTCTTATTGAAAAATAAATTCTTCAATTCATTCCATTCCATAGAGTCAATCTCATATATTTACCTTGTATTCTTGATAAAATTCCACCATTGATTAGTTTCAACTTCTAAATGATAGAATATCAATATGAATTTATCATGATCTGAACATTAAAGATCTAAAAACATATTTTTATTGGTACTAATCCATTGTCCAACAATTATTTGATTAGAAGACCCACTGAAAGAAGGTGGGTGCTACCTCGTGAAGGACTCAACAGAATGTTTTTCCCTCCTTTTCACATTTGGAACTCCTACATGATTTATAGCTTGAGAAATTTGTGTGATCATAGCAACAATATTTTTTATTCCAGCTCCTAAAACATTTGTTTTCTCAGGAGTACAATCATTGCATTTCCTGTCATATTTATCATTAATGTGGTTCCTTCAGGTTCCATCCATTGACTAAAACCAACAAACATAGTGTGAGAAACACTAATCATAATGGGAAAACCACATAATCAAGAACAAAATTTCAATTTAAGACACTTTAGGTTTTATATTAGGTTATTCATGATCATTTCTAAAACACTAGGAATATAACATATACTTCAACATATCCATAGGGTTCTTACGAAGGTTTTCTCATCCTATTTTCCAAATATTAACTAAATATTTTCTCTTATACCAGCTATAACATCTCATACTTTACATACATAGATATTACTTCAAAATTAAATAATATTCATTACAAAACATAACAAAACTATGCTAGGACTGTATAGGTTTAGTGACTTTAGAAACTTGAAAATATAAAAAACTAGTTCATAATACATCTACATTTTCTCCTGCTTATTCCTTCATAACTAGACCCCTTTTTTGAAAGATCTTACTTAATACCCTTCTTTATAACTTGGGGAAAAGAAACATAAAAAAGGGTGAGATCAGATTCTTAGTAATCGTAAACAAGGTAGATATCAATCATATCATAATAATAACATATAATAAAATAACATTTGAAAATATTATCTTGTATATTAAATATAATGATATCATTTCATGGGATAAATGATAAAAGTTCATAAATAATCAATGAACATATTCTCAAAAGTCATAACATAAGACATGGAATTTGTGGAATACAAATAATCGTATAAAATCATTTCATATTAGTTAATGATCATTTCCAAGACCATATTAGCATACAAAGTCGATTATTAAACCGAGTTCACTCCTCTTTGCAGCCTTTAATTATTGAATTGGGTTTACTTCCCATTCCAGCCCTGTATTACTAAATCAATATCATTTTCCATTCCATCCCTATCTATCACATGAGATATAAATATTTACTCAAGGAATTTTACGGAGATATATGTCCCATCTATCTCATAATGAAATCATTTTTATGTGTTCCACAAAAACATAAATCATTCATCATAGCATAACCCAAGGAATAAAATGGGTTTATTAAACAACACTCCATAATAACATAATCCATGTAAAACAAATGGACTTCCTAAATAGAATTCCATCATAAACATAATAAAACCATAGGAATAATAGGTATGTTATTCTTGAAACATAACCCTATTAAAGAAAACTATATTATATGTAAAATAATTTTTATATAACACTTGAAATTAATTCTTGAGGAAAATATCCTTTCTTCTTCAAAAATGTTTTCTTTTCTCAAAATGACATGCAATTTTAAAAGAAAAGAATTTATTTAAAAATAACATTGAAATATTTTAAAGGAAGATTCAAGGAAATAATTTGTTATGGAAACATAAAAATACATTCATGATGTATAAGTTAAAAGAAAACATTTTTCTCATACTTTTTCCAGATAAGTTAAAAAGTACCTCATATCAAAAATAACAAAATATTCCTTCCATAAAGCTTAGTAAAAATTCACCAATGGCTAAAATTTAATTTAAAAAATTTTATATGAATAGAAATAACATTTTGGAATATATATTTAGGAAACTTGGACATGTATGATAAATATACCCCAATAAATACTTATAAACAATCTTGAATAATAATGAGACTGTAAAATTATCCCTTACCTTAGGTTTGATATCCTTTGTGTGTATATAAAACTCATGTATAATGATTTAAACAATTTCATTAACTTATTCAAGAATCATATTAATTTTTATGATATCATATATGATCATATTATAATCTATTTGTTAAAAACATTTCATTGTTACTCTTTTTTCGGGTATTAACTGCTTCATTTTTTTATGCATGTTTTGTCGAATAAGTTTTGGTCATCCTTCTCTGGTTATAGTTATATAATTTTAAAAATGATATTAATATAATATATATCATATTTATTCATTCAATACATTTATATCATCATGCTTTAATGGATATCATGTAGAATAAATCACATCGCATTGTGGAGATGGTAGGTCGTACGTACGTACGAGCGACGACATCATTCTCACAATTCTAAAATGGTATAGAATTTGATGGTATATATTTTGTTTCAAAATCCATATTATGTTATAATAATCATATATAATTATTATTTCCATCATTATACCCATCCAAGTAAGGCGGTGATGAAAAATATATTACACAACGGTGTGGAGACGGTAGGTCGTACATACACACGCATGGTGATTTCATTTTTCATAGGATAGATAAAAGGTGAAATATAGTTGTTCCATAATCATAATAAAATATAAGTATATAATTTAAATTTTATTAATTAATTTATAATGGAAATAACTCATGAAAATTAAGTATAAGAAGAAATATGTTTGAAACATTCGGTAGAGGATATCGCCACTTCTTCGACAAGCTCCCTTTAGATCTCCTCTTATAAAGTTACTAGAGTTGGTCTTTTGAGAATACCATCACCTCTAGATAGTAACTATGGAAGTTTATAATGGAAATGGTAATGGTAATTCCAATCCTCAAGGATAAAATTTAATTGAATAAATGAGGGAGGAGGTGTTGTTTTATAATTGAGGTGAGGGTTACTTTTGGAATCTCAAAAAATATTAATTTTATATAAAACCAAACCCCATAAAAAACTAAAAAATGTCATATTTTATAGATTAGATTATTTAAGGTAGTAATATAATTAAAAAATAAATTTTAGATGATTTTTGTTATCAATTTAAACCTTATAGGTTGAACTAACCCCTAGTTAATCTATTTTAATTTCAACTAAGGTAACAAATGTTTCAATATTAAAAGAGTGTAATTTTTAATTATTTAAGGTCAATTAATCCATAAATTACCAATTTATAATATTTTAGATCATATAATAGTTATTTTTTATTTTTAATAAGGTTTTATGATTTTAAAAAAAATTAATAATACATTATTTAGACAAAATATCAATAGTGTTAATTTTGACATTATTCATTTCTTGGATCTTTAAAAATATCAAGAAAAGATGTTAACCATGAACAAAATATTTTATTATATCCCTAATGGGTCAAATTCAACTATAAAATTATTTAGATATTTTAATTATCCCAAATTATATTTATTTTAATATTTTTAATAACATTTATTTGGTATTTCCATTAATATAATTACTATATCTGTATTGTGTAATTATTTAATATACTTATTTCTTGAATAAAAATTAAAAATGAAATAATATTATGAATATAAATCCTATATATTTCATAATAATACTTTTAGTTGAATATATCTTTTGTATAATACTACATTAAAAATGTTATCATTATTAAAACATAAATGTGACCACTTTAATGTCACTTTAAATAAAATATTATAAGTGTCATAATCCTTTACATATAGTGACAAATGTTCAAACTCATACATTGGATGATTATGACAAATATATACTCAACCAATAAGATTTTTTCAAGTATTTTTTGTCTTTTATTTGTTATTATCATTTTAATAAAAATTATTTTTTCAATTTTTCATCAATTAAATAATTTCTACATCATCAATGCATAAGCATTTAGGGTAATTATTTATTTCCTAAAAATTATAAATAAATTATCATGATAAATAAAAACATTTTATATTTAAAATTATTATTTGTAGTAATATTTATCTACTATATAATTTATATTAAAAATGATATAGTTATTAAAATTTGAGTAAGACATATTTAATTTTTCATTAAAAAAATAAATTAAATGTCCTAATCTTATCCAAGTGGATTACAAAGGATAAAATTTCCACCAAAGAATGATTTAGGTCAAAACATACTCAAATAATGATATTATAAAAAAATTAGGGTAATTTTATAATATTATTGTTACCCTTAATTATCTAGTTTTTCCCTTTACCGTATTAATAAAAATTACCAAAGTTACTATTCATAATCCCAAAAAATAAAAGAAATAAATTTACATAATTTTGAACTACTAATTAAAAATATGGAATATATTTTTCAAAATTAAAAACATATAATTTTTAGTAATTAATTTAAAATTAATATTATTATCTGAATGAGAAAAAAAAGCTTTTAAAAGTTAAAACATTATAAAAGATTGAAATTATTTTAAATCTAAATTAAATGTAAAATTAATTTCAATGACCTACATTATATTAAATGATAAAAATATAATCTATAAATAATTTAAAACCATTAAATAATATAATTTAACTATATAAATTATTTCAACGAAAAAATTTGTTTTCAATTAAAATTTACTATATTTTTATTACTCATCAAAACTTGAAAGTTATCAGAAAAATATCAAAAATTTATCCAAAGTAAATTTTTATAACCCTATTACAAATAATATGTTTATTTTCTCAAATAAAAAATTATTAATATGTCAAAAGTTTAATTTAAAATGGGTTCTCCATTAAAAGGCCACAAAATTTCCTTTTGAAAAATATAGGTTTTTATACATAAAATAGGGTTTATTAATATCCTATAACTGAAAAATATATTATATGAGTATAAAAAATATTTTATTAAATATATATCATATATATTTCATTAATTTCATTTAATAATTGTAATTAACTTAATTTATTAATACAAAAACACAAATATTTCCTTTACATTTAATTGGTTTATATTTTTCATAAATAATTGGTAGCCAATAAATTCCCCCATACATTTTCATATGTTAGTTATATTTATTCCTACTAATTTAATGGATGTATTATATTGTTCATTTTATACTATTGGTATCTTTTGGTTTGTTTAAACTCACGACTGCATGGAATGCAAGCTATTGAAGAATTAAAATTATTTAAAGAAATTATTTCATAAAAACATCTTGCTGTTATACATACTTATAGGTATATATCAATAAAATGGACATGAAATAAAATATCTTCAATTTTTTACTAGACTAAAACGTATTAATTGTTAAACTATATAATTTTATTATTAAAAGTGATGAATAAATGGAATTAAAACAGAATAATTAAATGTATGAATAAATAATGTGTTAAGAGCATAGTATTCATTTGATGAATTATTCATGAAGTGTTTGGGATTAAAATATAGACATTTTAATTATAATTATTATATATATAAGAGATAAAATTATTTATTTATGTGTTTGATATATATTGATGAATAAATGTTTTTTTTCAAACAATGGAAACATTTTCAAATTTTTAAAATATGATAATGAATTATTTTAAATTCAGAAGGCCATTGAACATAAATTTTTTCATATATTTATGTTTAATAAATGGTTTATATTGATTTTATATAATTATATTACAAACCCTCCAAATAAATATTTTTTTATTTTATGAAATCACTTTTTTCAGGTTAAGTTATAACCCTCACAAAGCAACCAAACTATCAAAACTCAATAGACAACCAAATAGAATGAAAATAGTTCTAACTAAAAATGAATAGATGAATATCCTATATTATGATATATAGAAATAAATTTATATATTTCAATATATGAATGTCCTAGATCGATGAATATCATGGAGTATCGATAAATTATAAAAACTTTACACTATTTTCTGAATTCATTATCATATATTTTTTTATAAACTATTAGTTAAAAAGATAAAAACATCATTTAATGAATTTAAGTTTTTAGTAGTAAGATTAATACTTATTTACCTCATAGTTATGGTTTAATATGATATGTACTATGATGTAATAGTGAAAAAGAAATTAATGAAATTTTCTTTTGTGAATGGAATTTATTTAGAATAAAAACATAAATCTACAAATGAATTTTCTTTTTATAATGGATAATTTTTTATATTATAGCTATAAAAAATAAAATAATTCATATCATTTACTATACTAAATGTTGAATAAATATTTTTTACATATGATTATAAATAATATATTTATAAGAAGTTATAATTAGTGCACATTGGAGATGTTTTTTCTCTCATGGCAAAATAATTTATAATAATTTTAGTGTTTTCAATATTAGTAACATTCTAATACAGCACTCGTGATTGGTGAATATTGAGACCAAGTATCATTTTACAAATTAATAGTAATGAAAGGATTCATGATAATGAAGAATTTACCCATTCTAGAATAATTACCAAATGAAATGACCCTGGTTCTCCAAAGGGAGATGAATATGAATCAAGTTCTAACCCATAAATTTTGACCATATCTGACTAATTCAGGTTATTAAAATAAACTATATCTACCCCAATGTAATTTAATGTTATGATCATTATTTAATTTTGGAGGTTACAAAGAATACTTATATCTAATGAGATGATCAATAATTTAGGATCACATTTTAATGGGGAAAATAAGGGGAAATTTTGGCCAATTTGGGGGGATAGTTTATGAGAAGGTTGGTTTTTAGGAGACTTTTTTAGGAGATTTAATTAAGGGGGTTTTGATGGGATATATAGGGGGTTAATATTTGATATATTTGATTGGTTTCATCCTAATAAACAATTGAAACACTATAGTCATCCAAATATTCATGATAAAAGGAATATAATTATTACAAAATTAATGAAATTAATTATTTATTCTTATTTATCACATCAATTATAAATCTTTCATTATTAAAGGTAATAAATTTTATTTACCCAATAGTATGTTCCTTTTAATTAATCATAAGGTAGTATGAATGTATTATTTTAAATTTTATATTGTTTCAAACAAATGAAAACATGGAGAATATTAAGCCCAAAATATATATCGATTTTTAGATTTTGTCTAAGGTGAAGTAATGATTAATGGAAATGAAAATTGTAAATAGAAGTGAGTATAAGGATAAATTTAATTGTAGGAGATTCCTATAATAATTGTATTATTGATAAAATTGGAAACTATGGTGATAGTAAAGTAAGAAGATAGAGGTAAATAAGGGAGGAATGGACTCCCTTATTCCTTAATTATGTAAATGAGACTGAGCTTAAAGTTAGTTTAATGTTTTTGATAATAAATTATTCTAAAAAATAATTTATTTTATAAAAAATATTTGAGCCTACTAAGTATCTGATAACCATGAAGAAGGTATCGACTGGTCTAATTATACCACACACTTCACTACAAACCACAACAAGTACCCGGTGATCCATGACCAGGTACCTAATGAACTTTACTATGATATTACACATTCTACCAATATAACAACCTTCACCCAAGACACCTTTTAATAATACATTAATCCAAGAATTTGTAAAACCATCCTAAAATCCATAATCCATCTTTAAAATTCATGTCTAAATATCAAATCCTCAAACACCCCTAAATTATGAAATGTTAAATCCTATTTTATTCTGATTTCAAAGATGTGATCAAACACCTATCACTACAAAATCAAACCCATATGACTTCTTATACCCATTAAGTATTAGTAGTATTTGTATAGATTTGACTAATTGATATAAATTTAATTCTATCTTTAAATGATGTAGTCATTCCAAAGGTCGATATAAATAAAAAATATTTCATCAAATCCTACCACTTCAAACCTAAGAACTCATTTGTAATATAAAAAACTATATTATAGTTGAAACACCCATTCCATCATTGATAAACACATGTGTTAAGATCCAACTAATACTCTTATTCATCAGTTTCTCTTGAATATACCAAACACTTAGGCACAACGACACCTATGGATTCCATTATATATCTAAAATGATTATTAAAACCTAATGAAACATGTAAAATACACAATTTAAATTTCATACTAGTTGACATCATCGATCTAAGTAAAATTATTTATCAATAGTTTTGTGCCTCATCATTTCTTGAGTAACCATATTTTATTACAATATTTGGCATGAGAGTAAATGCATTGGGAAGTTTATAAATTTAATGAGATCATTTTCATACTCTAATGGTGAGTAGTGACATTCCCATTCCTGAACTCTCTACCAGCTCAATCCTTGAGTTCTACACCATTTATAAACAGAACGTACATACCTTCCTTCTTGAAATTCATAAAAGTACTCAAATATGAATACCACCCTTTATTCAAACCATTTCTCTAATAATTTTATAGATTAGTTTCCAATTTATTAAATTATATATTTATTGAGTATAATCTAATTTAATTTCATGTGGTAGTTGATGAAAAATCATCTCCATTGATTCTAGATCACCCAATACATTTCCCGAACCTTTACAATACACCATTCAAATAAAAAATCATACTTCCAAAATATTAATGTTGAAATCAAAATCATAGGATTTTCTTTATTTCCTACTCCTTAACCATTGATTAAAATGGTTTCCATCATTTTAAAATTACCATAAGCTATAATTCAAACTTCTAAAAACTCAACTAACACACTAAATTATGTGTACTATGTGTTATATGTTTAAATAGGGATTTAAATTATCACCACTCAATTAATGTGATACATCTTCACTATGATTCTTGGATACTAAAATGCCTTAAATTATGAATTTTACACTCATAAATTATTCTATTAACATTTAACTAGTACTCTTTAATCACATTATTGAAAAATTTTCATTCTAAAGGTGTATCCTCTATTAAATTTTTTATTTTGTTGGGTTTTAACATGTACTATACTTTCAAACTAGATGAATTTCTAAGAAAACATTACTCTAGGTAAGATAATTTTATACCTACCTTGGTGGAATGTAAAAACTTAGACATCCCAATATTCACTACCTAATAATTATTAGAAAATATTTCTTAATTACCTTAAACAATGTGTTTGGGTAAAGATATCACTACAGATACTCTTAAAAATTCATTTATCTCCTTTATAAAATAAAATATTTATGAGGAAATTTCCATTCAATGAAAATACAAAGAAAAATATTCTTTCAAATTCAAAAAATTTCCATATAACTAAGTATCAAAATCATATAATCTCCTTGAGAACCTAAAAAATAATTGGTTGTATAATCTCTAGATAAAACATTCCATATAGGTGAGAGTAAAAATCCATTAAATGTTAGCTTTTAATCTATATTTTACTTCCATTTTTTCCATTATTTATAAAGGTAAACTTATAGTTCTAAGATTGTGCGTGGAACATGTTGCTTTTAGCAGTATATTCCCATTAATGTTTATATCAAGTGCATAAAATATAATTTTTCAATGTTTTACATCCTAATTCATTTACAACATGAAAAAATGGCATCTCTTGTGTTTAAAGATGAATCAAACAACTATTTATTCATATATTATCTCTCATAAGGCTAGTATCAAAGGATTCAAAATAGATAACAAATTTACTCTATAAAATTCATCAACTAGATCACCCCTTAAACATAACCCATAGATCAAACATCAGTAAATCAGCATGATCATGTATCCCTAAATTTCCCATTCAAATAAATTTATATTCAAGTATTACATTGTAACCTAATATGATCATATCATAATAAGTTTAATAATTTCAGTCCTAATAGGAATCCTTAATTAATCAAGTTAGGAAAATGAGATTCATTTATTTCCATAATCAAAAATTGTATATTTTAATCACTATATGTGATTTCAACCAAGAAAACCCCATCATAAAAAACTTCTCTAAGAGTACCAATTTGAACAATATTGATCCCAACAAAACTAAAACACTGACACTAAATAACGGATACCATTATAGCATTGAACTAAAACCACCACCAACATATTTCATGGAAAATGGATTTTTATTTTAAACATGGGACTTTAATTCTTATAAAATTATAAAAAATTTCATCCCATATATTTTTATTTTCTTTTTGAAATAGGTAAATATTTTATTATCAAAAAAAGTTCCTTACTATTAAAAAATGAGAACATTTTATTTAACAATTAAAGGATATAAATAATAAAACATTACTAGTGATATAAAAATAAATAAAGAGCATAAATAAACAAAAAAATTAACACATGTGGCTAACATTAATTAATTACACAACCCCAATTATAGTATTTAGGAAAACAATGATTAATTTTTTGGTTTCATATAATTTATTAATTCTCTAGATATAGTCATAATAAATAAAGTACACATGAAATATATGACACTATAAAAAGGATATGTAAAAAAATAATAAAATGGATCTCATCATTGATATAAGAATCATTCAATATCTTAAACTTTTCATACATGGATTATATAAATCAGTACATACACAAACAAAAGTTTCCTAAACTTAATACCCTGCTAGATAAGGTAACATGAGATTCAACTATAAATATATTGATCGAGTAATTTTATAGGTTACTTTTAAATTAATTAATAATCCTATGTTATATCTATAAAATACTAGAAAATCAAAACCTTACTTATATTACACATGTAACAATTTTATATAGAATTAATCACTACATACCATAATTTTCTTCCCTAATGGATAGGGTCTAAAGACAAGCATAGACAGTATAAATAATTCACTATGAAATTATTTTTCTCCTTTTGATTAAAATCTATGTCAATAATAGTGTGAATGGAAAATCTCGAATGACAAGTTAATATGTTATAATTTTACAAAAAATAAAATATCAACAAGAATACAAGGGAGTTTTTACTGAACCTATATAATAGTATAGGGAAACCATCTATATGTATATTAAAAGCATAAAAAATTATCACAATTGTCTATATTTAATTTTTATATAACTAATAGACCTAAATAAAAATGAATAACAATAACATAGATATTCCAGAGACTCTTCCTTCCAATGTTTTCCACAATCACTTAATGTCCTAATGAAGTATATATCTTCTAGTTTATGACATTATAATATAATGAATAAAAAAGTAGTTATCCTAACATATATTTTTATAGAAAAAATTCTGCAATTTAAAGTGTATATGCACCATAGATGTATATGTAGATTGTGAGTGAATAACTTAGTAAGTCACCAACAATGATGTCCCCACAACAATAAATTACATATATATGTGCATTAATAACATGAAATCAAATATATTATAACTATAATATATATAGATAAACAAACAAACAAACATTAAAAATATTATATTTATATAAAATAATTAAATGAAAATAAAATAATAACCATTGGTTTTGGTTTCCACATGCTTCTCAAATCGTGGTAGAGAAACATATACCTACTTCAATTCATGTTTAGGATCAAAATATACTTAAAAAAATTCTTGGAATCAAGGAAGATGGACTACATCCTCTTAGTCAAACCAAGAGTTAAAATGTTCCTTGAAAATGCATTTCATTCTCACTATTAAGGGTTTATCCCACCTTCCAAAGGCACCCACAAATGTGAAAGGAGAAAATCATTACCATCCACTTAAATAAGGGAATATCAGGTACTTATATAACATAATATATAAATATAGTGTTCCTACGAACCCCTGTATCACTATTTATACCTGTTGAATGCATATCATCCCATTATCATCATTAATAAAGAATTTGTTTTCAAAATATTGGGATATTCAAAAATATTTATAACAATACCTAACCTTCCAATTACTCATTGAAATTAACCATCATATACATTATATTTATAATAATAAATGTAATTATTATAAATATAAGTTTATGAGAATCATCACTATATCCCTCAAACAAGTGTATATGAAATTTATAATAAACATCATTTTATTTTCTCTTTTTTGCATTAAAAATCCCATGTATAAGTTAAATAACACAAAAATATTACAGATAAACAATATAAAATATCCTTGACATAATAAAACACATCATAGAAACATAATAAGCATAACATGGACAATTAGAAACATAATCAACTAAAAAAATTCCATAATCTTATTAAAAGAAAATAATTTTAAATAATTATGATTTTAAGATAATTCTAATTATATCTTTACCCCATGCTAAATTATGCTTATATTTAAAAAACCCCATGGAAATCATATAAGAGAAAAGTTATTTCCATGCCCCAACATGTAATCTATCAATTATACTAAAGGCTACCCCTAGATTAGTCATATGACTAACTAGTCAAACACATGGAAGTTAATAAGCAATGATATGGCCTCAAAAGCCTAAAATATCATCTTTTTATACTGAAGATCTAAAATCCAATGATTCACAAGGATACTTGTAAATAGTTCAAGGATTCTACATTCAACCACAGTCTTTAATAAAATTAAAAATTATTAAACAAACTCTAACTAAACCACTATCATCCTAAGTTACTCTCTTTAGGGAAACATCATGGAAGAAAAAAAATACAAATGAAATCTTTTCCTAAAAATTATTCCCTTAGAAATAGGTTTTCTAACATAATAATTTACCTTAATTAAATATACTATAACTAAAAATACTTATTCTTAGAAGTTAAAGAATCAATCTAGAGGGAATGTCCAAACACCATTCCATTAGTTCCCATAAGTCTACAAAATACATTATTTAGGATGGAACACCCTTTAAGAGAACTACTTAAAACAATAAAAAACCTCTAAGTACCTTATTATTGTATAAGGAATTATATAAAACATGAAAAAACCCCATTTTTACATAATTTATAGTGTAAATAATCATCCTTCAATCTTATGGAAATGCCCTAAGTTCAGACAGGTAATTCCCTATCAATCACACCTATCTACACTAATTTGACAGCAATGCGTGCAATGAATTTAGTAAAAATTAATGAAAATTTTTTCAAGGAAAATACCTTGTACTTACTATGTCATGACCTTCCCCAACTAGGAATCCCTCCTGGGATTATAGTGAAGCTGAGAGTGACCCCCAAGGCTTGCCTCCAATAATACATAGGTGGAGACTAGCACTGAGGGTATAAACCATTTAAATGGGAGGAATTACCCTCATAAAAACTAAGAATGTAATATAAAAACACCAATCAGAACCATAATTAAAAATAAACCCAATATCCCATAATAAATAACAATGCATTAAATTGAAATAAAAATACATTTCTCCAAAATAAACTACTAGGTAACAACATCAAATGAAACTCCAAGATCAAAGCTAGTACTACCCAACCTAATAACTAAATCCCTCCTAAAAACCAATAACATAATTATATATATATATTGAGTATATATGTATACTTATTATTTTCCTCCTTAAGACCACTCATGAACATGTGGATGGATAATATTGAGGTTTTAGTGAGTAAACAATATAACCATCTTACACCTCTACCAGGTCACCTATCACTCATTCTCACCATATAACACTCAAAAAAATCACATCCAAATATAATAAGATAATATTGATTCTCTTATAAAGAGGGTTACCCTCTCCACTTCCTCCCTAGTGTGTCACTCTCATATCCCAATAAAAAATTTCATAATGATCCCATATTTTCCATATCATCATAATCACTTCCACATATCCAAATCATACCACATAACCACATATCAATTTCCCATGATATTAAGATATCATAAACATAAAGCATATAATAGCCCATGTATAATATCCTACAGAAGAGAGAGTGGGTAAGAGGGAGTAGTTATCAATTTATTACCACTATAACTTAGATGTTGGGGAAGATAATCAAAACTGAAAACATTTGGATGTTTTTAAGGTAATTCAAATCAGGTATGGTATATTCAAAATTAATAGAAAATAAAAGTATAATATAACAAAACACTCAATACCAACCTGTGGGTTTCACTAAAAAGTCCTACAATATCTTATAATCACCAGCACATCTCTTTATTCCACCAATAACTACCACTTACACAATCACTACACCCACTTTCCTATAGTTTCACACAAAATTTTCACAACAACAACCATAAATTACTCTATAATAATTCAATAAACCTATACTAGAATTATTTTTTACCATACATACTATTTTTATTATGTTATTAATTAATTATATTTAATGATACTTTATTAATAAGGAAAATCCAACATAATTTCATACTTTTGTATATATTTTCAATCATATAAAGGTTAGTCATGGTTATTTACCATTTAGATCAATCATATACTCATTGAAATATTATTTCTTCCCATAAAAAAAATTTCAATAATAAGTGACTAAAAAACACCCCTATAATAGCCAATCATTCCCACATGACTATCCTAATAGTAAATTTCAATAGCCGCCACTACCACCAAAAATTCATCTTTTATTCTGATGAAACCAGCTCAACCATCATTTTTATAAAAATTAACATCTATTCCATGAAAACCAAGAAAAACTATCCATAACATTCCACAATCAAGATCATTTAAATATATTAATATAAACACAAAAAACCATAACCAATCAGAATAAAACCAGTAGTCAATGGGCATAACCTTTTTTATTTTTATTATTCTCCTCATAAGAATTTTTTGTGGTCATCAGAATAAAAATTATGGATTCTTCTAGATTTTTCATGCATATCATTTTTTTCCATAATTATATGGTAATATAATTTTGAAAAATAATTATATTATTCAATATGAGAAACATATTCACTGTTAATATAGGAAAAAACACACACTATCAATATCATAAGAATCAACATCGAAACAAATTAGGCATGTGTGATGTACTATTTTCCATTCTTTTTTATTATTCTACTTAAAATCATCGATAAGATAGTTCCCTCTATTATCTAGGTGAAAACATCCACATAATAATTAAATAGTTTAAAAAAACTAAATGAGTGAGTTATTGAATCCCCTACCTCTATAGCTGATTCAATATCTTATTGTACATATACAAGTAGAGAAAAAAGATGATCGTGGCATACAACTCCTAAGGAAGGAACTCAAGATGATTGTAGAGGGTCTGGATGAGCCCCAATGAAAAGGTATTTCTCATCCATGTTTGAGAAAAAAGACTCAAATAAGATGAAATTATTTAACTTTAAATAAAATAAGATATATTATTTAGAGATTCTATCAGACACTTTCTTATGACTCAACTAACTCCCATTAATGCACCTTAAAATCAGGTGTTGTGATTATCTTTACTTGTCTAATATTAAAACTTTTCAAAATCATGACTTCGAGTCTCAATAGAAAAATAAAATATATTTATGTTACAATATCAAAAAAAAAAAAATATTTTATTATAAATAAGTAAGGTTATACTATGGAAATGACCCTTATTCTCCAAAAAAATGAATCTTAAGAAATGAAAAAATCTA
The DNA here is from genome assembly GCA_963277665.1 of Viscum album. NCBI lineage: Eukaryota > Viridiplantae > Streptophyta > Magnoliopsida > Santalales > Viscaceae > Viscum > Viscum album. The sequence continues at coordinate 688,411,297 of OY728158.1, read as the reverse complement.
ATCAACTCTAAATTATAAGGATCTTTTCATGGTATAGAAAATGACTCTTGTGAAATACAAGGTTACTGGTACATAAATCCAAATGAATTTAATTTAAATTTAATGTATCTTATATAATCAAAAAATGAATCTTATAGAAACTGTGACTCTTACTGAAATCAAAAATGATTATTACAGAATCACAAATGACACTTACAAAATTCCAGATGACTGTTAAAAAAATTAAATGACTCTTATGGAATAAAAAATGACTCTTATAGAAGCTATGACCCTTAAAAAAATCAAAAATTACTCAAATATAATTACTAAATAGTCTTAAAGAAAACAAATTATTGTTACATAACCAAAAATGACTCTTACAGATGTCTAAAATGACTCATAAGAAATTATGAAAATGAATCCTAAATAATAAATTAACTCTTATGGTTCTGTATTTTGAAAAACTACTCAATCATAGTTGTCATTTCCCAATATTAAAAAAAAGTTCAAAACACAAAAAATATAATCAATTTAAAAAATAGAGATTCTCCTCTTGAATTATAGAATTAATTCTTAAATCTTAGAAACACTTTAAAATTTATTTAATAAACATAAACATTTTCACAACTCTAAATCACTAGGAACATCTCAGGACCTCCCAACAACCATGAAATGATAAAGGACTGGCCTTAGAAAAAATATGGTGCCTTATATCTAATGTGTCTCAAATAATTATCATCTTCGATAATTAAACCAATCCCAGAAAAGAAAACAATAATATTTAAACTTAGAAATTCTCAAGAGATACATCTAAAAAGGGATAATTCTATGACTAAGGCACAAAGAAACCCAAAATATCAATAAGCTCAAAAATCAACATAGAATAAAATAATCTTAAATGATTCAATATCATGTGAAACCTTTTATCAACATATCAATGAATGTAAAAAATATCTTGCGATATTGAGTTTGAAACTATAAATCATGCGCCCTATTACATTCCTCCATCCCTCTATGTTTCTATTAAACATGAAAAAAGGGAATGACTCACCCCCGCAACACCTTCTCCAAACAACTATTGATGTCAACCGACTGCTCCACTACCATCACGCCATCCTCCAAATCATACTTTCACTAATCTGTTACATGAAAGTCTTTGTAAAGATAAAAAAAATATGTGAAACATGAATGACATTATGGATCTATTCCAACTACTATCGATGCACTTACCGATTCTCCACCTCTCCAATACACCCTAACTCCTCAAAAGTGAAAAAAAACTATGGAGAATGACTACACCCTTTATCGAACCTCCAATAACTAAAATGAGGGTAAAAATTCAAGAAAAAATTGTCTCCAATATCAAATATCATAGGACTCTACCATCGATTGTAATATTACATATAATGGTTATGTGTGACCTCCATCCACTCAAAAATCATTTTCACCATATATATCAAGATTTTCATCACATATGATCTAAGGACCTCTAAATCCCCAACCTAAAAACATGATAATAGAGACCTAAAAAGATTCTAATACAATGAATCAAATGAGGAAATGGGAATGGATGATTGACATCAGTTAGAATAAGAAAACTCAACTAAATAAAAAAACATTCAACCATGATTCACAAAAATACAAGATGCATGCATGAAACATAAAAAACCTCTAAAATCTGAATGGTATGATTAATTTGAGAATAATAAGAAATTCCAAGGTGTCATTGTGATCTGAAACCATATTAAATAAATCCACATATAGATAATGTAAAATGTTAATTTTGATTATATATGATGGTCAATGGTACCCCATGAATCCAAACTATCTCATCCATATACTACCTTTACAAAACATTCATAGCTGCATAATCTTTGATCACTATGAAATGGGATGATATCATCAACCAATCTTGGACTGAAAAAATTGTATCATATCATCCATGGGATTAGTATAATCTAGTGATGAAATAAATCATGAATATCTCCCACTTCGACTCAAGAACATCCAATAACTTTAAAAACACACATGGAACATGATGCTCTGCCTTCACTAGGGGATAGATCAAACATTATGATAAAAAATCATCTACTTAATACTTTATTCCAGGCCATAAAAAATGACTCCTTAGGTCATGATACATCTTAGATATACCAAAATGCACTCAAATGGGTGAGATATTGAACACATGAATAACCAAATCAGACACAACAAATGGGACAAACAATATCCCCTTAAATAATATATGATTTTGATCATCATATAAATATCCCACTGGATAATTACCATGAATGATTTGATCATTTATAACCCCTAACGTAGAGTCTCCCCGTTGAGACTCCACTACCTGTAGAAAACAAGGATGATTTCACTATTAGATGGTACATGATACCAATATAATCCTCCTACCCAAACTATATACATACTATAATCTCATCCATCACTCTATAATAATCTCTACACATCTAAAAAATATCTCCCCAAATATTCCTTCTCAATACATCAGTAACTACATTCCCTTTCCCTAGGTTATAGGAGATCTCAAAGTCGTAGTACATAAATAACTTTTTCCACCTTGGATAATAAATATATATATCCCTCTGAGAGAAGATATGCCTCAATATCTTTTTATTTGTGAATAGAAAAAATTTCTCATCAATGAGGTAATGTAATCATATCTTCAGAGAAAACATCATAGACACCAACTCAATATAATTTGTTGCATAGTTACAATCATTAGAATGTAAATATTAGCACCCATATGGTATGACTACTCTATTCTACATATGGATGAAATAAATATGAGATGGGAATTATTATAAAATAAATCAAACATCACTCCCTCCTTTGGAAACTGAAGGATGAGAACATTGATAAACTACTTCTTAATGTAGTTGGGAGCCTTCTAAAACTAATCACTCTACACAAAATCCTAGTTTTTTATAGTTAATGCCATCAATAGGGATGTAATTTGATGTAAATAATACACAAACCAACCATAATAGCCCATGATTCCATAGAAACTATAAACCTCTAAAGTATTATTGGGTACCTCTCAAGAAAAAACTACCTCGATCTTTGATGGATCGGTTGTTACTCCCTTATAGGATACCACATGCCTTACGAATTTATTATACCACATCCAAAACATTCACTTAGACCATATTACATTGAGATAGTTGTGATGTATGACTTGTAAAATAGAATTAATATGCATAGAATTATCCTCCTATAAATGCAATTATATAAGAATTTCATCGATGAATACCACCAAAAACATATTTTGGAACTCACAAAACATAGAGTTCATGAGTCCCATGAAAACATCTCGGTATTTTGTTACACTAAAAAAATAGAAAAAAACATTAAGTTCCCATATTGACACCTGAATGCATTTATTTAAAAATATTCCTCCTTTACCCTTATTTAATGATACCTAGACCATAGGTAAATCTTTAAAAACAAGTTTTCTCCCTTTAACTGGATGAACATATCATTAATACCCATAAGGGAATAATTGTTCTTAATTATCACCATATGTATCCTTTAGTAATAAACACACAAAAAAATACAATCATCTACTTCTTAGCTAATAACGCTGGAGCACCCCATGGAAATACATTAAGTCTAATGGAACCCTTTAAAATCAGATCAACAATCTGAATCGTCAAATATTACAGCTCCAAAGGATCCATTCGATATTAAGGAATCCAGATCCTTGAGGCATTGAGATACATATCTATACTAAACTCAATTCCATATAAAGGGTGTAGAGATAAAATGTCTTATAAGAAAACATTTGGATGCTCCTTGAACACCATGAGAAATACCTCTTCATGTGCCTATATGGAATCCAATGATAGTATTATAAGCTAAGACAATAGAAGATCTGAATTTATACTTCCCAGACAACAATCCATTTATCCAAAGGAAACTACATGATAACCATCCACATCATAGTTTACAACCCCCCCCCCCTAAAAAAATTTATGATCGCATGCACAAAATACTCCCAATCCATGCTATTATAAAAATCATATAGTTTTATCTAAATAAAAATGAAATCCACATTTAACTGATGCTTCCCCATAATCAACTCATAACCTCAACATCTATCAAACAAACTATACCATAATCCTACTATTGTAGTTATCAATAGGGGAACTATAATCTCTCTACCTTGAGTCTTAAGAAGTGGATCAGGGTGTGTGAGATAAAATAATGTGATTCTCTAGAATAAATCAAGAAAATATCTATATTAGAGGGTGAGAAAATGGTACCTCAAACAATCCATGGCTTTCTCAGTGCAAGAATCTCTAAAGAATACAATAGTCCAAACCTAGATCCTCCCCTCTCTGAGCCTAAGTCCACCTCCTTAGCTATGATCAACCCTATGTCCTTGAGGTTGGATAATTCCATGGGGCCTACATCTTCAATCTTTATCTCCACTTTTTTTAACATAAGCCTATTGTTTCAGCTATTTATATATTCATAAGGGAAACTTATACTGGGGATGATTATGAATATAAATTCTTACACTATGAAAGTTCCTAAGAATAATTGAGAATATATCTCATAAATTAATATGTCCTCCATAAATTAATCATACTATCTAAGTTCTCCTGGTGGATAAATTTTAACCATCAACTCTAAATAAAAGAGAAAAACAGGGTTCAAACCAACTCCCCACCAATCAGAGCCTTGAATTCCCTGAGGTTTAAGATCCTCCATCAAAAACATTTTCTATTAAGGAGTTCTAATGAAAATCCTCCCAAGATGATCCCAGTTGTGAATGCATCCTATCAATTATCATGGTATTCTCCTACACCTCCAAATATATATATGAAAATTAAATGGAGTGACAACATAATGAATAAAATTTCACAATGAGTCCTTAAAATCCCATGATCTGGACTCCCAATTCCAAAAATGATTGGGATAAAAACAGAGATGATACTTGAAGCGAATCCAAAGATCCAATTTTCTCAGTTTCCCCAACAGAAGAGAGAGAATATTTATCCTCATCACTTCCCTCATCATCTAGGATAGTAAATTTACATGAAATTTCCTCATAGATCATCCCATGTAGCCTCTACCTCATTTATATCTTCATGATATAGAATCCCCCGTTGGTAGGGTGAACTTCACATCTAGTTGATTACTAATGAGGCCTAATACTCCACCCTAGATTAAATCTAATTGATGGAAATCTCTTTATCCTCTAAATGGTTCTTAGTATAAAAATTAGAGGTTAATACTTTGTACTTCACTAACCCCTAATAATAGAATTCATAAAACGGCCACTTACAAGCCTCATCCTCCTTAAGAAGTTCGACACTCAAGTGGTAAACATGATCATATTTCTAAACCTCACCATTGTGAAAAACATGAGAATGATGAATAATGGGAATATCATTAATCAAGAAAAATAACACCAAATCCATGAACCATGGAATTAATTTATAAATAATTTATTTAGATTCATTTTAACAATTCTATATTTTCCATTAAAAAATAATTTTAATCAATCATGATTCATGTACCGCTTTTAGGTCACTACCCCACAATCAATATCATCTCACCAAGGGTGTTCAACAAGGTTAAGATCCTTATGTTGGATTATAGGAGGCACTAAATTCTTCTATTCTAGCTTGTGTACCATTCTAAATCATACACTATGTTGTGATATCATATTTTTTCTACCAAATCCATAGAATCCTTAGTATTACCTTACTAAAATATTTATCCTAACTCCCATTGGGGGCTCGGATACCACTTTTTCTTAATATTCTCTTACTAGAAACCCCTCATAGTCATATAATGAAGATGAAAGTGACCCTCGAGGTTCACCTCAATTAGGCTCTAAGTTAGAGACAATTATCAAGGGTATATAATAAGAAAATTGGTGGTATAACCCTTATAAAACCTATAAAAACAATAAGAAACCATAAATTTTCATCTAAAAATAAAATAAATAGAATAAGAAAAAAAGTACAAAGAATTAAAATTTTATAAAAATTAATTTTTCTAAAATAAAATATCAAAATAAACTCTTAGGTAGAAACTCAAATTACAACTCCTAGCTCTAAGCTAATATACCCCAAATTCATCACTAAATCCCTCCTAGAAACATATAAAATAATTATATATATATGGAATGATAATGCATGTATAATTTCATGTACTAATCCTTGTCACCCTAAGGTGAACTAGGAATTTCATAAATAAATATTAAATCAATTTAGATGAATATTCAATACATCTCACAATATTATACATCCTAGAACCGTAAAGGTTTAGGGTCATTAGAGACTAGATACATAATAAAATTATTTCATGAATGATATTTAATATTTCTTAAAATGTTATTCTCACATAATACCACTATTAGACATATCTTAATTAACTTAGGGAAACAGAAACATAATAAAGGGTGAACTTAGATGCTCAGTAAGGGTAAATATTATAGATATCACTTTATGATCATAAGTGTGCATAAGATAAGGATAATGGTATGATAACATGGTCATAACTTAAGAAATGATACCCAATAAGCCATAGAAAATAAATAATGAGTCGTCTCATAAGGATTTTTCAAAAAAAACATGATTCATAAGAGTATGGAATCATAAATAATCAATCTTGAGCCATGAGATCATATCATAAGAATAATACATAAGTTTATGTAATACACATAAGCATAAAAAATAATTTCCTTAGTTAATAATCACTTCCCAGACTATCATAGTGGATAGAGTCCCATAGTAGATTGGGTTCACTCCCTTATCCCTTTCATATTATCTCATGAGATATCAAGAACTGCCCGTTGCATTGGAGGGCCATATAATTCTAGGCATTCCCATTACATAATGAAATCCATATATATGTGTACCACAAGATCGCAATCATTTCCCATTAAATTGGGGCATAACATTATACCCTCTTAAAAAATTGAATCCTAGGAATTTTAATTATGAACTACTAATGAAAACAGCTAAGGGTATCTAAAATATAAACATGACAAAAGATATAATTTCCAGAGATATATAAACCTTACTAAAGTGACCCAATCCAAATGAACCATTGAGATGGTGTGTGAATCAGTGGTTTCTTATTACAATTTATCTTTCTTTAAAATTTAACATCTTAAACTTGTTAAGGTTCACAATCCACTAAATATTATCTCTCAATATCACCTCATGTGTAATTTTAATAATATAGAGATAATCACGAAGTATTTACAAGGTTTGGCATAAAATCCCACTCTATTCTGCATTAGTTAGACCCCTAAAAACAGATTCTTCACTATCAAACAAATGATTACAACCATGGATAATCTCATTCTGATCATCATAGATTCCCACTATGTTCCTCCACTTCCATCACCAATAGAAATATTTCTTCACTTCTATATAGTTGATCTATAACTAGAAATATCTTTAAAATTCTTGATTATAGTATTCCTCTATGAGCCTACGAGGTCGAGTTTTCTCATGAAAATTTTTCAAGTTCTTAAACACCTACATGAAATAATTATATTGGAATTGGAAAAATTCTTAGATATTGAATCATATAATTCTCTCAATATTTGAATAATCAAGTGTGTCTCCTTCAAGAAATCTTGGTTTCAGTTCTCTTTATTTCTTTGATACTTTGGTGTATCAATTTATCTCATATTATCTTTCAATATGCACAAGAGTTCTCTCAATTCTCAATATCCTCTCTTGGATACCTACACCATATATTTATATTCACACAAACATCATGAGTATTATTCTCAAAATATAGTAGTCAATATTTCTATATTTGAATTATGAAAACCCCATGATCTTCAATAGTATGATCATCTCATTCAAAATGGATCTACTGATTCCTAATATATATTTTATTTAAACACATTAGAATTTCCATTCATATATTTTGTTAAATCCCATGAAGACTCAAGATTTATCCCTTATTTCATGTGATATTTAAATATTTGTGATCACTATAATTCCTTAAATATATCTTCTTCAAAGTTATCCAATATTTCAATGCCTTAATGAAACTACATCACACAATTGGTTACATAAAACTCATATTAGCTACACATATTTCATATATAACAAAAATGACTATGTGGTTCTCATTAAATTCCAAAACAAATAAAATAAAATCCACAAACCTTTTTGGAATAATCATTAACTCCTTGATTTAGTTCCCTTTCCAGAACCACAAAACTCCCAACATATTATTACGGTATAACACATACCTTTTCAATATGAATATCACCTCTATGCAATGTGGATTTATTCATTATGGTGTAGTAAACACCATAAACTCATCCAACCATTTTCTATGGTGTAATATGTGTCTCTATAGTGTGTAAAAGATCTCTGCATTTCATGTTCATAAAAGACCACAATATGGTAATTTATACTAATTCATATCCTTAACTTCTTACTCTTACATGAGCTATGGGAACTTGGAAATTTCTTTACACAGGTATTAGTTTAACTTTACATGGTTAATGGAATCATCATTCTACCCTTACACAAGTTGAGATCAACTTTTATGTGAGATTTAGAACTCCTGGGTAACCCTTATATAGGTTCCCTTACATAGACTCATCACCCTTACACATATACCCTTACATAGCCTCCTTACCCTTACACGTGTACAATTAATTGGCCTTATTATCCTTAAACATGTAATGAAATGAAAGGGTTACCTTTACATACCCTTCATAACTCTCTCCTTATCTTTATGTATGTAATGTAATTCTCAATTTACCTTTATTTAGGTTTCCAATTAAACTAAAAATCATCTTAGGCCTTTTATAATCAATCATGAGGCCTTCTATCAACCATCAAATGATGTAGGTAGTTTCTATATATCCACAAACACTTGTCTTTAGTTTCCTTGAATATCTATATAATAATCATTCTATATAATCAAGGAGAATTTCTAAAGCATGGTATCTAATTTCATTAAATGAATCCATAAAAATTCTCTAAGAATATCCACATTAACTACACTTACCAACACATATAAACTCGTTTAAAAAATGCAATAGTTAGGCTTAACAAACTCCCCAGTTTTATTTTTTTCAATATCTCTTCATATTTTTAAATTCAATATGTGTGATCAAAATTTCTCCCCCTTATTGGAAATAAAATGAAAAGGGTAATGCAGTGGTTTTCTCATCTATTCTTATAACTTTAAAGTAATTTTGGGTTCTCTTATACTTTTTTGAGAGAAGGATGATACTACATGGTTCTCTTATCAAAGTCCCTTTAGTTGGTCTACTCTAAGTCTATGTGGGCTGACCGAGTGTATAAAACAATAAAAACACAACCAAAGTTTTCTATGTTTTCTATAAACTACAATGCATGTGATATCATACTCAAAATATAATAAATCTAAAATAGGGATAGTATGAAAATATATTCTTTTAAAAAAATTAACATGCACACATCTCAACAAACCATAAAAAAAATTATGTAAAAGTTATGTAACTCCCCATTTTTCTCATGAGTTTCATCAATCAGTAGTCTCCTTAAATTATCATAATGATGGAATTAAATCAGGGGTATAAAGTGTGATTTATATAATTGATAACTCTAATTATTAAATATTCCCTGAATTTCCAGATTCAATATAATTCTCTAATGATAGGTTCTTCTCAAAAATATCTACCCCTTAAGGGATGCACTCTGATTCTTCTGTTTTCATGGAAGTCAGTATACTCCATGAGGAATATTCTCTTCATGTTTTCTAGTAGTGACAACCTCAAACATCTCCTTAAATTCCTTATAAGTTATCTCAAAACATATAAAATAATAGGGAATAATGAGGGAGCTCAGGGTTTCTTATAAATAAAATTTATAATAAGAGCTTCCTCTAAATCTGGGCCATTCTTTTCTTCCAATATCACCATGGGAATATTTATTTGGACTCTTATTTTTGTTTTTATTCTCATCTATTTGATTTTATTCTTTTTTCCATTGAAATTATTATTTGTGTGGAATAACTTTTCCCATTTAATTCTTCTAAATCTTAAAATTTATAATTATGGATAACTTTTCATCAAATTTCACCTCACCTACAGAAACCACTTTCTTTCCTTTATCCATGACATGTTTTTCATCTTCCTATAATTGTTAAGATAATTTCACTTGTTTTTTCCAAAATAATTAGTCACTTTTTTATGAAATTATTAGTCTTCTTATAATATTTATATTAATTTGCATCAGTTTTCTTTTGAAACCTCTTCCTTTTCACAACATAGGGAACTTCTCCTTCCAACCATTTCATGAAAACCTCAACCTTGTGACATTCCAAACTACATCAGTCAAAAAATTCTTATATAATATGAAATCTATTTTGTGTAGATATTTTCAGTGAATATATTATCACAAGTTGTTTTCACTAATATTTAGTCCTCATATGCTCACTAAAACTCCCCCTAGGTTCTTTCCTCTTTCCTAGTAAAGATAAATTAAACTAGTAAGAATATGCTTTGTGTCCATTCTTAACACAATAATAGAAAAAACCTTGAAACTTTATTCTTCTAAATTGGTTCTAGAAAAATACTATTTTTTATTATTATTTTCCAATTACAAACCCAACCTTACTTTTCTTGGGGGTTATAGTCTTTATGGAATATTCCTCCCTTACTTTGATGTAGAAGATTTACTCATGGTTTTCTTGCTCCAAATTTTCACTGGGTTGTGTTTGTGACCAATATTGATAGTTATAAAAGATCTATCTTGAAAATTAAAATACCAAATTATTAAGACCCTTCATCTCACCAGTTTGAGAATATTATCCATTAAATTCCACAAATTTATTATAGTCTTATTTGTCTTTTTTCAACTCATATTGAACTATGACAAATATAGATTGTGTTTCAAATAACTATTCTTCTTTTTTAGTCATTTTATATCAAGATCACTCACCATCTTTTCAAACTCAGCTGAAATTAATTTTTTATACCTGATCTCATCAATATAGGTTTTTTCCTTCCTTCTTAGATATTACTTCTTAGGAGCCAATATTTTATTTTATTTCCCAAGATCATTCTTTTATTTATTGATTAATTGTATCTATCCTATGTAGAATTCTAATTTGACTTTAATCTACTACTCAAGTCTTGTTATTTATTCTCTATTATCATTACTTCTTGATCGACTACATCCATTATTTACCTGAGAAATGAAACCAACTTCATTATACAAATAATGAATTGATAATGAATCTTTCTTTTGTATTCTCATTAAATTCCTCTTCTTACTATTGAAGTGATTCTTCTTCTTACCCCATTTATGTTTGTGAGGTCCCTCATTATTTGATTTTGATTCCAATTATTCAAACTTATTCATTAGACAATTTTGGAAAAATGACCAAGGTCACCTTAATTATAGAACTTTTTTATTGCTTACTCTTACCCTCCCACTTTCCCTTTCTGAATCCTTTTGATATAAGATCAAAAAAATTATTATAGTCATTATCATCCTCATCGCTATCTAAATAACTTGATTCAATAATATATTCTTATTTATATTTCCATTTTATTATCACTTCCAATTCCATTTAAATTTTTTATTTCTTCTTAAAAGATATAATTTTCCTCATCTCATAAGCTATGAGAATTTTTTATAGTTCATTAAGAGACAAATCATCTTTTTCTTCAAAGGATAAAAATTTTGAATCAAAACAACCTTGAAAATTCCTCATTGATTTTTTTGAAAATTATAGAGTCATGTATCTTCTCATAAAATCCTCTAATGTTGTTTACTATCTCATTAATCTGGTTAAATAGTCACTAATATTTTGTTTATAGACCATTTTTATATCCTCTACCTCACTCCTCTAAACTTTTAGTTTAGCTTTCTTAACTTTTTACATTACCTTCACAGCTTCTTCTCAATTTTTCTCAGATATCCTCGGTAGTCTGGTGCCCCATGAACTTTTTATAGACCTTCTATGATAGATACATAATGATTTAATTTTAATCCTTTCCATTTAACTCTATATTTCCCATATGATCTTATGTCATAGCAGTATCGTCATCATTGGGTGGAAACCCCACTATTGTAGCATCTCTCACTTCTAAGAGAAGTAATAAGAGGTAGGGTAACATCCTATTCATCTAAATATGATAAATATTATGATTGAATGTGGGAACACCTCAGCTATTTATTGAGTTAATATTTTCCTCCTCTCCTAATTATTCTTGGATCTTTAGAGGTGACCTCTCTATGAAACCAATTGAAGTGCCCCAAGCCAGATGAACCACTAAGATGGGGTTTAATCGGTGGATTATTCTCAAAAATTAAATTTCTTTCAAATTCAACCTCTCAAACTTGTTAAGGTTCTTTATACACTCAATATTATCTCTCAATATCACCTCGCATTTATTTGTAATAATTTAGAGAGCATCACATGGTATTTATAAGGTTCGTCCTAAAATCATATTCCTTGCTACATTGGTTTGATCCCCCATAAAATATTATTCACTATATAACAAATGATTATGTTCATAGAAAATCCCAATCTGATCATCATAGATTCCCACTGTGTTCATCCACGTCCGTCACCAAATGAAATACTTCTTCACTTCTTTAGGTTTGATCCACAACTAGAAATATCTTCAATCTTCTGGATAATTTTCTTCCTTAACTAGCCTATAGGATCATGTTTTCTCATGAATAATTATTCAAGGTCAAAAATAGTTTCATACAGAAGGTATTTTGTCCTTGAAACTCTTTTTAGATCACGAATGATCTAATTCTATCAATATTAGAATACTTTGGTGTGTCTCCTTTAGGAACCCTTAGCTTCAACTCTCTTTATTTATTTTATACTTTGGTATATTGGGTTCTCTCATATTATATTAAAATATGTACAAGATTTATCTCAATTATCAAAATCCATTCTTCAATACCTGCACTATTTATTTATATTCAAAAAATCATTATGAGTATTATTCTAAAAAAATAACATTCAATATTTCTATATCTGAATTATGGAAACCCCGTGATCTTTGGTAGCATGATCACTTTATTCAAAATTGATCAATTTATTCTGATATATATTTCATTTAAACACATCTTAATTCATATTAAAATATTTAGTTAAATCCCATGAATAATAAATATTCATCCTATCTTTCAAGTGATATTTAAAATTTTGTTATCATTGTAATTCCTTTAATCTCACTTCTTCAAAGTTATCTAACATTTCCATGTCTTCATGAAACTTCATCACACAATCAGTTAAGTGAAAATCAGATTAGATACATGGATTTTCTATATAGTATAAATGGATATGTGGTTCTCATCAAATGGAAAAACACCAAAAAAACTCCAATTACCTTTATGGAATAGCCATTATCTCTACGGTGCAGTGCCCTGTTATTTTAAAAAACCATAAAAATCTAAATATATTATTTTAGCATAGGACATAACTTTTTTGTGGGGATGTAACCTCTTAGTGATGTTTCTTTGTTCCTTGTGGTGTATAAAACACCATAAACACATCTAAATATTTTCTACAATGTAAGTTGTGCCTCTGTAATGTGTGAAATATATCTTTATTTTTAGCTTCACGAAGGACTTTGATGTGGTAAGTTCTACTATGTCATAGCCTTAACTTCTTACCCTAACATGAACTACGAAAAATTAAAAATACCTTTACATAGGTATCAGTTTACCCTTACATGGGTAATGTAATTCCTATTATACTCTTACATGAGCTAGGATTGGACTTTATGAGAGATTTAGAACCCATGGGTTACCCTTGCATAGGTATAATTACATAGCATATTTACCCTTAAGCAGGTACCCTTACATATCCTCATTGTCCTTATATAAGTACCCTTACACAGCCTCATTACCCTTACGGAGGTACCCTTATGCATCTTTGTTACCCTTATGTAGGTAATGAAAGGAAAGAGTTACCTTTTTATATCCTTCACAACTCACTCCTTTCCTTTATGTATGTAATTTAATTCCCAATTTACCTTTACATAGGTATCCAATTAAACAAAAAATCATATTAAGAATTTTATAATCAATCTCAAAGCCTTCTACTTTCCTTAAAATGATGTATATAGTGTCTCTGTGTCCACCAACACTTGTATTTAGTTTCCTTGAAGATCAACACAAGAATCGTCATATATAATCAAGGAGAATTGATCAAGCCTGACCAACAATTCTATTTAATGAATCCATAACAATTCTCCAAGAATCACTACTTCATATTCACTTATTGACACATATTGACTAATTAACAATAAATAAAACACATGATATCAACACCTAAAAACTTATGGAATGTATATTTTTTCTCAGACGAGGCTTATCCATAATATTGAGTTTTTCTCCAACCATTTGAGCCAAGGGATTATTGTTAATCGAAATCAAGATCCATATTATGTAATTTCCTTCTAAATTTAGTTCATAATAATCCTTTTATAGATATACTACCATAGGTTGATATAAACTTTTATTTCCTTATTCCATTTTTTTTCCTAATTAGAGATAATAAATCAATTCAAAAAATTAAATTAAATTTATTTGAAGGAAAATAAGATTTTCATTAATCATTATCCCATAATCCTTGAATAAAAATAATATGCCATGGATATAATAATTCTTCCACTGTGTGTTTTTAATTTCACATCTAATAGTTAGTGAAAATATATATGACATAATACATTTGAAAATATAGAGTAATGAATAAGTATACATAGAACAACTTAATTATTACTATCAATATAAACAATATTCATTTCCTGAATTTTTCATATTCATGTATTCTAGGATCTTATTGGTGTTGATTTTCATCTTAATCTCTTGGATTCGTTCACTGGTTTTGGTATTGACCAAATTCCTCACATCTAAAACATCAAATTGCAAGTGGATCCTTTGGAAGAATAGTATTTTTTCCCATTATGTTAACTGAACTCTTCCTTTTTCCTCAATAGATTTTCTCTCGATTCCATCTATTATCATAGATCAAACATCTTCTAGTTTCTTTGAGATGTTCCCCTGGGTTCCTCATCCCACATTTTTGACACATAGTAAATTATATGTTCTTTCATTAATTATCTTTTTCATCAAAAATTCCATGAGACTCCATTCTTCTATTATTTGGTTTTTTTGGGATTTCAATTATGTACACATAGTTAATCATTTATTATGATAGTTGGTTTGGTGTAATCATAATTTTTCTCACTTTATCTCCCATTATAATGGGTTGTTCATTGAGGTAATCATTGTTTTATCCCTCACACCCATGGTTCCTTATAATTATATTCATTACTAAATCCAAATGGGGATAACATGAGTTATAGACATCATAATTGTAATGGCCCAGACCTCTCTGGTCCATTCCTTTGTGAAAATGTGGTACTAGAGGTGTTCCGGGAAGTCAATGTGACTTGGGGGTGCATTTGGATGGACTTTTAAGGAAAGTTAAAGGGTAATAGATTTCACACGGTTGGAGCACGGTTTTCCTAAACCATGCGGCCAAACCGTGCAAGGCTGGTCTTGAGGGCAGTGGCTAACGCACGGTTAGTGCACAATTTTCCTAACCATGTGGACTAACCGTGCGAGGAGGGGTTGTCGAGGTATAAGCTAACGCACAGTTAGTGCACGGTTTGTTAAACTGTGCAAACTAACCATGCGGACACTTAAAGTTAGATCCTAAAATTGTGGATCTAACTCTTTTTTCCTTTAATCACCTCTTTTAATCCCCTAAGCGGCCATAAATTGGGATTACCCTTCCTTGGAGGTGGAAGAACCTCTCCCAAGCATTTTGGAGGCGATCTGGAGGCTTCTCTTTGTGAATCGAAGTCGTTTTCTTGAGGTAAGTGATTCTTTTTGTTTAGTTTCTTAGATCTACCTAGATTTACTCATCCTATTCTCTCGGGATCTTAGATCTACGCCCGTTACAGATAGGTATAAGTGTGTGGATGTCATTTTTGATGATCTTTGGTATTGGTTGTGTTAGGAGAGGAGATATAGGGAGGATTCTTGGTGAATTATCCCGGTCTCCTTGGGCATTCTTCGACCGTCGTGGGTTTCCTTGAAAACCTTTGAGGTAGGGGATTCATGGATTCTCTAATTATTTATGTGCAATCGTAGAGTTATAATGATTTATCCATTTGGATCACAATGAAATTAACATAATTAAATACTTGAACCGGATTAAAAGAATTGGTTTGATTGCTTATTGTTTCTTTGTACCGTGATAACGGTTCACCTATTGATTTTCTAGATAGTGTGATATCTATGCCTTGCATGTTAGCATTTTTTTCTTGATTAAATTGATAAAGAACGTAAATCCAGAAATAAATTGATAATTAATTGGCTAAATATAAAGAGGCATGAAAAAGAATCTGGTTCTTGTTGTAATTTGATGTTGATCAAATTGGCATAGTGAGCATGCTTAATCTTTGTGATAGATTACTTATTTGGTTCATGATATTGTGACCAAAAAATTGAATTTTTTAATTCAAGAAGGATTAAAGAACTTGATTGATTAAATTCCCTGAAGGGTTCTGAGTTACCCTCTTGTTGTGAAATAGGGATAAGAGCCCAATTGATGTGATGTTGTTTTCCTGCTGCTTGTGTTGTGCTGTGACCCTGGAGGGGTGTTGTGATATCTTGTGCTGTGATGTGACCCTAAGAGGGTGTTTTGATATGTGGAGGTAGGGAGTCCTTGTGGTTGTGGCAGCGGTCGACGCCTAGAGTGGCGAGATGAATTGGTTTATGCATGTGGGTGTCGGGGAGGACACAAGTGATGATGGAATGGGATGGATGTGTTTGTTGGATGCATGGTGACTTTGATTGAATGTTTATCTGCTTTACTTTTCCCCACTGCTCAAGGAAGCTGGTCTTGCTTACCCTTCTTCCGAAGGAGGCGAAGATGCGCGGGTTATGCCACGTGCTTTTCGTGTCTAGATTCTCGAGGGAGGATGGGTCTACGCTCTTGTTATAGGCGAAAAAGACTCGATGGGTAGTATATCTACTCACCGTGTTGATCCCCCTTATGTTTAGTAGCATAGGTTGATTTTCTAGAATTCCTGGGAATATGGGAAAGTAATTTCTGTAATGAAAGATTGATTAAATGTTGATAATCCACAGGGATTAAGATGCTGGAATTTAATGGTGATGTTGTAACTTTTAAAGGAACGGTTGATATTGAATGTGATGCCAATGAAGTTTAATGTGGTTTTGTTCATGGTTAATTAATGTGCAAAGAGTTAATTAACGTAAACTGGAACTGATGAGAAAGGGAATGAAGTAACCTAATGAAGTTCTTTAATTGGTTGCGTGCTTATAGGATACCTAGTCTTAGAAATAGCATCCTGGAGTCCGAGAGACATTAGCTGCAGTTGAGAATAAGTCTAGGTTATGACCATAGTGTGGTTGTGAGTTATATATTCTGTACTTTTTGTGTTTCTATACGCTACTCCACCCTGTCAGTAAGGGAAATTGACACCCCGGGGATTCTGAGCCCTGGGGGGGTGTTTTCCTCAACATTATTATGGGAGGTTGAATGGTTGACTACCCCTTTTAGCCCCACTCTCTTCTCTTGGTAGATACTAGTGCCATTGGCACAGCGGTTAGTTTTCCCCATATATGTGTGTAGAGGGATGTAATGGATTGTGGTTATTTCCACACATATATTCTAGATATAGTGTCATATGGACTACTATAGGTGTAACATGTATAGGTTGTGATGGCTTGAGGATCCTTACTCGGCGTATGGGATGTAATGGCCTGAGGTATAATACCTGACATATGTTACATGTTATGAGAGTTGTGGTGGCTCCCAGAAACTACCTGGTTACTTTTGGTTTTGAGGATGGTGTGGTGCTTGGAACAGGTGTCTGCGGGCAAGCCTTTGTGGTGTATGTGGTGCAGATTGTGGAGATTAGCCCAGGTGTATACGGGCAAGCCTTTGGAGAGAGATGCACGGGACGTATGTCGTTGGGGAAAAGCGGAAAACCAGTAGGGAAGTAGTAGCGGGGTACCCTTGATATCCTTTTCTATATGATATATTCTTTTCTGCGTTACTTGGTGAGAGTAGCCATGGTGAGTTTGGGAACATAGTATACCTGTTTAGGTGACGAGTTAGTTTCACTGTAGTTCACTGTGCTTTAGCATGCTTTCTTTACCTTTGCACAAGAGGCTTCGGGGAGGATCCTACTAAGCATACTGTTATACCCACCCTACGTATGTATAAACTATTTTTCAGGTCACTTGGAGTAGGTTGGAGATCAAGCTGGTTACTACTAGCTTGTGGTTGGAGGAGCTGTTCGGGCTTGTGGTCGCTGTCGTTTTACTTTCTTTTGGGTACTTGTAGTTTTTCCTTTCAGTTTTTGTAATTTTGCATGGCATTTCATATATGTACATGGGTTTATTTTATATTTCAGTTCTGAGTTGGAGTTGGTTGGTGTCTATCTTATCTCTCTCTTCCGCATGTGTTCTCTTAGAGGGTAATGCCTCTCATCTGTGTGTTTATTATACCCTCGGTGCTAGTCGCCAACCCGGGGACTACTGAAGGCTGGACTCGGGGGTCATTATCTCCCTTTTCACATTTTCGGACCAGGAGGGGTACACTTTGTGGGGAGGGGGTCGTGACAGAGTGGTATCAAATGAAGGTTGAGGGATAGGACGGATTTTGGGGTTAGGCACATGTGAGGTTGCATGGGTTGGTAGGGCGACGGTGTCATTCATGTTTAGAAAGTGAGGTAAACAATGGAGACCGGCTGAGACATAGGCGTTTAGGGCCCCCTATGATCTGAGTACAGACCTTTAAGTTTACAATGGCTACTAAACAAAGTAATACTAGTTTCAGGGTAGAGACCTAGGAAAGGATCATGCATAATTTTTCTTTGTGCCTGTGTTTGAATGGGTAGACCTTGGGATAGGTTAACCTAAAATAAATAAAAGAAAAAAATTAATTAATCAATGTTGATTCTTCCATATTCCAGGCTTAGGAGCACTAATTGTTTGTTATTTTGCAGGTATGGCTCCAGGTCGATGTCCTCGTCAGGTTTGCGTAGAAGATGTCCAGCAAGTTGTTCCAGCAGGTCGCCGTAGGGTAGAGGTTGACGACGACAACACTTGGTGGAAGACACTCCGAGAGTTTCAACTCCAGATTCTACAGAAGTACGAGGGCTCCGTTTCAGATGCAGACATGGAAGACTGGTTGGAGGAGGTCGAGATAGGATTCAGCTCGATCCGTGCACGGAAGAAGCACAGTTTGTCCTTAGCTGTGACGATGCTGCGTGGAGCAGCAAGGCAGTGGTGGTTCTTGTTCCTCAGGGATCGTGAGGAGTTAGCGATCTCATGGGAGGAGTTCCGAGAAAATTTCTGAGTTGAGTTCCTTTCATCAACTGCAAAGGCATCCAGTCACCAGGATCTTCTTACCCTTCGACAGGGGAGCTCCAGTGTTTGGGAGTTTGGGATTCATTTCAGAAACCTTTTACGATATGCTTCGGACCTATTACCAAATGAGGAGGCCAGGGCGAGGCATTTTGAGGAGGCCTTGCATCCATAGATCCAGCTCCAGGTCACCCCATTTATGCTGAAGACATATCTCGAGGTGCTGGCGAGGGAGGAGGTTTTTTAGAGGACTTTGGCTAGGACCGGATCATCACGAGAGGGGAATCAGCATGATTCCTCACAAAGCAGAGCTATGGTCCGGGGTTCCCGGTTTTCAGGGCAGAAGAGTTTCCGTTCAGCCGGGGGTAGGTCCCAGCCCTTCACATCTCGTTTCTTCGGAGGCAGCAACTCTTAGGCCTATGCCAAGGGATCAGGCGCTTGTTTTTCTTGTGGTGGTCATGGTCATCAATAGCGGGAGTGCCCGACCTTTCAGAGCAGTCATCGTGCACCGGACGCTATTCTCCAGGTTCCTCCTTTGAGGTAGTTCCAGTCGAGGCAGCAGCAGCCAATTGCACCAGCTTTAGATCACCAGAGGGGAGATGGGGCAGACTGAGGATAGCTCCACGATGCTCCCCATCCTCAGAGAGCCGAGTGAGACCATGGTGGTGGTCTTCATCAGGGTCTGAGATGCCGTGGAGGAGGTCGTGGTCAGCTTCATGCTCTAGCGTTGTTAGCACCAGATGAACCAGATGTCGTTCGAGGTACCCTTTTCTTGTTTTCTACCTTGGTGTATGCCCTGTTTGATTCAGTAGTGACACACTCCTTCATATCACCTACCCTTGTCCATGATTTGGGACTTGAGGTAGAGAGGCTTCCAGTTCCCTTGGCGTTGACTACGCCAGTTGGAGGTCGAGCTAGCTTGTTTTAAGTATGTAGAGACTGTGAGCTAGTGTTGGGGAAACACCGCTCTTGGGGAGATTTTCTATGTTTACGGATACAACCATATGATGTCATCCTTAGTATGGATTAGTTGTATTCGGTGCAGGATATTGTGGATTGCTTCAGGAAGAAGGTCATCTTCATCGGTGCAGATGAAGAGCAGGTGGTGTTTGTTGGTGAGCGAGATCCTCGGATGGGTCATAGGAACGTTCCATCCTTATCGTCCATGGAGGCTGAGATGATGCTGAGTTCTTCAGAGGTTCGGCAGTTGGCGTTTACTAAGGTCATAGAGGAGTACCCTAATGTCTTTCCAGAAGAGGTTGTAGCATTACCCCCTCGACGAGAGATCGAGTTTGGGATTGAGCAACAGCCAGTAGCGTCTCTTATCTCTATGTCTCCATATAGGATGGCCCCTTCTAAGTTACGAGAGCTGCGTATACATCTTGATGGTATATTGTAGTGTGGTTTTGTTCGACCAAGTGTGTCCCCATGGGGTGCACCAATTCTGTTCGTGAAGAAGGCTGATGGCAGTTTGCGGTTGTGTGTCGATTATCGTCGCTTAAACAAAGTGACAATAAAGAACCGCTATCCTCTTCTGCGGATTGATGATTTATTCGATCAACTGAAGGGTGAAAGTTGTTTCTCAAAGATCGACTTATGGTTAGTATATCATCAGATGCGTGTGAAGGATGAGGATATTCTGAAGACTGCTTTTCATTGTCATCACTGGCATTATGAGTTCGTTGTAATGTTGTTTGGTGTGACGAATGCTCTAGCTGTGTTCATGGGTTTAATGAATGTTGTGGTCCATGAATTCTTGTACAAGTTCATGGTATTTTTCATCGATGACATCCTTGTGTACTCCACATCTAAAGAGGAGCATGCAAAGTATCTACGAGCCATTTTGGGAGTTCTTCGTTAACATCAGCTGTTTGGGAAGTTGTCGAAGTGTAAGTTTTGGGCTCGAGAAGTTTGTTTATTGGGGCATGTTGTGTCCCAACAGGGAGTAGCTGTGGATCCATCGAAGATAGAAGCAGTTGTTTCTTGGGCAGCCCCCAAGAAAATTTCAGAGGTGTGAAGTTTCCTTGGTCTTGCAGGCTACTACAGGAGCTTCGTAGCCAATTTCTCATGAGTTGCGACTCCTCTAACATCTTTGACCAAGAAGAATTAGCCATTCATATTGAATAATTCATATGGTTTTTACAACCTTGTAACCTCTGTTTCTCCATAAATTGTTGAATCCTACACAATATGAATTATTTTATTAAATATTCAAGAAATAATTAATCATTTAAACTAAAAAAATAATTCATTTTAATACTAAAAATCATTCATGAAATGTACATATCAAATCCCACACACTTGAATTCAGACTTGTCCTCAAGGATGGAATCTCAACATACTATAAATGATGCTCACTCTGCCATGGTTTAAATTCAATGTCAATAAAAGCAATTGATGAAATAGGAAATTAAATGTTTGATAATCACGTAGGAAAATTCATTAATGCCTCACTTTTAAAAGAAAGAAATCAACCAAGTATTTTTATTTTCTCCTTTTGAAATAGTCAATATTTTTCATTCATCTATTTTTATTTTTTAATTAATTATTAATATTAATTCCCTCTATAATTTACCACATTTTAATTTTTTTCTCATTGTCAAGGTGAAATTATAACTAGATTTCATCACATGCCTCAATAATAGGTCACTTATAATAGGCTTGTAAAGCATCTAACATCTCCCCTATGTATAGATAAAGGTCACAGTTAATCATGATGTATTTCAATAAGGTTTAAATGTCTTTGTGGCTTTAGTTTATGTGGGTAAATTATTTTAAAATTAATAAATCTCAAAAATTATATTTGACTCTAAAGAATAGTTCATGATATCAAAAATATAATCTCAATGAGAATCTCCTTTTATAAATTTCATATCTCTCTTCCCACAAAAAATCTCAATGTGGGTTCATAATAAAAGTAGACACAATGAATGATCAATCCCCTCTTTCCCTTTTCTTCTTTTTTTCAAAAATTATGCTTAAGAAAAATCTCACATCCCCCACCTAACCACATAAGATCAAAAGATCGTTGGTCTGGTAATGGTTATTTTTTATCCTCCTAAGATACAACCCAGTTTTTATTATTGTTGTTATTTTTAGCAAGAGAAATGAATAATAAAGTACAATGAATAATACATACACTATCTCCAAAGAACAAGAAAACCCCTAGAAAAATATCCTTGATCTAGTTTATCCCAATAAATGGAAAACCATTCCCCCACACTTATTCTTTTAAATGTAATAAAAATATTGTGAGTAGGGTAGGAATGGATATAATAGGCTTGTAATGTAGATATTTTTCTGTCAAGGACATGCATGGCTTCTACGAGCCTAAAAAGGATTAATTCAAGGTGGTTCTAAGGATAAAAGGATAAATAAGAATGTGAATCAATCATATTAAAAGTGATTTTGTTCATTCATAGATTTAATAAGATAACAAGCAAGTTCTTAAAGAGAAAATGGTCTAGTTTCTTAAGAAATATACTATAAAAAGAATGGGAAATATTAGTTTAGAAAATGTCTCAGGAATAAGATGAATGGTTGGAACAACTACTCATGGAAATTCATATGAATAATTAAATCAATTAATAAAAATATAATAAATTCATGGTGGTCCAAATATCAAATGAAATTCTTTTACAAAAATTAACATGCTCCCTAAATCAATATTTTCAAAATCCAAAACCACATGCATATCTCTACTAATTTTACCCATTTTTATCATTCAAATTTATTGAAAAATAAATTTAAAAATCATGGCATGGAAAGTATCCTAAGTAGTTTATGTCTACTAGTTATATTTTATTAAAGCTGGAATCAAGGCAGGGCATGAAATTGGCAGTTCAAACTCTAAAACAATTAAATATAGGGAGTATAAATAAAAAATAAATAATTTAAATGATTACTATCCTTTTAATTACATTTTGAACTTGGATATACAAGTTATACCTAAACCAAATTCATAATAAGAATTTGTATTATGATGTTTATTCTCAAGATTTCATGACATGAATGAGGTTTACGATGTGAGTTAGTCTTGTAGCTTCTTGTCATGTTTCATGGTGCTTTATTTCCAATTTTTATGTCTTGGACCTAAATAAACAAGTGAAAGTATAGGTCCTTTCAATATTCTCAAAAATATAAGGGAAATTTAAATTAAATCCTATAATAAAATTAATTCCTAAAATGAAATAATTCTAAAATCCTAGAAAGCAATAAAACTTGGGTTACCTCTTGGAAACTGCTCATTTTTTTAATGTTCTTTTAGCTCAAACATACTTATGTTAACTGATCGGAGTGTGGTATAAATATAACCATCTTGGGTTAACCTAATTTTGAATCTTTTGTGCATCTAGATCATCTCTTCTTCTCCTTGATGTAATTAATATGAAATGCAGTGAAGGTGACCAGAATATGGATAGTTTTATGGTAAGTAAAAAGAACACAATGTCTATCCAAACTTGGTAAAATTATTATACTTCAATGAATAACTGTGTTTGTTGAATTTCTTCAATGATTTCTTCGGGTTCCAAAACTAGCACCTCAAATTTTTTTTGTTCCTACTTTTTTTTGTTCCTACTTTTTTTTCTTCTGTTTAGTCGGTGCAGATTGTAGCTGGTTTTTATTCTTCTTTTGCTTTTGTATGGTCAGTGTAGATGATTATGGGTTCTTCTTCTTCTTCTAGCAGCACATATAAATTTTCTAAAAATTATGTGATAAACATGGAAGCTATATTTACTTATTTTTATTTGTTTTATTATTTTACTTATTCTTACTTCAGTTTCAATCCCAATTTTTCAAGGAATCAGTAAACAAACTAAGAATCCAAGATCCCTTCTTCTAGTTCTTTTTCTTCCTCTTACTTCAGATTTCTAAATTGTGTATTAACCCACTCAATTTCTACAGTAGGATCACATTCTTATTCATCATCCTTTTAACCTAAATAATCAAGGGAATTGTGAGTTATATCAAAGTCAACTTCATAAGTGGTGCTCACCTCTACTTCATTTTCCATGCTTCTTTTCTCGTGATGTGCCTCTTTGAAATTTAGCTCCGGGCTATGGAGACTTGTGCACTCAAATCTTGGGTACGGTTGTGGGCACTCATTGAATTTATTATTCATCATTTTAATTTCTTATAGTTGTTACATTAAATCCTTTAGAAGAAAAGAGAAACTATCCTTAATATTCAACATTCTTTGCATCCCTACCATCACAACCAAAAATACTCACATGTAAAATAGAGAAAAAAAAAATTAAAAACCTAAAAACCACATTACAACTATACCTAGAAATGGAACTAGTTTTGATTGCTCATAGGGTGTTGCTAATTCCCTAAGGGGATAACTGAAATCAAAAAATCATAAAACTAAAACAAGCGCAATAAATTAATTAAAATATAGACAACAATGATTTTATGTCAAACCCATTGAGACAACAATATAAATAATTTTAGGTTTTTAAATAAAACAATTTTATTTAATTAGATTAAATAATATTGAGAGAGAATAAATTTTTTTTTAGAGTAATTTGAAGAAAGGAAGAAATGAATGTATATTGGTTGTTTGGAAATCAATTAAGAAAATCATACTGGGGTTTAGGTGCAATTGGATTAAGAAATTAAATTGATTATTAATTATTGGTGTCATAGTTGGGATGAGGAGGATCCAATGGTCAATGCATCCCCTCCTTAGAAAAATAATATCCTATTTCTCTTGGTCTGGTAATTTAAGGTTTTAATGCACTAAGTTTATCCCAATACCATATTTAATCCTAATCACAATAAATACGACAATTTTTATTCCTAATTTAGGGTAATTAGTTCCAAAATTGAAAATCACTTTTTTGATTCATCAATTAATGGTCATGATTTATAAAGAATAAATATATTAGAATTTATTAATTAAAATTGTAAAAAACCTAATATATGAATGAAATGAGACAATATAATCCAAAATAACCTTCCCCATTTTCTAAATTACCCCAACACAATTTTGAAATTTTCCCTTTATTCTAGTAATGAGGGTGTACAAGGGAAGGAGAAAGAAAAAATAAAACATGAAATAAAAAACCATAGAAGGAGAATAATGGAGGACCCTACACAACATAGCATATCACCCTAATCTTTAGTCTCCCCAATTGATCTTGATAGCAGCGGCTTAAGACTCTATTTATAGATCTTTAGGGGTGCTCAGGTTGGATTTATTCCCATTATTTTGGTCATAAATGGGTCAAAAACGTGTCTCGGTCCTTTACTAGCTTCCCTGGATCATAAATTTAAGTATCTGTTAAATTCTACACCATACCTAGCTATTTCCATCCCCGTCAGCATGTTTTATGCCATGAATAGTGTTTTTATAACATAAGGTATCATGGCCCGGCATCATGCAAGTTAGTTTATGTATTAAAAAGATGTTTTGGAAAAATTTGATGAGTGTCACAGTGTGACGACTATGTGCCACACTGTGACACATGGCCTTCTTCTCTTGAGAGTGTTTTCTCATCCTAGATTGATCTTATATATTGTATCTCATAACTTTTACATCATAAAATGAACATTTATGATGTAAAACATGTTTTTATATCCCCAGAACCTCTATTTCACCCTAAATCTTTAGTTTTGACCCCCCAAAAGCTCTTATGATCTTCCTTTGTCATAAGAATCCATCTTTTTATAGAAATAATTATCATTTAGGATCCTTTTTTCCATTATCCTTAATTTTTTGTATCCTTACCAATATGAACAATTCTATTAAATATCCAAGTAAGAATTAATCATTTAAACCAAAAAAAATAATGTATTTTATACAAAAAAGCTTGCATGAAATGTATGTATCAATAGGATCCACATAATTTATTTCCATTTAACTATTAAAAATAGTTTAATAAATGAGGCTTCAAAAAATAAAATTTCAATTATAATTTATAGAGGAAAATACATTATAAGTTATAATTGGAATTTTATTTAACTCACACCATAAAATAAACACTAATAATACCCATAGATAATTTTTTTACCATTTTAGAATTGATTAGATAAGATTTCACCATCAATTTATTTAGGTAAACACCATATAATTTTATGTTGACACTTTAAACAACTAACCCCTATATCATAGTCAAGTAACAAATCATAGGTGAACACATGAATTATGTGTGGATCCTATGTGTTTGATTTGGTACATGAACACACACCCTCTTTACATTCTTTCCAAGAGTAAAAATATCATTAGTCATAAATACAAAATCAAGTGTGACATGCTAGATTAAATAGCTCAATCATAAAATAGTGTGACACACTAGATTAAATAGCTCAATCATAAAATAGAAAACAAATAATAACAATCCCATCCTTGTTAACTTAGGCTCTGATCATACATTGGTTAGGTACTCCCAGGAACAAGTTCTATACCAAGTTCAGACAACATCCTATCTCTTATTACCCAGATAGTATGTCAGTGAAAAAAATTGATACCAATTTTTAATATCCCTCGGTCTGAGACAACTCGATAGTATCTAGCTAGGGTGTTACATGACCTCAAGAGTACCTCCCCATATGGAAGAGGATGTTGACTAACATCTTGGGTCTCAGATGATGTCATAGGGAGACTAAACAATTATATTAGAGTGAGAAATAATAATGAAAATAATGAAAATCACATATTTACAAATGAATAAGGTAAAAATCATTGAATAAAGTGCTAATAAATAAAACATAATCCATGCTATCTCAAAATGGATGTTATAAAAGTCATACAAGACATGAAAACAATGTTAGGATCCCATTTGGGAGAATAGTATACAACAAGGTACCAAAAAGAACCAAAATATATAGAACTAGGAAAACCCAAAAAAATTGGCTTCAATTCATAGCCCAGTCCCATCTCCCATTCTCCATTCCAGCCATCTAGATCAACCATCAACCATATGTCTATTTCCCATATCCTTACTGCAACCACAAAGTCTACTCAAGTAACCAAGGTGGTCCAAGTCGGGTGTGATTATAACTAAGTAGGCCACCGCCAATGATGACCCTTGATGTATCCAATATAAGTAAAATTCCATGATAATGTTCATAATAAATAAAATAAATCATAATAAATAACCACTTTCAACCCTTAAGTTCTAAGGTGACACCCAAGATCGACCATACACGCTCCATCTAGTGTTGAATATCTCTCAACACAACATGTCATATTAATAAACACATTTGGTAATCATGAGTATTGTGTTTATTCATTATTAGGGAGGGAAATTCATCTCATCCTATCTATCACATAATATAATCAACACATATCAGGTGTCAACACTAGATCCTAGGAATAATCCTAGGCATCATCTATAGTATCAGGTGTAATCACCCAATCCTAAGAACATATTGAGAATCTTTAATAGTTCATGTGAAATCACCAGATCTCAGGAACATCCTAGGAATTTTTTATTGTATCAGGTGAAATCGAAATTCTCAAGAACATCCTAGGAATATTTTATAGCATCAGGTACAATCACCATATCCTAAGAACATCCTATTAATCTTTTATATAAAATTCAGTAGGGAACTGTGTCCCACATAAACATATCATTTATTATTAATAATTTATTATCATTTAATTAGAAACCCATGAATATCATATATAATAACTAGGTTTGAGGAATCATACTAGGCATATATAATCATTTATTTGGTCACTGGTTACTTTAGGGAACCCCATGGGTCACCACATTAAATACCCATTTTTTTCAAAAATCAGTATCTCCTTGTATAGTGGATGAAGTTATAATATTTCCATTCATCAAAAATCTACTCACAAATAGAATAAGGAATTGAACCCAAGGAACCATCATTTAAATCATTTACTAAAGTTTTAGGTCAACACATAGTAAGTTGGAGCGACCACACATCACACACATAGAAAAGGATCAAGGATTTAAAGGATATATTAGGGATCACCGACCTTATAATTAAAAATATCTACCTATCAAATATTTTCCATTATTTCAATATTAACAGCAAAAATTGAGGAATTAGATGAAAACCCTAAAATAGGGCATAAATGGCCATAATCGGTGTAATACCACAAAATAGAAAAGAAATCCAAGGAAGGATATAATATGAGTGTTAGATTTAACTCTCCTAAATCAAAGATCATGTGAATTTGTCAAGGAATAAAATAAAACTCACTCTAAAGAGAGGTATCTCAAGAGGAGGTGTGGTGGGTGTCATACATGATGTAAAAAAATAGATCCCTCTCAATTTTTAACCTAATTTACCATACAATTAATTAATTAACCATTTAAAAAACACCCAACATAAAGTTCACAACATGACCATATAGGTCATGGAACATCCAAGCTAAGTTAAAGGGGCCCCCTCTGCCATGATACTATCACGACGCAACCCTCAAGGGTCATGGTATGGCCTATTCTAGGTTGAGGACCTCACCTTTGCCTTGATGCCACTGTGGTGTGACCCCCCATGGTCATGGTGAAACCTAGTCAAGGTCGAGGGCCTTACCACTACCTTAATATCATTATGGCATGACCCCACCTTGGCAGAGGGCCTATCCTCTATCCAGGGGTCATTATGCCCCTTCCCCCTTCATCCCTATGTCGTGATCCCCCTTACACTAGTAATACCATCATGGAACTCTGTCTCCATGCCATAACCACTTGGTTGTGGTTGAAATATCATCTCCCCTGTGACTTTTCAAACCTTCTATCATGTCATCCTCAACACCCAAACATTCATAGATAAAGGAAATACATGAGTTCTGACAAAATTTGAATGTGTTTGTAACTTAATAAAGTATGGGGTTTTAAACAACTCACTTGATGGATCATGATTCTTTCAAGAAATGATAAATCTAGATCTAAAAGAAGAAGATAGAGTTTTAGAGGACATGGATAAAATCACCATTTTTTATTTTTCCTATAGAATATAAAATAAAAATTAATTATAACTTGGTAATGAGAATAATTCCTCCATTGAAAATGGGGTCAGGCTATCCCACTTTCATGAACCAACTCAGATACCCTGGCACACTAATTCCTGATACAATCTTGACATAGAGCGAAGGGTGTTCCTAATCCCCATGGGTTGGATACTAACACATGGAATAAAAAAATAATAAAAGGAAAATATTTTTCCATCAAAAAAAAATAATTGAAGATTAAGGAATAAAAAATCATTAATACAAACACTCCTCAAGGGGAAAGTACCAAAATCGGATAGGTAATGAAACACACAAAATGGTACATCATCAAAAGTGAATCAACATATATAACACCCTAGAATGATAAACGTTTAAATGACTAAATGATATGACTCATGTCGATAAGGTGAACCTTTATTTTTAGGATCCTACTTGATTAGAACTCCAAGATTATGCGTATTTATCTTAGAATAGTGATCGGGATGGGTGACCTTCTGAAAAGTTTCCTAGGGTGTGTGTGAGTGAGGAAAAATCACAATAGAAAGAATATGTTATGTCCTATGGGGACAGTCATTAGTATATGATCCATTAAGGCATGTGGGTGGGCCCTAGGGATGGGACTATGTGATTGTGGGTCAATTGGTGGTACCTAGTGGGCCAAAACCTGACGGCCATGTTAAGGAAGGCTCTCAATGATGTCGGTGGGGCCTAGTTGTTACATTGGTATCAAAGAAGAAACCTAGCCTTCAGTGTGGTTTCACTACTTGGATTGAGACATAGGGTCCCCAATGAGGATGTTATGTTCTAAAGGGGGGTGAATATAACACCCTAGAATGATAAAGGGATAAATGACTAAATGATATGAATTATGTTAAAAAGGTGAACATTTCCTTTCAATAAACTACCTGATTAGAACTCTATAGTTAATCATGCTTGGCCTAGAGTAGTGATTAGGATGGATGACCTTCTGGGATGTTTCCCAAGGAGTGTGCGAGTGAGGATAAAGCACATTGAAAAGAATATGTGTTGTCCTCTTGGGACATTCATTAGTCTGATGATATGTTCAGGCATGTGGTTGGGCCCCAGGTAGGGGACCACATGTTTGTAGGGAAACTGGTGATACCTAGAGAGCCAGGACCTGACAACCATATTAAGACGGGGTGTGTGTGCTATTAGTGGGGCCCATTTGTTAAAAAATAAGTTAAGAAAATGTCACAAAAAACCCATGTAATAGGTGGATCACATCTCCACTAGTCACCTATAATATTCTAGGTTCCATGAATCAAGTACACCTACCACCTTTGAGTTTCTCTTTCCCTTTACTTGAACCTGGCATAAGATAATTTACAAACACCCAAAGAAAAAGGTAGGGTGTAATGACCCATCTTTTCAATGAAATTAAGGATCATTATTTTCATTTTAATCCTTTAATTAATCATTTTAAAGGTGTATACATCATAAGGAAGGTATGAGGAGCGTCTAGGGTTTTATTGGAGCCCAGAGTTTTAGAAAAATGGGCTACAGACTGGGCCACACGATTAGTTTTAACCGTGCAACCCAGGCTACACAGTTTTTCTGAAACTGTATGATTGTAGAAAAGGGAACTTGTAGGCCACACAGTTTGTCTACAACCATGTGGGATAATTCACATTTCTATATGACATCTTTTTGTTTTCAGATAGAGGGTTATCACACAGTTTTCAAACAGTGCGCCTAAATAATGCACCGCCCAATTTTGGGTGAAAAGTTGATTTTTCCATTCATTTAACTCTTATACCTTATTTCCTTTTTGGTTTCTTCCTCCATTGTAAATCGAAGATTCTTCCACCTCTTTTGAGATCAAAATCTCCCAAGGATAGGAATCAATCTAGAACTCTCGTTCGGTGTCCATTCTTCAATTCGTCAGAAGCATTGGATTTGTCTCGGTAATCTCCCCTAGTCTCTCAGCTCCTATCAAATTTTATCTTTCCATCCATTATTTTATTTAGGTGTAGGCACATATTCCCTAATTTCATATCATTGGACCTTTTCTCGTATCTCTTCTAACCTACTTCGAATCTAAGTTCGATACTGATCAAGGAGTCATCTACATCCTTAAGGTAGGTGGTCACATTGTTTTCCCTTTGAGTTTTGGTTGTTTTATAATTATGTTATTGTGTTTTATATTGTCCTTTTCCGAGCATCCCAATTATATTGATTCCTTCATATCTAGTTGATCTTTACAGCTAGATTTGTGTTTATTGAGTCTTTTTTGGTGGTTTAGAGCTTTTACATACCTTATATGGTCACCCCATGGGTGTGCCACTTAGAATTTTCCATTTTGTCCAATTGATTCAATTTTCCCAGAACTCAATTTAGCTTTCAGCATGGTTTTTTAAATGACATTTCCCTTTTTATATGAGTATTAAATGAAACCCAGCTCACCACTTAGGTGTTTGGACCTCTTGTGTTGGAAATTCTGAAGTAGGCATATTCCTTGTTACCCATGACACCTTCCCTTGACACTTGAGCCTTAGTAATGGACTTGCCATGTCTTAATGAATTAAATGGGTTGGTTATATCAATTGGTCATGGTTATATAGGATGAACAATTCATGATGGGTTCATTTCATTCAATGCATGATGGTTGCTTCATATGAATTGATTAAGTGAAATGGAATTGATTAAGTGAAATGGCTAATTCATGATGGTTGCTTCATATGAATTGTAATAATTTTAAATGGAATTAAATTTGGCTTGAATAATGACATGCATGAAAGGTCTTTCCACATGTATTGGAACTATATATATATATATATATATATATATATTACCAAGCCTTTGATAGTGTTTAAATGAAATGCATAAGAGGTTATGCATTATGTATTATCTTATGAATGATTATGCCTATTATATATGTATGGGATATATGAAAGAAATGGATGGAAGGTAATGCCCCATGCCAGTTATAATTATAATATTCCTTTATAGAGGTTGCATATGATGGTAAGGGTTATTAATCCAAGAGGTAAATCAAACTTCCTTACATTGGGGGTTGAGTTCATGGTGTCTCACACTAGTGATACTATATGGGTGATGGGATTTATGTGCCTTGTTCCATGATTAGAGTGTTGTCACAATGGTTCACTCTCCATCCTGAGTTTTGTTTCATGAAATATCTCACTCTTCTTGGGATATAGGGAATTTGCCCTATTGAGTGAGCTTATATGCTCATTTATACTGGTTATGGATGTCTGATTTATACCTGATCCAGCCAGCAACTAGTATTCTAGGTATATGTCCATTATGAATCTTCACACACTTGGTTTATATAGATAGATGAAATATATAACTATACTATATATATTACCACTATAGATATACAGTAACTATTCAGACTTCTATTCCAGCCATGAGATGAAGTAAGTAGGCCTGACAGGTGTCCTATAGGAACCTGAGATGGATAGTTATGTATTTCAGTATTGTTTTACTTTTCTTCTTATACCTGCACACTGTTTAGTTATGAGAACTACACGTATTACATGTAGACACTGTTGGTGGTGGCCTACTGATATTTTTATCTCACACCCTACTCGGTTGCCTTTGGTACTTGATAAGAATATCTTTCTTCATTTATTAATAAAGGAAAAGGACCTGTTATAGGTTTTTTATTTTATTACCAAGTTGGATATTAGGAGAAGAGGAACTGGCATAGGCTCAGGATTCTTATGGAGCTATTTTTGTCCTTTTTGTTTTCTTGTACAACTGTATAGCATGTTTGTGTCTAATTGTTTCTTTTTGTATTACAGTAGGCCATGCATCATGTATCAGCACTACCATTGTATCTTTTTTATTATTATCAGTTGTTCAATAGTTATTATCTTTCATTATTTACTTACTTAGTTATCTGTTTACGCTTCCATGTTATTTTATTGATTCTGTCTATTTATATTATGCTTCCACTATTGATTGTATCTATTGTATCTATTGTACCACACTAATAAGAGGTTACAGTCTCCCCACCATACCACCTTTACACCCTTTCTGCTAGTCTGAAGCCTCTGTCATATGGGGAGGTGCACTTGAGGCCATGTGACCCACCAGCTTGGGGAATGGGTTAAGGGGACCTTGGGTTGGGACATTACAAAGTGGTATCAGAGGGGTTCTTCTCTTGAAATGATATTTAGAGAAAATATATTGGATATTGGGAGTGTCTGAAACTTGGTCATAAGCTGTTCCTAGGCATCGTAAACACATATTCAGGGTAAAGTCCAAGTTTCCTAAATCGAAATTATTGTTCTGCTTTTGCCTATTACTGTTGATATGACTTTTTCATTGGGTGATGCACTTGATTTGTAATATTATTGATATTAGTAAAATTGAAATAAGTTTTCTTTTACCTAGTCCCAATGATACGAGGGTAAGGATCATTGTTACATGCATCATCATTAGACAAACTAGGACAAATATTCCATGCATATTTTCATTCCACGTTTAGTTTTAGCATGCATTTATTTGTTGAATATTTATAGTTCCTTGATTATATTGAATTGTGCTGACACTTCCTATAACTATTGGAAAACATAATTGATACTTAAAGTGTCTGACTTAATCTAATAGTGTTTTCATGAATAGGTTAAATCGGACACCTTAAGCATTCAATTATAGAATGTTGAGCTATGGACCATCAGTTTCATGAGCTGGAACATGTTATGGTGTGGGTTAAGTGGATGTAATATTTGGTTCATAAGGAATATGGGACCTTATGGATTGGATATGGAAATCCATTTAATTCGGCCATCAAAAGTGATTGAATATTTGAAAATCACAATTTTAAAATGAATATGATTCCCAATTTGAAACATCATCTTATATATATATAATATAGATACTTAGACCCAAACGCAACCTTAGTAGTGGGTAGTGAATATCCCTTATGTTCTTATAGTTTTTTCTACCATCTAAACCTAGATTTTGAAGTATGGGGATATATCTAATATGTTTATAGGAATTATTTATGTCTATCGTAGTTTCCTATCTATAGTTGCTATACTTTCTTAAATCTCTACCGAGTCATTTGTTTGGAATTGTAGCATTATTCTGCCATAATGTACTTCAGTCATATGCCCTAAAGGTAGTGACAACCACATACCTAAGGTGGCAGGTTGTGAGCCACTAGTGATTCCTCCTCTAGAGCCACCTGTGGATCCTCTTCCTATTCCAGATGTGGGTACTGACACCCAGTTTCGAGATCTTTTTCTACATATGCTACAGTCTATGCAAGGTGTAGTTCGGCCTTCCCCGAGTATGGAATAGTTGACTCATAAGTTTCAGTAGCAGCATCCTCCCACCTTCATAAGGTATAGAAGACCACATTCTATAGAGTCTTGGATCAAGGATATCTTATCTATATTTAAGAATACAGAGATGAATCTAGTTAGGATGGTCAAGATAGCTACGAACATGCTTCGTGATTTAGCCAAGAGGTCGTGAGATGTTATCACCCAAGAATAACGGCATAGAGACATGGTCTGGGATGACTTCCAAACAATATTTTATGACTATTTCTTTCTCTAGAATCTAAGGGAAGATGGATCTAGATGTTTTATGAACCTATATCAAGGGAACATGTCTGCTATGGAATACTCTTCCCATTTCACATAGCTGCAGCAGTTCTCTCCTACTCTAGTTGTTGATGATCTTATGACCATTAGGCGATTCGAGGATAGGATGGTTTATGCTATCTGGTTTCATTTCAATGTGTTTAGGTTGACTACCATTTCAGAAATCATCAACCAGAACCTAATTATAGAGTGGGACTTGAGGGATGCTGAAGATGAGAGTCAGGGTGGTTCAGCACCTAGAGCTAATAGTGGTTATTTATCTGGGAAAAAGTGGTGCTTTAAGGATACTCACGGAGGTGGAAATAGTCAATATCCTCACGCATATAGCTTTCTTATCTATCACCAATGTGGGAAACTATGACACATCAAGTCTTAGTATCCACGGGATCCAGTCAAGTGTAGAGGTTGTGGAAGGATGGTCTATATTCAGAGTTTCTGCAGGAATTTACCTCCAGTGCCTAGAGAGTGGGGATCTGCACCTACTCCTCAGTCAATAGTAGGTCCAGCAAGATCATGATAGGAATATGGCTATAATACCACCGATTAATCAGGACGAGGTGGTGGTTGAGGAATAGGCATTCAGAATTATGATTCTCAGTGCCAGTAGAGCGGGATTGCTCAGGTCAGTTAGGTAGTGACTCAAGGTCGTAGTACAAGCCAATTAAATGTAGTCCAGTCTATGTCGTAGGAGAAAAGCTTCATACCTTTTACTATATGAGTTACTATTCCAGTAGCCTCCAATTTAGTGTCTTATTTATTTGACATTAGTGAATCTTACTCCTTTGTATCTGAGGATATTATGGGAATTCTAGGCCTCGATATTGAGAACTTTCATGATGTTATAATGCTAGACACACAGTTAGGTATCCATTCATAGGGTATTCATCATTTTAGGTATTTTCCCCTTGAGATAGGTGGTTACCTTTCCATGTGTAATCTATACATCCCCAACATGATGAGCTTTGTCGTAATCATTGAGATAGACCGGTTAGTTCCCATATTAACCATTATCATCAAAGGGTGATGTTTATATCACTATAGGGAATTAGGAATGTGCATAAGGGAGAGTGGTATTTCAGTGAGACGCAATAAAGAACCAAGTGGTAGAGGATGGGTAGTGTTATGGGTTAGATCGCCAGTCCTTTCTTTGATGACTAGGGGTTACAACCTACTATATTTCCTCCTATAGCTGATCATTTCAGGGAGGTATTTCATAATGAATTCTCTGGTATACCTATGGATTGAGAGGTAAATTTTACTATTTATCTAGTACTAAGATCATCACTAGTGACCATTTCTCATTATAGGATGGAACCTAAGGAAATTATGAATCTTAAGAAATAGTTGGAGGATATGGAGGATAAAGGTTTCATACACCCCATCACTTCTCCTTGGGATTCATCAGTCCTTTTTTCCAAGAAGGTGGATGGTACCCTTAAGATATGTTTGGATTTCCATTGGTTAAATCATCTCATGATCAAGAACTGATATCCATTACCTTGAATAAAATATCTCTTTGATCAGCTCCAAGGAGCGAAGGTGTTTTCAAAGATAGATTTGAGATTAGGCTATCATCATGTGCATGTCAAGACTTTGTAAATAACTCACATAGCTTTTAGGATTAGTTATGGTCTATATAATTACTTGGTCATTCTATTTGGACTCACGAACATACCTTCAGATTTCATGGATCTAATGAATTGGGTCTTTCACTCATATTTGGATTCATTTGTGGTTGTATTTGTTGATGATATCTTGGTGTATTCACTCTCCAAACACAGCCATGAGACTAATATTGATATCATTATGAATACACTGATAGAGAACCATCTCTATTATAATCTTAATAAATTCCACTTTTGGATTAATAAATTCCACTTCTTGGGTCTCATCATCTTAGAGTTAGGAGTTTCAGTAAACCTAGAGAAAGTGAGAGTGATTGTTTCATGGGAGCAGCCTAAGAATGTATTTGACATCCATAGTTTATTGGGGATAGCTAGATATTATATATGCTTCATCTAGGATTTATCACACCTTTTAGTTTCACTTATGAGATTGAAAAATAAGGGTGTGAAATTCATTTGGTCAGAATCTTGGGAAGCAACCTTTCAAGAGTCGAAGAGAAGATTGAATTTAGTGTTGATATTGATTATTCTAGAATGAGTTAGGACCTATATTGTATACTATTATGCATCATGTATCAAGCTTGGAGTTGTTATGATGTAGGAAGATCTAGTCATTTCATATGTGTCTCATTAGTTGAGGTTGTCCAAGCAGAAATACCTGACGCATGACCTTGATCTCACTTTAGTTGTTCATGCCTTACGTTGCTGGAGAAACTATCTACTTGGAGAGCATTTTTTGGTATTAAATTATCACAAAATCATCAAATACATATTTATATAGTGGGATATTAATATCAGGAAATTCAGGTAGGTTGAGTACCTATAGTATTTTGATTTTGAGCTTGCCTACATGCCTGGAAAGGGTAATTCAGTAGCTGATGCTTTGAGCCGAAAGACTCAAACACTGGCAGTTTATAACTATAATAATGAATGGAAACTTATGGACTTATTTTCAGATATTCACATTGAGATTCATAAGGAACATGGTCATACTATCCTCACAGCCTTAGTAGTGACTTCTGCTCTTTTGGAATAGGTGGTAGTGAGACAGATATCTAATCCCGAAGGCCTTTTCCTAAGGGAATTTTTTTTAAATAATGATACATATTTAGGTTGGATTGTGGATGGGGATGATACCTTATTTTTTCATGGGAGTGTGTGGTATTGGTAGACATTATAGAGGATCTGATGTGGGAATTACATTCCTCGGCATAGGCTGTTCACCCCAATATCACCAAAATGTATCGATATATTCAATGTCAGTATTGGTGGTCTGGTATGAAACACGAGATTTTTGAATTCATCAGCATGGGTGGTTCACCCCAGTGTCACCTAAATGTATCGAGATCTTCAGAACCAGTATTGGTGTCCTAGTATGAAATGATAGATTGCTGGAAGGGGTTGCAAAAGGCCTTAGATACGTAGGTACTTCTGAGCATGACCTATCACCCATAGACCGACAGACGGACGGAGCATATGATTCAAGTTTTAGAGGACATTATCCATGCATGTTTCCTTTACTTTATAGGTTCTTGGGAGAAAAACATTTCTCTTTTTTAGTTTTCTTATAATAAAAGCTTTCAGGATATCATCGAGATGGGTCCTTATAAGGCCTTATATGGTAAGCCTTGTCTCTCACCTCTATACTAGCTAGAGTTTGGGTTAGTAGTTGTGCTTGGACCACGTCTCATGTAGGAGACTATAGAGAAGCTTCAACTGATCAGGAAGTGCATGTTGACAACTCAATATAGATATTAGGAATATGCCAATAGACACTAGTGACCTCTAGAGTTCTAGGTCAGAGACTGGGTTCTCTTGCGAGTCTCACCCAGTTTGGGTCATAGACATGTTTAGAAGCGGGGTAATCTCTCATTGAGGTTTGTTGGACCCTTTGAGGTTCTAAAATGGATTGGACCAGTGGCTTACTAGTTGGAACTTCCTTAGAGATACCAGTCCATACATGTTGTCTTTCATGTATCTCAACATCACCAATACTATCCAGACCCAAAACATTTCTTTCAACCTACTGAGGTTGAATTGCATACGGATGCATCCTTTGAGGAGTATCCAGTGTGTATAGTATATTGAAGTGTGAAGACACTCTAAGGTAGGTTTGTTCCTTTGGTACGGTTTCTATATAAGCATGGTCGAGTACAGGATGAAACCTAGGAGTGGTAAGATTATATACATTCTCAATGGTCATAAATCTTTGCTAACAATACCTCTTTACCCTCAGAAGTCCAACTCGGGGATGAGTTGCATTAAAGAGGGGAGGTTGTAACGACCTGTCTTTTAAACGAAGGTACGGATCATTTTTTTTAATTTAAATCCTTTAATTAACCATGTTAAAGGTGTAATATGGCCTAAGGAAGGCCAAAGGAGTTTCTAGGGATTTTTCAGATCTTGGAGTTCCGGAAAAATGGGCTATAGATTGGGCCACACAATTATTTTTAACCATGCCACCCAAGCCGCACGGTTTTTCTGAAACCATGCGGTTGAAGACAAGGGAACCTATAGTCCTCACAGTTTGTTTATAACCATGTGGGATAAGGTGAATGGATGTGCGACATATATTGGTTTTCGAATAGAGGGTTATCACATGGTTTGCGCATGGTTTTAAAACTATGTGCCTAAACCGTGCACCCCCAAATTTTGGGTGAAAAGTCAATTTTTTTCCTTCATTTAACTCTTATACCTTATTTCCTTTTTGATTTCTTAATCTAGCGGCCATCCAAACTTACTCCTCCTCATTTGATCACAAAATCTCCCAAGGATAGTCATAAATCTAGAACTCACATCCAATGTCCATTCTTTGATCCTTTAGAAGAATTGGATCCATCTCAGTAAGATTCCCTAGTCTCTTAACTCCTATCAAAGTTTATCTTTCCATCCATTACGCTATTTAGGTGTAGGCTCATGTTCCCTACTTTTAGGGCATTGGACTATTTCTTAGATCTCTTCCAACATAATCTAAATCTAAGTCCAATACAAAGTGAGGAGTCATCTACAACCTTATGATAGGTGGTCACATTGTTTTCCTCTTTAGTTTTGGTTGTTTCATAATTATATCATCATGTCGTATGTCGGCCATTGTCGGGCATCCCAATTATATTGATTCCTTCATGTAAAACTAACCATTGCACCTAGATACATGTTATTGAGACTTTTTTGGTGGGTTAGAGCTTTCACATACCTTATATGGTCATCACATGGGTGTGCCACTTAGAATTGTCCATTTTGGCCAATTGGTTCAATTTTCCTATAACTCAATTTAGCTTTTGGATTGGTTTTTTAAATGAAATTGTCCTTATTATATGAGTATTAAATGAAACCCAAATAACCTCTTAGGTTTTTGGACCTCTTGTGTTGGAAATTCTCAAGTAGGCATATGCCTTATTACCCATGACACCTTCCCTTGAAACTTGAGCCTTAGTAATGGACTTACCATGTCTTAATGAATTATATGGGTTGGTTATGTTAAATGGTCTTGGTTATGTAGTATTTATAATTCATTATTGGTGTCTTTCATTAAATTAATTGAATGAGCTAAATGGAATTGATCAAATGAAATAGCTAATTCATTATGATTTCTTCCTATGAATTGTAATGGTTTTAAATAGAATTGAATTTGGAATGACTAATGACGTGCATGAGAGGTCTTACCTCATGTATTGAAACTATATATATATTACCATGACTTCAATAACATTTAAATGAAATACATAAGAGGTTATGCCTTATGTATTATCTTATGAATGGTTATTCCTCTTATATATGTATGGGATATATGAAAGAAATAGATGGGAGCTAATTCCTCATGCCAGTTATAATTATAAAATGACTTTACAGAGTCTATGCACAATGGTAAGGGGTGTTAATATAGGAGGTAAATCACACTTCCTTACATCGAGTGTTGAGTTCATTGTGTCTCACACCAGTGATACTATATAGGTGACGGGCTTTACGTTCCACGATCCATGATTAGAGTGTTTCCATAGTGGTTCACTCTCCATCCCGAGTGTTGTTGCGTGAATTATCTCACTATTCTTGAGATGTAGGGAATATACCCTATTGCATGATCTTATAGACTCATTTAGATAGGTTATGGATGTCAGGGTTACACCCCG
The DNA here is from genome assembly GCA_963277665.1 of Viscum album. Taxonomy (NCBI): domain Eukaryota; kingdom Viridiplantae; phylum Streptophyta; class Magnoliopsida; order Santalales; family Viscaceae; genus Viscum; species Viscum album. The sequence continues at coordinate 688,370,647 of OY728158.1, read as the reverse complement.
GTCCAGCTAGCAACTAGTATTCCAGGTATATGGCCATTAGGCATCCCCATGCACTTGGTTCATATAGGTGGATGAAAAATATACCTATAATATATATATATTAAAACTATATATATATAGTAATTGTTCAGACTTATATTCTAGCCATGAGGTGAAGCAGTTAGACCCACCAGGTGTCCTATTGGAACTTGAGTGGACTGGTTATTTATTTCAGTCTTGTTTTACTTTTCTGCTTATACCTGCAAACTATTTAGTTATGAGAACTACTCAGATTACAAGTAGACACCATTGGTAGTGTCCTGCTAAGATTTTTACCTCACACCCTAATCATTCTTCCTTTAGTACCCGAGAATACTATATTTCTACAGGTATTGATAAGGGAAAATTCATTGCTACTGGTTGTTGATTTTCTTACTTAGTTAGAGCTTAGAAGTATAGGATCGGGCATAATCTCAGGTTTCTTATGAAGTTTTTTTCCCTTTTGTATTTTTTTACTACTTTATATCATGTTTCTTTCTTTCTATATTACAATATTCCATACATCATGAATTGACACTTCCATTGTGGATTTTTTATTATTATCAGTTTTTCAGTAGTTATTATCTTCAATTGTTTACTTAGTTATCTGTTTATGCTTCTGCATTATTTTATTGATTATGTATATTTATATTATTATTCAATTATTGATTGTATCTATTGTATATGTCGTTCCACTCTGATAAGAGGGTATAGTCTCCCTGCCATACCACCTTTACACTCTCATTGCTAGTCGGCAGCCTCTAGTGTATGGGGAGGCATGCTTGAGGCCATGTGATGCACCATCTCATAGAATTAGTTAAGTGGACCCTAGGATGGTATGTTATATAGGTTGTGAGATAAATAGTTCAGTAGGGTTAGTGGGTGGGACCCAAGGAGGGGACCATGTGTCTGCGGGGAAACTGGTGGTACCTAGAGGGTCAGGACCTGACGACCATGTTAAGGTGGGGTGTTTGTACTGTCAGTGAGGCTCAGTTATCACAACATCTTTTAATAACAAGTCTCAAAAAACCCATGTAATAGGTGGATCACATATCTAAAGGTAACCTCCAATACTCCAGGTTCCATGAATCATGTATACCCACAGCCTCTGAGTGGCGCTTTCCCTTTACTTGAACCTGTCATAAGATAATCTATAAATGCCCAAAGGCAAAGGTAGGGTGTGAACTAAATAGCCCAATAGGGTCTCACCTAGTATTAAATATTCAATTCCATAACAATTAAATCATTTAAGATTTCAATTTAAATAAAAAAAGTTGTGGTACTAGATTTATATATTTTCAAAAAAACATGATTTTAAATCAAAGAGATAGATGGTATATCAAAATAGGATTACATGAAAATTTTATATAAAACATTTATATGAAACAGATGGCATGAATAAAATAGTTATATAAACAATATAATTCATAATAAAACCAAAAAATAAAAATCACCATGGTCATATGCCCTAAGTTACATTTGTTTCTAGCTATAGTAGCTCTCACTACTCAATCATCAATCAGGGCTCAAGTATTTGTGTACACTTACCTTGGATCATGCCAATGTGACTAATCAATCAATATACCATCGAGTAAAATCATGTATAACTAGGTTTAGTTGGATTTGTCATCATCAATCCATTTCTAGGGAGTCATATTCCTATTGTTCTTGTCCTAATCACCCACTAACTACTCAAGCTCACATGTTCTTTAATAAATCATGTGAAAATAAATCATTCCAATTCAATTCATCATTCACAGTTCAAATACCCAATTTCAAGCACAACATGTCTTTTTCATTTCAAAACCAAATCATAGGTTTTTATCAATTTCATACCTTTCAAAAATAATATTTCGTTTTAATATAATTTCTCAAGAATCAACATCAAATAATCCTTCAATTCAATCCATTATTTTTCTCAAAATCTACCCATCAATTTCAATGCCATTAAAATTGGGGGTTTTCAAAATTTCTATTCCCTTTTCAAATAAAATATAAAATCATTTAAAATCAATTTTTTATAAATGAATTGAAAACTCATCTCAATTAAATCAAGTAACTTAGGGTTTCAATTATAGGGTAAAGCATTATGGAAATACCTACCTTTAATCACACGATCAAATCAAAACCCACAATGGGAAATGCCAATGAAGAACGAGGTGAAGAAGATCAAGGAATCAAACCTAGAGTCAAGATCTATAAAAACATAGATTAGATCCATCAATAACATTTTGATCTATCACTCTCTAATAAGGATAGAAGAGGAGATTGAAATAAACTCAATGATAGGAGATCCACTTATCATAAGGAGATTGAATGCAATCAAAGGTGCTTCTATCTACAAAGAGAAGGGGTTTAAGAAGTATATTTTTCCTCTGGGGATCCTATAAAGAACAAGTAATCATATTAAGGTTGAATTGGGGTTATTATGGGTTAAATTGGGGCTCCCATAATTTTAAAAGAAAATATGGGGATTAAAATTCTGCATGCATGGTTTTTGGTGCAGGCCACACGATTAGTAGTAACTATGTGCCCTAAATATGTTCCCATACTTGACTTCTAGGAATGGTACATAGTTTGGATGCATGGTTAAACTAACCATGTTATAACCTTGAAAACACTCTCTATTCAAATGTGCACGGTTTTGTAGGTGTTGCTACATGGTTTGGATAAACTGTACGCCCCCTTCCAGTGTCCCATCACAGGGCGCATAGTTTGTTGGGCCAAACCACACGGTTTTCCCCAATCATGTGACAACCATGAATATCCCCAAAAACATTCAAAAAAAATAAAAAATCACTAGGAAAACATGAGATAATCCCCATATAAGGTAAAATCAAAACAATGAGCTAGAAGTACCTGAGATCAAGTAATGGGATATTACAACCTACCCATCATAAACACATTATGTCCCTAGAAATCATATCGAGAAGATTTAATATTAAAGAGATGATTCCATTGATCTCTCATTAGTGTCTCACACTCTCAAGTCTCGTGAAAATCAAAACCATGCTTCCATAGCACACGAACCAATGGCATAGTCTTCCCATGAAGAACCATTATCTCCAGAATCAACAATCCTGACTAGATACTCAGTCACAGAAAAATCAGGTTCTATGTTAAGATCTACCCATATTAGGACATGAGAAGAGCCATAAAGATACTTTTTGAGCTATCATACATGAAACATGTTGTGGATCGACATCAACTATGATGGAAAGGCTAAATGGTAAACCGCATTACCAACCTACTCAATAATCTCAAAAGGACCCACAAACCTTGGTATTAGATTTACCTATTTCCCAAGCCTTTGGTGAACCAAATGAGGTGAAACTATCAAGAAAATCTAGGAACCAATTGAAAACTCCAAAGGTTAACATCGATGATTATTATAGGATTTATACTAGCTCTACTTCATGACCATTCTCTGAAAAATAAAATGAATCTTAATCATCATCTCTTGGAGAAAGCTTCTCATAACCAAGGAAGATTCACCAATCTATAACCAAAATAATGTATATTTAAAATTCCAACCATATAAGGGCTCAAAATGATCCATCATGATAGATTAATGTCAAATTTTATTGTAATAAAATTCAAACTATCACAAATAGTTGTCCTAAGATCTGCCAAAGTCAAGAACGCAAGCAAGTATCATGTCTTTAAGAATTTGTATGTCTCTCTCTATCTGGACATCTATATATGGAAGATATGTCATTCTCAAACTAACCTAGGATCCCAATGCCTCCTCAAGGAATCTCTAAAAATGATAAGTGAAACTAGGATTCCTATCATAGATTATAATAGATGGAACCTCGTGAAATCTAAAAATATTTTTTCACATAGAGACTTCCCAAATACACAACTTTAGTTGTATCATGAATGGGTATAAAGTGAGAAAATTTGGTCATCCAATCGATCACTACCCATATCAAATTCCTCTTTCGAGGGGTACATGGAAACCTGACCACAAATTCCATAGAGACACTACTGGAAAAACTACCTATACCTATGGTTCAAAACCGTGGGTATATCCCCCAAAATCATGGGTATAGCCTATACCCACGGTTTTGGGAACTGTGGGGGTGAGAGGCGTCGCAATAGGGGTCTTAGACTATACCCATAGTTTGGAAAAATTGTGGGTATATAGGTGTCATAGCGTGCCACACCGCTGTACAGTTAGCACAACACTGCCCCCACGGTTTTCAAACAGTGGGGATTTATATTCAAAAAATGTCGGAGGCGGGATTCGACCACAGGACACACCACACGTAAGCCACCCTCTCTAACCAACCGAGCCAAATAGATGTTCAATATATATATATATATATATATAGTCGATTGTCGAAAAATGATTAAGCCGAGAATCAAACACGTGACCGGTGGGAGAACGGTACATCGCCTGACCAACTGAGCTGTGGATATTTTGTTAATATAACCATACATTTGTTTACTTATATTATTTAATATCATTTATAAGAAAAAATAACTCACTGAGATTCAAACAGTGGACCGCCTTCAACAACACGGATAGCCTGACCAACCAACCTACATATATTAGTTGTAAATATATTTGTATCTTTGTAATTATATTAATCCAAATCGTTTTCCCACAAAAAAAATTGTTTTCCCATGTAATTTTTTTCCTACCATAAGGTGGGAAAGCTATACCCATGGTTCTCTAAAACCGTAGGTATAAGTATTCAAAAAAAACCCAATACCCACGGTTTTAAAAAACCGTGGGTATAGGTCTTCTAAAAAAACTCTATACCCACTGTTTAGCAAAAACTGTGGGTATACATCTTAAAAAAAACACCTATACCCACGGTTTTGCAAAACCGTGGGTATTGGTCTTTAAACAAAACCTATACCCACGGTTTTCCAAAATCGTGGGTATAGGTCCCCATATTATCCATATACCCACAATTTTCTAAAACCTTAGGTATAGGGGTACCCTATACCCATGGTTTTTTTCAAAACCATGGGTATAGGCTCATTTTCCAGTAGTGAGATCTCATCCCCTATAACAATATGTGTTTTGAACCAGACAAAAAAACAAAGGAATTTGAACTTTTTCATTTACTGGAAGGGTCATTTTTAAAGCCGATATTCTGAATGAATTACGAGATTTGGATCACTTCAAGGTGATATTTTTGGACTTGGGTGAAGTCCTAATAATTTTCCTAGGTGTATCGAGGAGTTTCAGGAGCATCAGACCCAAAAAATCAACTTTTTAAGGACCTGCAGAGGGAGCACAGTTTTTCTGAAACCATGCAGCTCACAACAAAAAATCGTGTGGCCTACAGCTGGTGGGAATAAGTGGTTTTCATGGTATGTACATGTTTTTCCAAACCATTTTTCTAGCCTACATAAGCAGTTTCACTTAGGCAGTACCTCGATACTATTCACTACATGGTTGGCACATAGTTTCCAAACCATGCAGTCAGCCCGTGTGGGGTTCTCCAGGTGTCTAGTGGAGGGTGCACAGTTTTCCAAACCATGCATCCTAAAATATGCATGACACCCTATCTTTAAAAATTGAATTTATTTTAATTTAATAAAAATTAAATTAAAATAATTAAAACCCTAAGTCTTCCATTTCTTCTCACCAAAACTGTGCGTGACACCCCCCCCCCTTCCTCTCCAGTACGTGATGTGAGCCCCCTATCAGCTCCCTCCTTCCACTGCTATTTTCCTCTAGGTTTCATGAGGTTTCTCGCTCAAATCTCCAGGATAAGGCTCTTTACTCCTTCCTCCTCCCTTGCTTGGCTTTTTTTTCCTCTTTTTGGTGCCTGGTGAGATGAAGACAAAACCTTAGGGTTAAGGTATGACCGATTTTTAGTTTTCTTATGTTGTAAGGTTGTGCAAAAGGTTTCTTGAGAATCCTTGGTTCGTATTTCTACAAACGCCAATAAAGGTGAAGTGGTTGGGATTATTTTGGATCACCACCATCGATTTGAGGTAATTTTTTCTCATTTCTTGTTATCTATCAATTATAATTTGGGGATTTTATAGTTTAAGGGTTCCTAGTATTTTATCTGTAGTGTGTTGGACCTTTTCATGTAGTTTTGAGTCACCAAAGGCAAAGGATACTCACCGCATATGCATCAATAGGTATATTTATATGTAAGTTTTCTTGTTATATGTATATTCATCCATGGCAGTGAATATATATGTATATGGGGATTGGTGTGCTTATGTATAATATTAAAATGAATATACGTGTGAGTGGATATGGGTGTATGCATGTGAACATATTTGTAAGGATCCCCTTGCACATATTCATGGTCCATGCAAATATGTGCATAGGGGATAGGTGTCCTTATATATGTATGAAGGAGCATATCCTCAAAGGGGGTAGCAGCAGCTTCAAGTTAGAAAGTTTCAATAGATGAATTGATCATTTTGGTTACTCCCTAAGGTAGGATCTCTTTCCTTTCCCTTTAAATTTAAAATGATTTAAGTAGTGCTTTAATTAAGTTGAATTATGATTCCTTTTTGATAAATTGAACTGCAATCCTTGAATGAAATTTTGAAACATGATAAATGATTTGTTTTCTAAATAATTTCATGTTTTGATAATAAAATCCCTCCAATGGAGGTGCGCTGTCTTCAAGCTAAAAATTAGTGATTAGTCTTTTATGATTTCTTGTCTTATTACTTTGGTGTTTCCTTATGCTTTTCCTTGGTTAAAAAATGGAATGTTTAGGACTTCAGCCTATTTTTATAAACTGAATGGCTTGTCTTCTAAATGGAGTGTCCCTTGTCTCATGTGTGTTTCAATGAACCCAAGACACCCTATGGGTATTTGGACCCTTTGGACTTGGAATTTCCCAAGAGGGCATTTGAGTTGTTGCCATGACTTTTTCCTTGATCTTTGACCCTTAGGATTTATAAGTGGCATTGCCATATTTTAATTGAGTTCTTGAATTGGTTAAAGAGAATAAATTTCATTAGGATGGATTAAATGAGATAGTTTCATCCTGTAAATGAAATGACCATGTCACATTCCAGGGAACTTGTATCGTGTAAACAAATTTTTCATGTTTAGGAAAATTGAGTGAGATGGCCCTACAGAGTATGACTTGCCTAATGACATGGATTCCTTGAAATAGAATTTTGTATGGATAATGACATAAATGAGAGATATTTTCCTTATGTAATGATTTTAATGTGACCGCGACCATGTATATGTTTTAATTTAAATGATTGAGGTGTTTTTCCTTAAGTACAATTATGATAAATGAATACGCATATTATATAAATATGGGTTCATAAGAGCATGAGAGTTGAATTCCTCATGCCTTATGATATAAATGAAATGGGATAATGAGATGTATGAGAGGTTAATTCCTTATACATTATATTTTATAAATGATTACACCATAGAGGCTTGTGGAGCCAAGGGGCTATGAGATCCCTTGGGAGGGAAGACTGTGTGAGCTTCCCAGTTGGAGCCAAGGGATAAACTGTGAGAGCTCCCATGTTGATGGATTCGTTTAGGTACGTCCCAGTCCTATCAATAGCTAGAGCTAGGGTATAGACTATGAGAGATCCCCTAGTGGTGGATACATGTGGGTACATCTTTGTCATTCCAGTACATGCATGATAAGAGACTGTGTGAGATCTTTGAGTTGGGTTTGGGGCTAGACCGTGAGAGATTCCTCTGGAATTGGATGATAGTGGATTACATACCAGTCCTTCCTAGCACATATCTATGGACATATCTCTTGGATTTGGGTTTGGGGCTAGCCCATGAAAGCTTCCCCTAGAATTGGATGACAGTTTTTTACGTCTAGATCCTTCCCAACACACACACACATACACACATAGATATATATATATATATAAATATACTATATATATAAATTGAAATTATCATACTCTTATTCTGGATATAATACAAAGCAGGTATCTTCATCATGTGTCCCTTAGAGACTTGGATAGATTGTTATTTATTTATTTAATTTTGTTATTACTTCTCTATACCTACACACTATTTAATTTTTATCCACTTTATGGATTAGGATAGACACTGGTGGTATCGACCTACTGAGATTTATATCTCACCCCCAACTCAGGTCTCCATTGCATTGGGGTACCCGAGTAGACCTTATTGATCGTAGGGCCTTGGACCTTTCTTGTTGTTGTATGATTGTAACTGAGGATTTAAGATTAGATTACTGATATGGATCTCAAGATGCTCATAGAGATCACCTTAGGTATTTTTAGTTCCTTTATTTTCTTGAGTCTTGTACTTATTCTATTGTGAATCTCTTGTTGTTTATTTACTATTTTAGTTTATGTATCATCATCTGTCATGCATGCTTTGTATAAACAATCATTGGACACTTTTATTAAATTGTTATTGTTTTCATCCGCTATTGTCTTTCATTTATTTACTTCTTCTGATGTTATCTTCTATTTAGTTCTGTTATAATACTACACTAATCTAATATGAGGGCATAGTATCCCCACTATCACCTCCTGAGACCCTCACTACTAGTCAACAGCCTCTGATGTATGGGGATTCATGCTTGAGGCCATGTGACCCATTGGTCTAGTTATAGTTTTGATGGTAAGTTGGGTTGGGATATTACAAAGTGGTATCAGAACCTATTTTTCCTTTGTCTTTATATTTTAGGTTGGTATACAGGAGACTAGGAATGTGTCGGTGCTTGGTTAATAGTCGTGATTTGGACTGATCACCCCACGTATAGTAAATGACCAAGTGGCAAGGACAGGGAATTGATTTTCATGTTGTTTTTTATTATATTTGATATGATTTCACCTTGAGTGATTGGTGTAATTTTCCACTGCTAAATGATTTATGGAATTTCTGGTATTTTTTCCTTATCCTAGTATGGAAAGGATGAGGCATTGCATGAATCATTATAGGCACATAGAAATTAACATTTCATTCATATTCCATGCCATGTTGCTGCATTTGTAGGTTGTATGCTGATTTGAATGTGTTCATTGAGTGATATGACATGCTTGATTGTATAACATGCCTTTCATGTTTAGTATTCCATGCTCCTATGAATACAACATTCTTTTGTTTGTTACTTATTATAATGACATGTTGTTTATTAATTTGAAATTGGTTTCGTGGGCTAAGTTCATTGGTTTTGATTATGATGGGAGTCGTTTTTCAGTTGTAAGGTGTATGGGTGACTTATAACTGGGAAAAGATAACTCATTTATTCAAACCATTGTAAAAGTATATTAAAATTAAAATTCTAGTGTAAATTGGTTTAGATTAATGGGATCCAATTTTCAATCCATGAAGTGTATGGGCGCTTTGTGAATTGGGAAATGGAAACTCATGTAGTCAAAATCTTGTATATGGCTATGTTATATTGTGAAAGGACTATAAATGTGAAATATATTTGGTTTTTAATCCAAAATGAAATTGTTTACTTTCTAAAATGTGAAACTAGACCCAAGTAGGTTAGTTTGGACATGTAACTTGTGAGATGACCCGATATGGGTATTTATAACTATAATAACTATGAAACTTCTATTGGGTTACTTTCTAAAGAACCAATTTTGGCCTAGCGGGACCCTTGTAGGATACCTTATCTATTTTAATTTAAAAATGAATTTATTTTGATGAATTTTCTAATAAATATGGGGTGTATAAAAGTGTTAAATTTTTTAAAAGGAATTTTTAGGAAACTTTCCAGTTTTTTCCTTAGGGTGTTAGCTAAATCAAGTACCCTGTGTTTTTGTTTTATATAATGGTACTTTATGTTTTGAATTAAATCTTTTAAAGTGTTTAAAAGGATAAAATGTGATTAAATGTAAAGGGATTAGAAATAGAACCTATAGTGGTGTCCTCTGTTTAGACCCTTATGTAAGGGCAGTTTGAGTTCCTCTTGGTGTTTCCTTAGAATATAAGTGGGAGTGTTTTTTGTAGGCCTTCCTCTTTTTAGAAATGGATTAGATGATCAGATTTTGAGCCTGGTGAATTTTTTTAGGCATGGCCTGGATGTAGATTTTATTCTTATGTTCCCATAAAGGGATATCTTGTGGTAGGTAACACCCTTAGAACTTTATTACCTTTCTAGTGTTGTTTGTTTTCTGACATTTGGTGTTATTTGGGTACCATTGTCCCTCATAGGACTCTTTATTTATAATGAAACTCTTGTTATAATGGGTGCTCATGGTGTCTTTGGACCTTGATACAGGAATGATCATCAGGTAATGCTAAGTTTCAGTTGATTAGACTTTCCTTGGGAATGGTTGACTGTTTTTTTGGTCATTTGGCCCTTTCTTTTCCTCAGTGATAGACGACTTGGTATGGTTTCATCTAGGATAATGTTGGTATGGGGAAATACAACTCTGAAATAAATCTCTGGTGCTGTTGAGTATGGTCTCAGGTCATCTCCAAGTATAGTGACTTGAGTGTTAAATAAATGAGTTCATCCCAATTCTTGGGAGATATTTTTTGAGACTTAGGCGTTTTGAAATTTTGGTCAGGTTGGTTTTGGTTTTAACTTGGTTTAGAACTTTTTACATTTTGACATTGTGATTGTGGCTCGGAGGAGCACCACACTTTCGTTTAATGTGTTTTTGGTCTAGCATGCTTGTGAGAAGCTAGTTTATATTCTTTAACGTCGACTAGGAAACTCCTAAGGTGGGGAGATTCCTGTCAGTTCTAGTAATTACATTCCATTTCAAGTGGAAGTAACATAACCAAAGAGGACCGTTCAAAAATGGTCGGTTCTTTTTTAATTCCTTGAGTCTTTCGAGTCTTAAATTGTGTCGGTGCTTTCTTGGTAGCATGATGTTATTGTGGTTGGTTGTGTATGTGACCCTTGAGAAACATTGTTAGTCATTGAGGACTTCAGTGGTAGATTTTTAATGATCACATTATGCCTTTGGTGGTAAAGGCATGTGTTCAGTTAATAGAAATGTATTGATAGGTAAAGCTGAATTTCTTTCTATGCAAGTCGACCAGTGGTCGTTCGACCATTCTTCCTTCCAGTAGTTAGGTGTGTTTTACTGGAAACCATTATAAATCCTCTTAGTGTATTATTCTAAGTGATGATCATTTCCCCTATCTTGACATCATACTAGATGCACTAAGAGAGCATCGGTCTTATGTCGCACTGAATCTTTAAAATATGTTTATCTTGTCGAGTCGTTCTCTTTCAGTATTGTACGTTGGATGCGAGGTTTCCTTCATGGTTTGGTCAGTAATTTCACTAGAAGTCGTGAATTCACTTTGGTGGATGTATTCATGGTGAATGTGAGATTCCTTGGGAGGAGGTATCTTAGTTCTTGTAAAACACTAGCCATCTAAGTTGATCATCTTCTTGAATGTTCAGCCATAGTGGATTGAATTTTCCTTCTTTTCCTTGATGTAATGATTGGTGAAGGACTATCCTTGAGCATGTCGTCAGGTGGAGACGAGTTCGATTTGTGTCGACAAGTGCTTTTTGTGAATAGTCGGCTCAACTTGGGCTTTGAGGTTTATGGGGTTCGATCGTTTAACCGTTTCAGGAATCACAAGATAAGAGTTTTTATAACGCTTAGATGTGTGATTATATGGCAATTCCAGTGGTGTATGTTCCATGGTTTGCAATTAGACCCTTTATAATGTTAAATCCTAAGTGGTAAGTACCTTTGGATAGATTTTTGATGAGACAATGATGTGATCATGTATCCAATTTAACAAGCTAGGGTAAGATATATCTCAGTGTTTTGGTTGGAAAATGAGTGTTTTCCTGAGTTTTGATAGGTTAAGTGTCGTGTGATTGAAGGATTCTTGAAGGTGTGTTGGGCATTCAGAAACACAAAATGGCCATTTAAGAAAAACTTCATGACCCTTGTAGGTCAGGTGGTGTTTATTTGTTCCTGAATTCTTATCGAGGATGAGAAGTTATAAGGTGGGAAGGTTTTAACAATCCATGTTTTGAACAGGACCAAAATCTAAAGGAATTTGAACTTTTTCATTTATTGGATGGATCGTTTTTAAAGTCAAGATTCATAAGGAATTTTGTGAGTTGGATCACTTCAAGGTGATATTTTTCAACTTGGGTGAAGGCCTAAGAATTTTCCTGGGTGTCTCAAGGAGTTTCAGGAGAACCGAATCCATAAAATCAACTTTTGAAGGACCTAGAGAGGGCATATGGTTTTTCTCAAATCGTGTGGCCCATGGTAGGAAAACATGTGGCCTACAGCTGGTGGGTAGAGGCAGTTTTCATGGTTTGTTCACGGTTTTCCAAACCATGCACCTATCCTGCACGGGTAGTGTCACTAAGGTAGTACCTTGACACTATTCACCGTATGGTTGGAGCATAGTTTCCAAACCGTGTAGCTAACCCGTGTGGGGTTCTCCAAGTGTCTAGTGAAGGGTGTACTGTTTTCTAAACCATGTGGCCTAAACCATGCATGACACCTTGTCTTTAAAAATTGAATTTATTTTAATTTAATAAAAATTAAATTAAAATAATTAAAACCTTAAGTCTACCCTTTATTTTCCCATACCTACACACAACACCCTCCCCTTCCTCTCCAATGTGTGATGTGATCCCCCTCTCAACTCCCTCCTTCTATGGCTCTTTTCCTCTGTATTTCTTGAGGTTTTTCACTCAAATCTCCAAGTTAAGCCTCATACCTCATTCCTTCTCCCTTGCTTGGCCGTTTTTTCCTTTTTTTGGATCTTGGTGAGGTGTGTTTGAAACCCTAGGATTAGGGGTTGATCGATTTTTGGTTTTATTCCATTGTAAGGTTGTGTAAAAGGCTTCTTGAGACTCCTTGGTTCATATTCCAAAAATTGTCACCAAAGGTGAAGCAGTTTGGATTGTTTTAGATCGCCGGCGTCAATTTGGGGTATGATTTTTCCTCTGTTCTTGTTGTTTCTCAATTATAATTTGTGGATTTTGTAGTTTAATATTTCCTATTAGTTTATATGTAGTGTGTTGGACCTTGTCATGCAGTTTCAAGTCATCGGAGGAAAAGGCGACTCACCACGTATGCATTGGTAAGAATATTTATATGTAATTTTCCCCGTTATATTTATATTCATCCATGGAAGTGAATATATATATATATATATATGGGGAAAGGTGTGCTTATGTATAATACTAAAATTCATACGCGTATGAGTGGAGACGAGTGTATGCATGTGAGCATATATGAAAGGATCCCCTTGCACATATCCATGGGCCATGAAAATAGGTGCATTGGGGCTAGGTTTCCTTATATATGTGTGAACATGCATATGATCAAAGGGGGTAGTAGTAGCTTCAATTTAGAAAGAATTAAGAGACAGAGTGATGGGTTTGGTTCCTCCCAAAGGTAGGATCCTTTTACTTTCCCTTTAAATTTAAAATGATTTAAGTTCTGATTTAATTAAGATGAATTATGATTCATTTTAAAAAATTGAACTGCGAGCCTTTAATGAAATGATTAAACATGATAAATGATTTATTTGATAGATAATTTCATGTTTTGATAATAAAACCCCTCCAACAGAGGTGTGTTGTCTTGAAGCTAAAACTAAATGATTAGGCTTTTATTCTTGCTTTAGCTTATTACTTTGCTGCTTCCTTATGCTTTGCCTTGGTTAGAAAATGGAATGTTTAAGACTTCAACCTATTTTTATAAATGGATTGTCTTATGAATGGAGTGGACCTTTCCTCATGGGTGTTTCAATGAACCCAAGACACCCCATGGGTGTTTGGTCCCTTTGGACTTGGAATTTCCCAAGTGAGCATTTGAGTTATTACCATGACTATTTCCTTGATCTTTGACCCTTGGGCTTTATAAGTGGAACTTCCATGTTTTAATTGAGTTCTTGAATTATTTAAGGTGAAGAACTTTTATTAGGATGTATTAAATGAGATAGTGTAATCCTATAAATGAAATGACCATGTCACCATCCTTGGAACTTGTATTTTGTAAAATAATTTTCCATGTTTAGGAAAATTGAGTGAGGTGACCCTGTAGAGGATGACTCACCTAATGACATGGATTCCTTGAAATGGAATTGTGTATGGATAATGAAATACATGAGAGGTATTTTCCTCATGTAATGATTTGAATGTGACCAGTCCCATTTTTATGTTTTAATTGAAATGATTAAGATTTTTTTCCTTAAGTACAATTGTGATAAATGAATATGACTCTTATATAGATATGGGTTAATAATAGCATGCGAGGTGTATACCTCATTCCTTATGATATAAATATAATGGGCTAATGATATTCATGATAGTTAAATGCCTTAAGCATTATATGATATAAATGATTACACCATATAGGCTTGTAGAGCCAAGGGACCATGAGAGCCCTTAGGAGGGAAGACCATGTGAGCTTCCCAGCTGGAACCAGGGGATAGACTATGAGATCTCCCCTAGTGATGGATGCATTTGGGTATGTCCTGGTCCTTCCAACAGCTAGATCCAAGGGATAGACTTTGAGATCTCCCCTGGTGATGGATGTCTATGGGTATTTCCTAGTCTTGCTAGTGCGTGCATGCTAAGAGACTATGAGAGCTCTTAGAGTTGGGTTAAGGGATACACCATAATAGATTCCCCTAGAATTGGATGATAGTGGGTTACATCTCGATCCTTCCCAACACATATCTATGGACATATCTCTTGGGTTTGGGTTTGGGGCTAGACCATGAGAGCTTCCCCTGAAATTGGATGAGAGTGGGTTACGTCCTGGTCCTTTCCAACACACACACACACACACATATATATATATATATAAAAAGATACTATATATATATATAAAGTGAGATGATAAGACTCTTATTTTGGCTACGATCCGAAACTGGTATCATTGTTAGGTGTCCCTTAGGAACCTAGATGGGTTTTTATTTATTTATTCAATTCTGTTATTACTTCTCTATACTAACACACTGTTTAATTATTATTCACTGTCTGGATTGGGCTAGACACCAGTGGTGCTAGCCTACTGAGATTTATATCTCACACTCTACCTAGGTCACCATTGCACTAGGATACTTGGGTAGACCTTATTGATCATAGGGCCTTGGACCTTTCTTGTTTTTGTATACTTGTACCTAAGGAGTTAGGCGAAGAGGACTGAGTTGGATATCAGGATGCTCATGGAGATCACCTTTGGACTTTTTAGTTCTTTATTTTCTTGAGTCCTGTACATGTTCTATTATGAAGATCATACTGTTAGTTTACTGTTTTAGTTTATATATCATCATCTTTAATGCATGATTTGTGTAAACTAGCATTGGCCACTTTTATGAAATTTTTATTATTTTCTTCTACTGTTGTCTTTAATTTCTTTATTACTTATGTTTTTATCTTCTATTTAGTTTTGTTATACATCTATGCTACTCTGATATGAGGGTATAGACTCCCCACTATCACCTCCTAATACCCTTGTTGTTGGTCATCATCCTTTGGTGTATGGGGTGATTCACTTGAGGCTATGAGACCCACCAGTCCGGCTATGGTTTTGATGGTAATTCGATTTAGGATGTTACATCCCCCTAATAAGTCAGCATTGGAAGGGGTTGAAGTAGTTCCAAAGGTTTCTTGTTCTTTGCCTTGACTTGTTGACAAGTATAACAATAGGAAACAAATTCAATGATGTCTCTTCTCATACCTAGACACTAGAATTGTCACTACATATCATAAAACATCTTCATGGTACCAGGGTGCACCAACCACTGGGAATTATGGAAATCCCTTATCGTATACCTTCTCATAGGACAAGGTACAACATACCGATTCTAAAAACATAGAACACCCTCATAGGAGGAAAACCATTCACCAATGGTCTACCCACTATAAATAGATTCCATAATGACACAAAATTCAACATCAAATTGTTGCTCCTGAAGAATAATCTCAATATGAGAGGAGGTCAACTGAAAACTTGTTAGAACAATCTTGGTTACATCCTCCCTCACTCCCAAATGAAATTGAGAAAAAAAAGATCCATCAGATTCCACTCTTCTGATGATTCCTTCATGACCTGAGTTAGAAGTTTCCTTCTTAGAGCATCAGCAACCATATTCTACTTTTTAGGGGTATAGGTAATGTTAAAATCAAAATACTATAGATGCTAAACCCAATGCCTATGTTGGAGATTCAAAAATTTTTATGAGAAGATATAACTTATACTTTTGCAATCAGAATACATGGAAAAACTTTCTCCAAAAAGGTATTGTCTTCAAATCTTAAGATCATGCATCACAAGAGAAAGCACAAAATCATGGTTCGAGTAGTTCTTCTTGGGTTGCCTAAGTTGTTGAGATCCATATGACACTATGTGATCACCCTGCATAAGAACTCTACCTAAACCCAAACCTGATGTGTCACAAAAGAACATGTATACCTGCCTAGCTATTGAAAGAGTTAAACCAGGTGCAGAATTCAATAAGTTCTTCAACTCATCAAAATAACTTTGACATTTCACATCCCACATGAACTTCAATCCCTTATGAGTGATAATGGTCATCGGAGAATCCATCTTTGAGAAATCATTTACAAACCTATGGTAATACCCCACCAAGACTAAGAAGCTTGGAATCTCAAAAACATCACATGGTTTCTCTCATACCATAACATCCTTCACCTTCTTAGGATCAATTGAAATACCATGTTCCAAGATTACATGTCCCAATAACTCCACTTCCCAAATTTAGAAATTACATTTTGAAAGATTTTTATAAATTTGATGATATCTAACTATTTCTAGAATTTATCTCAAATAATGCCCATATTCCTCCTAAAACTTAGAGAAAAATAGGATGTGATCCAAAAATACCACCATAAATGAATCGAGTTACTCATGGAATATCTTGTTCATTAGTTCCATAAAAACAGCAGGAGAATTGTTCCAACTAAAAGACATAACAATGTACCCATAATAGTCATACCTACTCAAAAGGGCAGTCTTCAGGATGTCAAATTCCTTAATTCTCAACTGGTGATAACCAGATCAAAGATAAATTTTTGAGAACCACTTCCCCCCTTTCAAATAATCAAACAAATCCTCAATTCATGGTAATGGATTCTTTTTCTTTACTGTAAATCAATTGAGTTTTTGATAATCTTCATAAAGGAAAAGTGTCCCATCAGTTTTCTTTACAAATAAAATGGACACTACCCAAGATGACACACTCTAGGGTATAAATCCTTTCTCTAGTAGATCATCCAACTGAGACTTCAACTCTTTCAAATCTTCTAGTGCCATGTAGTAAGAAGTAATCAAAACTGAATGAGTACCTGGTACCAAATCAATAGAGGGATCTACTTATCTCACTGATAGAAAACCAAAAAATTCATATGGAATCACATTAAGAAACTCAATGAAAACTAGAGAGAGATCACCACTCAAATATTCATTATATGATTTAA